>CM049314.1:71606299-72806299 GCA_026874595.1 Sipunculus nudus
TGAAATAATAAAATGACAAGTAATATATTAAACACACTCATTGCTTATAAATTTAATACAAAGCAAATATCACAATATGTTTCGCAATAAGCTACCACATATCGCAATACAGTGTACTAAGGAATTTGTAGGCGATACCCAGTCCTAGTAAAAAGCATTGTAAAAAAGGGAAATGGATATGCAATCGTCTGAGAAAGGCGTGGGTTTAACTACTTATTTTAAATCAAGTACTCAAAATAGCCTTTGGAGTTCCTTCATATCAGTGAGTGTCGCATTGATCAATGTATGTCTATGGCTATTTTGGTTTACATACAACTGATCAAAGTGTCTGCAACCATCTGGGTCTCTTTGCAAACTCTTTGAAATTAGACTGCCTGATTAAATATTGATATTTTAATGGGCGTTTTGACAAGCACACTATTAAATTGATAGACTTACACTTAATGCAATGGGGAAAATCAATGCAAGTATCACGCCTTTCCTCTGGAAATTAAATTGATTTATAAACTTTTTATTTAAACCAACCTAGAAAGTCCTCTTTAAATCGAAATATCTCTTAATTTAGTCCTTTTTTGAATTAATGGATACATGGACATTTATTAAAAAGTGTCAGGCGATATAAGACATCAGAATAGTTTTTCTAATATAATGTTTTTTTCGACACACTGAAACAAACACAGCAGTTCAAGCCGATTACAGGATCGGTTATAAAGTTAATTTATCATAATCTTTTATCTTCTAACACAAGCAGATGATTTATTAATGGTCCATATTTAAGTGTTACATGAGACGTGGGTAGAAGTTGTATCTTTATGCGGTACAAACCGATGAAATATAAATATGATATTATAATATAGTGAAAATAATTTTTCAATGGTATAAGAGGAATGAAATTGCGTGATGACTGACGTTTTTCAGTTATATATGTTTATTCGTATAACATATGACGCTTGACTCATATCTGCAAAAGACCTTTGCTCTCTCTGAGAAACTCACTTGGAAATGGTTTCAAAGCATTTCTAGAATGTTTCATTTAATAATGTTAAAATGGTTGATAGAATAACTTTACACAAAGAGGATGCTATTATAGTTAACATTCAATATTGAAACATATTTACTTAAAAGTAAAAGACTATTAACAAGTGGTAGACAGCTGGTGAATATAGGTCTACGAGTGTTCATCTCTCTGTCTGTACTCTCTTACTGCATTCTTTTTCACTCTGTCTCTTGATTCCTATCACACACTCTCTCTATATCCCTCTCTCTGCCTATTGTTTTCTATCCTGTCCCTTGATTTCTCTCTGTCTATCCTCTGTTTATTGATGTCTCCGTCTCTCTCTTTCTCTCTGTTCCCCTATCTTCTCTCGTGTAATCTCTCTGCTACCCCTGGCTCTTTCATTCTCTTTCGCTGTCTCGGTCTGTACATGTATTAGCATCATAACTTTCATTTCATATGATAGGCTTTAAGTCCTGTCACAAAAGACTAATTAAAATGTTCCACTTTATGTCTTGTCTATTAATTAGACCAGTTATCTTATCTAAATAGGTTAAATCTGAGTTTTTTTGTCATTCTATGGCTCTGGTTTATTATTCTGTCATTGAAGTATGAACATGGGCTTATATAAAAACCAATTCTCCCTTCTATTTAATATAGTAAAAAAGAGAAGTCCTTGGGTATTATATTTGTTTTCTGTTTGGACACATAAAGGTATCTCCGACTCTATCTTACTCTCTCTCTCGATATTTGTATGTGCATATATTATATTATATATATATTATTTACTTTTACATATATAGCATATTTGTTTTTAGATAGATTGATAGATAGATATAGATAGATAGATAGATAGATAGATAGATAGATATAAATCCATAACTTTTAATGTATCAGAATGCAAATACATGCACCATCGAATAATTTTTTTTCTAAATGTTGTAATGTACTTTTAGAACACAGCCATTGTATTGGAGGACAATGCAGGTTTTCATGTTGATTGCTCTGGATGAATATTTGTCAGATACAGTATTGTTTTGTGACGGGCATTTATCTATGCGGCCTACAAGGGTATAAAGATATGCCCCTTTCGACCTCACAAAACAATACTTTTATAATGCTGTCTTTCAAATTTGATGTTTTCAGTTCTGACTTAAAATGCGGACCTGTCCTATTGAATGGTGCAGTTCTCGTAGGGAATATATTTTAAAGGGATATTGGTCGCATGATTTTACATCCTACCAGGTTGAAAAAAAGCATTTCGTTTATTATACAGGAATAGCGGTTGGTCTCTTACAAGTCACTATAAACTTTGAAAACGTTATGTATTTGGATGTTCATTTTGTTGGATCAAAGATAAGATGTTTTCAAAGACCTATATTGAAAAAAAATTTAATAATTGAAAAACATCTTCTCTAAATAATTGATAATGATCCTTCAGGCAATCTGTTGAAGCTGCATATATGAGATTATTAAAAAAGGATTATTCTATATAAAAGGATTATTCCATACAAGGGATTATTTCGTGATGAACTTTATTAAATATTTTATATTTCGAGGTAATGATTATATGTGCGGTAAGTGTTAAGATTCGAGGTGTTTGCATAGTCGAGAAAAGATAGAGATATCAGAAGAAATATCAGAAGAAACAAACAAAAAAACAAGCAAACTGACATATTACACACATGTATATACTTTGGATTATTCCAGAGCTAACACTCAGAATCTATTATCATTTTAGTTTATTTTTCTTTGAAAAAGAAACTATATATTTGATTGTACATCTGCATCGTATAATATAATTCTGGAGTTATGGGATGGCTCAGTGTAACTGATTTACAATGCTCATCAGATGATTAAAATAGTTGATTATATGATTTTTAATAAAACTATAATGTGCGTTAAATGCAAGAATATTTGTAATATAATTTTTTTATGCTCAGCTTTGAATAATCACTGGCGCAACTACATTCTACTGAACAGTAGTTGTCGACCTGCAGCTTAATGACTCTGTTTTGAACATTTCGAAAATTGTTTTCATAAATAAAAATAATTTAAATGTTTACCGTAGAATTCTCACATGTATTTCGGATTGTATTAACTTTTTCTGTAAATTATATATTACTGATAATAATATGATATACTAAGTACTATAATATTACTTTTTACGTAAAAAAAATTATTATAAATCTTTTAAAAAATAAAAACTATTTATTAAAAAAATATGTCTTTGGAGACAGCCTTTGGAGAATCCGGTCATGAAAAAAGAGACACAATGCAATGATGGGGCTTTCGTTTTAATGGTCCTTTCCGTTAGGTACAGATAACAAAGACATGCTTCTGAGAAGATACAGGCCTTAGAATCTACTCAAACTGCTTCGAAGCGCAGTAAGTGGGTTCGTGTACTTTGTATTTTTAAAGAAAATTATCATATACACACATGAATAAGTAACAATTTACATTTTGATATATTTTAATTTGCCTGAAAATTTAATGGAACTTGGGTAAACGGTTTCTTGTCTCATGACATAAAAGCAGTTCTCGCTATAATGAGATTTTAATTAATGTAGAGTTTGTTAAACAGATTACATTAATCATTACCAGTTTGATTTGCTATACATTTTTTCAAATATCAGATATAAATATATATTTAAAAGTACAAATAAACAGACACGGTTGAAACACAAAAGAGAATAGTCAAATTTAGTATGGGCGAAACTGCCTTTAAAAAAAGAATATCGACTCGAAAGTTTTAAGTTTAAACGAATCACATTCCTGTTACAAATCAGCTGATTTTAACACCAACTACCTCACACGTATTAAACTTTAACATTACCATTGTTCAAATTCATTAATAAGCTGGGATAAATCCTGCAAATCGTTACAATAGATAAAAAGTGGGTCGGGCAGGTCTCAAGTACTTTTTATAATATCAATAGTTATATATTTCCTTCATATCACGTGGTCTATCGGTATATGAAAAGATGAAGGACTATAGCTCTCAAGCTGTATGATTTAGGCTCATAGAACTGCATATATATCCAATATACATTAAACCCTAAACTACCCTTAGGTTTAATTATAATCCGTTTCCTTGATTTATTCTACATACAGATATATCCATTGCCCTCATAAATAAAAAAGAGACATATTACAAAGTTTGCTTATATTGTAGCCAGTAAAAATAAATACATTATCGAGTTGAATTGACATCATATTTCATAACAAGCATTCTTTTGTAATTATGAGCCGATGATATTTTAATTGAACGTTAAACTGACTAAAGTATTACAGTCCGTCGTCATGCGAAACCTTAATAATACATGTTTCGCTCGAGTCGTGGATTATGGAACAATGATGAGGCTCGTGTTTGTCACAAATTCCACCCTGAATCATCAATGACCAAAGATACAGCTCAGGGGAAATGCAATAGGATTTGTTTGAGATTTAGTAGGCATTGAATATCAGGAAGAGAAAACGACATTTACCTGCCTACAAATATATTTATCTGATAATAATCCATGTCTGAAGAAACACTCCATTGCTTAAGGCATACTTTAATATCCAAACAACAATTAACTAATGACTTTAATGAACAAGTTCGGACGAGATCATGACATCCAGTATGTGTTCAAAAAATTAATTAATAACTTCTATCCGTCGTTAGAAAAATGACAGATAGAATAAGGATATAAAGTTGGCGATGGGTAAAAATAATATTACAAAGGCCAAGTGAGATCGCCTAGCTAGATTACAAGGTTATACGGGAGCTGCTGATTGACAGCTCAGTAACTTGTAAGGAAGAAACTCGGAATGTAATTGCTAAGACACAAGATTCGTCTTCATATGCCATGTCCTTTTGTATATAGTCGACATCGGAAGTAGACACACCACATACAGGAAGTGCACGTATATGCTTTTGGTTCAATATGGCAGCCTTTTCACCCGACCGCATGCCGTGTACGGTTGAGGCTTATTTATATTTACTATAAAGCAAATACCAGGAACAGCGAATTCAGCATCAAATGCCAATGAACCGTCGTGATTGGAGAAAATAAATGATCATTTATAGGTTATTAATCCCGTTTTAGAGTTAATAACACACACGTTTGTACCACAAAGACTACTTCAAGTCTCTTAAATCACAATGAAATGTAAAAAAAGGCCCTTTGAGAGAAAAAAAAGGCTGTTCGCAAATTTGACAAGTAAACGTGCTGTGAAATGCCAGTGTTAATTCTAATCAAATAAACATAAAAAATACATTTAAATATCAAATAAATTCCATAGATTAAATAAAAAAATGTCAGTTCTAATTAAGCAGACCTTTTCTACATTGATAACACCTGTCAAGCGTTAATGAAAACGTTTATTGGCCCCAATGCATGCATTGTTACTTGAAACCCCAATTGAATTTTTTTTAAGTGCTACCAATACAAAATCACTTCTATCGAATAATGGCAAATTTTAATAGGTATACAAATAAAGCTGAAATTAGAGATTCACTGAAATAACTATAGATATTAAAAGAGGAAAGGATATTGGTAAAAGGAGTGGAAAATAATTCAACTATAGGTTTTTTTTCGTGTATCTAAGTCAACTGTCGCGGTTTCTTTAATCGAAATTGTCCTGACAAAAAATAGCCATACCTTATCGTATAGATGGAATGAATAACACTAAAAAATCTCAAGTACATGTATTTCTTATCGTGGTCTATATATTATCAGAAGTTAATTCTACTTAAATGACTCTGGCTGCTGCAATCACGAATGTGATATGTGTATCTAAGATCATTTTCCATGTTTAATCAAACAAAATCTTAGTATTTACTAAAATATGTGGATCTGATATCATATGTTATAAAAATAATCAAGTTAAAAAGTTGTAGGATTTAAGTCCTTTTCCAAATAACTGGCACAGAAAACTTTACAATTACTTACGGCGGTAGCTCCCTTGGGCCGCTACACAGACCACACACGGTTTTGAGGTCGCTAGGGCCCGCCATACGCAAATTGCACTTCATCCGATACCAATTTGTAATGCTGGGAAGACATCAGCACACTATTCCCGGGAATGTGCTTGAGGGTCTAAGCTAAGACGTGAGTGCCTACGGGATTCGAAGCCACGACCACTTGACCACAAGTCCGGCTCCTTTGCCGTTACTCCACCAGGCTCCATATACGTAAATAATATGACCTGTCTTAATATGACCAGAATATTTCGGTGGGTATGTTTATATGTACATACAAGTTTATCAATAATATAATAATCTCACGTGTTTTAATATATTCGCGCATGTTTTCATATTGAAATTATGAATACATGAACGCAAATGTGAAGTAAACTGATTTTACGTTGTACCAGTGAATCCGAGCAAACAAAAACAACAGATTTTATAAAAATATATCTACAAATGAAGTAAAAAAAAAATAGACTGTATAAAGTTTCACTTCTTATAAGTTAACTTTGAATAACAACTGTGTCTGTTGTTTCACTCTACCTTTTTTTAAATTAAATAAGGCTGCGCGATATTATCTATATTTTTTAAAGAAAAGATTATAATGAAAACCAGAACATGAACAACATAATCCTCATAGCGCTTAACCTCACTAAGTGCATTCAATGATTATTTTATCATAGATAATAAGTATTTAAGGTAGCTTCACCTGCACCGTTCAAAATTTTGTGCTAATATTTAGAAGTCAGCTCTAACAATAATAAAATAAAGCAAACAGACATTAAATGATCAAGCTTTAAAGGTGAAAAATAATTTTCCGTGTTTTTTTAAACTGTGCTTAATTATTGAATTTTAAAATAGTCTTACAGTTGGAAAGCTCACACTTAGCTCTCTCAGACAACAAAAACTAAACAAAATCAATCAAGATAAAAAGAAGTATTTTTTTTTTAATTTTGAAAGAAAAAGTTCATTAATTTGAAAATTATTGGATTTCAAAATTTTTTGTCAACGTATAAGGCCCACCTCTAGCCATTTCTTGTAAAAGAATCATTTCCGTTAATCGCGGCCGGAAGACGGATGGACGGCACAGCATTGCGGGACGGTATTTATATAATGAGTAAATTATTCCGTGGAACAAATGTCACTTATATCAATCAGAATTCGGGTACCACTAAATACTGGGAAGGTAATCTGCGATGGTAAAGCGACCCATCCAGGTGGAGTTTATTTACTAAGTCGCTTCATGCTACAGAAACCAGGATAAACTCCGGCCTGATGGGCCAAAGGGCTCTGGTGTAAAAGCCTTATAGACTTTATCTTTACTCTTTGGGAATTATTTGAACAAACGTCCTTAGAACTAATCCCTTCATGTTTCAGGACGAGCGTGTGCCACCGGCTATGGGCATATGATTAGCCAAATGAGCAGTGATAGAAGTGTTTGCTACCAATTTTTTACCCAAACGATGGAATGACTGAGAAAAAAGCTTCCGAAAGATGTATGATTACCGGTGGAACTTTAGTGAGCATCGAATCGCAGGAAGAAATGGATCATTTGAAAGACATCCTGGACAAGAACCAAAACCTGCTGGCGTTCGGTACTTCTATCTTATTGCTATTCTTACCATGCTGATTTATTAACATTCTAGGACACGTATGACTGGGATAGCGCTACTTTGGTCATCTAGGTTACCATCCATTAGTTCAACGACACAGCAGGTGATATACCAATGATCGAGACAAGAGTGTGTTTTTGCCTATGAGGTTTATGGTCTCAAAGCCAGGAGATGGTCAGTTTAAATCTTAGCTAAACAGCAATGGTATTGTTCACGGTAGGACTTCCGCCATTGATGATAATTGTATCATAGTGTACTTTCTCAAAGTTATTAAGTGCGAAACCGAAATTATATTCTACAGGTGTACAAAGTAGTACCCTATCAAATTTAGTATAGTACACGTGTCATTAAATTCGTGTGTACGCATACACGTCAGTAAACATACAGACCCCGTTGGGACCTATGCATGGGTCATATCCCTGTTATCAACTGGATTCCCTCTGGTAAACTGTATCAGACATGTTTATGAAATATTGGCGTTCTGTGACAGACAGTTTTACTTATAAGAGTTATGCGATGGATTGTCTTGTTTTGTCTTATTTCGCGGTAAAGCGGAACGTGTTTATAAGCTAGTATAAATATATATATAGAAAGCTGTCCAATTCATGACTTTCTTTGTCGTCACTTTTTGTATTAAGATCGTCACACGGTATTGCAGGAGAAGATAAACCATTAAATTTATATAAATGGAATAAAAAAAGGATATAATGGTAATTATCAAAATAACAAGGATTAATCAATTATAATTTTTAAAACTTTATAAATTGACTCACTCCTCGAAATTGAAAGACAATTTCATCTTTACAGAAAATGTTAAATGTCATTCACTTCTTATAATTCAATTTAGCTTCTCCTTGAATGACAATATATAAGAGAATACATCAAACAAATTAACTGTATGAATGTTCTGCTCTTCATAAAAAAAAAAATTGTGTACCTGACTACTACAAGACTTATGATTTTAGATATATTTGTTTTAGACCCAAGATATGACACACTAAGAGCAGGCCTTCATCGCGGATACTGGACCTCAGCTAAATATGTTAAAACCGAGGACAAGTGGATCTGGGAAGCAACTGGACAAGACATGGTGTATGAAAACTGGGGATTTGATCAGATTCGGCTTCCATGGGAAGGACACATGTACATCGACATGGGAGTATTTCGGTGGCGATATATACAAAGTACCCGCATATTTTCGCCACTGTGCGAGAGAAAAACAGTTTGTGCGCCATGAAACTAAAATACACTTAAAGGCTAATATATGGCCCGTGTTGTTTCATGAAAATCTTATTTCCCCTTGGAACGGAAAAAGAAATATGAATAGATACATGAACATAGACCAATTTTAAAGAGTCAGTAACATCATTTGAGGAACAGAATGTGTTTTCATTGGTTGAAATCCATATTTTTATATGAGATATGAAGGTAAAATTACCATTGGCGAAGTACGACATTTTCCATTTGGCGTTCCGGACTTCTATCTGCTTCTTATTTCCGATAATATTTTACAATATTCAGTTTAGTCAATGAGATATTTCTTATACTTCTTTCTTTGTGTTTTCGCCCACGATCAAGTGTGTTGTTTCAGTTATTCTTTTCTTTCCCTTCCTCCTCTTAGAAATAAGTTACTATATCCAAGAATCATGTTACAAAAGTATGAATATGCCGATACAATATTATAAAATGAATACAACTAAAGTAAAAACATGTTTTTCTATTTTACCGACATCTGTTTAGTGAACCTTCGACATCGAATGTAGTATTATGGACATCGAATGTAGTCTTTTAACAGGCCAAACAAGCATTTTTATTCTCTGTATGTGGTTATATATCCAAAGAATGAAAAGCTATCAGTTTAAATAAAGCAATCGTCACGACATATCCACTGGAGATTTGTTTTTTGACCACCTATTCTTCGTCATTTAAAATCTGTATTTCTAGGATAACATTTAAGTATATTGTTTAAGGAATATTGGGTATATTAAAATATATTTCCATTTAGAGGACGATGTACGTCTGTAACATAAAACATTAAATGGAAAAATATATTGGTAAAATCAGCAGGACGAGGCATAAGACGTTAAGGTACAACCATTAAAGAAGCATGGTAAAACTGTAATTGTTTTAGGAAGGCCTGTCATAAATGTAGAGTTTTGTTTTCTTTTTAAATCAAGTATTCAAAATAGCCTTTGGCGTGCGTACAGTTGACTGGGTATTGGATAGACCAATCTATTTCATGGCACATCTTGGTTTGGAAAAAACTGCTCAAAGGGTCTTAATCCATCAAGTTTTCCCCAGTTCCCTTTAAAATATTCCGCCTTATCATATATTTATATCCAAATGGGTGTTTTGATAAGCACCATCTCAATTTGAATGACTTACACTTGATGCAATGTGCGGACTTCAATTTGCTTCTTATTGCTTATATTATTTACATTTACTGTTCAGTTAAATCAATGAGATATGTTTAGCCAATCATGTAACCATGTTGTATTGTATTGTAAATAAATTATTTTTGTAAAAACATAATGGTTAAAAATGTGGTCACACAATATGTGACCTCATTTTATAATATTACAAACATAATACATACTTATTTGGCTGGTCAAATAAAATGATGTCAAATAAAATGTAGTCACACCATATTTTTGCCGATATTTATTGGTAAAAATTTGGTGACACCATACCTAATCACATTTTATAATATTATATAACTTAATTGGCTGTTCAAATAAAATGTGGTCTTACCTTATTTTTGTTAATATTGTTCGGTAAAAAAATATTGTCACTTGGTTTAAAAATATAATTAAAAAATAAGGGAAATTATGATGTAAGTAAATATGAAAATGTTGTCACATGATGTGATTAAATGTATGAATAATAATAACAAAAATAAGGCACGTCATGGTGAATTAATAAATATGAATTGTGCCACAAAATATGTTCAAATTAAAGAAAAATGAAAGTTCATACATTTGAATCATGAAATTGGATTCTTTGCCCAACGTGATCCTGTATTTGTCCCGTTTGTCTATCAATAATGGGTATCTTCACATCTGACTGTCCTGATATACAGTAGTCAAACAGGAAAATAAAAAAAAAGATAAACGTGTCTAAAATGTATTTCTATACTCCGTACTTCAATGACTATATTATACAATATTGTATTTATTTGAAATATAAAACATACCTGAAGACAGTGTTGAATAGAGCAAGAGTTCACGTGATCAGTTAAATACACTCACAGTCGACATTTTTTATTTTTGTCAGCATAACTTCGTCAACTTTTTGAAAATCTTGTTAAACGTAGCTAGTGGAGGTAAAATTATTTTTTATCTATGCACAAAAAGATTTATCCAATTTAATTTTATTTGACATAATATTTTTGTTTAACCTGGTATATACGTATATAACGTCGGCTCAGATCGTCTTTAATACGACGTTATTTTCGGTATTTAAAAAAAAGTTTTTGGACAGTTTGTAAAAAAAAAATTAATATATATTTAATTTACCAAAATATGATATCATTAGATGTGCCGAATCGTAAACTTTATGATGAGAGAAAAAAAATATGGGTCTGTTATATTGCACGATTAATTGTAAACGATTGATCGTCAGGATTGATATCAGCTTCTAGATTTTTATTTGACTGTATGATATTTTATTCAAGTTGTTTACTGATTTATAAATCAAGATATTCATTTTTTAAATTGCTGTCTTAAGGTACGCCGTATGCTATAAATTTAAATATAAAGTCTAATAAGCATTTGCGATCATACTAGCAGAAAATTATTATGAATATGGTAAACCATCAGCAAAATTAATATGAAAGGTAAGCCTTGTGAGGTGGCTCATATGACTGAGACACGGAGGACAAGGATTCCATGCTAAGTATTAGATTTTAACAATGTACGCTTTAAATCATCACATTTCTTAATGTCAACAAAAAGTATGTAGACATCCTTAAGTCTCGGAGGACTTTATAGTTGCGCTCCTGTTGGATGTTCTACAGCCGCGTCATGATGGCTGGTTAGGCCGATGCAGGGGCGGCAGTCTCCCAGACAGCGATTGCACAGGAACGCTGAAGCTGTTCTGTTAGTTTGACCTCTGGCTCGTAGTTTTAGATGGTTTTGTATTGCTGGACTAAATTCTTTTTTGATTTAGTACGGCCTTTTCTGTACTGTCTGCGTCCAGGTTGTTCGTTCTAAGGCGATGGCTTCCCCGGTTGATGCATATGACCTTCGGTTCTCTCTTGCGGACATCTTTGTAGCGGAGTTAAGGTCTTCCTGTAGAGGGTGTTCCCTGTGCCAGTTCACCGAAGGATATCCGTGGGGATCAAACCATCATTCATTCTCATGAAGTGTACAAGCCATCGCAACATCTTTGTTTGAGTATGGCGTACATACTAGGGATTTCATCTCTCTTCATGACAGCAGTGTTTCGTACTTTATCCTGCCAGCCGATGTCGAGGATGCGAAAAGCATTCAGCTTGTGCTCCTGTGTGGCGCTTGGTGGTCAGGCCTCACTGCCGTACAACAATGTATCTCGGAGCAAGGCTTTAACCAGTACTGCAGGCCGCCCGAAAAGTTTGAAGTTTTTTGTTTGCAGGGATTGGCTTTCAGCGCGTTCCCTTTTTCCTCGATGAGGGGTACCATTTCCTCAAAGTGGGCTTGGAACCAGTCTGCTTATCTTGGTTTTATTGTCAAAGGTGGATATGGCTGTGTTGTAGTCTCTGAAGTGTTTTTGTTTCGTGGTCACTTGCGCCAGGTGGGCCTTGTAGGGATTATTCGATTGCTTTTGCAAACTTTTTCACTGTCTTTTATCTGCGTATGCTGTTGGTGTAAATGCAAGTCTGTCTTCCTTTCTGGAGAGATGCAGATTATTCACGCGCAGTTTCAAGTTGTTGCACACCGGAGAGTGGTTTGTGTTGCAGTCAGCACTGTGGGATGTTTTTGATGATAACGTTGAGGTGATCATAAAACTGTCCTAGCTTCTGCCGAGGATGTCACTGTTAGTGCGTAGACACTTATTCGGTGGACTTGTCCGAATGATAAAAGAAGTTGAAGAACAGGATTCTTTCAGATGAATCCGAGCAGGCAAATAACACTCCATACTATCTGCTTTCATCAGGTTTCCCTTCCAGAAAAAAGGAGAAGACTGTTTCTCTTACTCTTCCTTTTCCTGGGAGTCTTGCCTCTTGCACGGCGACGAAGTCCATTTGCAGTCTGCTCAGCTCCATATCATTGCCCGGTGTGATTGTCCTATCAGGATATATGGAAGAGTATTGGTTTCCTTCTCTTCATTGCTACCTGCACAGCTGTCAATCCGCTGGTCGGTTTCAACCCTAAACCTCATGCACCAGTTGATGCTAACGGACCGTGGTTGGGCATCTTACTGATTGGTTTTTGCCGAGCTAAATGCGGGTGGTGGCTGCCCAATGAGACGCGAAGGTCTCTCCCACCGTCAAAAGCAGCCCCTGGCGTCTAACTCTACAACCAATCGAGTTTGGACCTATAACCAGTAAACTGATGCTTTCAGTGAAGCTGGAGTGTTCTCTCCAGTACGCAGAAAGCCTGGGTAGGTTAGTATGGAGGACAGTTTCCCAGGAAGCGGTCCAATAAAGGGCAGATGCGAGTACGCATGGTTCTATTGCCAGGATTTTGCTTGATACAGCCTCGAGCTGCCTTTGGGACTCCGACTCAGATTTTCTGTCAGATATAACTCCCTTAGCCTTTCTCTCTCTAAGCCTTTTGATTTCCTTAGGCTTTCTCTTTCGCTCTTGTCACATTTTTTAATTAAAAGAATTTCTCATCTCATTAAATGTACTATTATAAAAAATGAATGGAAATAATGAAATAACAAGTAATATATAAAACACACTCATTGCTTATAAATTTAATAGAAAGCAAATATCACAATACGTGTCGCAATAAGCTACCACATATCGCAATACAGTGTACTAAGGAATTTTTAGGCAATACCCAGCCCTAGTAAAAAGCATTGTGAAAAAGGGAAATGGATAGGCAATCGTCTGAGAAAGGCGTGGGTTTAACTACTTATTTTAAATCAAGTACTCATAATAGCCTTTGGAGTTCCTTTATATCAGTGAGTGTCGCATTGATCAATGTATGTCTATGGCTATCTTGGTTTACATACAACTGATCAAAGTGTCTGCAACCATCCGGGTGTCTTTGCAAACTCTTTGAAATTAGACTGCCTGATTAAATATTGATATTTTAATGGGCGTTTTGACAAGCACAATATTAAATTGATAGACTTACACTTTATGCAATGGGGAAAATCATTGCAAGTATCACGCCTTTCCTCTGGAAATTAAATTGATTTATAAACTTTTTATTAAACCAAACCTAGATAGTCCTCTTTAAATCGAAATATCTCTTAATTTAGTCCTTTATTGAATTAATGGATACATGGACAATTATTGAAAAGTGTCAGGCGATATAAGACATCAGAATAGTTTTTCTAATATATTTTTTTTTCCGACACTGAAACAAACACAGCTGTTCAAGCCGATTACAGGAGCAGTTATAAAGTTAATTTATCATAATCTTTTATCTTCTAACACAAGCAGATGATTTAATAATGGTCCATATTTAAGAGTTACATTAGACTTTGGTAGAAGTTGTCTCTTTATGCGGTACAAAGCGATGAAATATTAATATGATATAATAATATAGTGAAAATAATTTTTCAATGGTATAAGAGGAATGAAACTGCGTGATGACTGACTTGTTTTCAGTTATATATGTTTATTCGTATAACATATGACACTTGACTCATATCTGCAAAAGACCTTTGCTGTCTCTGAGAAACTCACTTGGAAATGGTTTCAAAGCGTTTCTAGAATGTTTCATTTACTAATGTTAAAATGGTTGATAGAATAACTTTACACTAAGAGGATGCTATTATAGTAAACGTTCAATATTGAAACATATTTACTTAAAAGTAAAAGACTATTAACAAGTGGTAGACAGCTGGTGAATAAAGGTCTATGAGTGTTCATCTCTCTGTCTGAACTCTCTTATTGCATTCTTTTTCACTCTATCTCTTGATTCCTAACACACACTCTCTCTATATCCCTCTCTCTGCCTATTGTTTTCTATTCTGTCCCTTGATTTCTCTCTGTCTATCCTCTGTTTAATGATGTCTCCGTCTCTCTCTTTCTCTCTGTTCCCCTATCTTCTCTCGTGTAATCTCTCTGCTACCCCTGGCTCTTTCTGTCTCTTTTGCTGTCTCTGTCTCTTGCTCTTTTGATCGTTTGTTATCATTTTCTATTTCGTTTATGTTACGTACATGTATTAGCATCATAACTTTAATTTTCATATGATAGGCTTTAAGTCCTGTCACAAAAGACTAATTAAAATGTCCCACTTTATGTCTCGTTTTATAATTAGATCAGTTATGTTATGTATATAGATTAAATCGGAGTTTTTTTTTGTCATTCTATGGCTCTGGTTCATTATTCTGTCATTGAAGTATGAACTTGGGCTTATATAAAAACCAATTCTCCCTTCTATTTAATATAGTAAAAAAGAGAAGTCCTTGGGTATTATATTTGTTTTCTGTTTGGACACATAAAGGTATCTCCGCCTCTATCTTACTCTCTCTCTCGATATTTGTATATGTATATAATATATTATATATATATATATTATTTACTTTTACATATATAGCATATTTGTTTTTAGATAGATAAATAGATAGATAGATAGATAGATATAAATTCATAACTTTTAATGTATCAGAATGCAAATACATGCACCAACGAAAAAATTTTTTTTCTAAATGTTGTAATGTATACGAACACAGCCGTTGTATTGGAGGACAATGCAGGTTTTCAGGTTGATTGCTCTGGATGAATATTTGTCAGAACAGTATTGTTTTGTAACGGGCATTTATCTATGCCGCCTACAAGGGTATAAAGATATGCCCCTTTTGACCTCACAAAAACAATACTTTTATGATGCTGTCTTTCAAATTTGACGTTTTCAGTTCTGACCTGTCCCATTAAATGATGCAGTTCTCGTAGGGAATATATTTTAAAGGGATATTGATCGCATGATTTTTACATCCGACCAGGTTGAACAAAAGCATTTCGTTTATTATACTGGAATAGCGGTTGGTCTATTTCAAGTCACTATAAACTTTGAAAACGTTATGTAGTCGATGTTCATTTTGCTGGATCAAAGATAAGATGTTTTCAAAGACCTATATTAAAAAAAAAATTAATAATTGAAAAAATCTTCCCTAAATAAGTGATAATGATCCTTCAGGCAATCTGTTGAAGCTGCATATATGAGATTATTACAAGAAAGGATTATTCTATATAAAAGGATTATTCCATACAAGGGATTATTTCGTGACGAACTTTATTAAATATTTTATATTTCGAGGTAATGATTATATGTGTGGTAAGTGTTATGATTCGACGTGTTTGCATAGTCGGGGAAAGATAGAGATTATTGTCAGCCTTTAGATTTCCCTGTGCTCTTTAAACCATGCATATATAAATATCGAAATATCAGAAGAAACAAACAAAGAAACAAGCAAACTGACATATAACACACATGTATATACTTTGGATTATTCCAGAGCTTACACTCAAAATCTATTATGGTTTTAGTTTATTATACTTTGAAAAAAAACTATATATTTGATTGTACCTCTGCATCGTATAATATAATTCTGGAGTTATGAAAATATATACAGCAAAGAATATGGGATGGCTCAGTGTAACTGATTTACAATGCTCATCAGATGATTAAAATAGTTGATTATATGAATTTTAATAAAACTATAATGTGCGTTAAATGGAACAATCTTTGTAATATAATTATTTTATGCTCAGCTTTGAATAATCACTGGCGCAACTACATTCTACTGAACAGTGGTTAACGACCTGCAGCTTAATGACTCTGTTTTGTACATTTCGAAAATGTTTTATAAATAAAAATAATTTAAATGTTTACCGTAGAATTCTTACATGTATTTCGGATTGTATTAACTTTTTCTCTAAATAATATATTACTGATAATAATATGATATACTAAGTACTATAATATTACTATTGACTTAAAAATTATTATAAATCTTTTGAAAAATAAAAACTATTAATTAAAAAAATATGTCTTTGGAGACAGCCTTTTGAGAATCCGGTCATGAAAAAAGAGACACAATACAATGATGGGGCTTTCGTTTCAATGGTCCTTTCCCTTAGTTACAGATAACAAAGACATGCTTCTGAGAAGATACAGGCCTTAGAATCTACTCCAACTGCTTCGAAGCGCAGTGAGTGGGTTCGTGTACTTTCTATTTTTAAAGGAAATTATCATATACACACATGAATAAGTAACAATTTACATTATGATATATTTTAATTTGCCTGAAAATTTAATGGAACTTGGGTAAACGGTTTCTTGTCTCATGACAAAAAAAGCAGTTCTCGCTATAATGAGATTTTAATTAAGGTAGAGTTTGTTAAATAGATTGCATTAATCATCACCAGTTTGATTTGCTATACATTTTTTCCAATATCAGATATAAATATATATTTAAAATTACAAATAAACAGACACGGTTGAAACACAAAGGAGAATAGTCAAATTTAGTATGGGCGAAACTGCCTTTAAAAAAAGAATATCGGCTCGAAAGTTTTAAGTTTAAAAGAATCACATTCCTGTTACAAATCAGCTGATTTTAACACCAACTACGTCACACGTGTTAACCTTTAACATTACCATTGTTCAAATTCATTAATAAGCTGGGATAAATCCTGCAAATCGTTACAATAGATATAAAGTGGGTCGGGCAGGTTTCAAGTACTTTTTATAATATCATTAGTTATATATTTCCTTCATATTACGTGGTCTATCGGTACATGAAAAATGAAGGACTATAGCTCTCAAGCTGTATGATTTAGGCTCATAGAAGTGCATATATATCCAATATACATTAAACCCTAAACTACCCTTAGGTTTAATTATAATCCGTTTCCTTGATTTTGTCTACATACAGATATATCCATTGCCCTCATAAATAAAAAAGAGACATATTACAAAGTTTGCTTATATTGTAGCCAGTAAACATAAATACATTATCGAGTTGAATTGACATCATATTTCATAACAAGCATTCTTTTGTAATTATGAGCCGATGATATTTTAATTGAACGTTAAACTGACTAAAGTATTACAGTCCGTCGTTATGCGAAACCTTAATAATACATGTTTCGCTCGAGTCGTGGATTATGGAACAATGATGAGGCTGGTGTTTGTCACAATTCCACCCTGATTCATCAATGACCAAAGATACAGCTCAGGGGAAATGCAAAACGATTTGTTAGAGATTTAGTAGGCATTGAATATCAGGAAGAGAAAACGACATTTACCTGCTTACAAATATATTTATCTGATAATAATCCATGTCTGAAGTAACACTCCATTGCCTAAGGCATGCTTTAATATCCAAACAACAATTAACTAAAGACTTTAATGAACAAGTTTGGACGAGATCATGACATCCAGTATGTGTTCAAAAAATTAATTAATAACTTCTATCCGTCGTTAGAAAAATGACAGATAGAATAAGGATATAAAGTTGGCGATGGGTAAAAATAATATTACAAAGGCCAAGTGAGATCGCCTTGCCAGATTACAAGGTTATACGTGATCTGCTTATTGACAGCTCAGTAACTTGTAAGGAAGAAACTCGGAATGTAATTGTTAAGACACAAGATTCGTCTTCATATGCCTTGTCCTTTTGTATATAGTCGACATCGGAAGTAGACACACCACATACAGGAAGTGCACGTATATGCTTTTGGTTCAATATGGCAGCCTTTTCACCCGACCGCATGCCGTGTACGGTTGAGGCTTATTTATATTTACTATAAAGCAAATACCAGGAACAGCGAATTCAGCATCAAATGCCAATGAACCGTCGTGATTGGAAAAATAAATGATCATTTATAGGTTATTAATCCCGTTTTAGAGCTAATAACACACACGTTTGTACCACAAAGACTACTTCAAGTCTCTTAAATCACAATGAAATGTAAAAAGAGGCCCTTTGAGAGAAAAAAGGGCTGTTCGCAAATTTGACAAGTAAACGTGCTGTGAAAACAAAACAAAATCAATCAAGATAAAAAGAAGTATTTTTTTTTAATTTTGAAAAAAAGTTCATTAATTTGCAAATTAATGGATTTCAAAATTTTGTGTCAACGTATAAGGCCCACATCTAGCCATTTCTGGTAAAAGAATCATTTCCATTAATCGCGGCCGGAAGACGGATGGACGGCACAGCATTGCGGGACGGTATTTATATAATGAGTAAATTATTCCGTGGAACAAATGTCACTTATATCAATCAGAATTCGGGTACCACTAAATACTGGAAAAGTAATCTGCGATGGTAAAGCGACCCATCCAGGTGGAGTTTATTTCCTAAGTCGCTTCATGCTACAGAAATCAGGATAAGCTCCGGTCTGATGGGCCAGTGGGCTCGGATGTAAAAGCCTCATAGACTTTATCTTTACTCTTTGGGAATTATTTGAACAAACCTCCTTTGACCTAATCCCTGCTTGTTTCAGAAAGAGCGTGTGCCACCGGCTATGGGCATAAGATTAGCCGCACGAGCAGTGATAAGGGTGTTTGCTACCAATTTTACCCAAACGATGGAATGACCCAGAAAAAAGCTAACGAAAGATGTATGGTCACCGGCGGAACTTTAGTGAGCATCGAATCGCAGGAAGAAATGGATCATTTGAAAGACATCCTGGACAAGAACCAAAACCTGCTGGCGTTCGGTACTTCTATCTTATTGCTATTCTTACCATGTTGATTTATTAACATTCTAACACATGTATGACTGGGATAGCGCTACTTTGGTCAACCAGGTTACCACAGCAGGTGATATACCAATTATCGAGACAAGAGTGTGTTTTTGCCCATGAGATTTATGCTCTCAAAGCCAGGAGATGGTCAGTTTAAATTTTAGCCAAACAGCAATGGTATTGTTCACGGTAGGACTTCCGCCATTGATGATAATGGTATTATAGTGTACCTTCTCAAAGTTATTAAGTGCGAAACCGAAATTAAATTCTACAGATGTACAAAGTAGTACCCCATCAAAATATTAAAAAGACACGCACAGGACTTCTTCGTAAACCCAAACAGATTTATCACATGATTATAACCAACAGGAGAAATACTCTGGACAAAACGATAGCAGTTTTAAAGTAATAACTGCAACGATTGACACTTAATGTCATTGTTGAACTTTACTGGCATTATATCGCTAATGGCTTAATTTAAATGAATATCCTTTAAAAGCATGTTTAATTATACTTAGTACAGTACACGTGTCATTAAATTCGTGTGTATGCATACATGTTAGTAAACATACAGACCCCGTAGGGACCTATGCATGGGTCATATCCCTGTTATCAACAGGATACACTCTGGTAAACTGTATCAGACATGTGTATGAAACATTAGCGTTCTGTGACAGACAGTTTTACTTATAAGAGTTATGCAATGGATTGTCTTGTTTTGTCCTATTTCGCGGTAAAGCGGAACGTGTTTACAAGCTAGTATGAATATATATATATATATATATATATATATATATATATATATATATATATATATAGAAAGCTGTCCAATTCATCACTTTCTTTGTCGTCACATTTTGTATTAAGGTCGTCACACAGTATTGCAGGAGAAGATAAACCATTAAATTTATATAAATGGAATAAAAAAACAAGGATATAATGGTAATTATCAAAATAACAAAGATTAATCAATTATAATTTTTAAAAATTTATAATTTGACTCACACCTCAAAATTGAAAGACAATTTCATCTTTACAGAAAATGTTAAATGTCATTCACTTCTTATAATTCAATTTAGCTGCACCTTGAATGACAATGTATAAGAGAATACATCAAACAAATAAATTAACTGTATGAATGTTCTGTTCTTCAACAAAACTTGTGTACCTGACTACTACAAGAATAATGAATTAAGATATATTTGTTTTAGACCCAAGATATGACACACTAAGAGCAGACCTTCATCGCGGATACTGAACCTCAGCTAAATATGTTAAAACCGAGGACAAATGGATCTGGGAAGCAACTGGACAAGACATGGTGTATGAAAACTGGGGATTTGATCAGATTCGGCTTCCATGGGAAGGACACATGTACATCGACATGGGAGTATTTCGGTGGCGATATATACAAAGTACCCGCATATTTTCGCCACTGTGCGAGAGAAAAACAGTTTGTGCGCCATGAAACTAAAATACACTGAAAGGCTAATATATGGTCCGTCTTGTTTCATGAAAATCTGATTTCCCCTTGGAAAGGAAAAAGAAACATGAATAGATACATGAACATAGACCAATTTTAAAGAGTCAGTAACATCATTTGAAGAACAAAATGTGTTTTCATTGGGTGAATTCCATATTTTTATATGAAGGTAAGATTACCATTGGCGAAGTACGACATTTTCCATTTGGCGTTCCGGACTTCTATCTGCTTCTTATTTCCCATAACATTTTACAATGTTCAGTTTAGTCAATGAGGTATTTCTTATACTTCTTTCTTTGTGTTTTTACAATGTTCAGTTTAGTCAATGAGATATTTCTTATACTTCTTTCTTTGTGTTTTTAGAATGTTCAGTTTAGTCAATGAGATATTTCTTATACTTCTTTCTTTGTGTTTTTACAATGTTCAGTTTAGTCGATGAGATTTTTCTTATACTTCTTTCTTTGTGTTTTTACAATGTTCAGTTTAGTCGATGAGATATTTCTTATACTTCTTTCTTTGTGTTTTTACAATGTTCAGTTTAGTCGATAAGATATTTCTTATACTTCTTTCCTTGTGTTTTTACAATGTTCAGTTTAGTCGATGAGATATTTCTTATACTTTTTTCTTTGTGTTTTTACAATGTTCAGTTTAGTCAATGAGATAATTCTTATACTTTTTTCTTTGTGTTTTTACAATGTTCAGTTTAGTCAATGAGATATTTCTTATACATATTTCTTTGTGTTTTTACAATGTTCAGTTTAGTCGATGAGATATTTCTTATACTTCTTTCTTTGTGTTTTTACAATGTTCAGTTTAGTCAATGAGATATTTCTTATACTTCTTTCTTTGTGTTTTTACAATGTTCAGTTTAGTCAATGAGATATTTCTTATACTTCTTTCTTTGTGTTTTTACAATGTTCAGTTTAGTCAATGAGATATTTCTTATACTTCTTTCTTTGTGTTTTCGCCCACGATCAAGTGTGTTGTTTCAGATATTCTTTACTTTCCCTTCCTCCTCTTGGAAATAAGTTATTATATCCAAGAATCATGTTACAAAAGTATGAATATGCCGATACAATATTATAAAATGAATAAAACTAAAGTAAAACCATGTTTTTCTAGTTTACCGACATCTGTTTAGTGAACCTTCGACATCGAATGTAGTATTTTGGACATCGAATGTAGTATTTTAACAGGTCAAACAAGATGAGAATGTTCTTAGATATCATATTCCAGCATTTTTATTCTCTGTATGTGGTTATATATTCAAAGAATGAAAAGCTATCAGTTTAAATAAAGCAATCGTCACTGCATATCCTTATTTATTTCTAGGATGACATGTAAGTATATTGTTTAAGGAATATTGGGTATATTAAAATATATTTCCGTTTAGTGGACCATGTTCGTCTGTAACATAAAACATAAAATGGAAAAATATATTGGTAAAATCAGCAGGACGAGGCATAAGACGTTAAGGTACAACCATTAAAGAAGCATGGTAAAACTGTAATTGTTTTAGGAAGGCCTGTCATAAATGTAGAGTTTTGTTTTCTTTTTAAATCAAGTATTCAAAATATCATTTGGCGTGCGTACCGTTGACTGGGCATTGGTTAGACCAATCTACTTCATTTCACATCTTGGTTTGGAAACAACTGCTCAAAGGGTCTTAATCCATCAAGTTTTCCCCAGTTCCCTTTAAAATATTCCGCCTTATCATATATTTATATCCAAATGGGTGTTTTGATAAGCACCATGTCAATTTGAATGACTTACACTTGATGCAATGTGCGGACTTCAATTTGCTTCTTATTGCTTATATTATTTACATTTACTGTTCAGTTAATCAATGAGATATGTTTAGCCAATCATGTAACCATGTTGTATTGTACATTGTAAATAAATAATTTTTGTAAAAACATTATGGTAAAAAATGTGGTCACACAATATGTGACCTCATTTTATAATATTACAAACATAATACATACTTATATGGCTGGTCACAAAAAAGTCAAATAAAATGTAGTCACACCATATTTTTGCCAATATTTATTGGTAAAAATGTGGTGACATCATACCTAACAACATTTTATAATATTATATAACTTAATTCGCTGTTCAAATAAAATGTGGTCTTACCTTAATTTTGTTAATATTGTTTGGTAAAAAAAATATTGTCACTTGGTTTGAAAAATATAATTAAATATTGAAAAAATAAGGGAAATTATGATGTAAGTAAATATTTAAATGTTGTCACATGATGTGATCAAATGTATGAATAATAATAACAAAAATAAGGCACGTTATGGTGAATTAATAAATATGAATTGTGCCACAAAATATGTTCAAATTTAAGAAAAATGAAAGTTCATACATTTGAATCATGACATTGGATTCTTTGCCCAACATGATCCTGTATTTGTTCCGTTTGTCTATCAATATTGGGTATCTTCTCATCTGACTGTCCTGATATACAGTAGTCAAACAGGAAAATAAAAAAAGATAAACGTGTCTAAAATGTATTTCGATACTCCGTATTTTAATGACTATATTATACAATATTTTATTTATTTGAAATATAAAACATACCTTAAGACAGTGTTGAATAGAGCAAGAGTTCACGTGATCAGTAAAATACACTCACAGTCGACAGTTGTTTATTTTTGTCAGCATAACTTCGTCAACTTTTTGAAAATCTAGTTAAACGTGGCTAGTTGAGGTAAAAGTTATTTTTTATCTATGCACAAACAGACTTATCCAATTTAATTTTATTTGACATAATATTTTTGTTTAATCTGGTATATACGTACATAACGTCGGCTCAGAACGTCTTTAATACGACGTTAATTTCGGTATTTAAAAAAAACGTTTTTGGACAGTTTGTAAAAAATTAATATATATTTAATTTACCAAAATATGATATCATTAGATGTGCCGAATCGTAAACTTTTGATGAGAGAACAAAAAAATATGGGTCTATTATATTGCACGATTAATTGTAAACGATTGATCGTCAGGATTGATATCAGCTTCTAGATTTTTATTTGACTGTATGATATTTTATTCATGTTGTTTATTGATTTATAAATCAAGATATTCATTTTTTTAAATTGCTGTCATAAGGGACGCCGTATGCTATAAATTTAAATATAAAGTCTAATAAGCATTTGCGATCATACTAGCAGAAAATTATTATGAATATGGTAAACCATCAGCAAAATTAATATGAAAGGTAACCCTTGTGAGGTGGCTCATATAACTGAGACACGGAGAACAAGGATTCCATGCTAAGTATTAGATTTTAACAATGTACGCTTTAAATCATCACATTTCCTAATGTCAACAAAAACTATGTAGACATTCTTAAGTCTCGAAGGACTTTATAGTTGCGCTCCTGTTGGATGTTCTACAGCCGCGTCATGTATGGCTGGTTAGGCCGATGCAGGGGCGGGAGTCTCCCAGACAGCGATTGCACAGGAACGCTGAAGCTGTTCTGTCAGTTTGACCTCTGGCTCGTGGTTTTGGATGGTTTTGTATTGCTGGACTAAAGTCTTTTCTATTTTAGTACTGCCTTTTCTGTATTGTCTGCGTCCAGGTTGTTCGTTCTAAGGCGATGGCTTCCCCGTTTGATGCATATGACCTTCGGTTCTCTCTTGCGGACATCTTTGTAGCGGAGTTAAGGTCTTCCTGTAGAGGGTGTTCCCTGTGCCAGTTCACCGAAGGATATCCGTGGGGATCAAACCATCATTCATTCTCATGGAGTGTCCGAGACATCGCAACATCTTTGTTTGAGTATGGCGTACATACTGGGGATTTCATCTCTCTTCATGACAGCAGTGTTTCGTACTTTATCCTGCCAGCCGATGTCCAGGATGCGGAAAGCATTCAGCTTGTGCTCCTGTGTGGCGCTTGGTGGTCAGGCCTCACTGCCGTACAACAATGTATCTCGGAGCAAGGCTTTAACCAGTACAGCGGGCCGCCCGAATGGTTTGAAGATTTTTGTTTGCTGGGATTGGCTTTTAGCGCGTTCCCTTTTTCTTCGATGAGGGGTACCATTTCCTCAAAGTGGGCTTGGAACCAGTCTGCTTATCTTAGTTTTATTGTCAAAGGTGGATATGGCTGTGTTGTAGTCTCTGAAGTGTTTTTGTTTCGTGGTCACTTGCGCCAGGTGGGCCTTGTAGGGATTATTCGATTGCTTTTGCAAACTTTTCCACTGTCTTCTATCTGCGTATGCTGTTGGTGTAAATGCAAGTCTGTCTTCCTTTCTGGAGAGATGCAGATTATTCACGCGCAGTTTCAATTTGTTGCATATAAAAAATGAATTGAAATAATAAAATGACAAGTAATATATAAAACACACTCATTGCTTATAAATTTAATACAAAGCAAATATCACAATATGTTTCGCAATAAGCTACCACATATCGCAATACAGTGTACTAAGGAATTTGTAGGCGATACCCAGTCCTAGTAAAAAGCATTGTAAAAAAGGGAAATGGATATGCAATCGTCTGAGAAAGGCGTGGGTTTAACTACTTATTTTAAATCAAGTACTCAAAATAGCCTTTTGAGTTCCTTCATATCAGTGAGTGTCGCATTGATCAATGTATGTCTATGGCTATTTTGGTTTACATACAACTGATCAAAGTGTCTGCAACCATCTGGGTCTCTTTGCAAACTCTTTGAAATTAGACTGCCTGATTAAATATTGATATTTTAATGGGCGTTTTGACAAGCACACTATTAAATTGATAGACTTACACTTAATGCAATGGGGAAAATCATTGCAAGTATCACGCCTTTCCTCTGGAAATTAAATTGATTTATAAACTTTTTATTTAAACCAAACCTAGAAAGTCCTCTTTAAATCGAAATATCTCTTAATTTAGTCCTTTTTTGAATTAATGGATACATGGACATTTATTAAAAAGTGTCAGGCGATATAAGACATCAGAATAGTTTTTCTAATATAATGTTTTTTTCGACACACTGAAACAAACACAGCAGTTCAAGCCGATTACAGGATCGGTTATAAAGTTAATTTATCATAATCTTTTATCTTCTAACACAAGCAGATGATTTATTAATGGTCCATATTTAAGTGTTACATGAGACGTGGGTAGAAGTTGTATCTTTATGCGGTACAAACCGATGAAATATAAATATGATATTATAATATAGTGAAAATAATTTTTCAATGGTATAAGAGGAATGAAATTGCGTGATGACTGACGTTTTTCAGTTATATATGTTTATTCGTATAACATATGACACTTGACTCATATCTGCAAAAGACCTTTGCTCTCTCTGAGAAACTCACTTGGAAATGGTTTCAAAGCATTTCTAGAATGTTTCATTTAATAATGTTAAAATGGTTGATAGAATAACTTTACACAAAGAGGATGCTATTATAGTTAACATTCAATATTGAAACATATTTACTTAAAAGTAAAAGACTATTAACAAGTGGTAGACAGCTGGTGAATATAGGTCTACGAGTGTTCATCTCTCTGTCTGTACTCTCTTACTGCATTCTTTTTCACTCTGTCTCTTGATTCCTATCACACACTCTCTCTATATCCCTCTCTCTGCCTATTGTTTTCTATCCTGTCCCTTGATTTCTCTCTGTCTATCCTCTGTTTATTGATGTCTCCGTCTCTCTCTTTCTCTCTGTTCCCCTATCTTCTCTCGTGTAATCTCTCTGCTACCCCTGGCTCTTTCATTCTCTTTCGCTGTCTCGGTCTGTACATGTATTAGCATCATAACTTTCATTTCATATGATAGGCTTTAAGTCCTGTCACAAAAGACTAATTAAAATGTTCCACTTTATGTCTTGTCTATTAATTAGACCAGTTATCTTATCTAAATAGGTTAAATCTGAGTTTTTTTGTCATTCTATGGCTCTGGTTTATTATTCTGTCATTGAAGTATGAACATGGGCTTATATAAAAACCAATTCTCCCTTCTATTTAATATAGTAAAAAAGAGAAGTCCTTGGGTATTATATTTGTTTTCTGTTTGGACACATAAAGGTATCTCCGACTCTATCTTACTCTCTCTCGATATTTGTATGTGCATATATTATATTATATATATATTATTTACTTTTACATATATAGCATATTTGTTTTTAGATAGATTGATAGATAGATATAGATAGATAGATAGATAGATAGATATAAATCCATAACTTTTAATGTATCAGAATGCAAATACATGCACCATCGAATAATTTTTTTTCTAAATGTTGTAATGTACTTTTAGAACACAGCCATTGTATTGGAGGACAATGCAGGTTTTCATGTTGATTGCTCTGGATGAATATTTGTCAGATACAGTATTGTTTTGTGACGGGCATTTATCTATGCGGCCTACAAGGGTATAAAGATATGCCCCTTTCGACCTCACAAAACAATACTTTTATAATGCTGTCTTTCAAATTTGATGTTTTCAGTTCTGACTTAAAATGCGGACCTGTCCTATTGAATGGTGCAGTTCTCGTAGGGAATATATTTTAAAGGGATATTGGTCGCATGATTTTACATCCTACCAGGTTGAAAAAAAGCATTTCGTTTATTATACAGGAATAGCGGTTGGTCTCTTACAAGTCACTATAAACTTTGAAAACGTTATGTATTTGGATGTTCATTTTGTTGGATCAAAGATAAGATGTTTTCAAAGACCTATATTGAAAAAAAAATTTAATAATTGAAACATCTTCTCTAAATAATTGATAATGATCCTTCAGGCAATCTGTTGAAGCTGCATATATGAGATTATTAAAAAAGGATTATTCTATATAAAAGGATTATTCCATACAAGGGATTATTTCGTGATGAACTTTATTAAATATTTTATATTTCGAGGTAATGATTATATGTGCGGTAAGTGTTAAGATTCGAGGTGTTTGCATAGTCGAGAAAAGATAGAGATATCAGAAGAAATATCAGAAGAAACAAACAAAAAAACAAGCAAACTGACATATTACACACATGTATATACTTGTGATTATTCCAGAGCTAACACTCAGAATCTATTATCATTTTAGTTTATTTTTCTTTGAAAAAGAAACTATATATTTGATTGTATATCTGCATCGTATAATATAATTCTGGAGTTATGGGATGGCTCAGTGTAACTGATTTACAATGCTCATCAGATGATTAAAATAGTTGATTATATGATTTTTAATAAAACTATAATGTGCGTTAAATGCAAGAATCTTTGTAATATAATTTTTTTATGCTCAGCTTTGAATAATCACTGGCGCAACTACATTCTACTGAACAGTAGTTGTAGACCTGCAGCTTAATGACTCTGTTTTGAACATTTCGAAAATTGTTTTCATAAATAAAAATAATTTAAATGTTTACCGTAGAATTCTCACATGTATTTCGGATTGTATTAACTTTTTCTGTAAATTATATATTACTGATAATAATATGATATACTAAGTACTATAATATTACTTTTTACGTAAAAAAAATTATTATAAATCTTTTAAAAAATAAAAACTATTTATTAAAAAAATATGTCTTTGGAGACAGCCTTTGGAGAATCCGGTCATGAAAAAAGAGACACAATGCAATGATGGGGCTTTCGTTTTAATGGTCCTTTCCGTTAGGTACAGATAACAAAGACATGCTTCTGAGAAGATACAGGTTTTAGAATCTACTCAAACTGCTTCGAAGCGCAGTAAGTGGGTTCGTGTACTTTGTATTTTTAAAGAAAATTATCATATACACACATGAATAAGTAACAATTTACATTTTGATATATTTTAATTTGCCTGAAAATTTAATGGAACTTGGGTAAACGGTTTCTTGTCTCATGACATAAAAGCAGTTCTCGCTATAATGAGATTTTAATTAATGTAGAGTTTGTTAAACAGATTACATTAATCATTACCAGTTTGATTTGCTATACATTTTTTCAAATATCAGATATAAATATATATTTAAAAGTACAAATAAACAGACACGGTTGAAACACAAAAGAGAATAGTCAAATTTAGTATGGGCGAAACTGCCTTTAAAAAAAGAATATCGACTCGAAAGTTTTAAGTTTAAACGAATCACATTCCTGTTACAAATCAGCTGATTTTAACACCAACTACCTCACACGTATTAAACTTTAACATTACCATTGTTCAAATTCATTAATAAGCTGGGATAAATCCTGCAAATCGTTACAATAGATAAAAAGTGGGTCGGGCAGGTCTCAAGTACTTTTTATAATATCAATAGTTATATATTTCCTTCATATCACGTGGTCTATCGGTATATGAAAAGATGAAGGACTATAGCTCTCAAGCTGTATGATTTAGGCTCATAGAACTGCATATATATCCAATATACATTAAACCCTAAACTACCCTTAGGTTTAATTATAATCCGTTTCCTTGATTTATTCTACATACAGATATATCCATTGCCCTCATAAATAAAAAAGAGACATATTACAAAGTTTGCTTATATTGTAGCCAGTAAAAATAAATACATTATCGAGTTGAATTGACATCATATTTCATAACAAGCATTCTTTTGTAATTATGAGCCGATGATATTTTAATTG
Organism: Sipunculus nudus; assembly: GCA_026874595.1. NCBI lineage: Eukaryota > Metazoa > Annelida > Sipuncula > Golfingiida > Sipunculidae > Sipunculus > Sipunculus nudus. The sequence goes on from CM049314.1 coordinate 71,635,769, forward strand.
AACGTTAAACTGACTAAAGTATTACAGTCCGTCGTCATGCGAAACCTTAATAATACATGTTTCGCTCGAGTCGTGGATTATGGAACAATGATGAGGCTCGTGTTTGTCACAAATTCCACCCTGAATCATCAATGACCAAAGATACAGCTCAGGGGAAATGCAATAGGATTTGTTTGAGATTTAGTAGGCATTGAATATCAGGAAGAGAAAACGACATTTACCTGCCTACAAATATATTTATCTGATAATAATCCATGTCTGAAGAAACACTCCATTGCTTAAGGCATACTTTAATATCCAAACAACAATTAACTAATGACTTTAATGAACAAGTTCGGACGAGATCATGACATCCAGTATGTGTTCAAAAAATTAATTAATAACTTCTATCCGTCGTTAGAAAAATGACAGATAGAATAAGGATATAAAGTTGGCGATGGGTAAAAATAATATTACAAAGGCCAAGTGAGATCGCCTAGCTAGATTACAAGGTTATACGGGAGCTGCTGATTGACAGCTCAGTAACTTGTAAGGAAGAAACTCGGAATGTAATTGCTAAGACACAAGATTCGTCTTCATATGCCATGTCCTTTTGTATATAGTCGACATCGGAAGTAGACACACCACATACAGGAAGTGCACGTATATGCTTTTGGTTCAATATGGCAGCCTTTTCACCCGACCGCATGCCGTGTACGGTTGAGGCTTATTTATATTTACTATAAAGCAAATACCAGGAACAGCGAATTCAGCATCAAATGCCAATGAACCGTCGTGATTGGAGAAAATAAATGATCATTTATAGGTTATTAATCCCGTTTTAGAGTTAATAACACACACGTTTGTACCACAAAGACTACTTCAAGTCTCTTAAATCACAATGAAATGTAAAAAAAGGCCCTTTGAGAGAAAAAAAAGGCTGTTCGCAAATTTGACAAGTAAACGTGCTGTGAAATGCCAGTGTTAATTCTAATCAAATAAACATAAAAAATACATTTAAATATCAAATAAATTCCATAGATTAAATAAAAAAATGTCAGTTCTAATTAAGCAGACCTTTTCTACATTGATAACACCTGTCAAGCGTTAATGAAAACGTTTATTGGCCCCAATGCATGCATTGTTACTTGAAACCCCAATTGAATTTTTTTTAAGTGCTACCAATACAAAATCACTTCTATCGAATAATGGCAAATTTTAATAGGTATACAAATAAAGCTGAAATTAGAGATTCACTGAAATAACTATAGATATTAAAAGAGGAAAGGATATTGGTAAAAGGAGTGGAAAATAATTCAACTATAGGTTTTTTTTCGTGTATCTAAGTCAACTGTCGCGGTTTCTTTAATCGAAATTGTCCTGACAAAAAATAGCCATACCTTATCGTATAGATGGAATGAATAACACTAAAAAATCTCAAGTACATGTATTTCTTATCGTGGTCTATATATTATCAGAAGTTAATTCTACTTAAATGACTCTGGCTGCTGCAATCACGAATGTGATATGTGTATCTAAGATCATTTTCCATGTTTAATCAAACAAAATCTTAGTATTTACTAAAATATGTGGATCTGATATCATATGTTATAAAAATAATCAAGTTAAAAAGTTGTAGGATTTAAGTCCTTTTCCAAATAACTGGCACAGAAAACTTTACAATTACTTACGGCGGTAGCTCTCTTGGGCCGCTACACAGACCACACACGGTTTTGAGGTCGCTAGGGCCCGCCATACGCAAATTGCACTTCATCCGATACCAATTTGTAATGCTGGGAAGACATCAGCACACTATTCCCGGGAATGTGCTTGAGGGTCTAAGCTAAGACGTGAGTGCCTACGGGATTCGAAGCCACGACCACTTGACCACAAGTCCGGCTCCTTTGCCGTTACTCCACCAGGCTCCATATACGTAAATAATATGACCTGTCTTAATATGACCAGAATATTTCGGTGGGTATGTTTATATGTACATACAAGTTTATCAATAATATAATAATCTCACGTGTTTTAATATATTCGCGCATGTTTTCATATTGAAATTATGAATACATGAACGCAAATGTGAAGTAAACTGATTTTACGTTGTACCAGTGAATCCGAGCAAACAAAAACAACAGATTTTATAAAAATATATCTACAAATGAAGTAAAAAAAAAATAGACTGTATAAAGTTTCACTTCTTATAAGTTAACTTTGAATAACAACTGTGTCTGTTGTTTCACTCTACCTTTTTTTAAATTAAATAAGGCTGCGCGATATTATCTATATTTTTTAAAGAAAAGATTATAATGAAAACCAGAACATGAACAACATAATCCTCATAGCGCTTAACCTCACTAAGTGCATTCAATGATTATTTTATCATAGATAATTAGTATTTAAGGTAGCTTCACCTGCACCGTTCAAAATTTTGTGCTAATATTTAGAAGTCAGCTCTAACAATAATAAAATAAAGCAAACAGACATTAAATGATCAAGCTTTAAAGGTGAAAAATAATTTTCCGTGTTTTTTTAAACTGTGCTTAATTATTGAATTTTAAAATAGTCTTACAGTTGGAAAGCTCACACTTAGCTCTCTCAGACAACAAAAACTAAACAAAATCAATCAAGATAAAAAGAAGTATTTTTTTTTTAATTTTGAAAGAAAAAGTTCATTAATTTGAAAATTATTGGATTTCAAAATTTTTTGTCAACGTATAAGGCCCACCTCTAGCCATTTCTTGTAAAAGAATCATTTCCGTTAATCGCGGCCGGAAGACGGATGGACGGCACAGCATTGCGGGACGGTATTTATATAATGAGTAAATTATTCCGTGGAACAAATGTCACTTATATCAATCAGAATTCGGGTACCACTAAATACTGGGAAGGTAATCTGCGATGGTAAAGCGACCCATCCAGGTGGAGTTTATTTACTAAGTCGCTTCATGCTACAGAAACCAGGATAAACTCCGGCCTGATGGGCCAAAGGGCTCTGGTGTAAAAGCCTTATAGACTTTATCTTTACTCTTTGGGAATTATTTGAACAAACGTCCTTAGAACTAATCCCTTCATGTTTCAGGACGAGCGTGTGCCACCGGCTATGGGCATATGATTAGCCAAATGAGCAGTGATAGAAGTGTTTGCTACCAATTTTTTACCCAAACGATGGAATGACTGAGAAAAAAGCTTCCGAAAGATGTATGATTACCGGTGGAACTTTAGTGAGCATCGAATCGCAGGAAGAAATGGATCATTTGAAAGACATCCTGGACAAGAACCAAAACCTGCTGGCGTTCGGTACTTCTATCTTATTGCTATTCTTACCATGCTGATTTATTAACATTCTAGGACACGTATGACTGGGATAGCGCTACTTTGGTCATCTAGGTTACCATCCATTAGTTCAACGACACAGCAGGTGATATACCAATGATCGAGACAAGAGTGTGTTTTTGCCTATGAGGTTTATGGTCTCAAAGCCAGGAGATGGTCAGTTTAAATCTTAGCTAAACAGCAATGGTATTGTTCACGGTAGGACTTCCGCCATTGATGATAATTGTATCATAGTGTACTTTCTCAAAGTTATTAAGTGCGAAACCGAAATTATATTCTACAGGTGTACAAAGTAGTACCCTATCAAATTTAGTATAGTACACGTGTCATTAAATTCGTGTGTACGCATACACGTCAGTAAACATACAGACCCCGTTGGGACCTATGCATGGGTCATATCCCTGTTATCAACTGGATTCCCTCTGGTAAACTGTATCAGACATGTTTATGAAATATTGGCGTTCTGTGACAGACAGTTTTACTTATAAGAGTTATGCGATGGATTGTCTTGTTTTGTCTTATTTCGCGGTAAAGCGGAACGTGTTTATAAGCTAGTATAAATATATATATAGAAAGCTGTCCAATTCATGACTTTCTTTGTCGTCACTTTTTGTATTAAGATCGTCACACGGTATTGCAGGAGAAGATAAACCATTAAATTTATATAAATGGAATAAAAAAAGGATATAATGGTAATTATCAAAATAACAAGGATTAATCAATTATAATTTTTAAAACTTTATAAATTGACTCACTCCTCGAAATTGAAAGACAATTTCATCTTTACAGAAAATGTTAAATGTCATTCACTTCTTATAATTCAATTTAGCTTCTCCTTGAATGACAATATATAAGAGAATACATCAAACAAATTAACTGTATGAATGTTCTGCTCTTCATAAAAAAAAAAATTGTGTACCTGACTACTACAAGACTTATGATTTTAGATATATTTGTTTTAGACCCAAGATATGACACACTAAGAGCAGGCCTTCATCGCGGATACTGGACCTCAGCTAAATATGTTAAAACCGAGGACAAGTGGATCTGGGAAGCAACTGGACAAGACATGGTGTATGAAAACTGGGGATTTGATCAGATTCGGCTTCCATGGGAAGGACACATGTACATCGACATGGGAGTATTTCGGTGGCGATATATACAAAGTACCCGCATATTTTCGCCACTGTGCGAGAGAAAAACAGTTTGTGCGCCATGAAACTAAAATACACTTAAAGGCTAATATATGGCCCGTGTTGTTTCATGAAAATCTTATTTCCCCTTGGAACGGAAAAAGAAATATGAATAGATACATGAACATAGACCAATTTTAAAGAGTCAGTAACATCATTTGAGGAACAGAATGTGTTTTCATTGGTTGAAATCCATATTTTTATATGAGATATGAAGGTAAAATTACCATTGGCGAAGTACGACATTTTCCATTTGGCGTTCCGGACTTCTATCTGCTTCTTATTTCCGATAATATTTTACAATATTCAGTTTAGTCAATGAGATATTTCTTATACTTCTTTCTTTGTGTTTTCGCCCACGATCAAGTGTGTTGTTTCAGTTATTCTTTTCTTTCCCTTCCTCCTCTTAGAAATAAGTTACTATATCCAAGAATCATGTTACAAAAGTATGAATATGCCGATACAATATTATAAAATGAATACAACTAAAGTAAAAACATGTTTTTCTATTTTACCGACATCTGTTTAGTGAACCTTCGACATCGAATGTAGTATTATGGACATCGAATGTAGTCTTTTAACAGGCCAAACAAGCATTTTTATTCTCTGTATGTGGTTATATATCCAAAGAATGAAAAGCTATCAGTTTAAATAAAGCAATCGTCACGACATATCCACTGGAGATTTGTTTTTTGACCACCTATTCTTCGTCATTTAAAATCTGTATTTCTAGGATAACATTTAAGTATATTGTTTAAGGAATATTGGGTATATTAAAATATATTTCCATTTAGAGGACGATGTACGTCTGTAACATAAAACATTAAATGGAAAAATATATTGGTAAAATCAGCAGGACGAGGCATAAGACGTTAAGGTACAACCATTAAAGAAGCATGGTAAAACTGTAATTGTTTTAGGAAGGCCTGTCATAAATGTAGAGTTTTGTTTTCTTTTTAAATCAAGTATTCAAAATAGCCTTTGGCGTGCGTACAGTTGACTGGGTATTGGATAGACCAATCTATTTCATGGCACATCTTGGTTTGGAAAAAACTGCTCAAAGGGTCTTAATCCATCAAGTTTTCCCCAGTTCCCTTTAAAATATTCCGCCTTATCATATATTTATATCCAAATGGGTGTTTTGATAAGCACCATCTCAATTTGAATGACTTACACTTGATGCAATGTGCGGACTTCAATTTGCTTCTTATTGCTTATATTATTTACATTTACTGTTCAGTTAAATCAATGAGATATGTTTAGCCAATCATGTAACCATGTTGTATTGTATTGTAAATAAATTATTTTTGTAAAAACATAATGGTTAAAAATGTGGTCACACAATATGTGACCTCATTTTATAATATTACAAACATAATACATACTTATTTGGCTGGTCAAATAAAATGATGTCAAATAAAATGTAGTCACACCATATTTTTGCCGATATTTATTGGTAAAAATTTGGTGACACCATACCTAACCACATTTTATAATATTATATAACTTAATTGGCTGTTCAAATAAAATGTGGTCTTACCTTATTTTTGTTAATATTGTTCGGTAAAAAAATATTGTCACTTGGTTTAAAAATATAATTAAAAAATAAGGGAAATTATGATGTAAGTAAATATGAAAATGTTGTCACATGATGTGATTAAATGTATGAATAATAATAACAAAAATAAGGCACGTCATGGTGAATTAATAAATATGAATTGTGCCACAAAATATGTTCAAATTAAAGAAAAATGAAAGTTCATACATTTGAATCATGAAATTGGATTCTTTGCCCAACGTGATCCTGTATTTGTCCCGTTTGTCTATCAATAATGGGTATCTTCACATCTGACTGTCCTGATATACAGTAGTCAAACAGGAAAATAAAAAAAAAGATAAACGTGTCTAAAATGTATTTCTATACTCCGTACTTCAATGACTATATTATACAATATTGTATTTATTTGAAATATAAAACATACCTGAAGACAGTGTTGAATAGAGCAAGAGTTCACGTGATCAGTTAAATACACTCACAGTCGACATTTTTTATTTTTGTCAGCATAACTTCGTCAACTTTTTGAAAATCTTGTTAAACGTAGCTAGTGGAGGTAAAATTATTTTTTATCTATGCACAAAAAGATTTATCCAATTTAATTTTATTTGACATAATATTTTTGTTTAACCTGGTATATACGTATATAACGTCGGCTCAGATCGTCTTTAATACGACGTTATTTTCGGTATTTAAAAAAAAGTTTTTGGACAGTTTGTAAAAAAAATTAATATATATTTAATTTACCAAAATATGATATCATTAGATGTGCCGAATCGTAAACTTTATGATGAGAGAAAAAAATATGGGTCTGTTATATTGCACGATTAATTGTAAACGATTGATCGTCAGGATTGATATCAGCTTCTAGATTTTTATTTGACTGTATGATATTTTATTCAAGTTGTTTACTGATTTATAAATCAAGATATTCATTTTTTAAATTGCTGTCTTAAGGTACGCCGTATGCTATAAATTTAAATATAAAGTCTAATAAGCATTTGCGATCATACTAGCAGAAAATTATTATGAATATGGTAAACCATCAGCAAAATTAATATGAAAGGTAAGCCTTGTGAGGTGGCTCATATGACTGAGACACGGAGGACAAGGATTCCATGCTAAGTATTAGATTTTAACAATGTACGCTTTAAATCATCACATTTCTTAATGTCAACAAAAAGTATGTAGACATCCTTAAGTCTCGGAGGACTTTATAGTTGCGCTCCTGTTGGATGTTCTACAGCCGCGTCATGATGGCTGGTTAGGCCGATGCAGGGGCGGCAGTCTCCCAGACAGCGATTGCACAGGAACGCTGAAGCTGTTCTGTTAGTTTGACCTCTGGCTCGTAGTTTTAGATGGTTTTGTATTGCTGGACTAAATTCTTTTTTGATTTAGTACGGCCTTTTCTGTACTGTCTGCGTCCAGGTTGTTCGTTCTAAGGCGATGGCTTCCCCGGTTGATGCATATGACCTTCGGTTCTCTCTTGCGGACATCTTTGTAGCGGAGTTAAGGTCTTCCTGTAGAGGGTGTTCCCTGTGCCAGTTCACCGAAGGATATCCGTGGGGATCAAACCATCATTCATTCTCATGAAGTGTACAAGCCATCGCAACATCTTTGTTTGAGTATGGCGTACATACTAGGGATTTCATCTCTCTTCATGACAGCAGTGTTTCGTACTTTATCCTGCCAGCCGATGTCGAGGATGCGAAAAGCATTCAGCTTGTGCTCCTGTGTGGCGCTTGGTGGTCAGGCCTCACTGCCGTACAACAATGTATCTCGGAGCAAGGCTTTAACCAGTACTGCGGGCCGCCCGAAAAGTTTGAAGTTTTTTGTTTGCAGGGATTGGCTTTCAGCGCGTTCCCTTTTTCCTCGATGAGGGGTACCATTTCCTCAAAGTGGGCTTGGAACCAGTCTGCTTATCTTGGTTTTATTGTCAAAGGTGGATATGGCTGTGTTGTAGTCTCTGAAGTGTTTTTGTTTCGTGGTCACTTGCGCCAGGTGGGCCTTGTAGGGATTATTCGATTGCTTTTGCAAACTTTTCCACTGTCTTTTATCTGCGTATGCTGTTGGTGTAAATGCAAGTCTGTCTTCCTTTCTGGAGAGATGCAGATTATTCACGCGCAGTTTCAAGTTGTTGCACACCGGAGAGTGGTTTGTGTTGCAGTCAGCACTGTGGGATGTTTTTGATGATAACGTTGAGGTGATCATAAAACTGTCCTAGCTTCTGCCGAGGATGTCACTGTTAGTGCGTAGACACTTATTCGGTGGACTTGTCCGAATGATAAAAGAAGTTGAAGAACAGGATTCTTTCAGATGAATCCGAGCAGGCAAATAACACTCCATACTATCTGCTTTCATCAGGTTTCCCTTCCAGAAAAAAGGAGAAGACTGTTTCTCTTACTCTTCCTTTTCCTGGGAGTCTTGCCTCTTGCACGGCGACGAAGTCCATTTGCAGTCTGCTCAGCTCCATATCATTGCCCGGTGTGATTGTCCTATCAGGATATATGGAAGAGTATTGGTTTCCTTCTCTTCATTGCTACCTGCACAGCTGTCAATCCGCTGGTCGGTTTCAACCCTAAACCTCATGCACCAGTTGATGCTAACGGACCGTGGCTGGGCATCTTACTGATTGGTTTTTGCCGAGCTAAATGCGGGTGGTGGCTGCCAAATGAGACGCGAAGGTCTCTCCCACCGTCGAAAGCAGCCCCTGGCGTCTAACTCTACAACCAATCGAGTTTGGACCTATAACCAGTAAACTGATGCTTTCAGTGAAGCTGGAGTGTTCTCTCCAGTACGCAGAAAGCCTGGGTAGGTTAGTATGGAGGACAGTTTCCCAGGAAGCGGTCCAATAAAGGGCAGATGCGAGTACGCATGGTTCTATTGCCAGGATTTTGCTTGATACAGCCTCGAGCTGCCTTTGGGACTCCGACTCAGATTTTTTGTCAGATATAACTCCCTTAGCCTTTCTCTCTCTAAGCCTTTTGATTTCCTTAGGCTTTCTCTTTCGCTCTTGTCACATTTTTTAATTAAAAGAATTTCTCATCTCATTAAATGTACTATTATAAAAAATGAATGGAAATAATGAAATAACAAGTAATATATAAAACACACTCATTGCTTATAAATTTAATAGAAAGCAAATATCACAATACGTGTCGCAATAAGCTACCACATATCGCAATACAGTGTACTAAGGAATTTGTAGGCAATACCCAGCCCTAGTAAAAAGCATTGTAAAAAAGGGAAATGGATAGGCAATCGTCTGAGAAAGGCGTGGGTTTAACTACTTATTTTAAATCAAGTACTCATAATAGCCTTTGGAGTTCCTTTATATCAGTGAGTGTCGCATTGATCAATGTATGTCTATGGCTATCTTGGTTTACATACAACTGATCAAAGTGTCTGCAACCATCCGGGTGTCTTTGCAAACTCTTTGAAATTAGACTGCCTGATTAAATATTGATATTTTAATGGGCGTTTTGACAAGCACTATTAAATTGATAGACTTACACTTTATGCAATGGGGAAAATCATTGCAAGTATCACGCCTTTCCTCTGGAAATTAAATTGATTTATAAACTTTTTATTAAACCAAACCTAGATAGTCCTCTTTAAATCGAAATATCTCTTAATTTAGTCCTTTATTGAATTAATGGATACATGGACAATTATTGAAAAGTGTCAGGCGATATAAGACATCAGAATAGTTTTTCTAATATATTTTTTTTTCCGACACTGAAACAAACACAGCTGTTCAAGCCGATTACAGGAGCAGTTATAAAGTTAATTTATCATAATCTTTTATCTTCTAACACAAGCAGATGATTTAATAATGGTCCATATTTAAGAGTTACATTAGACTTTGGTAGAAGTTGTCTCTTTATGCGGTACAAAGCGATGAAATATTAATATGTTATAATAATATAGTGAAAATAATTTTTCAATGGTATAAGAGGAATGAAACTGCGTGATGACTGACTTGTTTTCAGTTATATATGTTTATTCGTATAACATATGACACTTGACTCATATCTGCAAAAGACCTTTGCTGTCTCTGAGAAACTCACTTGGAAATGGTTTCAAAGCGTTTCTAGAATGTTTCATTTACTAATGTTAAAATGGTTGATAGAATAACTTTACACTAAGAGGATGCTATTATAGTAAACGTTCAATATTGAAACATATTTACTTAAAAGTAAAAGACTATTAACAAGTGGTAGACAGCTGGTGAATAAAGGTCTATGAGTGTTCATCTCTCTGTCTGAACTCTCTTATTGCATTCTTTTTCACTCTATCTCTTGATTCCTAACACACACTCTCTCTATATCCCTCTCTCTGCCTATTGTTTTCTATTCTGTCCCTTGATTTCTCTCTGTCTATCATCTGTTTAATGATGTCTCCGTCTCTCTCTTTCTCTCTGTTCCCCTATCTTCTCTCGTGTAATCTCTCTGCTACCCCTGGCTCTTTCTGTCTCTTTTGCTGTCTCTGTCTCTTGCTCTTTTGATCGTTTGTTATCATTTTCTATTTCGTTTATGTTACGTACATGTATTAGCATCATAACTTTAATTTTCATATGATAGGCTTTAAGTCCTGTCACAAAAGACTAATTAAAATGTCCCACTTTATGTCTCGTTTTATAATTAGATCAGTTATGTTATGTATATAGATTAAATCGGAGTTTTTTTTGTCATTCTATGGCTCTGGTTCATTATTCTGTCATTGAAGTATGAACTTGGGCTTATATAAAAACCAATTCTCCCTTCTATTTAATATAGTAAAAAAGAGAAGTCCTTGGGTATTATATTTGTTTTCTGTTTGGACACATAAAGGTATCTCCGCCTCTATCTTACTCTCTCTCTCGATATTTGTATATGTATATAATATATTATATATATATATTATTTACTTTTACATATATAGCATATTTGTTTTTAGATAGATAAATAGATAGATAGATAGATAGATATAAATTCATAACTTTTAATGTATCAGAATGCAAATACATGCACCAACGAAAAAAATGTTTTTCTAAATGTTGTAATGTATACGAACACAGCCGTTGTATTGGAGGACAATGCAGGTTTTCAGGTTGATTGCTCTGGATGAATATTTGTCAGAACAGTATTGTTTTGTAACGGGCATTTATCTATGCCGCCTACAAGGGTATAAAGATATGCCCCTTTTGACCTCACAAAAACAATACTTTTATGATGCTGTCTTTCAAATTTGACGTTTTCAGTTCTGACCTGTCCCATTAAATGATGCAGTTCTCGTAGGGAATATATTTTAAAGGGATATTGATCGCATGATTTTTACATCCGACCAGGTTGAACAAAAGCATTTCGTTTATTATACTGGAATAGCGGTTGGTCTATTTCAAGTCACTATAAACTTTGAAAACGTTATGTAGTCGATGTTCATTTTGCTGGATCAAAGATAAGATGTTTTCAAAGACCTATATTAAAAAAAAATTAATAATTGAAAAACATCTTCCCTAAATAAGTGATAATGATCCTTCAGGCAATCTGTTGAAGCTGCATATATGAGATTATTACAAGAAAGGATTATTCTATATAAAAGGATTATTCCATACAAGGGATTATTTCGTGACGAACTTTATTAAATATTTTATATTTCGAGGTAATGATTATATGTGTGGTAAGTGTTATGATTCGACGTGTTTGCATAGTCGGGGAAAGATAGAGATTATTGTCAGCCTTTAGATTTCCCTGTGCTCTTTAAACCATGCATATATAAATATCGAAATATCAGAAGAAACAAACAAAGAAACAAGCAAACTGACATATAACACACATGTATATACTTTGGATTATTCCAGAGCTTACACTCAAAATCTATTATGGTTTTAGTTTATTATACTTTGAAAAAAAAACTATATATTTGATTGTACCTCTGCATCGTATAATATAATTCTGGAGTTATGAAAATATATACAGCAAAGAATATGGGATGGCTCAGTGTAACTGATTTACAATGCTCATCAGATGATTAAAATAGTTGATTATATGAATTTTAATAAAACTATAATGTGCGTTAAATGGAACAATCTTTGTAATATAATTATTTTATGCTCAGCTTTGAATAATCACTGGCGCAACTACATTCTACTGAACAGTGGTTAACGACCTGCAGCTTAATGACTCTGTTTTGTACATTTCGAAAATGTTTTATAAATAAAAATAATTTAAATGTTTACCGTAGAATTCTTACATGTATTTCGGATTGTATTAACTTTTTCTCTAAATAATATATTACTGATAATAATATGATATACTAAGTACTATAATATTACTATTGACTTAAAAATTATTATAAATCTTTTGAAAAATAAAAACTATTAATTAAAAAAATATGTCTTTGGAGACAGCCTTTTGAGAATCCGGTCATGAAAAAAGAGACACAATACAATGATGGGGCTTTCGTTTCAATGGTCCTTTCCCTTAGTTACAGATAACAAAGACATGCTTCTGAGAAGATACAGGCCTTAGAATCTACTCCAACTGCTTCGAAGCGCAGTGAGTGGGTTCGTGTACTTTCTATTTTTAAAGGAAATTATCATATACACACATGAATAAGTAACAATTTACATTATGATATATTTTAATTTGCCTGAAAATTTAATGGAACTTGGGTAAACGGTTTCTTGTCTCATGACAAAAAAAGCAGTTCTCGCTATAATGAGATTTTAATTAAGGTAGAGTTTGTTAAACAGATTGCATTAATCATCACCAGTTTGATTTGCTATACATTTTTTCCAATATCAGATATAAATATATATTTAAAATTACAAATAAACAGACACGGTTGAAACACAAAGGAGAATAGTCAAATTTAGTATGGGCGAAACTGCCTTTAAAAAAAGAATATCGGCTCGAAAGTTTTAAGTTTAAAAGAATCACATTCCTGTTACAAATCAGCTGATTTTAACACCAACTACGTCACACGTGTTAACCTTTAACATTACCATTGTTCAAATTCATTAATAAGCTGGGATAAATCCTGCAAATCGTTACAATAGATATAAAGTGGGTCGGGCAGGTTTCAAGTACTTTTTATAATATCATTAGTTATATATTTCCTTCATATTACGTGGTCTATCGGTACATGAAAAATGAAGGACTATAGCTCTCAAGCTGTATGATTTAGGCTCATAGAAGTGCATATATATCCAATATACATTAAACCCTAAACTACCCTTAGGTTTAATTATAATCCGTTTCCTTGATTTTGTCTACATACAGATATATCCATTGCCCTCATAAATAAAAAAGAGACATATTACAAAGTTTGCTTATATTGTAGCCAGTAAACATAAATACATTATCGAGTTGAATTGACATCATATTTCATAACAAGCATTCTTTTGTAATTATGAGCCGATGATATTTTAATTGAACGTTAAACTGACTAAAGTATTACAGTCCGTCGTTATGCGAAACCTTAATAATACATGTTTCGCTCGAGTCGTGGATTATGGAACAATGATGAGGCTGGTGTTTGTCACAATTCCACCCTGATTCATCAATGACCAAAGATACAGCTCAGGGGAAATGCAAAACGATTTGTTAGAGATTTAGTAGGCATTGAATATCAGGAAGAGAAAACGACATTTACCTGCTTACAAATATATTTATCTGATAATAATCCATGTCTGAAGTAACACTCCATTGCTTAAGGCATGCTTTAATATCCAAACAACAATTAACTAAAGACTTTAATGAACAAGTTTGGACGAGATCATGACATCCAGTATGTGTTCAAAAAATTAATTAATAACTTCTATCCGTCGTTAGAAAAATGACAGATAGAATAAGGATATAAAGTTGGCGATGGGTAAAAATAATATTACAAAGGCCAAGTGAGATCGCCTTGCCAGATTACAAGGTTATACGTGATCTGCTTATTGACAGCTCAGTAACTTGTAAGGAAGAAACTCGGAATGTAATTGTTAAGACACAAGATTCGTCTTCATATGCCTTGTCCTTTTGTATATAGTCGACATCGGAAGTAGACACACCACATACAGGAAGTGCACGTATATGCTTTTGGTTCAATATGGCAGCCTTTTCACCCGACCGCATGCCGTGTACGGTTGAGGCTTATTTATATTTACTATAAAGCAAATACCAGGAACAGCGAATTCAGCATCAAATGCCAATGAACCGTCGTGATTGGAAAAATAAATGATCATTTATAGGTTATTAATCCCGTTTTAGAGCTAATAACACACACGTTTGTACCACAAAGACTACTTCAAGTCTCTTAAATCACAATGAAATGTAAAAAGAGGCCCTTTGAGAGAAAAAAGGGCTGTTCGCAAATTTGACAAGTAAACGTGCTGTGAAATGCCAGTGTTAATTCTAATCAAATAAACATAAAAAATACATTAAAATATCAAATAAATTCCATTAGATTAAATAAAAAAATGTCAGTTCTAATTAAGCAGACTTATTCTTCATTGACAACACCTGTCAAGCGTTAATGAAAACGTTTATTGGCCCCAGTGCATGCATTGTTACTTGAAACCCCACTTGAATTTTCTTAAGTGCTACCCATACAAAATCACTTCTATCGAATAATGGCAAATTTTAATAGGTATACAAATAAAGCTGAAATTAGAGATTCACTGAAATTAACTATATTATATTAAAAGAGGAAAGGATATTGGTAAAGGGAGTGGAAAATAATTCAACCATAGGTTTTTTTCGTGTATATAAGTCAACTGTCGTGGTTTCTTTAATCGAAATTGTCCTGACAAAAAATAGTCATACCTTATCGTATAGGTGGAATGAAATTACACTAAAAAATCTCAAGTACATGTATTTCTTATTGTGGTCTATATATTATCAAAAGTTAATTCTACTTAAATGACTCTGGCTGCTGCAATCACGAATGTGATATGTGTATCTAAGATCAATTTCATCAGGAAAATCACAGGTATATAAAGGATATATTGATACAAAGCGTACAAATAATATTACAACGTGAGATAAACCAGGTAGAAACATTATATTAGATGTGTCATAGTAATTAGGAATATAATTAGGAAGACAAAAGATTCCTCTTCATATGCCAGATCCTGTATAAATTTATGTTCTTTGTCGACAATAGAAGCTACACCACATGTCAGAGCTTCACCAGATCCATGGCGTCTGAGGTATACTTCTAATTTCTAGGAAGTGAAACAACGAATGTTTGTAACATGAAATGACACAAACAATATACAAATAAATAGTAACCGTATACATTATCTATTTTGTTCCATATATTACCAAAAGAGCACTTTGGAGTGACAGGTTCAAAATGAACGTGGCTGCTTAAGACATGGTACTTTGACGTCTTCCCAATTCATCCGGCTGAGGGATACCTAATGGCAGAGAAGAATACAGTGATCACCCTGCTGTGTTTATCTGGTAATAACGTACATCATAACATTTGCTATATCATGAATGCTTAAATTTAAAATTTCTTTTAGTTTGTGTCGACCGTTTTGTCTTCCAGTATTAGTTTTTGCCATCTTGTACTAATTATCATGTAAAGAAACAAGGTTACGTATTTTGAATAACCCTTGTTATACAATACTAGTGATTCCAGATAATGATATATCAATTTGTTCAGGTCTAGCCGCGATATTAAAATAAAGTGAATGTTAAGATGACATATCAATATACCAATGTCAGTATACTTTTTTCATTGACATAATTTTATTTTATAAAAATTTATTGGGTTTTTATTAGTATCATATATGTATTACCTTACCAAACGGAAAATATGTTACGTTCCTTTTTAGTAACTGTTAATGGAATTAGGAATACCAATACCACCGGCCTGAAGATAATAACTACAACGGATGCTTCCCTATCCTGCTGTCCCAGCTATCTGATATATAATGTTAGTATCATCCTGAACATGATCCCGAATTTGCGGACCACCCTGAGATGCAGTGAGTATTGCCATAAGTTAAAAAGTTGTAGGATTTAAGTCCCTTTCCAAATAATTGGCACAGAAAACTTTACAATTACTTACGGCGGTAGCTCCCTTGGGCCGCTACACAGACCACACACGGTTTTGAGGTCGCTAGGGCCCGCCATTCGCATATTGCACTTCATCCGATACCCATTTGTAATGCTGGGAAGACATCAGCACACTTTTCCCGGGAATGTGCTTGAGGGTCTAAGCTAAGACGTGAGAGCCTACGGGATTCGAAGCCACGACCACTTGATCACAAGTCCGGCTCCTTTGCCGTTACCCCACCAGGCTCCATATACGTAAATAATATGACCTTTCTTAATATGACCAGAATACTTCGGTGGGTATGTATATATGTACATACAAGTTTATCAATAATATTATAATCGCACGTGTTTTAATATATTCGCGCGTGTTTTCATATTGAAATTATGAATACATGAAAGCAAATGTGAAATAAACTGATTCTACGTTGTACCGGTGAATCCGAGCAAACAAAAACAACAAATTTTATACAAATATACCTACAAATGAAGTAAAAAAATAGACTGTATAAAGTTTCACTTCTTATAAGTTAACTTTGAATAACAACTGTGTCTGTTGTTTCACTCTACCTTTTTTTTTATTTAATATTATCATGAACAACATAATCCTCATAGCGCTAAACCTCACTAAGTGCATTCAAAGATTATTTTGTCATAGAAAATTAGTATTTAAGGTAGCTTCACCTGCAACGTTCAAAATTTTGTGCAAATATTTAGAAGTCAGCTCTAACAATAATCAAATAAAGCAAACATACATTAAATGATGAAGCTTTAAAGGAGAAAAATAATTTTCCGTGTTTTTTAAACTGTGCTTAATTATTGAATTTTAAAATAGTCTTACAGTTGGAAAGCTCACACTTAGCTCTCTCAGACAACACAAACAAAACAAAATCAATCAAGATAAAAAGAAGTATTTTTTTTTAATTTTGAAAAAAAGTTCATTAATTTGCAAATTAATGGATTTCAAAATTTTGTGTCAACGTATAAGGCCCACATCTAGCCATTTCTGGTAAAAGAATCATTTCCATTAATCGCGGCCGGAAGACGGATGGACGGCACAGCATTGCGGGACGGTATTTATATAATGAGTAAATTATTCCGTGGAACAAATGTCACTTATATCAATCAGAATTCGGGTACCACTAAATACTGGAAAAGTAATATGCGATGGTAAAGCGACCCATCCAGGTGGAGTTTATTTCCTAAGTCGCTTCATGCTACAGAAATCAGGATAAGCTCCGGTCTGATGGGCCAGTGGGCTCGGATGTAAAAGCCTCATAGACTTTATCTTTACTCTTTGGGAATTATTTGAACAAACCTCCTTTGACCTAATCCCTGCTTGTTTCAGAAAGAGCGTGTGCCACCGGCTATGGGCATAAGATTAGCCGCACGAGCAGTGATAAGGGTGTTTGCTACCAATTTTACCCAAACGATGGAATGACCCAGAAAAAAGCTAACGAAAGATGTATGGTCACCGGCGGAACTTTAGTGAGCATCGAATCGCAGGAAGAAATGGATCATTTGAAAGACATCCTGGACAAGAACCAAAACCTGCTGGCGTTCGGTACTTCTATCTTATTGCTATTCTTACCATGCTGATTTATTAACATTCTAACACATGTATGACTGGGATAGCGCTACTTTGGTCAACCAGGTTACCACAGCAGGTGATATACCAATTATCGAGACAAGAGTGTGTTTTTGCCCATGAGATTTATGCTCTCAAAGCCAGGAGATGGTCAGTTTAAATTTTAGCCAAACAGCAATGGTATTGTTCACGGTAGGACTTCCGCCATTGATGATAATGGTATTATAGTGTACCTTCTCAAAGTTATTAAGTGCGAAACCGAAATTAAATTCTACAGATGTACAAAGTAGTACCCCATCAAAATATTAAAAAGACACGCACAGGACTTCTTCGTAAACCCAAACAGATTTATCACATGATTATAACCAACAGGAGAAATACTCTGGACAAAACGATAGCAGTTTTAAAGTAATAACTGCAACGATTGACACTTAATGTCATTGTTGAACTTTACTGGCATTATATCGCTAATGGCTTAATTTAAATGAATATCCTTTAAAAGCATGTTTAATTATACTTAGTACAGTACACGTGTCATTAAATTCGTGTGTATGCATACATGTTAGTAAACATACAGACCCCGTAGGGACCTATGCATGGGTCATATCCCTGTTATCAACAGGATACACTCTGGTAAACTGTATCAGACATGTGTATGAAACATTAGCGTTCTGTGACAGACAGTTTTACTTATAAGAGTTATGCAATGGATTGTCTTGTTTTGTCCTATTTCGCGGTAAAGCGGAACGTGTTTACAAGCTAGTATGAATATATATATATATATATATATATATATATATATATATATATATATATATATAGAAAGCTGTCCAATTCATCACTTTCTTTGTCGTCACATTTTGTATTAAGGTCGTCACACAGTATTGCAGGAGAAGATAAACCATTAAATTTATATAAATGGAATAAAAAAACAAGGATATAATGGTAATTATCAAAATAACAAAGATTAATCAATTATAATTTTTAAAAATTTATAATTTGACTCACACCTCAAAATTGAAAGACAATTTCATCTTTACAGAAAATGTTAAATGTCATTCACTTCTTATAATTCAATTTAGCTGCACCTTGAATGACAATGTATAAGAGAATACATCAAACAAATAAATTAACTGTATGAATGTTCTGTTCTTCAACAAAACTTGTGTACCTGACTACTACAAGAATAATGAATTTAGATATATTTGTTTTAGACCCAAGATATGACACACTAAGAGCAGACCTTCATCGCGGATACTGAACCTCAGCTAAATATGTTAAAACCGAGGACAAATGGATCTGGGAAGCAACTGGACAAGACATGGTGTATGAAAACTGGGGATTTGATCAGATTCGGCTTCCATGGGAAGGACACATGTACATCGACATGGGAGTATTTCGGTGGCGATATATACAAAGTACCCGCATATTTTCGCCACTGTGCGAGAGAAAAACAGTTTGTGCGCCATGAAACTAAAATACACTGAAAGGCTAATATATGGTCCGTCTTGTTTCATGAAAATCTGATTTCCCCTTGGAAAGGAAAAAGAAACATGAATAGATACATGAACATAGACCAATTTTAAAGAGTCAGTAACATCATTTCAAGAACAAAATGTGTTTTCATTGGGTGAATTCCATATTTTTATATGAAGGTAAGATTACCATTGGCGAAGTACGACATTTTCCATTTGGCGTTCCGGACTTCTATCTGCTTCTTATTTCCCATAACATTTTACAATGTTCAGTTTAGTCAATGAGGTATTTCTTATACTTCTTTCTTTGTGTTTTTACAATGTTCAGTTTAGTCAATGAGATATTTCTTATACTTCTTTCTTTGTGTTTTTACAATGTTCAGTTTAGTCGATGAGATTTTTCTTATACTTCTTTCTTTGTGTTTTTACAATGTTCAGTTTAGTCGTTGAGATATTTCTTATACTTCTTTCTTTGTGTTTTTACAATGTTCAGTTTAGTCGATGAGATATTTCTTATACTTCTTTCTTTGTGTTTTTACAATGTTCAGTTTAGTCGATGAGATATTTCTTATACTTTTTTCTTTGTGTTTTTACAATGTTCAGTTTAGTCAATGAGATAATTCTTATACTTTTTTCTTTGTGTTTTTACAATGTTCAGTTTAGTCAATAAGATATTTCTTATACTTCTTTCTTTATGTTTTTACAATGTTCAGTTTAGTCAATGAGATATTTCTTATACTTCTTTCTTTGTGTTTTTACAATGTTCAGTTTAGTCGATGAGATATTTCTTATACTTCTTTCTTTGTGTTTTTACAATGTTCAGTTTAGTCAATGAGATATTTCTTATACTTCTTTCTTTGTGTTTTTACAATGTTCAGTTTAGTCGATGAGATATTTCTTATACTTTTTTCTTTGTGTTTTTACAATGTTCAGTTAAGTCAATGAGATAATTCTTATTCTTTTTTCTTTGTGTTTTTACAATGTTCAGTTTAGTCGATGAGATATTTCTTATACTTCTTTCTTTGTGTTTTTACAATGTTCAGTTTAGTCAATGAGATATTTCTTATACTTCTTTCTTTGTGTTTTTACAATGTTCAGTTTAGTCGATGAGATATTTCTTATACTTTTTTCTTTGTGTTTTTACAATGTTCAGTTTAGTCGATGAGATATTTCTTATACTTCTTTCTTTGTGTTTTTACAATGTTCAGTTTAGTCAATGAGATATTTCTTATACTTCTTTCTTTGTGTTTTTACAATGTTCAGTTAAGTCGATGAGATATTTCTTATACTTTTTTCTTTGTGTTTTTACAATGTTCAGTTTAGTCAATGAGATAATTCTTATACTTTTTTCTTTGTGTTTTTACAATGTTCAGTTTAGTCAATGAGATATTTCTTATACTTCTTTCTTTGTGTTTCCGCCCACGATCAAGTGTGTTGTTTCAGTTATTCTTTTCTTTCCCTTCCTCCTCTTGGAAATAAGTTATTATATCCAAGAATCATGTAACAAAAGCATGAATATGCCGATACAATATTATAAAATGAATAAAACTAAAGTAAAACCATGTTTTTCTTTTTTACCGACATCTGTTTAGTGAACCTTCGACATCGAATGTAGTATTTTGGACATCGAATGTAGTATTTTAAAAAGTCAAATAAGATAAGAATGTTCTTAGATATCATATTCCAGCATTTTTATTCTCTGTATGTGGTTATATATCCAAAGAATGAAAAGCTATCAGTTAAAATAAAGCAATCGTCACTGCATATCCACTGGAGACTTGTTTTTTGACAACCTATTCTTCGTCATTTAAAATCTGTTTATTTCTAGGATGACATGTAAGTATATTGTTTAAGGAATATTGGGTATATTAAAATATATTTCCATTTAGAGGACCATGTACGTCTGTAACATAAAACATAAAATGGAAAAATATATTGGTAAAATCAGCAGGACGAGGCATAAGACGTTAAGGTACAACCATTAAAGAAGCATGGTAAAACTGTAATTGTTTTAGGAAGGCCTGTCATAAATGTAGAGTTTTGTTTTCTTTTTAAATCAAGTTTTCAAAATATCCTTTGGCGTGCGTACCGTTGACTGGGCATTGGTTAGACCAATCTACTTCATTTCAAATCTTGGTTTGGAAACAACTGCTCAAAAGGTCTTAATCCATCAAGTTTTCCCCAGTTCCCTTTAAAATATTCCGCCTTATCATATATTTATATCCAAATGGGTGTTTTGATAAGCACCATGTCAATTTGAATGACTTACACTTGATGCAATGTGCGGACTTCAATTTGCTTCTTATTGCTTATATTAATTACATTTACTGTTCAGTTAAATCAATGAGATATGTTTAGCCAATCATGTAACCATGTTTTATTGTACATTGTAAATAAATTATTTTTGTAAAAACATAATGGTAAAAAATGTGGTAACACAATATGTGACCTCATTTTATAATATTACAAACATAATTTAATACTTATATGGCTGGTCAAATAAAATGATGTCAAATAAAATGTAGTCACACCATATTTTTGCCGATATTTATTGGTAAAAATGTGGTGACACCATACCTAACCACATTTTATAATATTATATAACTTAATTGGCTGTTCAAATAAAATGTGGTCTTACCTTATTTTTGTTAATATTGTTTGGTAAAAAAATATTGTCACTTGGTTTGAAAAATATAATTAAATATTAAAAAAATAAGGGAAATTATGATGTAAGTAAATATTTAAATATTGTCACATGATGTGATTAAATGTATGAATAATAATAACAAAAATAAGGCACGTTATGGTGAATTAATAAATATGAATTGTGCTACAAAATATGTTCAAATTAAAGAAAAATGAAAGTTCATACATTTGAATCATGACATTGGATTCTTTGCCCAACATGATCCTGTATTTGTCCCGTTTGTCTATCAATAATGGGTATCTTCTCATCTGACTGTCCTGATATACAGTAGTCAGGAAAATAAAAAAAAAAAAAAGATAAACGTGTCTAAAATGTATTTCTATACTTCGTATTTTAATGACTATATTATACAATATTTTATTTATTTGAAATATAAAACATACCTTAAGACAGTGTTGAATAGAGCAGAGGTTCACGTGATCAATTAAATACACTCACAGTCGACAGTTGTTTATTTTTGTCAGCATAACTTCGTCAACTTTTTTAAAATCTTGTTAAACGTGGCTAGTTGAGGTAAAATTGTTTTTTATCTATGCACAAAAAGATTTATCCAATTTAATTTTATTTGACATAATATTTTTGTTTTACCTGGTATATACGTACATAATGTCGGCTCAGAACGTCTTTAATACAACGTTATTTTTGGTATTTAAAAAAAACTACCGTTTTTGGACAGTTTGTAAAAAATTAATATATATTTAATTTACCAAAATATGATATCGTTACATGTGCCGGATGGTAAACTTTATGATGAGAGAAACAAAATATGGGTCTGTTATATTGCACGATTAATTGTAAACGGTTGATCGTCAGGATTGATATGAGCTTCTAGATTTTTATTTGACTGTATGATATTTTTATTCAAGTTGTTTACTGATTTATAAATCAAGATATTCATTTTCTAAATTGCTGTTATAAGGGACGCCGTATGCTATAAATATAAATATAAAGTCTAATAAGCATTTGCGATCATACTAGCAGAAAATTATTATGAATATGGTAAACCATCAGCAAAATTAATATGAAAGATAAGCCTTGTGAGGTGGCTCATATGACTGAGACACGGAGGACAAGGATTCCGTGCTAAGTATTAGATTTTAACAATGTACGCTTTCGATCATCATATTTCTTAATGTCAACAAAAAGTACGTAGGCATCCTTAAGTCTCGGAGGACTTTATAGTTGCGCTCCTGTTGGATGTTCTACAGCCGCGTCATGTATGGCTGGTTAGGCCGATGCAGGGGCGGCAGTCTCCCAGACAGCGATTGCACAGGAATGCTGAAGCTGTTCTGTCAGTTTGACCTCTCGCTCGTGGTTTTGGATGGTTTTGTATTGCTGGACTAAAGTCTTTTCTAATTTAGTACGGCCTTTTCTGTACTGTCTGCGTCCAGGTTGTTCGTTCTAAGGCGATGGCTTCCCCGTTTGATGCATATGACCTTCGGTTCTCTCTTGCGGACATCTTTGTAGCGGAGTTAAGGTTTTCCTGTAGAGGGTGTTCCCTGTGCCAGTTCACCGAAGGATATCCGTGGGGATCAAACCATCATTCATTCACATGAAGTGTCCAAGCCATCGCAACATCTTTGTTTGAGTATGGCGTACATACTGGGGATTTCATCTCTCTTCATGACAGCAGTGTTTTGTACTTTATCCTGCCAGCCGA
This sequence comes from Sipunculus nudus, assembly GCA_026874595.1. Taxonomy (NCBI): domain Eukaryota; kingdom Metazoa; phylum Annelida; class Sipuncula; order Golfingiida; family Sipunculidae; genus Sipunculus; species Sipunculus nudus. The sequence goes on from CM049314.1 coordinate 71,659,302, forward strand.
TGTCCAGGATGCGGAAAGCTTTCAGCTTGTGCTCCTGTGTGGCGCTTGGTGGTCAGGCCTTACTGCCGTACAACAATGTATCTCGGAGCAAGGCTTTAACCAGTACTGCGGGCCGCCCGAAAAGTTTGAAGTTTTTTGTTGCAGGGATTGGCTTTCAGCGCGTTCCCTTTTTCCTCGATGAGGGGTACCATTTCCTCAAAGTGGGCTTGGAACCAGTCTGCTTATCTTGGTTTTATTGTCAAAGGTGGATATGGCTGTGTTGTAGTCTCTGAAGTGTTTTTGTTTCGTGGTCACTTGCGCCAGGTGGGCCTTGTAGGGATTATTCGATTGCTTTTGCAAACTTTTCCACTGTCTTTTATCTGCGTATGCTGTTGGTGTAAATGCAAGTCTGTCTTCCTTTCTGGAGAGATGCAGATTATTCACGCGCAGTTTCAAGTTGTTGCACACCGGAGAGTGGTTTGTGTTGCAGTCAGCACTGTGGGATGTTTTTGATGATAACGTTGAGGTGATCATAAAACTGTCCTAGCTTCTGCCGAGGATGTCACTGTTAGTGCGTAGACACTTATTCGGTGGACTTGTCCGAATGATAAAAGAAGTTGAAGAACAGGATTCTTTCAGATTAATCCGAGCAGGCAAATAACACTCCATACTATCTGCTTTCATCAGGTTTCCCTTCCAGAAAAAAGGAGAAGACTGTTTCTCTTACTCTTCCTTTTCCTGGGAGTCTTGCCTCTTGCACGGCGACGAAGTCCATTTGCAGTCTGCTCAGCTCCATATCATTGCCCGGTGTGATTGTCCTATCAGGATATATGGAAGAGTATTGGTTTCCTTCTCTTCATTGCTACCTGCACAGCTGTCAATCCGCTGGTCGGTTTCAACCCTAAACCTCATGCACCAGTTGATGCTAACGGACCGTGGTTGGGCATCTTACTGATTGGTTTTTGCCGAGCTAAATGCGGGTGGTGGCTGCCCAATGAGACGCGAAGGTCTCTCCCACCGTCGAAAGCAGCCCCTGGCGTCTAACTCTACAACCAATCGAGTTTGGACCTATAACCAGTAAACTGATGCTTTCAGTGAAGCTGGAGTGTTCTCTCCAGTACGCAGAAAGCCTGGGTAGGTTAGTATGGAGGACAGTTTCCCAGGAAGCGGTCCAATAAAGGGCAGATGCGAGTACGCATGGTTCTATTGCCAGGATTTTGCTTGATACAGCCTCGAGCTGCCTTTGGGACTCCGACTCAGATTTTCTGTCAGATATAACTCCCTTAGCCTTTCTCTCTCTAAGCCTTTTGATTTCCTTAGGCTTTCTCTTTCGCTCTTGTCACATTTTTTAATTAAAAGAATTTCTCATCTCATTAAATGTACTATTATAAAAAATGAATGGAAATAATGAAATAACAAGTATATATAAAACACACTCATTGCTTATAAATTTAATAGAAAGCAAATATCACAATACGTGTCGCAATAAGCTACCACATATCGCAATACAGTGTACTAAGGAATTTGTAGGCAATACCCAGCCCTAGTAAAAAGCATTGTAAAAAAGGGAAATGGATAGGCAATCGTCTGAGAAAGGCGTGGGTTTAACTACTTATTTTAAATCAAGTACTCATAATAGCCTTTGGAGTTCCTTTATATCAGTGAGTGTCGCATTGATCAATGTATGTCTATGGCTATCTTGGTTTACATACAACTGATCAAAGTGTCTGCAACCATCCTTGTGTCTTTGCAAACTCTTTGAAATTAGACTGCCTGATTAAATATTGATATTTTAATGGGCGTTTTGACAAGCACAATATTAAATTGATAGACTTACACTTTATGCAATGGGGAAAATCATTGCAAGTATCACGCCTTTCCTCTGGAAATTAAATTGATTTATAAACTTTTTATTAAACCAAACCTAGATAGTCCTCTTTAAATCGAAATATCTCTTAATTTAGTCATTTATTGAATTAATGGATACATGGACAATTATTGAAAAGTGTCAGGCGATATAAGACATCAGAATAGTTTTTCTAATATATTTTTTTTTTCCGACACTGAAACAAACACAGCTGTTCAAGCCGATTACAGGAGCAGTTATAAAGTTAATTTATCATAATCTTTTATCTTCTAACACAAGCAGATGATTTAATAATGGTCCATATTTAAGAGTTACATTAGACTTTGGTAGAAGTTGTCTCTTTATGCGGTACAAAGCGATGAAATATTAATATGATATAATAATATAGTGAAAATAATTTTTCAATGGTATAAGAGGAATGAAACTGCGTGATGACTGACTTGTTTTCAGTTATATATGTTTATTCGTATAACATATGACACTTGACTCATATCTGCAAAAGACCTTTGCTGTCTCTGAGAAACTCACTTGGAAATGGTTTCAAAGCGTTTCTAGAATGTTTCATTTACTAATGTTAAAATGGTTGATAGAATAACTTTACACTAAGAGGATGCTATTATAGTAAACGTTCAATATTGAAACATATTTACTTAAAAGTAAAAGACTATTAACAAGTGGTAGACAGCTGGTGAATAAAGGTCTATGAGTGTTCATCTCTCTGTCTGAACTCTCTTATTGCATTCTTTTTCACTCTATCTCTTGATTCCTAACACACACTCTCTCTATATCCCTCTCTCTGCCTATTGTTTTCTATTCTGTCCCTTGATTTCTCTCTGTCTATCCTCTGTTTAATGATGTCTCCGTCTCTCTCTTTCTCTCTGTTCCCCTATCTTCTCTCGTGTAATCTCTCTGCTACCCCTGGCTCTTTCTGTCTCTTTTGCTGTCTCTGTCTCTTGCTCTTTTGATCGTTTGTTATCATTTTCTATTTCGTTTATGTTACGTACATGTATTAGCATCATAACTTTAATTTTCATATGATAGGCTTTAAGTCCTGTCACAAAAGACTAATTAAAATGTCCCACTTTATGTCTCGTTTTATAATTAGATCAGTTATGTTATGTATATAGATTAAATCGGAGTTTTTTTTTTGTCATTCTATGGCTCTGGTTCATTATTCTGTCATTGAAGTATGAACTTGGGCTTATATAAAAACCAATTCTCCCTTCTATTTAATATAGTAAAAAAGAGAAGTCCTTGGGTATTATATTTGTTTTCTGTTTGGACACATAAAGGTATCTCCGCCTCTATCTTACTCTCTCTCTCGATATTTGTATATGTATATAATATATTATATATATATATTATTTACTTTTACATATATAGCATATTTGTTTTTAGATAGATAAATAGATAGATAGATAGATAGATATAAATTCATAACTTTTAATGTATCAGAATGCAAATACATGCACCAACGAAAAAAATGTTTTTCTAAATGTTGTAATGTATACGAACACAGCCGTTGTATTGGAGGACAATGCAGGTTTTCAGGTTGATTGCTCTGGATGAATATTTGTCAGAACAGTATTGTTTTGTAACGGGCATTTATCTATGCCGCCTACAAGGGTATAAAGATATGCCCCTTTTGACCTCACAAAAACAATACTTTTATGATGCTGTCTTTCAAATTTGACGTTTTCAGTTCTGACCTGTCCCATTAAATGATGCAGTTCTCGTAGGGAATATATTTTAAAGGGATATTGATCGCATGATTTTTACATCCGACCAGGTTGAACAAAAGCATTTCGTTTATTATACTGGAATAGCGGTTGGTCTATTTCAAGTCACTATAAACTTTGAAAACGTTATGTAGTCGATGTTCATTTTGCTGGATCAAAGATAAGATGTTTTCAAAGACCTATATTAAAAAAAAATTAATAATTGAAAAACATCTTCCCTAAATAAGTGATAATGATCCTTCAGGCAATCTGTTGAAGCTGCATATATGAGATTATTACAAGAAAGGATTATTCTATATAAAAAGATTATTCCATACAAGGGATTATTTCGTGACGAACTTTATTAAATATTTTATATTTCGAGGTAATGATTATATGTGTGGTAAGTGTTATGATTCGACGTGTTTGCATAGTCGGGGAAAGATAGAGATTATTGTCAGCCTTTAGATTTCCCTGTGCTCTTTAAACCATGCATATATAAATATCGAAATATCAGAAGAAACAAACAAAGAAACAAGCAAACTGACATATAACACACATGTATATACTTTGGATTATTCCAGAGCTTACACTCAAAATCTATTATGGTTTTAGTTTATTATACTTTGAAAAAAAAACTATATATTTGATTGTACCTCTGCATCGTATAATATAATTCTGGAGTTATGAAAATATATACAGCAAAGAATATGGGATGGCTCAGTGTAACTGATTTACAATGCTCATCAGATGATTAAAATAGTTGATTATATGAATTTTAATAAAACTATAATGTGCGTTAAATGGAACAATCTTTGTAATATAATTATTTTATGCTCAGCTTTGAATAATCACTGGCGCAACTACATTCTACTGAACAGTGGTTAACGACCTGCAGCTTAATGACTCTGTTTTGTACATTTCGAAAATGTTTTATAAATAAAAATAATTTAAATGTTTACCGTAGAATTCTTACATGTATTTCGGATTGTATTAACTTTTTCTCTAAATAATATATTACTGATAATAATATGATATACTAAGTACTATAATATTACTATTGACTTAAAAATTATTATAAATCTTTTGAAAAATAAAAACTATTAATTAAAAAAATATGTCTTTGGAGACAGCCTTTTGAGAATCCGGTCATGAAAAAAGAGACACAATACAATGATGGGGCTTTCGTTTCAATGGTCCTTTCCCTTAGTTACAGATAACAAAGACATGCTTCTGAGAAGATACAGGCCTTAGAATCTACTCCAACTGCTTCGAAGCGCAGTGAGTGGGTTCGTGTACTTTCTATTTTTAAAGGAAATTATCATATACACACATGAATAAGTAACAATTTACATTATGATATATTTTAATTTGCCTGAAAATTTAATGGAACTTGGGTAAACGGTTTCTTGTCTCATGACAAAAAAAGCAGTTCTCCCTATAATGAGATTTTAATTAAGGTAGAGTTTGTTAAACAGATTGCATTAATCATCACCAGTTTGATTTGCTATACATTTTTTCCAATATCAGATATAAATATATATTTAAAATTACAAATAAACAGACACGGTTGAAACACAAAGGAGAATAGTCAAATTTAGTATGGGCGAAACTGCCTTTAAAAAAAGAATATCGGCTCGAAAGTTTTAAGTTTAAAAGAATCACATTCCTGTTACAAATCAGCTGATTTTAACACCAACTACGTCACACGTGTTAACCTTTAACATTACCATTGTTCAAATTCATTAATAAGCTGGGATAAATCCTGCAAATCGTTACAATAGATATAAAGTGGGTCGGGCAGGTTTCAAGTACTTTTTATAATATCATTAGTTATATATTTCCTTCATATTACGTGGTCTATCGGTACATGAAAAATGAAGGACTATAGCTCTCAAGCTGTATGATTTAGGCTCATAGAAGTGCATATATATCCAATATACATTAAACCCTAAACTACCCTTAGGTTTAATTATAATCCGTTTCCTTGATTTTGTCTACATACAGATATATCCATTGCCCTCATAAATAAAAAAAAGACATATTACAAAGTTTGCTTATATTGTAGCCAGTAAACATAAATACATTATCGAGTTGAATTGACATCATATTTCATAACAAGCATTCTTTTGTAATTATGAGCCGATGATATTTTAATTGAACGTTAAACTGACTAAAGTATTACAGTCCGTCGTTATGCGAAACCTTAATAATACATGTTTCGCTCGAGTCGTGGATTATGGAACAATGATGAGGCTGGTGTTTGTCACAATTCCACCCTGATTCATCAATGACCAAAGATACAGCTCAGGGGAAATGCAAAACGATTTGTTAGAGATTTAGTAGGCATTGAATATCAGGAAGAGAAAACGACATTTACCTGCTTACAAATATATTTATCTGATAATAATCCATGTCTGAAGTAACACTCCATTGCCTAAGGCATGCTTTAATATCCAAACAACAATTAACTAAAGACTTTAATGAACAAGTTTGGACGAGATCATGACATCCAGTATGTGTTCAAAAAATTAATTAATAACTTCTATCCGTCGTTAGAAAAATGACAGATAGAATAAGGATATAAAGTTGGCGATGGGTAAAAATAATGTTACAAAGGCCAAGTGAGATCGCCTTGCCAGATTACAAGGTTATACGTGATCTGCTTATTGACAGCTCAGTAACTTGTAAGGAAGAAACTCGGAATGTAATTGTTAAGACACAAGATTCGTCTTCATATGCCTTGTCCTTTTGTATATAGTCGACATCGGAAGTAGACACACCACATACAGGAAGTGCACGTATATGCTTTTGGTTCAATATGGCAGCCTTTTCACCCGACCGCATGCCGTGTACGGTTGAGGCTTATTTATATTTACTATAAAGCAAATACCAGGAACAGCGAATTCAGCATCAAATGCCAATGAACCGTCGTGATTGGAAAAATAAATGATCATTTATAGGTTATTAATCCCGTTTTAGAGCTAATAACACACACGTTTGTACCACAAAGACTACTTCAAGTCTCTTAAATCACAATGAAATGTAAAAAGAGGCCCTTTGAGAGAAAAAAGGGCTGTTCGCAAATTTGACAAGTAAACGTGCTGTGAAATGCCAGTGTTAATTCTAATCAAATAAACATAAAAAATACATTAAAATATCAAATAAATTCCATTAGATTAAATAAAAAAATGTCAGTTCTAATTAAGCAGACTTATTCTTCATTGACAACACCTGTCAAGCGTTAATGAAAACGTTTATTGGCCCCAGTGCATGCATTGTTACTTGAAACCCCACTTGAATTTTCTTAAGTGCTACCCATACAAAATCACTTCTATCGAATAATGGCAAATTTTAATAGGTATACAAATAAAGCTGAAATTAGAGATTCACTGAAATTAACTATATTATATTAAAAGAGGAAAGGATATTGGTAAAGGGAGTGGAAAATAATTCAACCATAGGTTTTTTTCGTGTATATAAGTCAACTGTCGTGGTTTCTTTAATCGAAATTGTCCTGACAAAAAATAGTCATACCTTATCGTATAGGTGGAATGAAATTACACTAAAAAATCTCAAGTACATGTATTTCTTATTGTGGTCTATATATTATCAAAAGTTAATTCTACTTAAATGACTCTGGCTGCTGCAATCACGAATGTGATATGTGTATCTAAGATCAATTTCATCAGGAAAATCACAGGTATATAAAGGATATATTGATACAAAGCGTACAAATAATATTACAACGTGAGATAAACCAGGTAGAAACATTATATTAGATGTGTCATAGTAATTAGGAATATAATTAGGAAGACAAAAGATTCCTCTTCATATGCCAGATCCTGTATAAATTTATGTTCTTTGTCGACAATAGAAGCTACACCACATGTCAGAGCTTCACCAGATCCATGGCGTCTGAGGTATACTTCTAATTTCTAGGAAGTGAAACAACGAATGTTTGTAACATGAAATGACACAAACAATATACAAATAAATAGTAACCGTATACATTATCTATTTTGTTCCATATATTACCAAAAGAGCACTTTGGAGTGACAGGTTCAAAATGAACGTGGCTGCTTAAGACATGGTACTTTGACGTCTTCCCAATTCATCCGGCTGAGGGATACCTAATGGCAGAGAAGAATACAGTGATCACCCTGCTGTGTTTATCTGGTAATAACGTACATCATAACATTTGCTATATCATGAATGCTTAAATTTAAAATTTCTTTTAGTTTGTGTCAACCGTTTTGTCTTCCAGTATTAGTTTTTGCCATCTTGTACTAATTATCATGTAAAGAAACAAGGTTACGTATTTTGAATAACCCTTGTTATACAATACTAGTGATTCCAGATAATGATATATCAATTTGTTCAGGTCTAGCCGCGATATTAAAATAAAGTGAATGTTAAGATGACATATCAATATACCAATGTCAGTATACTTTTTTCATTGACATAATTTTATTTTATAAAAATTTATTGGGTTTTTATTAGTATCATATATGTATTACCTTACCAAACGGAAAATATGTTACGTTCCTTTTTAGTAACTGTTAATGGAATTAGGAATACCAATACCACCGGCCTGAAGATAATAACTACAACGGATGCTTCCCTATCCTGCTGTCCCAGCTATCTGATATATAATGTTAGTATCATCCTGAACATGATCCCGAATTTGCGGACCACCCTGAGATGCAGTGAGTATTGCCATAAGTTAAAAAGTTGTAGGATTTAAGTCCCTTTCCAAATAATTGGCACAGAAATTACTTACGGCGGTAGCTCCCTTGGGCCGCTACACAGACCACACACGGTTTTGAGGTCGCTAGGGCCCGCCATACGCATATTGCACTTCATCCGATACCCATTTGTAATGCTGGGAAGACATCAGCACACTTTTCCCGGGAATGTGCTTGAGGGTCTAAGCTAAGACGTGAGAGCCTACGGGATTCGAAGCCACGACCACTTGATCACAAGTCCGGCTCCTTTGCCGTTACCCCACCAGGCTCCATATACGTAAATAATATGACCTTTCTTAATATGACCAGAATACTTCGGTGGGTATGTATATATGTACATACAAGTTTATCAATAATATTATAATCGCACGTGTTTTAATATATTCGCGCGTGTTTTCATATTGAAATTATGAATACATGAAAGCAAATGTGAAATAAACTGATTCTACGTTGTACCGGTGAATCCGAGCAAACAAAAACAACAAATTTTATACAAATATATCTACAAATGAAGTAAAAAAATAGACTGTATAAAGTTTCACTTCTTATAAGTTAACTTTGAATAACAACTGTGTCTGTTGTTTCACTCTACCTTTTTTTTTTATTTAATAAGGCTGCACGATATTATCATGAACAACATAATCCTCATAGCGCTAAACCTCACTAAGTGCATTCAAAGATTATTTTGTCATAGAAAATTAGTATTTAAGGTAGCTTCACCTGCAACGTTCAAAATTTTGTGCAAATATTTAGAAGTCAGCTCTAACAATAATCAAATAAAGCAAACATACATTAAATGATGAAGCTTTAAAGGAGAAAAATAATTTTCCGTGTTTTTTAAACTGTGCTTAATTATTGAATTTTAAAATAGTCTTACAGTTGGAAAGCTCACACTTAGCTCTCTCAGACAACACAAACAAAACAAAATCAATCAAGATAAAAAGAAGTATTTTTTTTTAATTTTGAAAAAAAGTTCATTAATTTGCAAATTAATGGATTTCAAAATTTTGTGTCAACGTATAAGGCCCACATCTAGCCATTTCTGGTAAAAGAATCATTTCCATTAATCGCGGCCGGAAGACGGATGGACGGCACAGCATTGCGGGACGGTATTTATATAATGAGTAAATTATTCCGTGGAACAAATGTCACTTATATCAATCAGAATTCGGGTACCACTAAATACTGGAAAAGTAATCTGCGATGGTAAAGCGACCCATCCAGGTGGAGTTTATTTCCTAAGTCGCTTCATGCTACAGAAATCAGGATAAGCTCCGGTCTGATGGGCCAGTGGGCTCGGATGTAAAAGCCTCATAGACTTTATCTTTACTCTTTGGGAATTATTTGAACAAACCTCCTTTGACCTAATCCCTGCTTGTTTCAGAAAGAGCGTGTGCCACCGGCTATGGGCATAAGATTAGCCGCACGAGCAGTGATAAGGGTGTTTGCTACCAATTTTACCCAAACGATGGAATGACCCAGAAAAAAGCTAACGAAAGATGTATGGTCACCGGCGGAACTTTAGTGAGCATCGAATCGCAGGAAGAAATGGATCATTTGAAAGACATCCTGGACAAGAACCAAAACCTGCTGGCGTTCGGTACTTCTATCTTATTGCTATTCTTACCATGCTGATTTATTAACATTCTAACACATGTATGACTGGGATAGCGCTACTTTGGTCAACCAGGTTACCACAGCAGGTGATATACCAATTATCGAGACAAGAGTGTGTTTTTGCCCATGAGATTTATGCTCTCAAAGCCAGGAGATGGTCAGTTTAAATTTTAGCCAAACAGCAATGGTATTGTTCACGGTAGGACTTCCGCCATTGATGATAATGGTATTATAGTGTACCTTCTCAAAGTTATTAAGTGCGAAACCGAAATTAAATTCTACAGATGTACAAAGTAGTACCCCATCAAAATATTAAAAAGACACGCACAGGACTTCTTCGTAAACCCAAACAGATTTATCACATGATTATAACCAACAGGAGAAATACTCTGGACAAAACGATAGCAGTTTTAAAGTAATAACTGCAACGATTGACACTTAATGTCATTGTTGAACTTTACTGGCATTATATCGCTAATGGCTTAATTTAAATGAATATCCTTTAAAAGCATGTTTAATTATACTTAGTACAGTACACGTGTCATTAAATTCGTGTGTATGCATACATGTTAGTAAACATACAGACCCCGTAGGGACCTATGCATGGGTCATATCCCTGTTATCAACAGGATACACTCTGGTAAACTGTATCAGACATGTGTATGAAACATTAGCGTTCTGTGACAGACAGTTTTACTTATAAGAGTTATGCAATGGATTGTCTTGTTTTGTCCTATTTCGCGGTAAAGCGGAACGTGTTTACAAGCTAGTATGAATATATATATATATATATATATATATATATATATATAGAAAGCTGTCCAATTCATCACTTTCTTTGTCGTCACATTTTGTATTAAGGTCGTCACACAGTATTGCTGCAGAAGATAAACCATTAAATTTATATAAATGGAATAAAAAAACAAGGATATAATGGTAATTATCAAAATAACAAAGATTAATCAATTATAATTTTTAAAAATTTATAATTTGACTCACACCTCAAAATTGAAAGACAATTTCATCTTTACAGAAAATGTTAAATGTCATTCACTTCTTATAATTCAATTTAGCTGCACCTTGAATGACAATGTATAAGAGAATACATCAAACAAATAAATTAACTGTATGAATGTTCTGTTCTTCAACAAAACTTGTGTACCTGACTACTACAAGAATAATGAATTTAGATATATTTGTTTTAGACCCAAGATATGACACACTAAGAGCAGACCTTCATCGCGGATACTGAACCTCAGCTAAATATGTTAAAACCGAGGACAAATGGATCTGGGAAGCAACTGGACAAGACATGGTGTATGAAAACTGGGGATTTGATCAGATTCGGCTTCCATGGGAAGGACACATGTACATCGACATGGGAGTATTTCGGTGGCGATATAAACAAAGTACCCGCATATTTTCGCCACTGTGCGAGAGAAAAACAGTTTGTGCGCCATGAAACTAAAATACACTGAAAGGCTAATATATGGTCCGTCTTGTTTCATGAAAATCTGATTTCCCCTTGGAAAGGAAAAAGAAACATGAATAGATACATGAACATAGACCAATTTTAAAGAGTCAGTAACATCATTTGAAGAACAAAATGTGTTTTCATTGGGTGAATTCCATATTTTTATATGAAGGTAAGATTACCATTCTCGAAGTACGACATTTTCCATTTGGCGTTCCGGACTTCTATCTGCTTCTTATTTCCCATAACATTTTACAATGTTCAGTTTAGTCAATGAGGTATTTCTTATACTTCTTTCTTTGTGTTTTTACAATGTTCAGTTTAGTCAATGAGATATTTCTTATACTTCTTTCTTTGTGTTTTTAGAATGTTCAGTTTAGTCAATGAGATATTTCTTATACTTCTTTCTTTGTGTTTTTACAATGTTCAGTTTAGTCGATGAGATTTTTCTTATACTTCTTTCTTTGTGTTTTTACAATGTTCAGTTTAGTCGATGAGATATTTCTTATACTTCTTTCTTTGTGTTTTTACAATGTTCAGTTTAGTCGATGAGATATTTCTTATACTTCTTTCTTTGTGTTTTTACAATGTTCAGTTTAGTCGATGAGATATTTCTTATACTTTTTTCTTTGTGTTTTTACAATGTTCAGTTTAGTCAATGAGATAATTCTTATACTTTTTTCTTTTTGTTTTTACAATGTTCAGTTTAGTCAATGAGATATTTCTTATACTTCTTTCTTTGTGTTTTTACAATGTTCAGTTTAGTCAATGAGATATTTCTTATACTTCTTTCTTTGTGTTTTTACAATGTTCAGTTTAGTCGATGAGATATTTCTTATACTTCTTTCTTTGTGTTTTTACAATGTTCAGTTTAGTCAATGAGATATTTCTTATACTTCTTTCTTTGTGTTTTTACAATGTTCAGTTTAGTCGATGAGATATTTCTTATACTTTTTTCTTTGTGTTTTTACAATGTTCAGTTTAGTCGATGAGATATTTCTTATACTTCTTTCTTTGTGTTTTTACAATGTTCAGTTTAGTCAATGAGATATTTCTTATACTTCTTTCTTTGTGTTTTTACAATGTTCAGTTAAGTCGATGAGATATTTCTTATACTTTTTTCTTTGTGTTTTTACAATGTTCAGTTTAGTCAATGAGATAATTCTTATACTTTTTTCTTTGTGTTTTTACAATGTTCAGTTTAGTCAATGAGATATTTCTTATACTTCTTTCTTTGTGTTGCCGCCCACGATCAAGTGTGTTGTTTCAGTTATTCTTTTCTTTCCCTTCCTCCTCTTGGAAATAAGTTATTATATCCAAGAATCATGTTACAAAAGCATGAATATGCCGATACAATATTATAAAATGAATAAAACTAAAGTAAAACCATGTTTTTCTTTTTTACCGACATCTGTTTAGTGAACCTTCGACATCGAATGTAGTATTTTGGACATCGAATGTAGTATTTTAAAAAGTCAAATAAGATAAGAATGTTCTTAGATATCATAGTCCAGCATTTTTATTCTCTGTATGTGGTTATATATCCAAAGAATGAAAAGCTATCAGTTAAAATAAAGCAATCGTCACTGCATATCCACTGGAGACTTGTTTTTTGACAACCTATTCTTCGTCATTTAAAATCTGTTTATTTCTAGGATGACATGTAAGTATATTGTTTAAGGAATATTGGGTATATTAAAATATATTTCCATTTAGAGGACCATGTACGTCTGTAACATAAAACATAAAATGGAAAAATATATTGGTAAAATCAGCAGGACGAGGCATAAGACGTTAAGGTACAACCATTGAAGAAGCATGGTAAAACTGTAATTGTTTTAGGAAGGCCTGTCATAAATGTAGAGTTTTGTTTTCTTTTTAAATCAAGTTTTCAAAATATCCTTTGGCGTGCGTACCGTTGACTGGGCATTGGTTAGACCAATCTACTTCATTTCACATCTTGGTTTGGAAACAACTGCTCAAAAGGTCTTAATCCATCAAGTTTTCCCCAGTTCCCTTTAAAATATTCCGCCTTATCATATATTTATATCCAAATGGGTGTTTTGATAAGCACCATGTCAATTTGAATGACTTACACTTGATGCAATGTGCGGACTTCAATTTGCTTCTTATTGCTTATATTAATTACATTTACTGTTCAGTTAAATCAATGAGATATGTTTAGCCAATCATGTAACCATGTTGTATTGTACATTGTAAATAAATTATTTTTGTAAAAACATAATGGTAAAAAATGTGGTAACACAATATGTGACCTCATTTTATAATATTACAAACATAATTTAATACTTATATGGCTGGTCAAATAAAATGATGTCAAATAAAATGTAGTCACACCATATTTTTGCCGATATTTATTGGTAAAAATGTGGTGACACCATACCTAACCACATTTTATAATATTATATAACTTAATTGGCTGTTCAAATAAAATGTGGTCTTACCTTATTTTTGTTAATATTGTTTGGTAAAAAAATATTGTCACTTGGTTTGAAAAATATAATTAAATATTAAAAAAATAAGGGAAATTATGATGTAAGTAAATATTTAAATATTGTCACATGATGTGATTAAATGTATGAATAATAATAACAAAAATAAGGCACGTTATGGTGAATTAATAAATATGAATTGTGCTACAAAATATGTTCAAATTAAAGAAAAATGAAAGTTCATACATTTGAATCATGACATTGGATTCTTTGCCCAACATGATCCTGTATTTGTCCCGTTTGTCTATCAATAATGGGTATCTTCTCATCTGACTGTCCTGATATACAGTAGTCAGGAAAATAAAAAAAAAAGATAAACGTGTCTAAAATGTATTTCTATACTTCGTATTTTAATGACTATATTATACAATATTTTATTTATTTGAAATATAAAACATACCTTAAGACAGTGTTGAATAGAGCAGAGGTTCACGTGATCAATTAAATACACTCACAGTCGACATTTTTTATTTTTGTCAGCATAACTTCGTCAACTTTTTTAAAATCTTGTTAAACGTGGCTAGTTGAGGTAAAATTGTTTTTTATCTATGCACAAAAAGATTTATCCAATTTAATTTTATTTGACATAATATTTTTGTTTTACCTGGTATATACGTACATAATGTCGGCTCAGAACGTCTTTAATACAACGTTATTTTTGGTATTTAAAAAAAACTACCGTTTTTGGACAGTTTGTAAAAAATTAATATATATTTAATTTACCAAAATATGATATCGTTACATGTGCCGGATGGTAAACTTTATGATGAGAGAAACAAAATATGGGTCTGTTATATTGCACGATTAATTGTAAACGGTTGATCGTCAGGATTGATATGAGCTTCTAGATTTTTATTTGACTGTATGATATTTTTATTCAAGTTGTTTACTGATTTATAAATCAAGATATTCATTTTCTAAATTGCTGTTATAAGGGACGCCGTATGCTATAAATATAAATATAAAGTCTAATAAGCATTTGCGATCATACTTGCAGAAAATTATTATGAATATGGTAAACCATCAGCAAAATTAATATGAAAGATAAGCCTTGTGAGGTGGCTCATATGACTGAGACACGGAGGACAAGGATTCCGTGCTAAGTATTAGATTTTAACAATGTACGCTTTCGATCATCATATTTCTTAATGTCAACAAAAAGTACGTAGGCATCCTTAAGTCTCGGAGGACTTTATAGTTGCGCTCCTGTTGGATGTTCTACAGCCGCGTCATGTATGGCTGGTTAGGCCGATGCAGGGGCGGCAGTCTCCCAGACAGCGATTGCACAGGAATGCTGAAGCTGTTCTGTCAGTTTGACCTCTCGCTCGTGGTTTTGGATGGTTTTGTATTGCTGGACTAAAGTCTTTTCTAATTTAGTACGGCCTTTTCTGTACTGTCTGCGTCCAGGTTGTTCGTTCTAAGGCGATGGCTTCCCCGTTTGATGCATATGACCTTCGGTTCTCTCTTGCGGACATCTTTGTAGCGGAGTTAAGGTTTTCCTGTAGAGGGTGTTCCCTGTGCCAGTTCACCGAAGGATATCCGTGGGGATCAAACCATCATTCATTCACATGAAGTGTCCAAGCCATCGCAACATCTTTGTTTGAGTATGGCGTACATACTGGGGATTTCATCTCTCTTCATGACAGCAGTGTTTTGTACTTTATCCTGCCAGCCGATGTCCAGGATGCGGAAAGCTTTCAGCTTGTGCTCCTGTGTGGCGCTTAGTGGTCAGGCCTCACTGCCGTACAACAATGTATCTCGGAGCAAGGCTTTAACCAGTACTGCGGGCCGCCCGAATGGTTTGAAGGTTTTTGTTCGCTGATATTGGCTTTCTGCGCGTTCCCATTTTCCTCGATGAGGGGTACCATTTCCTCAAAGTGGGCTTGGAACCAGTCTGCTTACCTTAGTTTTATTGTCAAAGGTGGATATGGCTGTGTTGTAGTCTCTGAAGTGTTTTTGTTTCGTGGTCACTTGCGCCAGGTGAGCCTTGTAGGGATTATTCGATTGCTTTTGCAAACTTTTCCACTGTCTTCTGTCTGCGTATGCTGTTGGTGTAAATGCAAGTCTGTCTTCCTTTCTGGAGTGATGCAGATAATTCACGCGCGGTTTCAATTTGTTGCACACCGGAGAGTGGTTTGTGTTGCAGTCAGCACTCTGGGATGTTTTTGATGATAACCTTGAGGTGATCATAAAACTGTCCTAGCTTCTGCCGATGATGTCACTGTTAGTGCGTAGACACTTATCCGGTGGACTTGTCCGAATAATGAAAGAAGTTGAAGAACAGGATTCTTTCAGATGAATCCGAGCAGGCAAATCACACTCCATACTATCTGCTTTCATCAGGAGGTTTTCAAAAGGAGAAGACTTTCTCTCTCACTCTTCCTTTTCCTGGGAGTCTGGCCTCTTGCACGGCGACGAAGTCCATTTGCAGTCTGCTCAGTTCCATATCATTGCCCGGTGTGATTGTCCCACCAGGATATATGGAAGAGTATGGGTTTCCTTCTCTTCATTGCTAAGTGCACAGCTGTCAATCCGCTGGTCGGTTTCAACCCTAAACCTCATGCACCAATTGATGCTAACGGACCGTGGTTGGGCATCTTACTGATTGGGTTTTGCCGAGCTAAATGTGGGTGGTGGCTGCCCAATGAGACGCGAAGGTCTCCCCCACCGTCGAAAGCTGCCCCTGGCGTCTAACTCTACAACCAATCGAGTTTGGACCTATAACCAGTAAACGGATGCTTCCAGTGAAGCTGGAGTGTTCTCTCTAGTACACAGAAAGCCTGGTTAGGTTAGTATAGAGGACAGTTTCCCAGGAAGCGGTCCAATAAAGGGCAGATGCGAGTACGCATGGTTCTATTGCCAGGATTTTGCTTGATACAGCCACGAGCTGCCTTTGGGACTCCGACTCAGATTTTCTGTCAGATATAACTCCCTTAGCCTTTCTTTCTCTAAGCCTTTTGATTTCCTTAGGCTTTCTCTTTCGCTCTTGTCACATTTTTTAATTTAAAAAATTTCTCATCTCATTAAATGTACTATTATAAAAAATGAATGGAAATAATAAAATAACAAGTAATATATAAAACACACTCATTGCTTATAAATTTAATACAGGAACTGCCGGATAAACTCGGGTAAGTACAATTAGAAGCAGCCAGAATCAATACGGCGGGTGTATAGGGTACCAGTTATAGTTTATAATACATTGAAACATATCTAGATTCTCAGCAAAAAGGAGAAACACCCAGAAAATAGTTTTATTGTACAAAGTGTTTAAAAATGAAGCCCCAATTTATTTATAAAATCTGATCACCACAAACTCCATACACGTCAATAACCTGAGAAGAGGAATAAATCACATAAATCCTGTTCATGCTAATACATCTATTTATCAGAAATCATTTTTCACAAATGCTTTGACCCGGATTAATATTCTTAATATTGAAATACAAAATAGTAATAGTGGTTAATGCACTTAAAATTTTATCAACAAACTGGAAACCACCTATGTAATACTTTAGTGGAAAAAGAAAATGTCAAATATACTATACAAGATTAGGATTGAAATGTAGCAATCTCAATTACCACTTACCATAACGTCATAACATTGATTATCCTTCCGGAGATGCGGATACCTGATATAAGACGCCCACTATTATATTCATGAGTGTGGATTATAAAAAATGAAAGACACATACATCTTTACAACCTGCAACAAGATATGAACAATTTTCTCAACATCCAATTGATTCTGTATGGCGATCCTAGTAAAGAGTAATCTTTCAATTAGAAATTAGTGCCTACAAAATTATACTGAAGAAACAAAACGTTTCGATTGATCTCAGCATGACAACGTCTCGATAAAAAATCAACATCTATTTTATCATAACAGCAAACAACCCATATTACCTTTTCTTTTTTATATGCCTGTATTTCCTTATAGGCAACCGACTCTTATTACCGTATTGTCATCTATAATCACCGTCACCATGTTCATGAAAGCTTGCCATGTTCATGAAGGACACACTATTTTCACACTCAATCGTTTGTTAATGTCACTTATATGAGCCATGCTCGTGCTCAATCCAAAACAGTTTCTTCCGCAATGTATGTTTTTTCAGTCAGATGTCACTAAAAATTACTCACAACAACACATAGCAATATTCCGGTTGTGTGAATAACCTCTATAAATGTTAGGAAAGTTGCTAATGCAATGTGACTGCGATGATGACTAAATATTTTCCTCAAATTACTTAACTATTATCATTTAAAAATATTTCAAATTGAATTTAATAAAAATAAATTTAATTGCATTTAATTAAATAAAAATCGTATATTTGTTTGACATCCATGCGTTTAATCAGCATGTTTACACTAGAACTACATGTATATTGCAATCTACATTGCTATTATTCGGTCACTAATACATTGTTACATAAAGCTATTAAAACTTATTAAATAAAGTTTCTGATAAAACTGTATTTATCCAGTCATTCATGGTAACCAATTTGGCCGATTTCTTAATTAATAATAGTGCAATAGAGTCTGCATTAAATTAATTTAAAATACATAAAACGGTCATGTATGAAGTATTGTAGTATGTGAGATTTCTAATGATATAATATAAATAGTCCAGCACACAAGGTGGTCTACTTTTGAGAAATAAAAGTCTCGAGTGGGCGAATTTCTTTTCATTTCTCACAAATTAATAAAGAAGAGAAAACATAATGTAGGAAATCTCCACGGACTTAACACCTAGGTCCAAATTAAACTTTTATCTAAGATTCGCCAAATTATTTGCTCGACCCTGGGGACACTGAAGAATCATAAAGTCAAGAAATCATATTTCAAATATTTAAAAAAAGGATCTTTACAAATATACAATATATATGAAAATCATTGTTAATGATACATCTTACCTACTTGAAGTATAAATCACTTGCCTAGTCTTACGGCACTTAAGCTTATTGATGACTGCTTATTGGCAGGTTCATTACGGTGGTTTTAAAAGGACTAAAAGGATATAACTTAGGATGCATTACACCATTACACCAATGAGAGACTGCTTAGTCACCTTGTTCAAATTGCCTTACTTATGGTATATCATCATGTTCGACTTTCAGTTGAAAGAATAATGGCTTCGTGTAGTCAATATTTCATTAAACCTTGTACGGCTTTAAGTATACAAACATTCACACATGCATATTTGTAAGGACCATGTTTTATATACAAAGGTTCATATACTAGAACAAAAACATTATTGGACATGAAAACAGGAACAATTGTTATTGCCTGATGATATCATGTTTAGGGCAGGTGTGTGTGTGTGTTTTGAGTTAATTCACAACTTAATTAGCTGTTTGGTCCTTGATATGTGCAAATAACAGGGTCCCTTTACCTAACATTTTACATCAAGGGTAATAAAATAAAATTAAATTTGGTGTTGTTATTTTAGTTTTCACATCATGGACATGTGCATCGCTGTTGGCTGGGCCATGTGATGTCACTTGTGATTAAAGACTGCTTTTCCCAGAACATCACAAGGTCTGGCATGTTAGAAAACACAGTCGCAAGATCGCATTGCATATTATTAACACAAGCACCTGTATATTCAATACTCTGCTAAATATAATAATTTCCTGGCTCACTTTTCCACAAAGGGAGCAACGTTTTAATCTGAATGACGTTCTCAAGCAGAAGGTGTTATTACAATTGAACAAAAAAATCTATATAGGGGTTTAGATCGCATTCTCTTATGAAACATAAGTATGAATATATCATTGAACGTAAGTAAATCCCCTTTGTTTTATGTGTAGACATGTATTAAATGCACAAAGAATGTATGTAGAATATATGATACAGACAGCCTTCTTCTCACATAAAGGATTTTGCAGAACGTCAGATTTTAGATCTAACCACTTGAAATCACCCATGTTAATACACATGGCGTCATCACCAGGAAAATTGTTAGGTTGAAATAAAGCCCAGTTATCATAGGAAACCTCCTGGCCGGTTGCTTCCCAGAACCAGGTTTGTTGATTCCTAGATCCTGACGTCCAGTAACCACGGTAAAGTTTAGATCGAAACTTATCTTCAACAGGATCTGCAAAAAAAAAGCTGCATCAAGGTTCGCAAAAGAGAATGAAACATCTAATTAAATATGTAGTTTCCTACGGTAACTTCTACGCCAGGTTATGTAAAATATAGTTTTTCGATAATATAATAGTGGCAGGATATAATAAGGTTATATAATAAGGTTCAATACATCACAGTGAAAGTGCTCTACCGTACAGGGGAGCTTATTCAGTGTACCTGAGAAGTTGGCCGGCTGGTAAGCTGAACTCACGAAACAGTACTGAAGTACATTATGAAACCAAGCTAACTATACATATAGTATAATATTATTAATGCTCCCCTGTAGGCAGAGCACTTTCACTGTGATGTATTGAAAATTAATGTATTATATTGATTACCAAGCTCCTACCTTTGTTGTGCACTCTTCACATCATCATGGATTCAGTTGGTTTGTCTTGTTTTACAAAAAAATCCCTATGCCACGAAAGAAAGACAACATAAAGCGCCCAATAGTACCATAAACCCAAGCATAAACCAGCTAGCTTAAACGAACTAAATTCACACATGATCATTTCAGTGTCAAACCAACTGGATCGATGATGTTATGAAGAGTGCTCAGCAAAGGTAGGTTTTTGGTAATCAATACATTAAGGTTTTACATCTCAGTAAAAGAGCTCTACCGTACAGGGGAAGATATTCAGTGTACCTGCAGAGATGTCGGCTGGAAAGCTGAACTCAAGAAACAGTACTGCAGATCATTATGATATCAAGCTAACTATTCACATAGTATAATATTATATATATATATATATATATATATATATATATATATATATATATATATATATATATATGGGAATCCTGACACTTAGTTACAAAAAAAGCTTTAGTTGTATATCCGGAGGATTTGCCGCCGAATTGACTAGGTAAACTATGTTCTATATATGGATTAAATTCATGGTGCAAGAAAGTCTTCTCTACTTGGATGAACAGAATAAAAGGCATATACCATCATTGTCCCACATATTCAGTGCAACCACCATGGTAAATATTAATTATTTTCCTACTAAAGATTCTACCAACCGTTTGCTTCCATTTTTGGGTCATCAACCATAATTTCTTCTAGGTGCGACATCTCTTCTTGCGACTGGATACTCACTAAATCTCCGCCAGACCCCAAACATACATCTCTGGCTTCCCTACGTGTCATTGCTTGTCCAGGGTAGAATTTATAACAAACAACCCCATCGATGTGACTAAGGATAGACTCAGGTGACGGGAAAAACATATAGCTGTAGCCAGGTTGACATGTTGGTCCTAAAAAACAGATCATGAGGAGAAGCGTTAGGGTGCTGCTTTCTCTGTCTGGATGCCTATAGGAAGGAAGACCAATCAGAACTAATTTACTGCAAGATATGCCCGTCCAGCTGTACACAGAAAATCACAGCTTTTGGTGCAATTGACCAGTTTTTGCCTTTCCTTTATCTAGGGAATGACCTACAATGACATCATTTATTTGGAGAAAAATCTTTAATGATCTCATGTTTCTGGAGACTATCAACCCAAATGCCAAATTACCTTTCATTATACACATTCAATGGCAGCAAGGTGGACCTACATGCGTACGGCAACCGATAAGTGAAAACACACTGAATGTAGCCGTATCCTGTCCCTATTACTGTCCGAATAAGAGCTCCGAACGCCTAAGTGATAAATGCTCTGCACTGGCAATTTAATCATGCATAATAAAGCGTCAGACTGAATATCGACGAACAGAAATATTTATTTTTTAGATATGTTTTACTATATTTCAAATATATTTTGTTACTTAATCTTATTTGTGCCAAACCACTATATTTCAATTAGATTTTTCCATTAAATAAGGCAGCAATGGTTCCTGATTAATCTGACATTTTATAATGCGACAGAATATTCTTACTGCATCTAGAGTAGGGCACGAGTTGGTGTGTTTTACGAAAATTTCCGACGGTATTGTCTGTTGCATGTATCATTTCGACGACATGTGACAAATCAGGCAACCGAGAACCATCACAAACTTCAAATATCCTTTCTCTCGAGTGCATTTTGTTTGTTTCCCGACTGATGTGGTTAGCTTCGTTCGAACAAACTCTGATGAACCCTGCATCTTCTGCATCAATATTTTAGGAAATGCAAATGAAATATAAAGCGAGAAACACCGATCTACTTTCCTTATATAAAAACATGGGTATATGTGTGTAACACACGAAATATATTCATATAATATATGTAGAAAAACATAAAGGTGCGTGCGCACGAAAGGTAAGAGAATTATTCCCCTGGGACTCGCTCACATCCGGGAACTTCAATTCCATCATTCCTTTATCTTACATATATTTTTAAATACAAAATTGAGGCGGAATAGCTAAAATTTTATGATTTTACCTGTTAGGAAAAATAACACCAGCACGGTCACTTTCATATTGGTAGATATACCGTGTTTGAAAGTTGTGCCCATCTCCAATCGTCGGTCTGGAAGTGTAATTAAAAAATACAATGAATTTATAACAATAGTTGCATTTTACTTACTGTAATATGTTAAAATAAGGAGCTGGGGTGGGGTTTAAATGTTTTAGTGTAAATATTGATCATGAAGTTGTCTAGAACGAATTTAAATTTAAATTTGCGACAAAAAAACTGACCCCGGTAAATGCTCCTGTCATTTATTTAAATTGTGGATTACGTAGAGCGCAGTGATCATTTTTAGCGGACTTTATACAACTGCATTTAGTTCTTTTATATCATTACGTTTATGTGAATCAATTGGAGGAATACTGTGATATCCGTAATACAAGCACTGTAAAGCATTGATTCCGGTGCCCTTTCTTTGAACACATTGGTAAGGTATATTTACATCAGACTTGCTAATCAGTTTTTGTATCACCTCATTTTAACCTATCAAATGGTACTTATGCACTTTTGATCATAAGTAGTTTTTATTACTTTTGTCTTCAACTAGATGTCAAACACGGTCTGAAGGTGTGATATAACAATACAATACATTTATATGCACGGTAGCTTTGCTTACGGTAACATATTAAAATATATATATTAGATATAGAAAGGGGATGGGGTTTCAATTTTCTTAATGCTTAAAAAAATTACGTATAGAGGTGTTTCGTTCGCAGTGGTATGTTCAGACAAATATGATCACTGCGTCCCTTCGTTTTGTCATTTATAACCTCGACAGGCTTAGAAAGGTGTTATACATCAACCTTGGTTTGTTGTCTATCAGCCGATTTATGCGACACATACTGAACATAATAGTTTAAAATGTTATGGAGGATAAAAATAACATCCAAGAAAAATATCATTTAGTGGTGGAGGTGTATTATTCAGCATATTTATTATCATTAAAATACTATCCCACTGTGAGATAAGGCTATTTCATAAGAAGCCTAATCATAGGTGTTACTTGATAGTATTTTCTGGAGGTAACATTTGACAGGGGTTTTAAACAGTGACAGCCGTGTAAACATGACAGCATTGCGACTTCTATTAGGGTTTAGTGTCTCCGACAACTTCCTTCGTTTGCGTTGTTTAACTTAAACGAACACTTACTTATTTTCCACATTTGTAAATAAATATACGTGGAAAAATTTACTGCATACAAATAAATGTGTATTGTTATCACCAAGCATCATGAATATAATTATTAAATTTGCAATGCCAAAACTTAAAGTTGGTTTATTCAGCATGTCGTGTTAACTACGATGATATGTTTATTTAAATTCTTAAGAGCGACGAACTTAATTAACCAATCAACCGTTCAAATTTTTTTTCAATGACAAAGTATCTAACTTAGAAGACCACAACCGAATAAGACTTACGAATCTTTCTCTCAGACAATATCTTAAACTTGTTTGAGGCAAAAGTATAATTGTTAATTGTTTTTATTGAAATTAATGAAGCTAACAATTAGCTGTTAATATGCAGTAATTATTTTGGGTTTTTGATCGGCACCAAGTGAACAAAATTCCTTTTAGTAAACGAACAAAAGTGTTTACTAAGTGGATCAAACATTGATCTTGTCAAGGCATTAATATTCATTCTCAAATGCACATTAATTTCAGACAAGTAATGGTTCGAATCTGCTGTATGATATGCGAATATACTTTTCGATCTGACAGGTCCAAACAACAATACCATTAACTCTAATGATTTTTCATTAGCTAAAAGGGCAAAACGCCAATTCATACCATGGTGATTGGCTTCGCTGCAAGCTATGTCTACTTGTTAACATTTTCCCCATTACCATGCACGTCATGTTATTTATTTTTCCTTACACTTTTAATGGTGGATCATTGTGGCGACCCGTATCAGCTGGTACATGTTTGAAATAAGAAATAAAACATAATAATACAACGTCCACAATATCTAAAAAATGAATGATTTAGTCGTATAGCATGTCTGCATTATCTGATTAAACAAATGTCGTGTTTTATTGATAAAAAATGTATCATTTCCTTTGTGGTGGCAATATAAGCATAGCGTACTGTTTTTAATGTTAATACTTATGTTTTTAGTTATTCAACAATTTGATGTAATTATAATTTTCATTCGCTTATCTACTGGGAAAGTTTAAACTAGTCTGGTGCGTTAAAACAGCAGATTGTGTGAATAGATAAATAGCATCTATTGTGCTCGTGATTTTGCCAAAGGGCGGGCTTCCGCTGGACCGGATGATTTGAGTTAATAATCAGCTTAATGATATATGTATATGAAACCATGACAAGATGATTACAGGTCAATATCGTTTCAGTATAGAGTTAAATATAAAGACCTATTCCATGACACTAGCGACACCTGTAGGCGGCAATTGGCGCTTAGTGTTTTGGCCGATTATATCGGCAAATGAGAATATTTTGTAATATATAAGATGATTTTAAATACAGTGAAACCACAAATTTAACCAACGGGATCTCGAAAATGTGGTAGCCTTTTTGAGGTTGTCGTCTAAGCGAGGTCTGATAGAAAGAGAGAGAGAAAAAAACAGAGACCGTGAAAAATGGTCGTTATTTTGAGATGGTCGTTTCACTGAGATCTTCATAGATTAGGTTTTACTGTAGCAAACATATTTGTTCCTGCTGGAGTTTATGGTATGAATTTAGTTAACCAAACCTGTGATGCTTGCCTATTTGACCCTTACACTTCAAACGAATATTATTTCTCAGCGCGCATGCTCGTGGAAAAGATCTGTTAGTATACGTTCGGAAATAATGTGAGTCAACAACACATCCATGCAAATCAGAGAAAAGCATTCTCTCTAAAACTTCTATTTACACAAAGTCCCCGTTTCCTAATATTAAATCCCAAGATAAGACTATTTCCGGTTCCCTCCTAGGACTATCTATTTCCAATACCGAACAAACCTAATTTTATTTTCTCAAAATCCTTTTCTTCAAACATGTACTTGAGAGTCAGTTAAGGATGGATTCTGTTCAGTTTATTAGCGTGCATGTTCCATGTACGTACTGTGTTTTTATTATGCTTCATATTCCGTTTAAATGTATTCTGTTATATATCTTAGAACTTGTGCTTAGCCTGTATTGTATGTTTTTACTTTGTTGTAAAATGATGGTAGGAATAAAACCTTTAAAATTCTGAATAATCTCCATGTGTGGTCCTCAGTCATCCTTGTGAGGATGCTGATCATGTGACTACTGATCATGTGACTGTTGATCAACACGATTCGGGGCACCCTTAATGTAGTTACCCAGACAACCGGTTCTTCTGTGCTATAGTTTGTGGTCCGCCGTCCCATAACGTCCCTTCTCGACGTTTCTTCGACGTTGCCTCTCTCAGCTTCTTCAACGTTTTCCACATGTTCAGCCGACTTACTACTAGGGCCCACTCCGTTTCATCCACATCTCCAAGACGACCCCTGCGACCTCAATGCGGGTTAGCTTTAATTCAGGCCTTACCACCCATAACTGGCCCAGGATTTCCCCGCTGTCCCTCAGATCCGGACAACCCGTCACACTCCTTGACGACCTGTGCCTGACGGTCTTAACACTTGGCCGTTCTAGTCCGACCTAGGGTGAAAAACACTTTCAGGAAGAAAGTAAACAAAGACACATACGTTTTTGGGCCATGCGATTTTAATAGTACGAACACCTCTATGGGCTAACCCCTATTACACCAGCCGGGAAACAAACGATACCCGTGGCATGAAGTCCGTGTAAACCTTCGTAAAAAAATTACGAACTTAAAATTATTTTATCTGGCGCCTTGCCAATACCGAAACAACGATAAACATACAGTGGCCTTTATGCCATCTGTGGTGCGCTTTCTCTGCTACTTTGTGCCCAAATAAATTAATATTCAACTGAATTCGGTTGATCTGAAATACACCTTCACAACGCAATCATTTATTATTAACAAAGTTTATTATAAAATATATTCAATACATGACAAACCTATATAGCCTTATAGAACCGGGCTGACCCCGAATCCTTTAACGTATCCTATTCGCTAACCAGAACGTCCACAGTCCTTGCATCAACATCAAATTACATCCATCTTAATATTACTGTATACTGGACAATGTACAGGATCAAAATAATTTTCGGCTGATAAAAAAAAAAGAGTATATTGTGCGTGGCATGATCTACGAAACACTTTTCTTTGATTTAAAATACTTTCCCCTATACGATCTGTGGCCATATCAGCTCTAATATGGAAAAAAGTAGTAAGAAATTGTTATACTCACGAGGCTGCTTCCTCAGATTACCGTACTTGAACTCTGTGTTGATTCAGGAGGCGAGGCTTCCCTCGAGCTACCTTTTATACCCTGTTCCTTACTAACCAAAATGCATATTCATAAGGGTGAGAGAATATCCGGGACTGGCTTAAAATAGGAAACCTCGTAACGCAAAATTAACCTCAGAAATTAAAACCTTTGACCTACTACCCTTGATCAGTAATTGGGACTTAAAGACACAACGGCCGAGTAACCGATAGGCGCTCACTCAGCCGGAGCAAAGAACAAAGCGATTCCCGGCAAGTCCAGCGAGTACAATTGTCCCGGCCACACTTTAGTAACCAAATTAATAAATAACCACTTTCAACAAGTGTAACAAGCTGTTAAATTTGGTGAATACTTATTGATGCCATCACTTCGTTAATACGGGGATAAAACGCACCGGGGTAAGTAAATTACAAAATCTGTACCCGGTCGTCGAATCGTGGTTGCTTTAGATATATGTGATTGTCGCGTCTTGCTGTCTTTTCACTGGTGCCCTTTCTCTTCAGTGAAAGTGTTTCCATCGCTGACACAATATACAAAATATGTCTTATTTTCACAATTGTATACTTTATAGGAATTTTCCTCTGTTACATTATATCACACACGGTACTTCTCCCTTTGAAAACGTATGGTCAGCAAACGGTGCATATTGGAGAACTGCTTTATGCAATCATGATAACCTGTTTGAAAACTGGGTTTTATATATATAAGGGTATTCTATTACTTTCTTTCAACAACTGACACACACTGAGTATTAATTGCACTTAATCTGAACCCAGTTAGTTTGAATTCTAAACTATGTATTACACTATTGGTGAATTAACCGGAAGGTGTATAATTACTCTTCTTTGAATTCTAGTGTCGTAAAAAGTGACGCGTCTCACATGCACACCTGATAACTTCTGAAACCTTTGTATCGTATCTTCAAGGCCAATTTCCAAACATTTACCAACTCAGATGACTAACTGACGGCAGCCAGTCAGTCATGTCAATCAGTTATGTCGCATTGACAGAGAGCTGGTCGGTATATTAGTCAAAGAACCAGCCAGTTATGTAAGGGAGTCTGACAAGTTAGTTAGTCACACCTGTCAGCCGGTAGGCCAGACATTCGTATCAAACTCCAGGGTCAATCAGTCAGGCCAGTCTTGACTATGTCAGTCATTCAAGAAAACATACCAGTCAATAAGGTAGCCAATCAGTAAGACATATCAGCCAGCACAAGTACTCAATCAGTTAGTCAGAAGGTCAGTCAGTAGGAAATGTCAGCGGGTCCATCAGTCATGCAGGAAAATTACTCAGATTGTCAGCCAGACATTTCAGTTGGTTATACAAATCAGTCTATCAGTCAGTCAGGCATGCCAGTCATAACGTCATGTCCGTTATTCATGCTATGACATATATTATCTCATGTCGACCTGTCAAGTCAGTCTCAGTATGATTCATATCAATCGTTGAGGTCAGTCATACCAGTGACTGAGACATTACGTTATTCAGACTTGTCAATCCATCACTCAATTAGCCTGTCATTCAATAAAATCACTTCAGGCAGTCATACAGTCCATCAGTCCTGTCGGTAAGTTAGTAAATCCTATGAACAGTAAATAGTGACCACTTACCCGTTCATGCCGGAGAGTCAGCCGTCACTTAGCAGGTAATGTGAGCCAGCCAGTCAGTCAATCTTATTACTTGCTATTGGTCTGCGATATTTATTACAAATGATATGTATATATTCGATATATATATATATATATATATATATATATATATACATATATATATATATATATATATATATATATATATATATATATATATATTCATCACACTTGGTTTTCATATTTTTTCATAGACGTTCGCACAAGGTTTGCGCATAACTACAGGCCAATAATAAAATGTGCCTTTCACATGTGACATAACTTTTCAAAAGTGATACGATTATTTGTTCTTATTATTTATGTTCACTATTAACTTTTACATTTATTTTGCAATTTGTTGTATCTCCAGGTTTAGTGATATTTAGTGGCTTTATATGTTAATTCCACTTTATTACTTAAAAACAAAGCCAAATTCTAAATGAGAAATAAGCCTTATTATTCATGCATATAGAGAGGAGGAATGGGCATATTGGAATTCGGGCTCTAAAAAGCACCCATTGTACCTGCAAATCTAAATAAATGAAAACCCATATAACAGTAGAATATTCCACGTCGTCACAAATCACTCTGAACATTACTTTATCTAACGGTAATAGATACGGTGTAATAATTTACGTTCAAGTTTACATGAAATCTTAGTACATAATGTCACCACACGATTTTGTTTCGTTAAGTGTTCTGTGTTTTATATTCAATTAATATTTCCGTTTGACTGCTTTAAATTTCATACGAGTGATTTCCTGTTCTTAATGACCATCACTAGTCATTTGCTAAAGTAAAGTTTTTTTCTGGTAGAACCGGCTGATGCATTTAGGTAGCATCTTTTATATTCTATGGTTTGTTTGAATGTGCACATTCTCTTGCTAAAGCCTTGAAATATAAATGCACATTGGGCCATAGAATGTAAAATTCCATGGTTAATCTAACGATATATAAAATAATAAATATAAATATAAATATATATCTATATATAGCTCATTAAAATATCTGTATTTAATTGGTCAGTGTAATTTCAAAAGGACTGGGAAGCAGCCTGACGGATGAATACACTTCAAATGCACCGTGAAGCAAATTGGTTTAGGCGACGCCAGTTGCTATGTAGGAACTCCAAACGCTATTTTGAATCCTTGATTTGAAAGAAATACTTTTACACACACACACACACACGTACACACCACAAACAACCACTTGCTGGTTCTTGGGAGAGATAACACAAGTCAGGGTTGACGTTTGAGCAGATTCAAGCTCCCATAAAATAATATTTAATTTCAAAATGATATGAATTTGAAAAACATACATATGCCCCCATTTAATAAACTCTTAATCTTTTAATTATTTAACAATTCCTAAGAAGGCGTGGGTCCCAAAAATACCATACAATATAAAAACATTTGAATTGCTGTATAACAATTAAACACATATTAACATCTTCTAAAACATGAACTCGCCTCAGCAAATAAACATATTCACAAAGTCCAAAACATAAGATAGCATTCTTCTCGAATGGTTAAACAAACATATAAACAGACAATCATCACCTCAAATGTCACAAAGTCCAATACTAAAAAATGGTGGTGACAAGGGGGGAGGCGGCGGGTAAATCAGTTGTTGAGAGCTTCGTATGACGAGAAAGACTGAATGCAACTTGTGTATGTCCGTATTTAAATTGGTTCTGGTGATCCGCAAATCTCACTGTGACATCACGCGAGAACGCTGGTTGTCAACTTTCGCCTGGCTCCATTATCGCTCACTCGGCGCATGTGTGTCCACCAATCCAGACGTTTACACCTCACTCGTGGTTTACCGTAATATGCACAATTGTTCTTGAATTTGAATACCCCATGGGCTCTTAAATGTCCAGACCTATTGTAAGTAGAGCCCTATTTGTCGTGGTCTACACCTACGACAGCAAGGGTCTACAATTTAAACCACTGTAAGGCAAGTCAAATGAGTAATAACAATCAACTTAGTTGGCTAACTTGTGCAACACGTACATACACTAATAAAATAATAGCTAGTGTGGGTGTGTGTATAAAAAAGCCATAGACTACTCTGACTAAAGTTTACTCATATCCACACGTACATAGCACAAACAACCACTTGCTGGTTCTTGGGAGAGATAATACAAGTCAGGGTTGACGTTTGAGCAGCTTTCAGCTGCCATAAAATAATATTTAATTTCAAAATGATATGAATTTGAAAAAACATACATATGCCCCCATTTAATAAATTCTTAATCTTTTAATTATTTAACAATTCCCAAGAAGGTGGGGGTCCAAAAATGCCACTGCCACAGAGTGGCTCCCCACCCAAGGCAGAGGTTTGTGGTGTTTTCTAAGTGCAATAATTATGAAATAGAATGTAGGCGAATATATTTTTGGAATGCCTCAAAATTCCATCTACCTAACGCCCTTATTTGAGCGTCACTCAATCCAGCTGCGGCAGCTTCTGTTGCTGCCCCAATACAGAAATGTGATCTTTGAAATGTTTTGGATCTAACCTTACAAAAGATAGGTCCTTGGCCAATTGTGTTTCCACTTGTTTCCTGGACAGAATTAGGGTGTTCTGCAGAGTGAAGAGAGGGCCCGGACAATTACCCCTAAGTCGCAGGTAAGACACTCATGCCTGGACTGGACAATATGGTCGCTGCTGTGCCTGAATGTTAACTTGTTGACACTGTCCTGCCCTGACTGTTTTTCTGTGATACATCCTCATGGTGTAACCTACGGGGATTCCATCCTGATAGACTAAAGCCACATGCTGGAATTGCACTACCTGATGCCTGTCTGCTGTGCTACGGGCGACAAGTTCGCCTAAGCGGCAAAAGCCGTAGAAACATGTTAGGTAGAGTAATTGGTACAGTAGTCTTAAATATGCTTCATTAACTTTGAACTGCAATGCATAATTTAATTTGTTGAGAACTGGTTTGGTGATAGGGCATCTTGTATCTAGACAAGGGGTTTTCTTTTTAGCTGTAGCAGTTAGTTTTCTGACAGCAGGTGAAGAGCCTGGATCTGGGAGATTTAAAAGTTTGTTGACATAAGATATTGCTGACGCAAGACTTGCCAAAGATGCGCCCGATAAGCCTTCAGTGAAGCGATCTGTAAGAAAAATGAATACTACTGTTGGTGCCCAATGAGGCATATTAATGCGTTTACAAAAACTCCTGAGGGCTGACCAAACTCTAGTAAATGCTGGATGGGGCCAAACCTTCACTGACCAGCTGGTCTCCTCTCTCAATCAATGTTAATACCTGGGGAGGCAAGCAACCGGAGCTGTTTGCTGGTTGGCTAGGGGAATCAGCCGCCTGAACTTGTCGACCTGTAAACGAGATAAAGCATCAGCTGTATTAATTCTTCCAGGTATATGTTTAGCACGAAACAGAATGTTATTCTTAGGTGTGCTAAGGACTAATTTTCTTACTAAGTTCATAGTGTTCTTTTCTCTACAGGTTTCCTTGTTTAGAATATGCACTAAGGCCAAATTGTCTGTAAACATGAGTATTTTCTTGTCTCTAAGTTGACCTCCCCACATATCTAAGGCCATAACAATGGGGACTAACTCCAATGTGACAATATCTGCATCCCTCCACTCTTCAGTGAACCTACCATGAAACCAGTGCTGGCCTAGCAAAGCCCCATAACCTAGATCTTTTGCGTTATCAGTAAACAGTTGTAACGATTCAGAAGTGTCCCACTTATGGTTAAGGAAGAAAGTTTTACCATTGTTAAAAAAAAGGAATTCTAGCCACAGCCTGAGGTCAGCTCTTTCCTCCTTACCTAACCTTCTGTGGTGATGGGGCTTTTTAAGACCGATCGTATTGCTAATTAGGCGTCTGAGGAATGGGCGGCCCGGCACTACAACAGAACATGCAAAATTTAGCAAGCCAATCAGCGACTAAAGCTCTTTTAGGGTGATCTTTTTTCGTTTCATGTACATTGCAAGGAGGCGCTGGCATTCTTGAACTTTTCCTTCTGGCAACCTAGCAATTTTGAGGTTGCAATCAATTTCAATGCCTAAAAACGACAGTTGTTGGGCAGGGCCAACTGTTTTTTTTTCTAAGCTAATGGGATGTTCAATTCTGAGCACAACTGAATAAAGACTTTAACCAAATTTTGACAGGTTTGCTTATTGTGGACAATGAACAAAAAATCATCAAGGTAATGCACTATTTAACCAGGGAGTCTTTGTGATTTCAAGATGTGTTGTAGTGCCGAACTGAATTCTTCAAACAGACTGCAAGAAGAGGAACAGCCCATTGGTAGACATATGTCATAATAAAATGAGCTGTTTCAGGTGAAACTTAACAGATGATGTGGATCTGGGTTTACAGGGAGAAGTCTGAAGGCTGACTCTATATCAGCTTTAGCCAAATATACAGAATCACCCATGTCCTGAATAAAAATTATAGCATCTTCTACTGATGCATGTGAAACTGACGTGGCTTCTTTATCTATACCATCATATTTAGAGTCACCTGTTGGAAATGAAAGGTGGTGAATGAGCCTGAATTTTCCTTGGTCTTTCTTAGGGACTAGACCTAAAGGTGAACAAATAAAAGGATGAAACGGTGGCTCTTTGAAAGGACCAGCTAACCTGCCTAATGCTAATTACCTATGAATTTTTTCCTCTACCACCAAAGGATATTCATAACAGGATTTAAGATTTTCTGAAACTAAGGTATTTGGAACTCCCCGATAGCCAATGTCAAACCCTTTCCGAAAACCTGATACCAATTTTGAAGCCAAATTTGCAGGGTAACCACTTGCTGTAAGTGCCGCTGCAAGTCTATCGCTGTCGATTGGTGTAATTCCTGTTCGCCGTGTTTGGGGGCTGTTGGGGTTGTTGCGTTGGTTGCCTGCGTCCTGAGTTGGAAGCTGTGTTGTTCTGTCCCTCAGACTGAGACTTAGACCGGATCCTAGGGTGGTTTCAACGTCAGTTTTGGCATGCATGGAGGTATGCGCAGCCTTGACAGAATCTGCCCCTGTTGAATTTATTGCATGTGCCTGTTTTCTTACTGGGGCCACGAAAGGGCTGATTGTCTGATTTGAGTACCTGAGCGAGGGCAGTCGCATATAGCTCTGTATGTTGCCTCTCTCATGGGCAGGCATACATGAGGTGCCTGTTTGGGGAACTTTTGTGTGTAGATAGACATAAAGATATTGAATGCTTGAGACCAGGCGCTAAAGGTAAGTTGTTTCTTGTTGTTTTCTGGCAGCCAGCGTAGACCTGCTTGATCGTCCATCTGCAGGCTATAGGACATAGTGCTGTGGCCAATCAATTCAGCAAAGTCTATGAACTTGTCGGCCCAAACCTTCTCTTTTACTTTGTCTGACAGTTGCAACCCAAGAGCAATTGATATGTTATGGCTGAGATCATGACTAGGGGCACTGTGATTGCGGTTAACAGCAGTGTTCATGTCAGAATTAGGCAAGGGCCAGGAGATGCCTCCACTGATTGGGATAGAGGACTGAACTCGCTCACCTGTGATGTCTGAGCATGTGTTTTGCACAACTGCCGGCGTGAGTGGAGGTGGGGTCGATTGACCAGGCCTTGTTGCAGACATTGTTGCAGACTGGCTGGCAGTCGGCTGAAGTTGACCCTGGTTGGGGGTTACCGTGGCCTGAGTGGATCATGGTTCCGAACATCTCTGGGTTGATGGGGTAGTTTGCTGAGCTGCTGTTCTCTGTGGAATACCATGCCTTTCCAGCAGCGCATCCAGCCTACTGTCCATGAGTGGCATTAGTCTGTCAATCAACATTTCGGCCTCCTGTTGATTAAAGTCAGATCCAGACTGCTGGCTCGGGGATGTGGTGTCTTGAGCAGAGCTTGCTGACGTAGCGTGGGTTGGGGTACTGGCTGCCACAATGCGCCGCCGCATGCGGCTCTGCGTGGTTGGTGTTGGCGCAGCACGCCGGCCCCTCAAGGCTGATGCGTCAGTGGCTAACGCCATCTCTACCAAACGACTAGGTGCTCTGCGTACCCTGGACGGCATTCTAGAAGAAATAATTTTAACACAAGAGGATCTGTATAACATGGGTTTACATTGTGACAGTATGAGCATCAGCTGAGGCCATGCCAAGCATGTCGCATCACTGCGCGGTGTAGATCAGTTCTGCCTATGCCTCTGAGATGGTCAATATAGCATTAATATTATGCAAACATTAAATAAGGAGACCATGCAGGGCATGTCGTGGTATTGGCACGGAATCTATAACATAGAGTACGTCTCCAAAAAGAGTAATAGTGGAATCAGTTGCTTTAATGCAGCACAAACCAACTGCTTTATGAGCAATTGTGACAAAGGCCCCGTGCATAGCACGTCATGTAAAAGGAAATACATGGTGCAGGGGATTGCGCCTTGAAAGCCACTATAGCTCCAGTGAATTAATGTTGGGTTGTAACCCAAACCAAGGCAACTCACCTTGCAAGTGTTCATCAGGGGCCATGCCAAGCATGTCACATCTCTGTGCGGAAGGGTATTTTAACCACAACGCCCCTGGCATATGCATAATCTGAATATATCGAGACCATGCCGCGCATGTCATGTCAGAGGCATGGAATCTATAAAAAATTATAGAATACGTCTCGGGAGGGAATATATAGCACTGCATAGACCCAGCAAAGTATAGATGACATGCAATAAATTCAGAAATGCAACCTGGTTGGGTTGTAGGACCCATCGTTGAAACATGAATTTACAATGAATAACTTGAGCAGTATGTTTCCACAAGATGCTTATTGTAAGAAAACCCACCAAGCAACATACCCAAATGATTTATTACCAAAATGATTAATTTTAAAAACAATATATTCACTGTTTGCAATAGAAGAAACCATTGCCTGGCAAGGAATAAAGACAATAGTCTGTATTATTAAGATGGTAATTTTGTTTCATTGGTCTGAGTGTTAATACCATCTGCCATTCATTACATGGACAAATTGGGCTGTTAAGCACCTACCGCATGCATGGTGTCCATTGCAAATACAAGCACCATAGTTTGACATTAATCTAGATCCCCAAGCCATTGATACAGCATCCCTTAATAGATTTATACCACAGTTTTAAACCCCGGTTGTTAAAGTGAACTCCATCGTCAAGGAACAGATGGGGGCCCCATTTGAATTTGTGCGACCATAATTTTGTATAGTCAGTCTCTCCTGGTGTGGCGTAAAGGAACTGGTTACAAATAGTAACTCTATTACAATAATCGCTGGGGTAATTCCAGCCACAGTAAGGGTGAAACCTTGGCGTAAGTGCCAACACCCTGACTTTAGGAACCCCCAAACGTTTATGCAAATGATCTGCAAGTAGCAGCAGCTGATTACCGACCACTTCTGGTCGGCTAGAGTGGCCATGATCTGACAAGTCGTTATCGCCTACGTGAAGAATTACCAGGGCCGGTTTAAGACGTGTTACAATCCCAAGATCAGCTATCTTTACTGTATTAACCGTGCGACCGCCTACAGCGTGTATATGAACGGCACATTTGGAAAATCCAAGCTCCGATTTCATGGCCATAACCCCTTTCTTATGCCCTGTTTTAATCTCTTAACTTGCGAATCCCCGATAACCAGTACAACTTCCTGAGACGCCATACCAAAGGAAAGACGGAACGATGTTTCAAAAAAAAAAATTTTTTTTAGTAAAAATGACTGCCAAACTGTGGCTTTAAGGTAATTTCTAATTCCCCTTTAGGCTTTATCCAGCAGTAGCAAACTGTAACCGATCACCCGTATCACGGATGGCCACTGTTATATTTGTCAGTGATAACACGTTACTAAACAATAAGACTGGTGATTACACCGTCACCATATTGGAGTAAATATGTGAGAGGGGCAAAGCTGAAGACAGTTTTAACTATTTGTTAAAAATATGAAATATAAAGAGTATAAACAATATTGTAGAATATAAAGGTTACATTTTTTCGACAGAATAATTAATCAAAGCCCTTGCAAGGCAGTGCGGTCCATCCATAGTCTGTCCCAAATTAAAAAAATTGTCAATTTTTTTTTCTGATCGGCTAGGTGTGAGTAAAAACAAAATTTTGAAATTCATACATGATATGCACTTTTCAAATCATAAACATTCTTCTTTTCCTCTATATTTTGACCGATTTTGTTTGTCGTCTGAGAGGACTAAATGTTGGTTTTATCTACTGCCATTTTCCTGAGGACACACTTTAATAATTTATCTGTTTTGTTTGTGCTATCTTATAGGGCTAGGTGTGGGCTTTTGAACTTCTACACATAAATTTTTAAAATTCATTAATTATCCACACCTTTAAAAG
This sequence comes from Sipunculus nudus, assembly GCA_026874595.1. Taxonomy (NCBI): domain Eukaryota; kingdom Metazoa; phylum Annelida; class Sipuncula; order Golfingiida; family Sipunculidae; genus Sipunculus; species Sipunculus nudus. The sequence goes on from CM049314.1 coordinate 71,696,023, forward strand.
GATTTTTTCCTTTATATCTTGACCGATTTTGAGTCTGTTTTTTATCTGATTGAACTGGCCGGTGAAGCCACCTCAAATATTTATTTTCTTTGAAAAAGGTCTTTAACTGCACTCAATGATGATTTATATAATTATATCGCACTCGTGCGCCATAAATATTAAGTCATAGACATTATGGCCTTTGATTTAATATAATCTCTTTGACGTTTTTGAGTAAAGTATGCAGGTAGAACAGACTGATAAAAGTAAACACAGCTGTTTTACTTTATCATAAATAAGTGAACCTTGGAACGCTAAAATAAAATATTTTTTTTTTACATAACTCATTTAACATATGTCGGGAAATAATCCAAGTATTCTGGTCATATTAAACATTTTGATTAGTCATGCTAAAATAATATATTAAAAAAAATGCTCAGAGGATTTTTTTGTGATTAAATATTAAAACTATGACAATACTCACTGCATCTCAGGGCGGTGTTCTATATCATGTTAATTTTAATGCCAACTTTGTATATCATATATCTGAAGCGATAGGATTTACAACCATCCGTTTTAGTTAGTTTCACTTGGCCGGCGATTTTCCTTGCTCCATTCACGGATACTAAAATAAACGTAACACGTATTCCACTTTCGATCAGGTAATACATATCAAATTTATGATAAAATCTCTCAAATTATATAAACATAATTTATTAAGTCAAGTAGAGTACATTCATGTTGGTATATTGATATGTCATTAAATATTTACGTTATTCCTTACTCCAACTCTGGAAATGATCCAGAATCACTAGTATTGTATGACTTAAGCCTTGATTTAATAACCCTTGTTTCTTAACATGTTATGTTATTACCATATCGCAAATAGTAAGACTTCAAGACATCTTAGCTGCAACAAATTATAAGAAATTGTAAACGTTAGCATTCATAATATCGCTAAGAGTGATGTAAGTAATTACCTGATAAACACAGCAGGAGGATCAGTACATTATTTTCGGCCATTATGTTTTCCGGATTCATTTTGAAGACGTCAAAGTACCATGTCTCAAGCATTCACGTTTATTTTGAAGACCTCTCCAATGTGCTCTTTTGGTAATATATAGTGAAAAAAAAGTAATGTGTCAATTTATAATGTCTTTATGTATTATTTTGTGTCATTTCTTATTACAAACATTCGTTGTTTCTTGTATAAAATTAAAAAAGTAATGTGTCAATTTATAATGTCTTTATGTATTATTTTGTGTCATTTCTTATTACAAACTTTCGTTGGTTCTTGTATAAAATTCCTAGAAATTAGAAGATAATCTCATTTGCAGACGCTATGGATTCGAGCAAACAACTTGCCTACCTAGTAGAGTCATACACATGCACTCCTTACATGAGGTGTAGCCTAATATGTGTGTCGACAAGGTATATAACAATTATTTAGGTTCTGGCATGTGAAAACAAAGGAATTGTCTTCCTAATTGTATTCCTTATTGCTGAGGATACATTAGATATAACCTTCCAATCAGGTTTATCTTACGTGGTCTTTGTAATATTATTTGTACTGTATGTAAACATAATACCCTTTATCTACATGTCATCACACTTTAGTGATCTTTTAATTATCTTAAGTACACAGTTAGTGTCATGTTCTTGTCATAACGTCTATATTGAAGTCATCAGCAAGGCATGGTTTGGATATAAGAGTAAGTTGGGGAATGTTAATAGATTTAGCTAGAAAATGATTCGGCAAATGACCCTCGTTACATTTCTATGTATTTTACATTACTTGGACGCATAAACACAGGCAACAAATATCCTTAACCAATAAACCTCACACCCTACACAAAGACACACGTACCCACCCATTGTTGTTGGTATGTATTGGGTAAAATATGGATACAATATAGATTAAGACATTACAAGAAAAAGTTTCTGTTTGATGGAACGGTTTACGAAGATTCTTTTTCTGTACATTCATTTCCGATAATGCGTGGAATTATGAAATATAATATATAAATATAAAAGTCGTCACTCTAACTGTTAAACGTACGCTTTTATTTAACACTACCTTGTTTTATTACGCGTCAATGTAACTTATATGTGTGTGTGTGTACGTATGCGCATAGACTTGAGTTATTTACACCTAAAATTGGCGGAGTCTCCAACAGCTGACAAGGATATTATTTAATCCAGTCATTAATTTTTTTTACATTGGCTAAGTGAGTATTTTGATCGTACCCTTTTATTAAGCTTGACAGTTTAACAATATACGTTATAAATATAAAAAATTTTTTCTAGTTTTTAAAGTCTAAAAGTGAAATAAACCATGTTTTTAATGGGTAATATCCAAATTATTCAGGTTATAATTATGAGATGCATGTGTCGTAAACACTTTGAAATATGAAAATAACGGCGATACTGCCTCACCGTCCAAGGATGTTTGATAAATAATCAGATATTGCTCTTCTTATTTAAAACAAGAAGCTCTGCCTACCTATACGCTAGCACATTCTGCATGGAAAGTTAGCAGGGAAGACGTAAATATTTATATGTAAGAAAATTACGAATTATGATCGCCTAATCAGGAGATTTCGTGACTGACTTTGTAATACATGTAAACTGTAATACACGTTTCCTCTGGCTGAAATTTGTAATGCTGCGATGACCCAGGCCTGGGACCCGATACACGAACTGAGCTACCCGTTTCATTCCCACAGGGGCCACTGGAAATATGGTACAAATCTGTTACAACAAGTTCTACAATGAATTAATTTACATTCGGCACATGCATCGTAAAGTCCAACCAGCAGAAATATATCAAAGGGCATAAAGGTCCATGTAGGGACTATTTTGTACTACTCTTTATTTTGGATCTGTCGCGCATACGCAAAATCACACCTTAGGTCAAGCGGTCTTGTTATTGTAAACACACACGCGTGTCTGTGTTGACTCAACCGTAAAACCATAACAAAGTATTAAACAACATTAAGCGAGGTACTGGGACCGTCTGCTATGATGATTTTGCCCGGAAACTTTGTTATAATGCAAAAGGGACCTGACAGTGTGACAGAAAAGTCATAATATTGTTACTGATTATGTCCCTTTAATAAAACTTTATTAAACCCTAATTAACCCTAGGTTTCATTTGACTTCAGGACGGAAATATTATATTTAACTTCAAAACGATTACATATCAAGGTTTTTCTCTGGCTATACTAATGCAAAAGAAATATATATATATATATATATATATATATATATATATATATATATATATATATATAAATGATGAGGTTATACGTCAGTAAATTTCCAAGTCAAGCAAACCTTAGGATTCTGTTAATCATTTACTGTTTTACATTACCCTACTAAATAATATTAAATCTTGTTGTATACAGATACAAATGTAAACATGCAGTCGATGTTAAATTTAGAATTAATACTTTCAGAACTGTTTATATTTATGTGTTTCAAGAGAAGGGAAGAGAGTGAGAGAAATAAAGAGACAAACAGAGAGAAAGAGTGTGAAACATAGAGAGTTAGACACATACATAAGCAGAGCCAATGATAGAAGGAGAACGAATAAAAATAACCGTCGATTAATTTCTGTATTCATACTTGATATCCCTTGACAACTTTCAGTGCATGGTTTAATGGAGCCACAATAAGATCATTTTAGCCCTTTTCAATTCATCATAATGAACCTGTCATTTGGATGTCAGCAGCAGGCAGTATATCTATTAGGCCACGATAAGGTCTAGGTTGCTTCAGTGTTTTAAGACTAAGCAAATGTTCCATATTCCAAGTGTAAAGAGTTTAATCATAATTACCTATATCAGTAAGTACGGTATATCATTACCAATAATTATATGTATATATATATATATATATATATATATATATATATATATTTGTATATTTATATATATATTGGGAGTAACTGCTTCCTTGTTCTTGAATGCTTTAAGAATATTTAACGAGATTCCGACGCGCACAGGCTTATTCTTCTTTTGAAAAGCTGGAGAGCGTAAAGAGGTGTTCATATTTGGTGGAGCGCCAATGAATGAAGTTCATAATGTAAGGAACGTTTATTCACATTCTGTTTGTATATTAAGTAATATTTAACCATGATTCCCAGGGACACGCAGCAGTTCGCATCGCTCCACTCTGGAATTCCGCAAAACTGGATGAATGCCGATGCCATCTACATTATGAAGTCACGTCACGCGTCAGCACGGTTTAAAGTGCGGCCCTCCCTGGTACAGCCTGCCATTTTCAACCGCAGGCCGATTTCCCCTGTCCAAGTCACCTGTCCAATGCTATGATTGATCCGAATAATTCATCGAGGGTTAGCCGTAAGCTGGATACCCAACCGTACTCCCTCTGCTTGATAGCAGGTATAAAAAGGAAATAACAAACGTAAACTTATACTAAATGATAAAACTTAATAAAGTATAATATAAAGAGGCTTAATATTATGCTAAAATGTAGTAAAAGATATAAACGTGACAATAAATACGCTCTAATAAATACCAATAATAAATACATTATAATAAATTCATAATAATAAAAACATGATAATAAAAAATAATATATTAAACTAATAAAAATACAATACGTTGTAAACAAATGATTTTAAGTCATCAGGAGTGGTTTACTATATTAAAACCATATATATTACATATAACAATATATTAAAAAAGGTGAAATTTAAAAATATTAAACGTTCACGAAGTTTAAAGAATATAATACAAAAAAATAATGCAAATAATATATATAATCTGAAATAATAAGAATTTTAATATTAATTATGATAATATGAAGAAGAAAAAAAAGTTAAGAGAAAAAAATAGAAATAATAATGGATAAATGGAAACAGAGTCGAATAGGACGAGGTAAAAGGTAAGAAATGGAGGAAACAAAGTCATAAAGTTGATAAGAATCATGTACCATAAACTGTAAAGAAAAAGAAAGATGGAAGAAAAAGAGTACGTGATCACGTGTGGCTAGAATCTAGAGTTTAATGCTTATAATATGCCAGGTAACCTTCGTCTTGTTTGAAGCCAGTTTGTATCCAGTTTATTTATGAGTTTCAATTCCCAAATTTGTCTTAACCTAGTGTCGTCGAGATCTCCCTTTAGTATGTGTATCCTTATATGCGCCATTGTGTCCAGGCTGTGAGAAGTGTATGCCCACCGGATTGTGTTTTTGGTTGAAGAAAATGGAATTTCTATGGCCATTTATTCTCATGCTTCACCTTTGACAAGTTTTACCGATGTATATGGACTAAAGTCATAAACTAAATGAAATTAAGTAGACGGTTCCTTTGCTTGTAGATGTAAATCAGCCATTAATAGTGCATGTATCCGTTAATTTTCACAGTATCTCCTAGGGCAGTAGAAGGACACTTAAGGCAACGTGATCTTTTCGAGGAAAAAAAAAAAAACACGGACAGAGCTACTGGAATTTTGAACGTTCGGTTAGAGATTGGTTTAGACTAATCCAGAAATAATTAGTTCCGTAAGAGTTCCAGTACCGGAAATTATAGGTCTGCTACGATAGCCTTTCATATGGATTTTGGTCAGCGTGTATATGCCCTGTTGAATGTTTATTTTTTTAAAGTTAACACAGGATTAGTTTCAATTATTTTAAGAGTTTTTTTTCAGGTGGTTCTCCGTCTAATGTTATAAAATATTTGTCATCACCGAGTTGCCCGTAGACCTCTTTCATGTAACCTGTTTTGTCCCGTGTTACATAGGCGCTTCCTTTATCGGGTTGTCTAATAATTATTTTCTTATATTTTTATTTGGTGATAGCTCTTTGTTCATAATAAGTGAGGTTTTTTGAAGATTGGTACATTTTTTTATATTTCCGAATTGGTCACATTTCTAAATGTATATATATATATATATATATATATATATATATATATATATATATATATATATACAATTTCTGACTTCCATTCCTCCACTGGGCGTTTCAGATTCATTAGATAGTGAGTTGTAATGGGGGAATATTCTATTAATCTGGATCTGTGGAAAATATCTTCTAAGTCTCCATAAATTTCTCTGTTATTATTATAGTTGAAGGAGGAATTTTCAAACACTTTTGTATGATATCCAACCCTACACCCTTTATGCCTTTTTATGGTATATCTTTATAAGTGTTATCATATAACTTACGTTTACTATTTACATTGCATACCGGCGACGTAGCATGGAACATTTACCCGGTCCGATGGTCGGGCCTTACACAACATTGGGAAATCGAAGAGGGTGTAGTGTTTGGTATCGGGCTCGCTACACATTTCGACCTAGTAATCGGACCAATATTATCATTGGACTAGAAGCATTGATAGGGGCTGCGATTCGAATGGCGGGCTGTACCACGGAGGGCTGCACTTTGTACCGAGCAATCCTTGACGTGACCTCATAATGTGGATGACATCGGCATTCATGCAGTTTTGCGGAATTCCGGAACGGAGCAATGCGTACTGCTGTGTACCACGCCCACACCGGGCATTATAGTTGAAATTCTTTGTACTATTTAATAATATTGTACTTCCATGTGTCTGTTTTTCTTTGCAGTTCTCCGCTTGAAAATAAGAAGGTCAATTGTCAGCAGAAGACACAAACCATGTTAATAGTTTTTATCATATTCATGACACAAGGTAATGTCCAATGTTCGTTATTCTGCAAAAGGTATACAGAATAATACTCTTAATCTACACAAAGAAACTGAGTGTTGATCTGTTAGAAAGGATCATGAGAGTAATATGACAAATGGAAACATATGTAATTCCTTGCATGATTTTTTTCAACAAATAATAAACAGAAGGGAGTATGGTAAACTTAAATAAAAAATATCATCGATGAGGGCTATCATCATTCATGTGTTTATTAGGAACATTTCTGGAAAGAGTCAAGTCTAAGAAGAATGTTTCTTTTTCTCGTTATCCCTTAATACTCTGGCACCCTAATCTGAACAAAAATGCCCTTAATTAAAATTGGGGTGTTGAAACTAAACCTCTGGAGGTAGTCTTTAGTGATTTTTAAGGGATATATATATTTTTTAAACAAACTATATTTCTTTATGTTATCATAATTTTAGCAACAACAGCTTTGTTTAAGGTCATTTTACTATGAATGATAAAGATGCTATCGATAACTTAAATGGTTTCTATATATGCAAAGAGCATTTGGAATAACACTTTCTTCCTGTAAAAAGAGCACAACTCAAATGTGACGTAATTTTTCTTGTTATCGGAAGAGATATTAGAATTATGCCATTGTGAGTGGGCTCATTGAAACCACCGGCGAAAATATGTGTTGACCTTGCGGCTCTAATCAATCATGCACAAAAATTGATCCCGGAGCTAATCAGTACGGACGGAATCATAAACATCAAATATATACGAGAGAACGGAACACCCACGTTAAAATATTTTCATGCTGATTCATGCAAATCGACAACATCATATTACATTTCAGACTTCGTCAATAGCTCTGAATACTTGACACAATACCCGAAAACTGAACAAGCCCTCGTGAAGGAGAGAATTTTAGAGCCCACTTGTCCTTTTACATGGACCGATCGTCTAATGGCAAAGAGGGTGTCGAGTCTTCTGCTGCTGATAAACTCTATTCGACCATCACCAGTTCCTAAGTGCAGTAAGTGACTGTCAAACCTTTTCCCCTAATAGAAACCCAGATCCGAGTATATAAATCTCAAACTCGTGTACTCAAGTACTCGTGTCAAATAATATAAAATTATCTTAATAAAAATTATAATGCATATTTTTTGCAGCAATATATTGACCAAACGTGTAAAATAATATAATCTACAAAACATTCATATCTAATCTTTATGTTTTTTTGAAACACAGCCACGCTGTTCATACAAGAATAAAAGTAGCAAATCATCACAACTTGTTCCCATTTTTTCTTTAGAAATAATCGCTTGTAGTATATTGACAAAGTAAGCACGAGAACTCTAATGTGAGTTGGGTGATTGTAATGTGAATGTTCTAGTGTAAATGTGCTCCCTTTTAAAAGGGTTATCGATGAAATAACCCACATACCTCTCCTTATTTTTGAATGGAGCCCTAGCTTTTAAGTCCAAAGCCTTAATTACCAGGCTACAACCCGCCCCTTGCTACAGTAAACCATGTTGCTTGAAGAATTTTAATTTGATGTAATAGTTAATGACAATATCAAAAAAATAGTAACACTTTTTTATACGTAGGATGGTATAATGTTTGTTTTACAGAACACACATGTGGCAAGCGCTTTGGCTTCATGTTTCCTCCTCTCACCGCTGACACATACAATAAAAATACCACAAGGGGTTGCTACTTATTCTGTCCCTCAAAATCAATGACTCAAAATGAAGCCAGGGCGGTGTGCAAAAAGAATGGAGGCGACCTGGTTAGTATTGAATCTAAAGCGGAAATACAGCATCTTGAACAAATAATGAGGACAAATCCGGGGAAGCAGGCTTTCGGTGAGCAAAACTAAGCTGATATTTATTTTAATATCCATTATCAAGCTGGGTCTATATTTAAATCCTGTAAATTGTGTTGACTCCTTAAGGGTAAATCCAGAGCGTGTGTAAAATATGTTTAGGAAAACAAATCGAATTTTCCATCGGTTCTGTAGTGACCTGACGGCATTAGTTCTGTGCCCTGAAGCATATGGTAGTGTATAGAGACTGTAATCATTTACCCAATTAACCTAGTTAATTTGAATGTTAGTTTCGGTAGTTTTTTTACCTTTGTAAGTAGCAGCATGTCTACTTTCAGTTATTGTCGTTAAGCCAGGTAGTATTGGTTTATACTTATGTGAGGTTTGGGTCGTTCTTTTTTTATATTTCTGTCACATCTGCTTGAGTCACTGATTTGATTTTATAAGACAGAATAATTTTGTTTCTTCCGTCGATGCTATAATTAAGATCGATCATGCAGTTGTTGTTTTTCGTTAGTTTGCGTGTTTGTCTGTTTATATTTCAAAACTTAGACCGTGTCTATAACCTTTTCTATGGAGAGCGTCTTGATACTGTAATGCAGCTTTCTTGACATTTTCTTATAGTTTTAAAGATTCTAATGGTCTGCTTTTAAGGCTGTATTTTATGCCCTTGAATATCTGCACACATTGAGGTTTTGAGGTTGAGTTTACGTAAAGGGAGTGAGCATTTTCATTGTTTGTTTCATTGTGGTGATTGTCAGTTCCCGGTTCTTACATATAAGACATACAGGATTACATCTTCTTTCATAATATCTGTTGGGCGTTACGATACGTTTATTATTCCATGATCATAGTAGTAGGATGAAGTAATGATCGTATTGTAGGATAATTTCTACAAGCAGGTCATAGGTACAAAACATGATATTGGCTAATGTAGTTGGATTATTTATCATCATGTTTTTGTTGAGTCGTGCTTGTGTATATTTTGACAATTTCTCATTCCGATATGTTCTTTACGCATTTGTACAAAAGCTAATATTGCGTTTCCTATTTTTTTCCCAGTAGAAATGCATACCTCAAATGGTACACATATATTTTTTCTCCCTCTGGTTGACACATCTGAGCTGTGTTGAACTGCTGCGGTGTTTTTGAGTAATCTGAACCGAAACAGAGCTTCATATATTAATCGTATTGTTGTAAATTTACATTAGATACTCAGCAGTTTCGAGATTAACGTTGATATAAATCAATAAACGTTGCGTGTGACGACATTTATTTGATAATAAGGACGCTTTACAGCTCTTCAGAATATGTCCAATATAATTTCCCCGTTCTATTGAATGGACTCCAATTTTTTCCATTAATGTTTCATAAATGATCTCTGTCATATCATAGCCGTCATTCATAAACTGTTCGTAACTACTGAATGATCAAACTGATAATAAAAGATCTTTTCATACCTACAGTAAGGAATTTCTTTTTGTATTCGCACATAGGTATGCAGTAATGTCATTGTCATATTCTGCTAGAAACAAGACCCATTTAAGAATTATCTTAAAAACTGAAATTCCTTATTATTGCTATTTTAGACCCCATAAATCATCGGTTTACAGTCAAACCTCTCCGCGGCTACTGGACTTCCGGAGTATACTATAAAGAGACAGATAAATGGATATGGCAAGCCACTGGAAAACAACTCCGCTTCGCCAAATGGGCGCTCCATCAACCTGATAATTTCGCAGGCGAAGACAGAATGTATGTTAACATGGAAAATTTTAGATGGAATGATGTACATGCTCACAAAATGAATTGTCCTCTCTGTGAGATCAAGACGGCCTGCGTCTCCAACGAGTAACTATTAAAGAAGAAGCAGTCAAACACAGTTTGGAAAAGCCTCATACATCATCGTATTTGGATATAAATGGATGTTGTATATATTGACAATAAACATTGCGTGCTCTGAAAAGAAATATATATATATATATATATATATATATATATATATATAAATCACACACACACACACACAAACAAACAAACACATAAACAAGAATGAAATAAACAGAACCAAGGATCACAACAGAGATTTTAGCATCAAACTGCGGCTAAATAATGAAAATGTTGCATCCAGTTTCATAAGTGTTTTTTTTGCAGGATCAAGTAGAATTATCAAATTCTCGTTAATAAACATGAACATATTTTAACTTTAATTCAGGTCATGATCTCATATGACCCCAAAGATACATTTTACAAACCTCAAGAGTATTCGGTATTTAAGAATCAACACAATAACATTTTCATTGATAGATATAAATATATAGATATGATTTATTTTCCGAATATTCTATAGTGTCATTCCTAGAATAAGACTCTTTCATGTAGTTCCTGGATGGCAGTGTAAGGAGAACTCCTGGTAATTTTAAATTTTCCTCGTGGATCGGCCGTCTGAAATATCATGTCCATCTTTTTCAACAGTCTTTTCGATCAAATCAAATACAATGTATACATACAATTTGTAATAAACACATTTTCAGGATTTTTTTCAACCATAAATAAAATTTCAAAGCCTGTACATTGCACATGCAATATATATACATGTATTTATATATAATACCAAAAAGGCAAACGCTATTGTGTTAATATTAATTTTCTTAGGTAAAACATTCATTGGAAAGAAAATATGAAATAAACTGCAAAAAACATGAAAGGCGATATTACAAATACGACATGGCATTACAATACAAGCTCGTAATTCTTACGTTCGTTAAACCGAAGTTAAGAATTGTTGTCTTGTTGATATTGTTTATAACATTGAGATACCAATAACTGTGGACTGGTCATTACCATCTGTGCACCTAATAGGCGCCCAATAAACTGAAGGGCCCCCGCATCCTACATACGATACACTGAAAAGAAGCCTTTCCTTTTGACCTCGTACGATAAAGTAAAAAGAGGCCATTCTTATTTACATCGTATCATACATATGGTACAGCTGAAAGTGGCCATTCTATTGACCTCCTATTATACCTACGATACCGTGAGTAATGTCATTCTAATTTACATCGTATCATAAACACGATTCGGTGAGTTAATGCCATTCCTATTGACCTCATATCATACAATCGATACAGTAGAGGATGTCATACCTATAAACCTCGTATCATACATACAAAACAGTGAAAATATGCCATTCCTATTAACCTTGTATCATACATACTAAAAAGTGAAATGATGCCATTCCTATTGACCTCATATCGTACATACGATACAGAAAAAAGATGCCATTCCTATTGACCTCATATCATACACACGATACAGTAGAGGATGCCATTCCTATTAACCTTATACCATACATACTATACAGTGAAATGATGCCATTCCTATTGACTTCATATCGTACATACGATACAGAGAAAAGATGCCATTCCTTTTGACCTCATATCATACACACGATACAGTAGAGGATGCCATTCCTATTAACCTTATACCATACATACTATACAGTGAAATGATGCCATTCCTATTGACCTCATATCGTACATACGATACAGAGAGAAATTATGTCATTCCTATTGACCTCATATCATACACACGATACAGTAGAGGATGCCATTCCTATTAACCTTGAATGATACATACGATACAGCGAAAAGAGGCCATTCCTATTGACCTCGTTTCGTACATACGATACAGTGAAAAGAGGCAATTCCTATTGAACTCGTATCGTACATACGATACTGTATAGGATTCCATTCCTATTGACCTCATATCATACAGACGATACAGTAGAGGATGCCAATCCTATTGACCTAGTATCAAACATACGGTACAGTAAAAAGAGGCTATTCCTGTTGACCTCTTATCTTACATAAGATACAGTGGTAAGAGCCCATTCCTTTTCAACTCGTGTCATACATACAATACAGTGAAAATAAGCCATTCCTATTGATCCCGCAATCCTTTTGACGCAAACGTTAATTTAACCACCTGTTCTTGAATATTAGATTTTATTCCATTGCAAATGTGTTCCAGCTCAATCCGAGTTGAATAGAGCAAAATATTTAATCTTCTTTTTTTGGATTAAGTGTAGACTAGGTAGACCCGGAATTACGGCAAAATTGACTGGATAAAAATCTAGGATTTTTTAATAATATATATATTTATCAACTATGTAAAACAATATCAGTTATCCCTCTCTCCATGAAATTTACCGATTAATAAACTAATAATTTATCACTACGAGTTAATATTAATGTTAGGAATCAGTATTACATACACTGTTAGAGGACGCACAGTTCTCTTCTTCTTCTGTCCATTTTAGGGATTTGAATCCGTACAGGATTTAAGGGAGTATATGATACAGAAAAGATTAGATGTTTCGGTGTGAGAAAAATAATGGCTGGTCTTTTGAAATGACAAGACGTTTCGTAAACGACCCGTTTTAATCACTTTCAGCATTAGCCCTTTAACCGCCAATATTGTTAAACATAGTTTGTATTAATGGTTTTCATTGGACCTATGATAGCAAAAGCATTAAGAGTCGACATTACCAGTGACCAGACACCATAATACCAAATGTTTGATCGTGCTACGCATGCTGGCGGTTTGCATTTGTCCTGAATATCTAAAATTAATAAACCGAGTTATATTTACTAGCACGCATTTGTTAGGTTCATACGTGCTGAAAGTTGATTGACTGATTATAACGTTGTAATAAATGATCAAATGTGCGCAAAGTAATGTTAACTTGTAACTCTGTGCATGTATTAACATACTTTTTTCCAGGAATGCCTATTCCTCAATTAATCATTTTAGCCTCCTTGAATAGCTAATTACGGTTTTATTGGATCACATAATAGCTGACTTGGAAGAACCGAAGGGTCAATGTAATAAGAAAGTCTGTCATTAATATATCAGGGCATCTAATTAAGGAAATATTGCAATGCATACGTTTTATTATATTCAAATTTATTGACTGATTATCAGAATGTTAGAACCTTTTTTACGCTATCTGTATTTGAACTCCCCCATTCATATGCTGCTAGTTAATCTTAATCTATTGTATAGAAACTGGCATGTATTTTATTTGAAATGGTATTGGAAACATCAAGAACAAGATGATGGCCATGACAGAATCATAATAACCATATATAATTAGGTATTAGTTCAAAATATCCGTATTTTTCTGCATTGCTCTATCAAAACATACTATCATGATCGATCATTTTATCTGATTGTGTTTACCCATTCTTCTGCGCATTGACTTTCACTATCAGACTTTATCGAAGGTCGCATTCATTACAATGTTTATATAAATTAGTTATGCACAGTAATGTTGTTTGTTCTAATGTACCTCGTTATATACAGCTTAGCCTCCGTTCTGTTTCATTTGTTAAAACCAAATCCCTTTAATTTTTAATTAAAACACTGTAGGATAATATCAAAATAAAATAACACATAGGAAGGTGCAAACGATTTATTATGAGGAGGGATACAGTATAATTCGACTTACATTTCAAGTTCTGTGTATTTTTATTTAATATCCAGTTTGCGCTTAATATACATATCCAGCTGCTTTTGGCAAAATGTTTACATTTGATACATACTGATATACATCTTTCTGCCAAATGGCGGCGTTGTTGGCTGGTCCTTGATGACATGGAGCACTGTGTCCTATCTAGGCGTTATTGCTTATTCATTGAAGACTAGGAGCACCGTATACTGTATAGGATGCGGGATATTTTTAGAATCAAACATTAATGGGCAGAAGGTATAATTTTACAAATTTTGGAATGAACAGTATTGTTCATACACATACCATTAATGTCTTTTGATTTTACAATCTACCAGATAGTATTGGAAAGTAGTAGATTTAAGAGAATTTGTTAAACTGGAAAATAGAAAATAGTAACAGGAAAAATCACAAATATACAAATGGATATGAAACGGTCGTCGTTATTTACCTGTTATTAATCCGTTCTTTTTTAGCAGTTTAATTTCCTGTACTTTGAAATATCCAACAATATCAACTGACTAATGGCCATAGAAAATCACCATGTAACTGGTATGTTTCTTCTGGACACGATTTTTATTCTACACCGGTTGTCATGAATATATAAACCTAGTTTGTGTTCAGTTTATAGTACTTCGGAAGAAGCACTCCTGGGGCAAGCTGACTGGTGTCTTTAGAGTTCAAACCGTTATTCACCTGTCGTTTGAATTAGTGCCTTTGCACGATTAAGCTTGTTATATTCAGGCTATAATTATGATTTCATCAGTTACCATAACATTTTGCAAAAAGTAAATCCATTGAGAATAACACTAAATGGCTATGATTTAATTCGTGTATACTATTTAAATTGCAAAACCATGTGAAGTGCATATTAAAAGGAATCAAATTACCTATCTGAGCTTTTAAAACTAAAGGTAAATCCTTGGATTTTTTATAAAAAAGGCAAACAAAAATGGACATCAAAGGAAAACAGGCTGCTTGTTATGTTTAACATCCTTATATTATGTGGGGCATTGCAAAATAATCAAATCAATTTCAACGAGGGCACCTGGCAGCAAGTCAGATAAGCCAGAGCTTTGAATGACGTTTTGCAACACGTTTTTACCTGCTCATAAATGGAACCTCCTACCTAAAGTTACATGTTTTTTCTGTTAGCCAACATAGCTGCTGTTGATAAGCAAGCCCATACATCCTTTCAGAAGATCTTATAAGAAATAATAACAATCCAATTTACCATTAGATCATTTATATATATACAGAGGAAGCCAGAAATCACATAAATTATTTTTCAAATGGTGGGTGAATGGGCACCTTTTATAATATAGTCCTATAGTTTTTTATCACGTAGAATAAATTGACACTGAATGAAAATGAAACAGTAAAAGAACGACATATTGATGCAAAACATGCAAAAGACTTTGCTTTTGCAATTTATGTTTTATACCTTGTTTGTCGTTATATAACCTTAGTGACCAATAATGGTGCTCCACATATAATATTGTTTCACGTTGAAATGTGAGATTTTGGACCAAGTTCTGCTGTTTCAATTAAATTTTAATCATATTCCATAATCATTTTCTTTTTTTACTAACCTGATATGGGACTACTTTTTATATAATTCTAACATTATTTTCAAAATTCAACATATACAAATAAACCACATTTTAAAATTAAATCATTACTTATATTGCCAAGGATATCATTTTACATCTTGAATTAATGTCTTATTACTTTTCCGACTCTGTATATGTATGTTTGTTCTGTCTGCTTGTTTTCAGAATGTTTATCATCTGATGACATCATTTAACCAACGGTCGAAAGAAGCCTACCGCAGTTTCTTTTCAACAATGTTTTAACTGTCATCAATGGGCTCCATCTGCTATAAATAACTGACGTTCACTTAAACGCTCATTTCTAAATCATTTTTAGTCAACATCGAAATTCCTAAATATTTGCGGAATATTATCTACGTCTGGCAGGTTGCAATTTTTGTAATGGATTATCAACTTGAAGCAACTATAAACAAATGGGAATTTGTTGGAAACAGACAGTAAACAGACAGAGACAAAGAAGGCGCACAGTGGTAAAAAAGAGCCTGGTCATAAAATCGTTAGAGTTTGTTAACTCCCTTTCGGAATTTATGTAACCGATCCTTAGTAAGCCTTTAAATGAAGTACAAGTGATGTGTTAGGAATCCCCGCGCATCAGGGTGCATTGGGTTTAATTGCCGTGGCATTTTGGTGTTGTTTGCTGTAAAGAGTTCTTATACATTATTAAACAATGACAAACACAACTGACCCTTAGGCGAATGAGGCTATGGACAGATTTGTTGCCTCAAAAGACAGCATCAAGAATAGTTGGGAAGACCACCTGCACGGTCACGTGACAGCCTATACCCTCACAAGCTGAAGAGAACAGTTCTCGCTTAGAATTAGCCGAATCTGATGAGGTTAAATCTAGAGCTGCTACCCCTAAAGGCTGCTAAATCGAGAATATTCTGTCTAGATTTCTAATTTGATCGCAATCGGTGTGTCGGTCTAAAGATCGAAGCACCGACGAATCATTCCATTTACAAAAGTCCACGGAGACCTATCCATTGGCCGCGTGTGATAGATTTAAACAATGTCATATTGACCTGATCAATATCAAAGCACAGTAGCCTTATTTATTTCTTGTATATAACCTATGGATTACAATGAAAAGTCCGTTTTGATACATCGTGAGATTAAATGAGATTAGTGATCCCGACCTCGACACGTACACACAAAATAATATGACAAACTATAATTATATATTTATGTTTTACTGATAATAAAGCACAAAGGCTAACAAAATATGATGTACGAGATTCAATTATTACAACAGCATACGAATATGACTAGGTTTACATTTAGATATGTGGTCTTATTTTCTCTTTATTATCGGAAAGTGCAATATACTCCCCCATGAAATTCACACGATGGAGTTGTGTAAAGCAACCCAAAGAGGATGTATAACAATCCCACATAAAATCAGAACAGCGAATGTTCCCAGAATCACACTTGAAGCCACATTATTTCCATCCAACATGTCCATCCACTCTATCTTTGCGGAGTCATATTGTGGTCTATTTTTCTAAATTCAAATTTGGATTATTTTGTATCATTTCTATAATGTATTCTTTTTAATCATTCAAATTGGTGTGAACTTTATAAAGAATATATATTTTTATTAACCCATTTTCGATATTTCCCATTTTATATTTTATGCAATCAGTATATGTTGTAACAACATAAAAAAATATTAAGTTAATTTTTATATTAAAAAAAAACCGGAAGGGCAAGGATAGACTAAAGTTTTCAGACCATTTTGAATAGTTGTCGCAGATGCCCATGCATTTGCATCATGTCAACATGAGACCAGGCCCAATAAGCCAAGAAAGCTTTAAAGCATCTCCGACGTTATTATACTCAAATGTACAAGTTACAGCAGCCCTAGTGACCATCCATTTTCACTCGTCCTCAGTATCATATGTTGCATCAGACGTCCACATAAATACTACTGCAAAACAAAAAAAAAAAAGATTCATATATTAGATTCACAGTAACTTCTAAAAGTCTAGAAATATATGATATAGGTAATTCATAATGTATTTACACACTTCTTTTAAAAATATCATAGGGTTTGAAAATCTGAAAGAGACACTGCTGTTGTTATATATAATATTTAAATTATATTCAGCTCAAGATTTTGATCATAGTTGTCTTGAAATGTTCTTCATGTTTCTTTGCTTTTTGATTTCTATGCTGATGAGATCCCCGCCTTAATAACGGCAGTTCTCCCGAGCATCATCCCATTTGTAATCGTGATGAATGTTCTTGTAATAAGACGGTCAATTTTGTCCACCAAGTGTGTGGGTCAAACATAGTATCCAAATCCATCTTGAAAGGCCTAATACGAATGTTTAGTATATAATTGATAGGTTTTGTTTACATTGTGTAGTCCCAACATTTAAAGGGAACTCCAGTGCTTTCCTCATGAGAAGGTATGTTTTGATACTATTTATTGAAATTTAAAATAAAAAAATGAAGAACAAACGCAATTGATAGTTATTATTAGCTTATCTTTAATCTATATTATTTACATCGAGGTACATCTGGAAGTGCATTACACATTTCTGGATTTTCTAAATGTCTCCATTAAAACTAAAACACTTTAACCCAGTACACAAGGCTATCATTAGACGTAGTGCACGTATCTATGTAAAAAAAAAGTATTCTGACTTTTTATAATTTCATAAGTGACTTATTTATAAAGGCATAAGTTAAAGTTTTAAAAAAATATTTCTTTTAAATTCTGTTTATTTGAATCCTAAGAGTAATCGAAAAGAGAGGAAATTTTAAATTGACTCCTTAGACTTATCGAACAAAGAAGAAATATCAAACATCATTTTGTTGGATAAAGTATATTCAAGTACGTACAATATAGAATAATTCGATATCTTCACAAATAACAACTAACATAATACATATCATATCTGTGTGCCAGAATGATATAATCACAGAGTAAAATCAAGGATACATTTGTAGATTCATACTTACTTTTTGATCGGACATCCGTTATCCTTCGAACTCGATGTTGTATACCGATTAATTTAATACGTTCCAGACAAATTAACAGGATCAAGCACTGAACGTGAATATTTATATTTAAAAAAACTCTCATCAGAGGGCTTTCAGTTTTTCCCTTGCTCTGGTATATGTAGGAATGTAATTACATATATGATGCACAGATTTCTCAAGATCTCAACACAATTATTCAACAGAGGTGGAATAGGTTAGGTTATTAGCAGATAAATGATCAGTCTAGGACAGATTTTAAAAAATTCAGCACTTTTACACTCCATCATTTTTAAACTCTCTGATGAATATAATAAAAAGTACATCAATGGCCAACTGATAAACAAAAAAGAACATGAAACGTAAAGAGTAAGCTTACGTTCAACAGCGGGCTGACAGTTCATCCCTCTTTCCTCCTGTTTTGGTCCATATAGGAGGCATTCCAGTATGGCATCACGTTCCAACCGTTAAGGCTCTATGTTCCCTCATTGCCCCGGGTACTATTATTACGACCCCGGCTGCAAATTACATATGATACAATCTTCTATAACATTTAACACATTAATTATAAAATCATTTTTGATTTTTAGACGATCCAATGTAATTATATAGACGTTGAAACAAAACCAGAATTTAAAATCTCGCCAAATAGTCAGCTTCGTCAAACAAGTGACAGCCACAGAGGGCAAACAGGGAAGATATGCGTAACTGTGTACAGTTGATCGATTCTGGTTTGTGCTACATACCTAAAAGAGTCTCGTGTGGTGCGAGCTGATTGTTGTGCAATTATATGCATACAAATATTGATCCGCATGAGAATTATTATTTGAATTTGTTCGTGCATGCATAAACACGCTGTATCCCTCTGATCGATGTTTTGGGTTAATCACTGAGTGCTTGTCAACATGTCATAAAGTGATTAATTGTTCTGCAACATGTAAATCAAAGCATTGCCTATAAAAGTTGACAAATATCGTTAAGCTTATATATAACATCAAAGCACGTCAACAGGGTTAGCTTTTCAACAAACACCGCTTACAAATGATTGAGGGCCCTATCGGCCAAGCTACAGACCTACATGCGGGAATTTTTTATATTGCCTTATTCACAGAGGTTAATAACTTTAAATGATTGTTCTGATATATATATATATATATATATATATATATATATATATATATATATATATATATATATATATATATATGACGGCATTGTTTACTGTTTGGATATACTGTTTTTATTTAATTATATTCCTAGAGAAATATCCAACTGTTAGAATATATATTTCAAGCCACACATAGACATAAATGATATGTCAAAAACAAAGTTTTGTTGTGAGCGCCGTAATTAGGGGTAAAATTGTGTGAAGCATAATTTTCTCATTTTGGTTTAAGTATTAAATTTCTTAAATACTGTGGACATGTCTCATTTTTTTTGGTCATGAGTCAGGACTTAATTAAAAAATGTTTTAAAGAATGGCATTTCAACTGGAAAAAAATATCATAAATGTCAATGTTAATGCATGGTAGAACATACTCTAAACGCAATCACAGTAACAATTGCCTTAGGCCGAATATCTACAGACAATGTATATTTATAGGTACATATACACGTTGCTAGAATAGATTATTTAATGCCCAGGTTAGGCCAGGCACAGTTGCGAATAAGACACACGAGCCATCACTTTACCAACAATACATCTATATTATCATCAGCAGATACGTTGTTCTATAGGGTTATTTCCTTACAGATTAATAGATCACTGGTGATAATGAATAATAGTAATTTAAATATTTGCACCAAACGAGTAAACCTTTGCATCCAGATCTGACTGAAAAAGCTTCAAAAATTGCTTACAGGTCACGGATATAAATAACCTTAATTTCTGTTGAGTCTTTTAGTTAAGCACCTGCACTTTGGCATTTATCAATAGGTACACACCGTATAGATAAATAAATAAGGGTTATGATTAAATTAGAGTACTTTCGATTCACATACATTTCATAAACCCATTGTGAAATACAACAAAGATGTAATTAGACGTGAAAGAAATGTTCAGATATCCATCAATAATATGTCAAGAATTAAACTACAATGTATGACATATGCATGGTTTATTAATTATGAAATTGAAATTGAACCGGCGTTCTACCAATACTACAACGGCAGCATGTAGTCATTGTTTATTTGATTTCATTTAATTTTTCTCCTGTAAGACAGGCTAAGTCCCCGCATCATACATACAAGGGCCACTTTGCATTATTGACTCATGAAACATAATGTCTCACTCTCATAAATTACTGCAAAAGTTAGCACTATAAAGAAATCATCCACCAGATTTAAAAATTATGCTGTTTAGTGCACAACCTTGGACGGTGAATATCAGCTTCAAAGCTGTAACCCCGCTCTTAATATAAGTCGGCCAAAAGGACAATATAAAACAGCATTATGCCCATTCAGGGCAAACACATAATCAAACCTATAATCAACTGCAAACACATATTTAGAAGGCACTTTGAACAATTCATTCAGAATACTGCAACTATATTTTCCACATATTATTGATCAACAAGTCCACAACAGCAGCATTTTTTTTTAGGTTTTCTATATAAAAGATTTATTTTCAGACATTTCTAAAATAAATGACAGCAAAATATAAACAGGTGAAATTACAAACACGACATGGTATTACCACACCGGGTTTTGGTACTTAGGTTCGGCAACACATGATTTGCTGTCTTGTTAACTAAAAAGTACTTGTTATTGTAGACTGGTCATTGCTATGGACACTTATTTATCTCGAATTAAACTGAAAGATACCCGTATAATACAAAACCTACCGGCAACTTTATGGACTAATTTCAAATAAAACAGTTAACATGTAATTCGGCATCCCTAATCATGAACAATTCTTTTGATGTTTTTCTTCAGTATTTCAGGAGAATAGTCCAGGGTTCACTTGAAATGAGATTTATGCTACACCTGCGAATAACATAAAATATATTACAGATTTTGCCTTGTTAACCTGAAAGAACAGAGAGTGAAATGAAATATGTACAGCGACAGCCACTCATGGATCGATTTTCCAGAGATCATTGTACAGATCGCGGCAGTAACTGTTGTTTCCATACCAGGCCCAGACCCGATGCTGCCTGGCTGATCGTGAGCCCACCATGCAAAATTAACAGGAATCCTAGTGGTCATCCATATCACTCGTCTTCATTTTAATATTAGACACCGACGTCAGTAGAAATGGCGAAAGCATTGAAAAGATAAGTAAATATATTTGTATTCGTTTCTGGCTGATATTTTATTTTTGTTTATCAGATTTAACATATATAGAGATTATTCACACATAATTCATAATCCATGCACAAATGAACACATATGAGCTTCCAAACATCTTGACTCAATGGAATGAACAAAATTATAGTGAAATAGTCGTTAACTATTAGAGTTCATATAAACCTTGAGTACTGCACGTACTTGTTTCTTGCAATGATCGTGATGTGTGACTGTTCCTCTTCTGTTTCCATTCTGAGGAGGCCCCCGTCATTAACAACGGCAGATCTCCCAAGCATCATGCAATTGGTTTTTGTAAAGAATGGTCCTGTAATAAGACCATCGATTTTTTCCTCAAAATCTGTGTTTCAAAAATAGTATCTAAAACCAACCTGGACAAACTTACCATGAAAGATTAGAAAATAAATTTTCTTTTGTGGTTTTATTATTACACGTAAGTGTTGTTTGAACAAATTTAGGACACTTTATTCCACAACTTATGGGAGGGTACGCTTTGGTATATTCACTGACACATTTTTAATATAAAATTTAAAAAGCCCATGAACACTAAACTTATTTGATAATCAAATATTTTTTAAATATAATATTATATAGTATATAATATTAAATAAATCCTCAAGACACAGAAAGGTGCAACTTTATTTTATTCTTTAAATCTTATATTCATATTCTGCTGTTAAAACTGTGATTTTATCTATTTCTAAGAGCTCATGGTATAGACAGACATATAGTTTTGTGATTTTATCTATTTCTAAGAGCTCATGGTATAGACAGACATATAGTTTTGTGATTTTATCTATTTCTAAGATCTCATAGAACAGACCGACATATAGTTTTGTGATTTTATCTATTTCTAAGAGTTCATGGTATAGACAGACATATAGTTTTGTGATTTTATCTATTTCTATGAGCTCATGGTATAGACCGACATATAGTTTTGTGATTTTATCTATTTCTAAGAGCTCATGGTATAGACAGACATATAGTTTTGTAATTTTATCTATTTCTAAGAGCTCATGGTATAGACAGACATATAGTTTTGTGATTTTATATATTTTTATGAGCTCATGGTATAGACAGACATATAGTTTTGTGATTTTATCTATTTCTAAGAGCTCATGGTATAGACAGACATATAGTTTTGTGATTTTATCTATTTCTAAGAGCTCATGGTATAGACAGACATATAGTTTTGTGATTTTATCTATTTCTAAGAGCTCATGGTATAGACAGACATATAGTTTTGTGATTTTATCTATTTCTAAGAGCTCATGGTATAGACAGACATATAGTTTGTGATTTTATCTATTTCTAAGAGCTCATGGTATAGACAGACATATAGTTTTCTGATTTTATCTATTTCTAAGAGCTCATGGTATAGACAGACATATAGTTCTGTGATTTTATCTATTTCTAAGAGCTCATTGTATAGACCGACATATAGTTTTGTGATTTTATCTATTTCTTAGAGCTCATGGTATAGACAGACATATAGTTTTGTGATTTTGTCTATTTTTAAGAGCTCATGGTATAGACCGACATATAGTTTTGTGATTTTATCTATTTCTAAGAGCTCATTGTATAGACCGACATATAGTTTTGTGATTTTATCTATTTCTTAGAGCTCATGGTATAGACAGACATATAGTTTTGTGATTTTGTCTATTTTTAAGAGCTCATGGTATAGACAGACATATAGTTTTGTGATTTTATCTATTTCTAAGAGCTCATGGTATAGACAGACATATAGTTTCGGATTTTATCTATTTCTAAGAGCTCATGGTATAGAAAGACATATAGTTTGTTGACACCTGTCAGAAGCGCGTGAAAATGGCTACGATTGACCTCATATTAAGTTCCCCTGAAATATCTCAATGTGTTATGTATAAGCTGAATTTCTCTGAGACGGATACCTCAATGAGGAGAAGTCCCTTTCAGCAAAACCCACGCTTTCAGTCTAAATCAACCTGAAAAACAAGAACACTACGAGATCCATCATCAGTTGCGATGCATGAAACGCTTTATCTCTGCTACAACAACCAAATGCGCCCCTTGACCTCATATTCCTAATAATAAAGACTAAGTAAATCTACTCTATTTGAATATAAGGTCTTATTCCGTTCCATCTAAGTACATGAACAGAGCTAATCTAAATTAATTGGATTAGACACTTATTGGATTAAGATTCGGAATTACAGAAAAACTGCCAGGGAATGAGAACAGTAAAATTTTTATTAATATATGTATAAACTTTGTAACAATATCAGTCATTCTTCTCTCTGCATGATATTTGATATTTTTAGTTTCATGAACGGTATAACCTGGAAAGTGTGCACTTTTGGAATACATACCTTTGTCCTTTTATTTCAACTATGTGTCCTCATTTTATTCTGAACTGACCCGTGTCTGGCAATTTCAGAATTCACAGGACTATTTAGATAAAGTAACCGGTATATTAAAGTACTGTTGACCTCACCCTTGGTGGGGATCCACCGTGAAAAATCAATCTCCCGGCCTTGAGTCCAATACCTTCCCCTTGATTAGGGGAAACCGTTGGCCATTTCATCATAACTGGTTTTATTCTATTTTTATTCCTCCGACTTTGGTACTATAAGTTAAAGTACAGGCCAATATAGTGTTGATACCAAACTTCTCATCCACACCTCTATCACTTCAACTCAAGTCATATCTATATTAGTTATAATAAAACCCAGATTATCTGCCGAAATACGTTATTTCTACTTAATATTTTACAGATAAAAACACAGGCGACGAATGCACAAAAGTAAATAAAAAAAAATGTTTAATCATTTATTGTTACGAGTATTACTTGCGGGTCTCTTAGTAAAACTAAATATTTTAAACAACAAAATCGATTTCAGACTTTAAACGAAATTCATTAGAGATTGATTTTCCCGATCCATCAAATTAAGACATATAGGATTTCCCTTATATCAAAATCACACCAATCTTTGGCAAAAATTAAACTATTTCAAAGGCGGTGTCCAATAATGGTTTAATTGACGTGCCCATTATCTGTCTCGGGAATGCCGTGGGATCCATGCATTCTAAATATAATTTTTTATATACTACTGAATGAACATTATTCTATCTTAATGCATAACCTTTGACTGATTGTAAACCTAAGAGAACATTTGCATCCTTCTTCTATGTGAATTTATAAATATATCGGCTGATAGTTTATTTGAAAAAGTATGTACAATATGGCATTAATATATGGTGGTTTTCCTGTGCGGCTCGATCCCAAAGACAAAATTAAAATAGCCATCCATAATAATGATTCAGTTCTACAAATGCACATTTGGTTGATTATTAGCAATGAGTTTATGTGATTGCTCTTATTTTCCCGTTTTTTTCTGCTAATATGCTTTTATTTTCATACTCTGTTTCAGTCACATTTGTTCCAATATTCATATTAAAAGATATGTGTCCAGTAACGTACTGTTATTTTATAGTTTTGAGCTTTCCTCCAATGTCTGGTTTATCGCATGAAACATTAGCACGAAAAAAAAACATAAATAAGGGTTCTTGGCTATCAGGGGCTAAATGGATTAATGCCCGCCGCGCTAACAGCAGCGACCCGGCCATACCATTCGCTTATCAACCCATCAAAACTTTTTAAAGGTGCCTTTTCAAATTCTAGGTATGTTAGATATACTAATATTGTAATAAATGTTTAAACATGCAGGTGTTCAAAATTGCAATAACATAAAATTTGACAAATGGACCTAGGACATGTATACAATATCCTTTTGTCACTGTCGACAATAACAAATTTGACCTGCGTCAAATAAATGTCTGGAAGTATTGTATGTAAGCAAAATATGTACATTTCATCCAAGAACTTAATTGGGTCTGAGCTATTCATTGCTTATCATGAATACCATTGGGTTATTTCACTATGATAAAGCGACAGAATATCACGGGGCTTCCATATGTGCTACTTAAAATCGATCTCCAGGCCTTGAGTCCCATACCTTTCCTTTGATCACGGAAGCCGGTGGCCATTTCATCATAACTGGTTTTATTCTTTTTTTATTCCTACGACTTTGATACTGTACATAAAAAGTACAGGCCAATATAGTGTTGATACCAAACTTCTCATCCACACCTCTATCACTTCAACTTAAATCATATCTATATTAATTATAATAAAACTCCCAGATTATCTGCCGAAATACACATTATTTATACTTAATATTTAACAGATAAAAACACAGGCGACGAATGCACAAAAGAAAATAAAAAAAATGTTTAATCATTTATTGTAAAGAGTATCACTTGCGGGTCTCTTAGTAAAACTAAATATTTTAAACAACGAAATCTATTTCAAACTTCAAACGAAATTCATTAGATATTGATTTTCCCGATCCATCAAATTTAAACATACAGAATTTTCTTCATATCACAATCACACCAATCTTTGGCAAAAATTAAACTATTTCAAAGGCGGTGTCCAATAATGGTTTGACGTACCCATTATCTGTCTCGGGACTGCCGTGTGATCCATGCATTCTAAATAAAATTTTGATATACAACTGAATGAACATTATTCTATCTAAATGCATTACCTTTGACTGATTGTAAATCTAAGAGGACATTTGCATTCTTCTTTTATGTGAATTTATAATATATCAGCTGACAGTGTATTTGAACACAGTATGTACAAGCTGGCATTAATGAATGGTGGTTTTCCTGTGCGGCTCGATCCCAAAGACAAAATTAAAATAGCCATCCATAATAATGATTCAGTTCTATAAATGCACATTTGGTTGATTATTAGCAAAGAGTTTATGTGATTGCTCTTATTTTCCCGTTTTTTCTGCTAATATGCTTTTATTTTCATACTTTGTTTCAGTCACATTTGTTCCAACATATATTAATTTATATATCATATTATTATATCATATTAATTCATATTAGTAACTTACTGTTATTTCATAGTTTAGAGCTTACCTCAAATGTCTGGTTTATCGCATGAAACATTAGCATAAAAAACATAAATAAGGGAATCGGGCGTTATTTCACTATAATAAAGGGACGGCACATCACGGGGGCTTCCATATGTGCTACTTAAAGTGGTATAGATAATCATGAATACCATTGAGGTATTTCTTTATTATAAAGCAAAACCATATTGCTCGGGCTTTCAGAGGCAATAACCAAAATGGTTAAATTTAGGTATTTTTCCTGCATAAAAATGTCCAAAGCTTTCATATTTGAAGTCATTTCAGTTATTCTTTATTATTTTTGTCATGGTTAAAAGCATACTTACTGAAAGTTACAGCGAATCTTGTGAAGCACAGGCTCCAGTTCCTATGGAAACAGAGAAAGACGTAAATCGGGTTGTGCATGGAATCTTATTATACAGTTAAAACGGTTGCTGGATTGAACCTTGTTCTATTGAATGTTTGTTAGTCACACAGTATGGTTCATTCTACATGTAACCTGAGGAAAAGTCACTTTAAACCTATGTTAACAAAAGAAAATTTGAATGAAACATGTAAACCCTATTTAAATTTCAGGGTTTAACTGTGATACATACATCATGTGTTACAATAAATCTCATTAGTAAGCCATTATTTATTCTATAGGCATTATCTAAACTTCTTGTCGCGTCAGTGAACACATACGCTCCCGAGGCAGCGGAAATCTTGCGCTTCAAAAGAAGCAACTGCTAGCTTTGACCGTTTATGATATATATAGACACCAGATGGCGGTTCGTTGTCCGCTGTAAAAACGTGCATATGATGTGACAAGCAGCCAATCAGATGCCAATAAACAAACACTCGACAGGCATCCTGGCTCCGCCCATAGCTGAGCTTCAAGCGCCCTTTGATGATTTCACGGTCGAATTTTAATTGCTCCCTCTGCATTCTCGCATAATCGACTGATTCGATAAGGACATTATGACTGTGTTAGCGTAGCCATGTATCTGTTGTCTGCAGAACTTAAACCAGTCAGCGAGGTGTGCGCGCAGCCTTTGTTGTCACGTTTCGTTTGAATTACAGCTCACCGGCCGGGCATCCTATGTGCCAAAGGCCCTGAGCAAACCACGTCTGGGGCAATTCTCTCTGAGCCTTTGGCCTGTTCAGACGGTTACCAAGACGGTGAGCTGTCAATCAAAACGAAATGAACATGATTGGCTCCGTGTATTTCTCGCTTGGCAGTGTCTTCCAGCACAAGGTCTCACTTGATTGGACAAAAATACAATGCTCCCCTCTGGTGTAGTAATTCGGGAAGGTGGTCATAACAAACAGCGCTTACGATACAGGTACTAGGCCTATAGTTAAAGCGCTGTGTAAAGAGCGTAGTGAACACGGGATTTTATACTTATTGACCATAATCAATAGTCATTTATGTAAGACTAAAAATAATAGCTTGTCATTACACCAACATTTGTTTAGCCTATGTACCAATTCTTTCAGACACTTATTACTAATGTTTAATATTTCACCCTCTGAGGATTATTTGATTGGAAATTTGCTGTAAATACCCCATTTGCTGAGGAATACAGGGAGAAACGTCATGACAGGTTCATCACACCGACTGTGACAATTAAGTAATCACTAATGTTTGACAGGTAGATAAAGGGTATTATGTTGACAAACAGTACAAATAATATGACAAAGGCCAAGTGGGTTAAACCGGATTGGAAAATTAAATCTGATGTAGCCTAGGAAATTAGGAATTTAATAAGAAAGACAACCGGTTGTGCGGTTGAGGGTATTTTATATTTTCTAGGAGGTAAATACAAGAAACAACAAATACAAATGTTTTTAATATGAAATTACACAAAACATACACAAATACAAAAATAACCTGATGCATCTCTTATCTTTCCACATATTGACAGATAAAAGCACTTTTGGAGCGTTGTCTTCAAAATGAACGTAGATGCTTGCGACATGGTACTTTGACGCCTTCAAAATGAATCAAGGAAACATGATGGCCGGGACGAATGTACTGATCCTCCTGCTGTGTTTATCTGGTAATTACTCACATCACTCTTAGCAATATTATGAACGTTAACTTAAACAATTTCTTATAATTTGTTGAGACCAAGATGTCTGCAAATTTTACTATTTGCAATGTGGAAGGAGCATAACATTGTAAAAAAGAGTTGATTAAATCAATGCTTAAGTCATAATAGTGATTCCGGATAATTTCTTCATGTAGTAGAGATGGAGGTTTGGCTTAGAATAGCGTGAATATTTAAATGCCCTATCAATATACCAATATCAATAAATTTTATTCAACTTAATAAATTATGTTTATAACAATTAAAGAGATTTAAATTAAATAGCAGATATGTATTACCTTACCAAAAATTGAATATATGTCACTTTATTTTAGTATCTTTAAAAAGAGCTAAGAAAAACACCAGCCAAAAAGAACTAACTCAAACAGAGGGTTGTGTATCCTGTCCCTCAAGATATATGATATACAACGTGGGTATTATAATTAACATGATACAGAATACCACCCTGAGATGCAGTGAGTATTGTCATAGTTTAAATTTTTAATCATAAAAAAAATCCGCTGAGCAGTTTTTTTTAAATATTATTGTAGCATGATACATTATCCAAATTTAATCTGGTCATTCTTAATATGACCACAATACGTGAATTATATCCCGTTATATGAAAAAGGCTTCCATATTGTGTGTACAGCAGGGCGGGCATATTCTGTAATATATTAGTCCCTATTAGCACCCAGACAAGAAAAAGCACCATTCCAACGCCTCTTTTCACTATATATATATTTTCAGGGCCTACATGTCAACCTGGCTACAGCTATATGTATGTCACGTCGCAAGGTTCTATCCTTAGTCTCATCGATGGCGTTGTTTGTTATAAATTCTACCCTGGAATGGCCATGACTCGTGACGAAGCCAGAGGTGTATGTTTGGGGTCTGGCGGAGATTTAGTCAGTATCCAGTCCCAGGAAGAGATGTTGCACCTAGAAGAAATAATGGTTAATGACCCAAAAATGGAAGCAAACGGTTGGTAGGATCTTTAGTAGAAAGATAATTTATAAAATCACAATGGTCTTACACTGAATGACAATGGTGCCATATTAATATATATATATATATATATATATATATATATATATATATATATAATGAACCTTTGTCATTTGCATCGAGGTTAACTTATTAAATGTTTGTGTCATTTCGTGGTACATGGCTTAAATTTGGGAATGCATGCATATGCACCTGTTGCAAAAGATATTTTACAACGATAAATAATTTCTAAAGACAAACAGCTGGCCAGTCGGTAATCATTGTCCGCAGTATTGAAAAAACATTTCAGCTTTATTTTGTAGATCCTGTCGAAGATAAGCATCGACCTAAATTTTACCGTGGTTACTGGACGTCGGGAACCAGGGATCAACAGACTTGGTTCTGGGAAGCAACAGGCCAGGAGGTTTCCTATGATAACTGGGGCATATTTCAGCCTAATAATTTTCCTGGCGATGACGGCATGTGTATTAACATGGATAATTTCAAGTGGTTTGATCTGAAATCTGATGAATTGCAAAATCCTTTGTGTGAGAAGAAGGCTGTCTGCATCATATAAACGTCACACTAGACGAATTGAATGTTTATATTGACTCGGTTGTTTGGTCCTTTAGATTTCTTTTACATTTAAACAAATTATGACTCTCTTTGTTTTATGGCGGGCGTAATAATAATGAGGAACATGCTTTAATTTAATATTTGAAGAAAACGTATGATCTATATTCTTCTGTATTATATACATATATTAGACACATGCACGCAAACACGCGCACGCACGCGCACACATTTGCATTAGCCTGTCAAATGTCTCCAAATGTTTTCGGTAATTTTGTCTTTAAGTTTTACGCCTAATTACAAATAGTGTAAAACACTGTAGTCACAAGAACAGCCCGTCACAGTCATATAATCCCTGTTTTTTGCAGAATTACATTGGCCTCCTATACATTACAGAATAAAATACAAACCATTGGTACATAATTATAATGCCCTGAATGGTCAGTCACCAAAATTTTTCAGAGACATGTTAGATAGATATACCCCAGCTAGATCACTTCGGTCAGAAAATTGTTAATATTGGCAAAACCAAAAATACGGATTATTTTATTTTAGGAATAAAGAAATCCCGTACGGACCAAAACCTATGGAGAAAAGTGTTTCAGTTATGCTGCACCAGAGCTATGGTAAAACTTCTTAGGAGCATCAGAGAAGCACAATCTTTTTCTGGTTTTAAGTTTCAGCATTGTGTTAGAGATAGTTGACCATTTTATCAGGTAGGCTCAAGCTATAGATTCGAAAAATCAGACTGCATAAACAACCGTGCGATTACTCTTCGAAAACGTATTGGTGCATTTCGGTTTTCCATCACGTATGCAAAGAGACGGGGAACGCAACCTAATATCTAGTATAATGAAAGAACTTTGTAAAATCTTAGAAATAAAGAAATCCCGTACTACTCCGTATCATCCACAAAGCAAAGGAATGTGCGAGAGGTCCAACCAGGCCTTATTTGGTATGATCAGGACAAACGAAGAAGCAAAGAAAGCCGATTCAAATTTGTATGTGGCTCCACTAATGCACACATACAAAGCTACTGAGCACGAGAGTACTGGATACGCTCAATACTATTTAATGTTTTGGAGGGAACCAAAACTCGCTGTTGACAGAGTCCTGAGTCTAGACTTATCACTGCTACCATCTACCGGTTACATGGAACTTATACATTAACTGTAAGAAAGGTTGAGTTTCGTTTACCAAGCAACATCGGAAAAAGCTTTAAAAATGGGATAGAAATATAGCGGCAGATATGACTAGAAAGTCACACCCCGCCACGACTTATAACCTGGAGATCGCGTTTCGGTACAAAACGTAGAACTGAAAGGATGACAAAAGTTGGCAGATAAATGGTGTAAAGAGGCATATGTGATTCTGGAGAAACCAAGTCAAGACCTATCTGTCTTTGTAGTGCATCTAGAAAACTGAACAGGTCCGAAACGACCATTACACCGTAACATGTTATTAAGCTACATATAACCGTTTCAAATGCCTGCAGTGACTAAACATGCAACTAGCCTAATGTCAAACCTACATCGAGATGAGCAACTTATGGCAGAGACAGATGAATATGAGGATGCTTATGAAGACTGGTGGTTGATTAGAAACAGAAGAATATCATCCATGGAGCCAGTGGGAACTTTCTAACTGATACTTAGTAACAGTAATGACAGCTGATATAACGCCCTTACTGCTAAAATAATCCCCACCGACCAGTCTGTTTTACCTGTTGAGACTGAAGAAACAAGTAACGCCTCTGATGCAACCAAACAAACGAAAGGACTCGAGGAAACTGCGCTTAGGACAGTAAGGAGACCTGTACAATGACTCCAGCATAGACCGACACATGACTTCGTACAAGCAGCAACCGCACCTAATTTAGTTTACTGTTTTTTTTTTGTGTGCAGTCTCAATGTCGTATCTGTGGTCAGTGCGCGCAGCCGACCGTGTCAGTTACTTTAAATAAAGACACACGTTCGCGGCAGACGGGGACCACATGAGTTCTGTAATGTAAACTAGGGTCAAAGGTGAGCTAATATAAACCCCCTACGACGGAAAGAACTGCGCAGTTTGCCAGAATCTGTCATTTCAGCTGTTTGCCGATTTATTCATATTGTTGTTTCATCTCTGACTGGGACATATATATATATATATATATATATATATATATATATATATATATATATACATATATATATATATTTATATATATATATAAATATATATATATATATATCTTCTTTTATATTTAATTTATTGAGACATGCAGGTACAAGAGTCATCTTCTAAAAATATCCTTGTATAATATTCAGACTATAGTTTAGTGAATATATGACAATTGTATATCTAGTTGCAGTCAGGCATTATGTTCTGGATACATTTACAAAATTATATAGTGACACACAGTGGCTGTTAGATGTTTTATTAATATTGTTGTACCACTAACGACGAATGAGTCTGCTGTCTATTGTTGCTATACAATCTCGTTTATACTACGTTGCAGTCAGCATGACTTTCCGTCCAACATATGATTTTATAACTGAAGTGTATGACTAGTCATTGTTAATCTTGTGTAATAAGCATTTTGTTAAATTGTTGTCTAAAGCCTAAAATTGCTTTTTTTGGTAATGTATTTAGCAGTTTGCTAGATTCCGTCACGTCAGCCGTTTGATGATTTATTGATATTGTTGTTCCATCTTTGACAGAATAAACTGTGGTCAGCCATATTGTGTTCGTCTCATTGAGCCAGCCCGAATCTAACAATAGCCACAGGTGGTGCCTCGTTGGAGACATTAGCGCCGCCGGTGACATTTATATATAAAAACTTAACTGAGTTTGTTGTTTACAAAATTTTAAAAATAATTAAAGGAAATTGCATGTATTCTGAATACGAATGGAGCTGTAGGCCTACACATTACTGGGTTTAATATTCAATATATATTTTGGGGACTGCATTATGAAATGCAGCAAAATACATAAACTACCTATTATAATCAGAAGAAAACATAAAAAGTCCTTATTATTATCACAACAGTCAAGAAATATTATTTCTTCTAATCGTTTGTTTTCTCCTGTACAACTGTACAAAATGATGAACACATTTTGTGCCTAATTGCCTAAAATATCAATAACAGATTTGCTTTGCCTACCATTGTAATATATAAGCTATTCCACAAACACAAATAAAGAAATTGTTTCTTTGCCCTATGTAAATAAAATCTGTGGATCGTATAAAGAGGTCTTTCATGTCCTAGTCAATAACTGCGGGATCATAATTCCCACATGCTTTTTTATTCCATCTGTTCTTTCACATATATATCCGGTACAAATGTGTATTTTGCCATTGTTAATTTTATACACCAGATGGGTCCTTGTTATTTTACAATTGATTCTTAATCTTAACAAATAATTCCTTCATTGTAATATGTATTGGTCAAGGCGTTGTTCGAATTTTTGGTTTCTTCCGTTCCAGGTGAAATTTACCAAACACGCTTTTACAGTTGTGATAGATTCTTCGTCCGGTTCATGTATATTTTCCTGGGTTAATGGGTGCATAATTAGCATTAAACCGGATCTGTATGATTCAATACTGATCAGGTATTTCTATATGATTCCCCTTGAATGTTAATACTCCTATCGACTGGTGTATACTATGGAGTAGAGAAGCTTAAGCCCTTCAGATTTTTACCCGTATCCTCTCATCTTCTTCTCTCTCCACTTTTTTCAGATATACTTGTAATACGTTATATGTTTCCAGGCATAATAAAATCTTTTTCAAGCAACCATTTACACGTTCTCTTTTCTTGGACTCAGGTATTCGTTTAGCATTTAGTGTCAGCTTCGAAAAATGTTGTTTACTGATTTTAGTTTTAAGAGGGTTCTATGTATGACCTTTGTTTTTGTTTTCTATGAAAATGCTATTTTTTATTAAATTATTTAACATCATATAGATAAGGATCGACGTTCTTCCTCAAAACCTGAATTCATACTTTTTATGCAGTAATTTTTGACAGTATTTAGAAACATTCATGTCATATAGCCAATAAATCTCACTTGTTGGTTATAAGATTTATTGCCCAACCGGGGTTAACCCAGATATAACCATCAGGGTTAACCAAGCCTGGCATATGCTCACCCGAGCCGGATATCAATCGAAGTAACAATGAGAAGGGACAATGTTTCCAGAAGAACACCACAAAGCGGAGCGTCTGATCCGACATGGTAATAATTTATTAAAACTGGGTTCAATTGAATTGTTAGCCTTTCCAGTTGACAAATGAGTACGTCGGTCCTGTGACATTGCTTTTGACCTTGTGAATTCAAAGTCAATTGGAGTCATCTTCTTTCGGTAGTTGACCCTTCAAAAATACATCTTTGGAAAGAAACGTTTGTATAACATATCTCCACAAGCTTTTTGAAAAATGGGGGATGTGACCTTTGCAATAACCTCCTGTCCTTATAATATTCGGTTCTTTTATCAACATAAGGGTTATATGTGAAAAATTAACATTTAGGATGAACACTTTGGCCTAAAAATGTTTTTCATAATTTTTTTTTAAAGAAGAGGGTCCTATTGGCTTGGCCTTCTATATCGTGACTTCAAAAGTATCAACCTTCTATTAATAGGAATGCAGCATATGAAAATTAAAGGTACAGAGGGCCCTGAAGGTACAGAGGATCCTGTGGGCTTGGCCTTTGATCTCGTGACTTCAAATTAAAATTCATTATTGATAGGGATGCTGCATATGAAACTTGAAGGTACAGATGGAAAACTTTGGCAAAAAGCAGGTGTGCAAGGAATTTAAATAAGATGGCCTGTAAAGCTGATCCAAAATTTTGTGACATCAAAATAAATATGCTGATTACCCTATCGTTAGGTGAGCTGTATGATAAAGATGGAAGGTTTTGTCTTGAAGGACATCCACAAGCCAAAAATGGAGTAAAGGATGGGTTGAAGGATGGTCGGACGCATGAACGTAGATGGAGGTGTCAATATACCCCTTCTGGTAGCTTCGTTTGAGAGGGAAAAATTATTATTGTAGAACTTAAGCGTTAAAATGCCTTTATATTGTTGTAATGATAACGAATTTCACTTAATGATTCGTAGATTTCACAGCCAGATGGCTGCAACCGATATAATTCTAGCAATGTAAAATATTTAAGGCTAGTTGTATTTGTATTTAAGGCCATACATGTATCCGACAGCGATAAATATTATTCTTTTCCATACTGTTACGATTTGTAAACAAAACAGGAATCCTAGTGAATAAATATATGCACAATAATTTACCGACTTTTAAATAATCAACGTCTCAATAATCATAACCGTCAATCCTCCGGTCGTTCACCACGGGCTCCAGGCGTAAGAAAGAGAGGTTGCTTTTTCAGCTGACTCCTACTTTGAAGCCGACTGATATCAGCAAAAGAGTAGTTGTACACTAGCTGCCCCGAATAAAAAATTGACCGTAGGACCTGAATGTAACAACAGATCATGTTACCTGTGATTTTAAGATCACGTTGCCTGTCTTGACTTATCTCATTCGTTCGGAATTCAGAGATTTTTTGGTAATTAGTGAAATAAAGTTTATGAATGTGCGTGTATTTCAAACACCAAACCTCATTTACATATGATAAGTAAGCGGGGAAAAGAGCTTCATGATGTAAATAATATAGCCAATTATCTGTTACGCGACGTCATGATGTAAATATCATAGCAGGTGATGTAACGTAACGCAATGATCTTAATATAACAGCGGGATCATAGAGGACGTAACGTCATGTGATCATCAGTGCTGTCTTGTTTACCTTGTAAAGTTTGATATTTTTATCAATTGTTGCATTATTAGGCATCTTTTGGCAACACGTTTCGTCATTGTGGTGTTCAAATAAATTTCAGTAATTTTACATTGTATTGGTTGAATAATATAATAGTAATAGATTAATATAGTTATCACTATAGTTAACATCTTTGGAATTTGACAATTACTAGGCCTTATAGGGCCTTTGGATTTATGATTGATAATGTCATCAGTCATAGAGATGAGGTGCTATTTAATGGTAGGATCAGCTTATATTACGAAATATTGGCTATAATCTCAGTGTAGTAATATATATTAACTTATGTAATATCCCAGTTCAGATTTATGATGACTTACGTTTTTTTTTCATAACACCCAAAATATTTATTCACCTTTTCAAAACCAATTCATAATATACCTAACAATCCATGAAAGTTTCCACATATCGTGGTCCATCGCTACCGGTGTCATAATATTATTTAACTTCAGATCCCTGTGGCTAAAGAATAGGAACTCCTATGTGTATATGTTTTGACAGAATCCCGGCCCAGATCCCGCGTCTAGTGAAAGGACACGGGTCACACATTTCAAAAGTTCATGGTGTGTAACCACGGCAAGAGGTGCAGCGAGGTCATTTTCTATCGCATATCCAATTAGAAACGTCTATCAGATGATCCGCGATGCACAGACAACATTGCTCCAGAGGTCTAGCTCATACACACCTAACCAGGAGATAATTTTGATAAAGGGGTAATATTTCAAAATTGAAGATGGAGAAGCTGAGCTCTACTGTTTTTCCGAAGACAAAGGTTAGTCATTCTTTATGTTTGATTGTCCTGGTAGTTTCACCGAATGACAACTATATTGGCATTGCAGTCTTTTTTTTTATCACCCTAGAAACTAGGATGGATCGATTCGTTCACTAGTTTGTAATATCTCCTGCTTTATTTGTATGCCTGTGCGTCTAATTCCGGGTCTTTGACTCTTGTCCACCTGATTTGTTTAATTCAAGGAATACTTACCAATAAACCAACAATGTAACAAACCAACCAACCAGCGAAATACATCACCAACGTGACCGAGGAATGAAAATGGTTGACTAGTTTTAGCCTTAAGTAATATTTCCTCGCATAGGCAGCCAAACACGTACAAATCAGAGGTTTACGCTGTGTGCGTTCAACATTAATAAGAAAATTTAAAGTAGACGAACGACCAGTGCGCCCTTATCCGCGGAATCACTTAAGCGTTGACTAAATTAGGCATTTGGTTCTGATGTGATTAGATACCGAAGTATTCGCCGTCTATTGCGAATTTCGCATTTTTAAATAACCTGCCATTTTAAATATGACCCTGTCTATTGACATGCCACAAAAGGCGAATTTTTAACACGAAATTACAACTCGAGAACTGTCAAACAGAAGTAGGCGGAGCTTACCGTCATCGGTAATGCGATCAGTAATTTTATATTTCATGGCATATACTTATTATCACGACCTGTACATGTATCGGGTGACATGACGTAATTTAGGGCAGTGACAGGCTTGAACAAAATTCCACGATCTGTATAAAATTTCAGGGGTAAGAGTACAGGAGAATGTGTTTGCAGTAATCAGTGTTAAGAAACAAGTGCCTGTAATAAAGATAAGCAAAGCCCCGGCTGACTAAATAGGGGCCTCCACATGCCTGTCCATCAATGATGCATCTTGCACCGCCGGTTAAAGTCAGTCACTAAGCAACCGATTATACCTCGATTGGTGTTGGCATATGGTTAAAATGCTATTTTTCCAACGGATACACGATAAATTCAGTAACGTGTTTTTGTGACAAGATAGATAACAAAAACTCAAGGTCACAGTTTTTCATAACATTTGTCAATTAGACGATGTTTGTCGATTATTAGACCATAGAAAGGGATGTGCCTCTTCATTTAATATATTGCATTTATTAATCAGAGCAAACAGGATATTTTGGGCAGTAAACAGCAAATGTGCATGAATAGATGAAAAACGTAGAATATTGAATTAATAATTCATATTTTGAGACATTAAGTAATGTCTCACCTCTTTCTTAAACACGTAGATAGACGTAGTCTTGTCATATACTGATTTTTAAGAATTCCATACGCTTACACGTATAAGACAGAAGGTTCTAAACATTGCTGACTGGTACATATAAATTATTGTGATTAAATTGTTATCAAGTAACATTAACAGGGAGATTAAATTTTGTAAGTTGCCGGAGATGGTAGCACTATTGGGTTGTACGATATGCAGCGGTCAGGGCTCTTTAGTTAACGTCTGATAGTTCTGATGACTTACACGACCATATTTGATCAAACTGTTATTGTTTATTTGTCACGTGAACACGGACAGCTACCGGGATTCATAAAAACTTGTATTACGTGGGCAGGAATTATGTGTTCGCCTCTTTTTTTCTGTATGATTTCTGAGGAAATATCCCCCAAATTAAAATTGTCTATTTACGTCAAATAACGTCAAATATCTATTTGATAACTGCCCCAAGAAAGTTGATTTTTTGTATTTGTTTAATCAGTTAATACGTATGAAAAAATTTGAAGTATTCTGTTGTATTAAATACAATTCTGTGTCGGGTATGGGGTAATTAGAGTGTATTACGTTTTGAGGTGATCCAGCTAAATCTTAGGTATGTGCTCTTTAACTGTTGGTTTATTATGTTTGTTATATATATGTAACTATGAAGTTTGAGGTTTTTCTAATACTAAATCTTTTTCTATTTTGTATTTCAGGTCCGAGTAGCCATTCCAGGTCCTTGCTCAAAACGATACGAATATTACGATGACACAGATGACCCATCACCGGTTGCACCACTTGAAGCAGAAGGATTTTCCGTGGATTATATCCCATGGGCCTCGGCCAACGTTGACTGGTAAGAATTGCATTCTTTTCTGTAGGACAATTTGCTGTTATAAATTGAGGAATACAATAATGTAAATATATTGAAGGCTATAGGATTGCATATGTATCTGAAGAGAAAGCATGTTTAAAAACATCGTTTGTTATTAAATTGACTTTATTCATATTTTCATAGAATTTGTAGCAATAATAATGAAATCATGTATTCACGATGCATGCAAATGTTCATTTCGGAGTTAACGATGTATCTCGTTATTATTTTTGGCAGGGTGTATCTAATTACAGTCTCTTTAAACTATGAATAACGACAACTGTCAAAATGTATATTCAACCAATAATTCTGACGTAGGCAACATAATAATATCAAACTGTTGACATGGTAAGGGCATGTTCTTGATTATTGTTGTTAATCACATATAATTTTTAAAACAGTTTTATTCCACAGTTAATATTATTTTTATATTTAGTTGCAATAGTATACCATATTTACACAAAATGTTCCACACTTAAGTGTAACATCATTATCCTTGTATTTCAGGGGTAAATATGACCTTGTGCTTCCACTGAGAGTGTGGAATTATTCTGAAGACCTTGACCGATTTTTG
This sequence comes from Sipunculus nudus, assembly GCA_026874595.1. Taxonomy (NCBI): domain Eukaryota; kingdom Metazoa; phylum Annelida; class Sipuncula; order Golfingiida; family Sipunculidae; genus Sipunculus; species Sipunculus nudus. The sequence goes on from CM049314.1 coordinate 71,735,788, forward strand.
CAGTGGCTGCAAGATATAGAACGCTCTGGTGCCCAGTTGGCTAACAGTAAACAGTTGATCCTTTGGAACATTCATAAGGGGTACTTACTCGAACTAAAATGTAAAGGAATTTCAATTCCAGAAACATTTATTTTCAAAATGTCTGATCCAGCTCCTGATCTGTCTGTGTTGATGTCCGAGTATCACTGGGAGGGGATGTTCGTAAAGCCGGCTATAGGTTCTTGTGGCTTTAACGTAAATCGAGTTTCTTCTGTTCACGAAGCCAGGGCATTTCAGAAGGATTTCTCTGAAATGCTGAAGAACATGGATATGATTGTTCAGCAGGCAGTTCCCAGAGGGAAGAACGGGGAATGGGGAATAATTTATTTTCTTGGAAAATATGTCAATACTGTTGAAAGAATCCCAGATAAAGAAACCAACTTTATTTCTGAGCGCTACCAAATTTTAAGAAGGTCTCCCCCAAAATCTGTTCGACAAATGGCTGATCGTGTCATTCAGGAGATACCTTACAAAAGTCTTTATGCAAGGATTGACATTATTGAAGACACAGAAAATAAACCGTATCTTTTAGAAGCACACTGCATTGGGCCAGGTCTCTACATGAATTCCTCAAGCAGTAAAGCATTTGCCCATGCCGTCATTAAGATGATTTCAGAAATTGGCGATTTGTAAGTGACAATGTGGGAAATCGATGGCATAATGTATACACAACAAAATTTTCATCACAAAGCCTAATTAAGTTACTTGCAACAATATGGCATTGCAAGATCGAGAATCGGAACGTTTGCATCAATCTGACCGATTGTCGATTTACTTGATCATCTCCCCATCACTAGATAAACGCTATTAAAAGAACAAGGTAAAGTTGTATTTTAATCTAATTATGGCCATGTCATTTTTTATTATCCCCAATTTATTAGATTAGTCAGGTCGGAAAAGCGGGTAGTGGGAAAGAAGTTATCATAGTGGTCATTAAATAATCGGTTAATTAAAAAAAATAAATAAAAGAATTTGCTCCAAAAGGCTTATCAGGCCTGGCTGTGTTAACATTTGATATAGCATCTAGAAATGACATGTAGCAAAAATAGTAAGGCATAAATCTCATGTTCGGTGGAAGGTGGAACTTTTAGAAGGGTGCCCTCCTCAGTCATTTCTTAAAATTACCACCCCCTCATATCTGAACTACCTTAAGGGAATTTGTTTTTAAGAAGTGACATCGTAGTAGACGACAAATATATTTGACGCCTGGTACGTCAAAAGTATTACTCCACACGTAATGTGGAATGTCCATATGCTGTTACTAAGAAAATGAAAGAAAACCGTTTTATCTGAATACAATATTATCAGTTGGTACTATAGGCGACATGGAGTAGCGGGGATGTTTTGTAACTGACGTCAATAAAAATAATACAAAAAGAACCATATTTTTCTCTCCAATTCTTTTATAAAAAAAATTGTCATGACATGGATATAAGTACATTATTTGTACAATGCTCATAGGGGAGAAATATATGCGTGTGCGTAATCAAATACTATTATTTAGGGTATCTGTAATATTTTTAAGAATATAAAATTATATTCAAGCCATTTTATCAATTGCGGGGGTACCACTAGAAAAAGATTGGTAGGTTCTAACATCCACATTATTTTTACACCATAATTCAATATGATTTATTTTATTCTTCAAATGGAAGAGTAAAGTGTTTCCTTTAAATAAAAATGGATATTAAAGATAGACCAGGGTATCCCATTATCTTATTTATTAAACTAGTGACTTAAATGACTGAATACTAGCGTTATTCTCAGTTATTTGCGATCGTTTTTACGGAAAATTACATAAATGACGCAAGGACATGATCTAAATATCTTAATGTCTTTATAAATGATCTGCTTTATCAAGGTTTACAATGATTTCAGTGTTTTCTACCTGATTAGAATGTAACGCAGCACATGTTATTTATGTAACAGATAACTAGTTATGTGGTTTTAAAGAAGAGAAACAAGTACAGCCGCCTTGCCACTATTCAAACATAATTCCATTCAGTCTTACCTGCCCAATTGTCAACATGCATATGTCACGGCTCAGTGACCAGGATCCACATGTAACAGTACACGGTACATTACACGGCACACACATTTGGGCCTTGCACCTAGCAGCAGCACGTGTTTTATTTTTTTGCACATAGTTAAGATGGGGACAAAGAAGGACCAAGAAGCAAAAGCAAATGACTTTTCAGAGGAAAAGAAGACAAGAAACTTCAGTGAACAGACTATTAAGAAACGTCTGTCAAATGGTTTTGATTCAATTGAACTTTTAAAATTAATGTGTGAGAATAGAGGCGTCACTGAAGACTTAGGTCTCACGTTAGCCCAAAAATTGTTGTTATCGAAATACCTGGATGAGTGGGCTCAGGGTGATAACAGGAAAGCAGGTGACAAAACTCCACTGAAAGGTACGCCTAACAAACAGCAAGAAGTTAATCTCACAGACTTCCTACAATCATTGAATGTCGATGATGATGGTCCCCAGTGCACTGCTAAGACTAAGACTTATCCTGCCGGGCGAGGACAGGCTATCGGTGCTGCAGCAATGGCTGGAGGACATGGTCCACTCACTGACGTACAAGTGTACCTTCGAGGTGAAGAAAATGATAATTTTAGTTGTCATGACATTATCGATAACATAAACCTCGTGCCCCCTGTAGTAGAGGAACAAATTGTAGGAAGGGGCAACGGGTCACAGATCCTAGTTCGCAGTGCCGCTAGAAAACCCAGGCTTGAAAATGTTTCAGTAGAGGAATGGTGTTTAGCTAATACTATGATAATGGACAAATTGTTGCAAGAGGGCAAGCTGCATATGGACAATTTAACAGAATATGTGGCTTATACTATTAAAATTTGTGAACTTTTTCGAGTTTTTGAGCGCACATCGGTACTGCAGTATGATCGTGAATATCGCTACATGCAGGCCAGATATGGTTTCAGATGGGGTACCGATGCACCACACCTGTTTCATATCATCCTGAAACGACGACAGCCAAATTTTAGTGAAAGAAACGCACAGAGGCAGGTGAATAGATCACAAGAAATTTGTAGACTATTTAATGGCCCTCGTGGGTGTCACTTTGGTGATGCTTGTAAATTTAGACACTTGTGTAGCGAGCCAGGATGCGCGCGGCGTCACTCCAAGATGCACCACTCCGCCGAGTCTGTAAATCCAGAGAGATCATCTTCTACTGGTGTAAGTCAGAGTAGTTGCTGACTAAATACTTCTTTAGATCGGTTCTGTGTTCGGTCAAATCTGTGTGTGGAAAATTGGGACTTAGAACTAGAAAATGACCCCGATAGAGAGTTTATAATATACGGTGTACGGAATGGATTTCAAATAGTACAAGAAAATCTTGCTGCCCTTAAAAAGGTAAGCTTGTCAAATCATAAATCAGCTCTAGACCCAGCAGCCAAGTCAATCATTGAAAACTCTATCAAAGAAGAGGTTAGCAAGGGAAATTATGTGTTTTGCAATGATAAACCATGTATAGTCTCACCAATAGGAGCAGTGTCTAAGGCTGACGGAGGATACAGATTGATACACGACTGTAGTTTGCCAGACAACGCTGGGGTGAACGCCTATGCATGCGACTTTCATAAGTATTCCTATGAAGCCGTAGATGACGCCATTCACCTTATGAAACCGGGTGATTATATGGCTAAAGTCGACATCAAGGCAGCATATAGGCATGTCCCCATACATCCTCATTCACAAGGGAAACAGGCTTACAATGGACTTTTAACAATGGTGAAACAAAATATTTTTTTGACACAAAATTACCTTTCGGAGCCCGAGCCTCTCCCACAATATTCCATAGAATATCACAAAGTATAAAGCGCATGATGGAAAAGAGGGGTTTTTCCGTGGTGGCATATAAAGATTATTTTCTGTGTACTGGAAAATCTCTTGAAGAATGTCACAATGCGTGGCGGACTCTTAATAGACTTCTAGAGGACCTTGGCTTTGAAGTTAATGTTAAGAAAAATATTCCACCAACCACGTGTCTCACCTTCTTAGGTATAGAAATCGACACAATACGGAGACAAACGGCTTACCCGAAGATAAATTACATGCCATCCAGAGTGTTTTGCAGGACATTATCAGTAAGAAACGCATCACAAAACGCATGCGCCAGAGTTTGTGCGGAAAACTCAACTTCGCTGCCCAAGTCGTCCGTGGAGGTAGGGTATTTCTACGGAGACTACTAGACTGCTTAAACAAGCTTTATAAACCTCACCACAAAGTCAAGGTAAGTGGGGAAATGCGGGAAGACATTAAATGGTGGCATGATTTCATGCAGGGTTTTAATGGCGTCTCAGCCTTTGTTGACAACAGAACTATCACCGACATCGCTAGCGATTCGTGCACTGTTGGAGCTGGAGCATTTTGCAATGGGGATTTTCTTTATATTAACTGGCAAGAGGATTATCCCACCATAGCTAATTTGCACATAAATTACAAAGAAGCGGCAATTGCTGCCCTGTCAATTTTGCGCTGGGGACATTTATACACAGGAAACACATTGTTTGTCCATACTGATAATACATGTACACTGGCAATAATAAACAAATGTACCTGTCGGAACGGTGAGGTTATGAAACTTCTCCGTGCTATGTTTTGGCACTCCGCAAAATATAACTTTGTGGTCAAAGCTAAGTACATATCAGGTGTCCATAACATCATGGCAGATACAATTTCGAGGTTACACGAGAAAGGCAAGTTATTACATACAGAGAACCTCATTAATGAATGGTATGTTAAATGTAACGCAGGGCAGAAAGAATTTGATGGTGTATCCTTTTGTAATTATATGTCATTGAGCGCCCTTTACACTATTTTTGACCAGGTAATCCTGTGGAGGAAGCAGAGGCTTTCCTTGATCAGCAGGTAGACAAATACAAGAAGGCAGCATATGCAGAGGCGACTAGAACCACATATCGCTGCCAAGTTCAAGCTTACCTAAAGTTCTGTCAGGACTACCAGTATGCACCAGTTCCTGTATCACCTGTTAACTTAGAGAGATATATAGCATATTCACCTGCAAGCTAGATATCTAAATCCCTTAACTCTGACACAGCAAACACAACATTCAGTGAAATGTCTTCTTAATGGTGTAAAACGTGTAAAAGGGGCACCGGTTAATCGTAAGTTACCAATAACAACAGCCACCCTTTCACAAATAGCGGGTTTGCTTCCTTTAAATTCTTCCTTTCATGCCACATTTTGGGCAGCATGTCTTGTGGCCTTTTTTGGCATGCTGAGGAAAAGCAGTCTGTTTCCTAAAACAAAGCACCACAAGGCGATCGTTACCCTTGGTGATTGCAAGCTTCAAGATTGGGGTTTCATTATATATTTTACATACTCAAAAACCATACAATATAAAGAACGTAGAACATACGTTGTGCTACCATGGAACACCGATTGCGCTACGTTTTGTCCCGGCCGAGCCCTAATTCGAGCTGTCAAACTTGCTCGCACAAACCAAGCGGATGACTCAATCTTTGCTTATAGGAATGGTAAGTTGAAATCTCAACTAACTTACAGTACTTTCACCACAACTCTGCAATCTGTGCTAAAACAATTGGGTTTGTCCAGCGAACAGTACTCAGGTCATTCATTACGTCGAGGTGGCGCCACTCTCGGACTTTGTTCGCAGGTCCCGCCAGAGATTATAAAGACACAAGGAGACTGGCGTTCCCTTGCTTACCTTGATTACATTGATATCACGACTTGTGATGATAGCGCAAAGTTCATAAAGCTCATGTATGCAAACTCCTAAATAATCATGATCGGAAAAAAAAAGTCATTTGTGTGGTTTGGGGTTTTGGACGGTTCGATGCGTGTACACATTTATATGATTTATTGAATAATAAATCAAGGGTCCAAACCACACTTGTCTTTGTATGTTCTTTAAGTAACAGATAACTAGTTATGTGGTTTTAAAGAAGAGAAACAAGTACAGCCGCCTTGCCACTATTCAAACATAATTCCATTCAGTCTCACCTGCCCAATTGTCAACATGCATATGTCACGGCTCAGTGACCAGGATCCACATGTAACAGTACACAGTACATTACACGGCACACACATTTGGGCCTTGCACCTAGCAGCACCCGCCCGTCCCTCCCATAGAGCGTATTTTGTGTTTACCTATTCAGCATATATTTATTTATATGTACGCGAAGCATTGTTTTGGCACACATTATATTATTTGTTTGTAAGATTCACATAGTTTGTCTGATATTTGACATGCGGATCAGATCGCTACGAGCGAATGTTGCACGTTTGTGCTTTGTTACTGTAGTTTTCTTTATATTAACCGATGTATTGACGGTTCGTTGCGTGTACACATTTATATGATTTATTGAATAATAAATCAAGGGTCCAAACCACACTTGTCTTTGTATGTTCTTTAAATCCATGCATAAAATAAATTCACCCCGACATTGATACATTGATTTAGGGTACGGTTGTCTACGTGAATATTATTTTCATACAAAGCATAACTATGACAGCATAGTTAGAATATTTGAATTTTATAAGCCCGCACAAGGCTCAAGGGCCCGCTCTCGGCTCAAAACGCACGATCAAAATTCCCTACGATAAACCCTGGTTTGGACAAGACCAGCGAATTGAGCCCGCTCTCTACTTAAGCAATTTATTAGCTAAAATACCCGCGCTCTGGATATACACTAAAATATTGTGAAAGACAAGGCACGCCTCGACTAATTTGTAGCTTGAATAGGCGCAGTTTAATCGTGTACACAGTGCAAAATCAGTGACCGCGAGCGGATGCGGTCCAGTGCACACAAGTTACGGGTGACTGGACACGGGATATAGCATACGCAAAGAGGCTCGAAGGCAAAGAGCATATAACATGTGATTACTTGTAAAGGAAATATAGATAGAAAATAGTGGAGAAGTAATTTTATTGCCCGACGGGAATAACATTAACTATAAGCACGGACCAACCGTGAGGCCAAAATAACTGCCCGGACGGGTCTAATAAAAATACCGATGAAGCTAATCATATTGCCCGCAGTTAATTAAATTAGGCAAAGTTGGCGAGAGGGGCGCTAAAAAGATGGCGGAGGCCTAAACTGGACTGCAAATAGCCCAGGCATGGAAAGAAGTGATGCCGGGTCTGGCCCAAATTACATGGCGACTCAAACAGGCGGCGAGGCACAGGCCTTAGGCCTTCGATTTGATAACCGGCCTTGTCACAGGCAGCATATGGAAGTCTCGAGGGGGACGTGAGATTGAGAATATGGCCAGCTGAAGCGCAGACGGGGGCCGGCTCTATTGGAACCAGATAAAATCCCAGCGGTCCAGGGCGGAGGCGCGCCTAGGCACTGGAGGGATGAATGAAATCGCCCAGGGCCGGACAGGGCAAGCGAATAGGGTAATCTTGCCCGAGTGGATTAAGCGACCAGACACGCTCGAGTTTACCCCGGCCATCCCGATCTCCAAACCAATCACCACGACCGGCGAGGCTAGCTTTGAGCTTTTCGATGAATCACCTGCAAGGGAGAGTCCAGACAACAGCACAGTGTGAACCCCCGGGAAACTCAGGGCCAGAAGACACATGTACGGTCAGGGTCTCCATACATAGATGTTGGATCGCCCGAACGGCCGGAGATCCTTATGGCTCAGAACGCCAATTGTCACTAAGCTCGCCTGTAAAAACTGAAAGCGATTCGGGGAACCACCCGGAAACGCTGGCAACAGACAACAATGGCAGGGAGGAGACCAGAGGTCTCCTACACGGATTCTTGTCGGATATACAGATTTTATTATTCCAAGGGTGAATGTGACCTGTTGTTTTCACTGATGGTGAGGCTGCACCCTGAAGACTCGACCGATTTATGTAGTAGTTTCAAGTTATAGAACCTACGGGTATCCGATTGGCTCACAGTAAAGAGTTGATCTTTGAGCTACCAAGAGCCTTACTTACTTTACCTAAAATTTAAATGAATTTCAATTCAAGAAACATCTCTTTTCGAAAAGACTGACCCAGCCCCTGATCAGTCACTGCTTATGCCCTCCCCCCCAAAAATTCTGCTTGGTCTGTGTAATCTGTAAGGTTCCTTATAAGGAGGCGTAATCGATATTTGTTCGAAGGTACATAAAACTTAGGGTAGGTAGATATATACAATGACCCGATTATATATTTTAAGCGGTAAAATAGTCTTGCACGTCCCCCTATTAAGAAAAAATGTGGAAAATATGATTATTTTATGAGTTTTACAACCAAGAGTCACAGTTTCAAGGAGACCAAAATACCTGATATCCCCGGTAGATAACGGAAAATTGTTACTGTGAACTAATGTTAGGCTTCCGGTTTGAAATCAGCGGGATTCGCTTAGATGCAAAATATGATCCTTCTACTTCTAAAGGTTTCGAGTATGACAAAGGACCGTTTTTCCATCTGAGATACTTTTCAGTTAGCTGTCTGGCAAAATAATGTTTATGGCAAAGGTAAAAACTGTTTGAAGTGACTTGCAACTGTGATCGAGAAAACCTATAAAAGTTTACCTGATGCAATGAACTAGACATCTGTATCCTAAAGGGTAATTGAGGTATCAATATTCCAGCCAAACCCTGCTTATTTTCGTTTGAGGTTTAACTAGATTTACCATTGTTTAACTAGAAGCTTTCACATGATAACTAATGCATGTATTATATTTAATTTATATAAACGTGTATAACAATAATACAATAATTTTCATACTCTGAAACAGGATCAAGCACTTGACGTTAATATTAATATGAAAACAGTCTTGCATACCCTCAAAAGAGGGCACACGGTTCTTTTCTTGTTCTGGATATTGTAGGGATTTGGATCCATAAGGATTTAGAGGTTACTGAGGCAAATATGCCAACAAAATCTGGATGCCTCTGCCCTTCTCATATACTGAAACATTCCGCCCGAGACATTTGCTTCTGGCGAATACGTTTTAGTTGCATTTTAGGTGCTCGTCCATTAAGGTTTTGTTTCATGGCCCCGGTTACTAATAACGTGAAAAAGGGAAATAAAAACTACTTGAAAATAACTTACTTATGAATTTTCTATATAGAATTTATATTGTTAACCTTATCATCAGAAAATAATTGAAAATAACTGGAAAGAATTTCTCCATCTATAGCCAGAAGAACAGTAGTATTTAGCCGTTACTGTTGAAGAACCTATCTGGATGCCCTCATTGTAAAATTAAGATACAGTTATTTATTCAGTTGAAGTCATTTTAATTTATTCATAGGAATATTGGTTAATAATAAAAAACATACGCCTTTTCACGGTACTTACAATTAGACATTTGGAACACCAATGCTTTTTATTTGTTCGTTATAAAAAATCTTAATCAAACTTACAAATAAGCAGAGACAACCAAAATGCGAAATATGTAATCCTGCTATTCATGCCGACCCGCTACGTGTATCTTGAATACCTTAAACGGTTTGGATTCACCAGCTGGTCCTTCAGTAGCCGCAGGCGTTGTGCAAGATGATTTGCTGACATTAAAGTGCAAATTAAAGTTAAAATGAGCGGAAAGTTATGATTGAATGAAAGACTGTGATCGGATAAATACCCAGTTCTCCCGGAAATAACCTTATATATATATATATATATATATATATATATATATATATATATATATATATATAATTCTTTTAAACTTACGGAATAGGTAACTTTTGTGATTAAAGTTTCTAATGACGGTTTATTGTCTTATAATCTGACTTGGCACATAATACCTCAATTACAGCAGCCTGTTAGAAAGTTCCTTGTAAGGTACTTCAGGCTTTCATCTCTTTGTAAGTCAATCAAACAACCTGACATGTTACTGGCAAACATATAGGAGGGGTTTGATGCGGTGCATGCTTCGATGACAGGATTACAATAGCAATCTGTGATTGTGTTCAGATCTTGATATCTGTTTTCTTCTAGCAAAATCCAGCTTTTTTAATTACCTGTGGCTATTACTGAGATCAGAGGCCAGGTTTGAAAGAAAAAACCCAGCTGTATTGCAGGTAAGGCACCGATCGTCTTTGGGGATAGACTATGGAGGCTACAACCTTATAAGTTGTGTAAAGTTAAAAAATAAATATCCGGTAGTTAATTCAGTGTCAACCTCATGTGAACAGTATCTTTGTCTTTTCTGCGTCCAGTGTCGGCCTTATGTAAACAGAAGCTTCGCTTGTTCTGCGTCCAGTGTCAACCTGATGTATTTGCATCCCAATATGGACAGTAATGACTTGTCTGTGTTATGTGCAGTGTCGGCCTGAAGGAAACAGCAGTTGCTGCTCTGTGATTCGCCCGGTGTCTCTAAGAGTAACTCCAGCCTCAGAGTCATCATATGTAAGTACCTGAGTCAATGGTGAACGGTTACCACACAGAGATTATTTCGCTGATAAACTTGTTCAATACATCTCGTTGTGTACATTATAAGATACGTTCATGTTTGAGATGAAAGTAAACATAACATTATGGGTTAAGTATTATTCAATATCCATAATTTATAACCCATTTATAACCCCTATACCGAGGCTCTTTTGGTTTAAGTAATTGATGGTACGATATACTAATTTTTATAATATATACATATGATTGATGTTTTACATACCAACCATATTATGTCAAGAAATATGTAATAAAAAACCATCACATTCATAGAAGCGAATATAAATAAAAAATGTAAAGAATACTTTTTTTCCACTTTTTATTGATCAATAAAGCTGCAAAGGCAAGAGTGTTTCTTTTACATATACTAAAATTCAAAGCTCATACAAAATACATTTCTTACATTTTGTACACAGTCACATCAAATAAAATGTGTACAATTTATACAAAGCACAAGGTTTATTATCTAAGTTAAGAATTTACTTTCAAGTAACTCTACAATAAATAGGTATCAAATACATATAAAATTTTACAAATATATAGGTTTATTATAAGCCAATAATAGACTCTCTCTGTACGAGACTACATGGGGTTTATATAATTGATGTTACTCAATACTAATGTTTATATGTATGAGCTTGATGTCTTACAGACTACCCTTTTTTCTAGGCTTATAATTAGAGAACCTTACATGCATAGAAGGCAATATCAACTATAAACTAAAGAATACGATATTTTCCACATTTTATTGACCACTGAGGCCACAAAGGCAAGAAGTTTTATTTTCTAAGTTAAGCAACACAAGTGTGACATTACCAACACCACAAGGCATTACAATACAGACTTAGTTCTCAGGCTCGTTAACCGTTAACACCAACTAAATTGTTGTCATTATTTGATAACTTAAAATACCAATTACTGTTGACTGGTCATTGCTCTACATACCATATCCATTTTATAGCACATTAAACTGAAGGCACACATATAGTAAATACCCTACCGCCAACGTTATGGACTAACTTAAGATGCTAATCTGAATCCGTAATTTTAGATAATTACTCTGTTTTCTTTAGTATTCCCTTATTTAGAGCAAAATGCTTTATATTATGTTTTACCGTCATGTGCCATTTTTTATATAGTTTATAACTGGTTTCAATATAATTTACCTTTCTTGACATTTATTCCTGTTAGACAGTAAGGCTTCCGTCACTTTTATTTCAATTAAAGTATCCTGGATTGCAAGTATTTTACATAAATAAGCGTGGGATAACAGCGCTTGGTTGACTTCAAATGAGGTTCATGCAAGCCCTATTATTAATAGGAAATATTTCACGGTTTACCACGCGTTAACCTTAAAGAACAGAACGTAACAGTAAGTCATTACAAGAACAATCACTTAGGCCCAATTTCGCAGATACTGTTATGCGTATTGCGACAGTTGTCATCATACCAAGCCCAAGAGTCGCTTTTTAGTAGAGCGAGGCAGTCTTCTCCTGCGCCGGGGTCACTTGGCTCCGTTTTACCCCATTCAACATAAGTAACAGGAGTCCCAGTGGCCATCCATATCCACTCGTCTTCAAGTTCAGTATCAGACCCTGACGTCCATAGAGATGTTGACAGCGCTGAAAAGAGAAGTAATATCTTCGATTCTTAGCTAGAATAAATGTTTTTATCACTTTTTACATGTTGAGAGATTTGTCACAGATGATGCATAATCCATGCACATAAAGACCACAAATGTGCTTTTTATGTTTAACAGTCGTTAACTCGTAGAGTTTATGCATAAACCTTGGGTACTGCACATACCTGAATTCATGTTTCGTGCGATGTTCGCTATGTGTGTCTGTTCCTCTTTTGTTTCTATGCTGAGGAGGTCCCCGCCTAAATAACGGCAGATATGTCGAGCGTCAATCCATTCGTTTAATGAACTAATTAACTGGTAACAAGATGGTCCACTGTGTGCATCAACTGTGTCAGTCCGGAAATACTGTCCATATCCATCTGGGCAAGCTTAAAATGCAAGAAACCTAGACATTTACGATATACCAGAAGAAATAAAAGTGGACATTGTACATCTTAATGGGTCTTGGTATTTTACCTGCATTGGGTTTAAGTTAAAGAGTTATTCCTAGTTATTCCTATATATGTCATTTTTTTTCTCTCAGTATCATCATATATTTATTTTTTTTTTGTTTTTATCATCATCGACATCCCTTAGAACAAGAAACAAATATTATACAAATCTTGTTATTATATTGAACAATTTCAATATTACAAATCCAATTTTAGATTCAGTAATGTTTTACACGTTTTCCTTACAAAGTACATACAGACAACTCATCAACCGATCAAACAAAAAGAAAGTTAAACTGCGTGTTTTGTTACTGGTTTGTGATTTATATAAGACAAGCACATATAATCCATTCTTTCTCCATGCTATACTTCCCCCCTGAAGTAGCCCTACCGAGAGGATACCAACGGGTATGGGTGAAGGAAAAATTAATTTGTTCAATTGGTAAAATATTACCATATTTCATCTATACCATCTTTATATCTTCATTATTATTGTAAATTAACATTTAATTTTATAAGAACAGCAATATTATTTGTAGGTTTGTACTGGTTTGGTCATATCCGCATAATATTTACCATATCCGTTTATTTATCCATACATGTATGTACATATACATATATGTCTATAAACACATTCACGAACATTAATATATATACATATACACATACAGACATATTTAAACGCATTTCAAAATTATATTCTTCAGAAAATTTCCAAATAAATCAAAATTCAGTCTTCAAAAATATGAAGTAAGTTACCCCACTTATGTTTATGAAAATACATTTTGTAATATTTTTCAGCCATTCTTCGTTCAAATCCTTAGAATTTCATAACATAATATATATGCAAAAGAGAGGGAATATAACCCGATTCTTAGTTTTTAAAATTACATATTTATTTAATAATATAAACAAATATATTATTCTTTTATTGACCCTTTCTTTATCACACCCTGTATGTATAAGAAGCAGAGTCAGGTCAGGCATGTTATTCCAGCAGGTTCTGCCTACTGTCTAACCTGTCTATACTGTGATTTAGCTATGTACCAATCATACAATAAGTGTACGAGTGATTCTGTTTCTTTGTTTCAATATAAACCCATCTTGGTATCAGTTATTTTCCATCTATAGAATTTTTCGTTCAATATATTGTGGATTATTCAAAACTGAAAGTGTCTCAAAAACATGTCGAATGGAACTGTATACATGTATATGAGCAATTGCATCTTTCCAGCAAAAAAACTGAACGTAGGCTTTCTTCTAGCTTAATTTTATTAGCGGGCTCACTTGTATAGTCTTTTAGCACTTTGTTATACACCTTACGATAACTAACTTTTGTTTAGTCAAGTACTTGATTTTTCATAACAAAATAAAAAATGTTTAATTTAGTTTCCGACCAGAAGATGTAAATGTCCTCTTGATGGCTCCTCGTTGAACCCACTGGACCATGACAGGTCCAGAAAATCCATTTGTCTACCTAGGTACCTCCGTTACACAGCGTGTGCACACACACGCACTTTTGATTGTTCTATATGTTTCAATGCATGTCTACTTCATCAAAATAGAAAGCAAGAGGAAAAAACGAAAAGTATATTTTAGACACTATTATACATGCAGTCTAAACACGCTATATTTAAAATCAATTCGAAAGTGGTTTATATTCATATTAGACCCCCTAAAGTGAACTTTATTTATTAATTTCTGGTACCGTGATCTTTCTGATGAAATACATAATATTTAAACTTTCTTTTCATTAAAAAAAAACATATTTTAAAGGCACCTATTAAAAGCCCCAGTAACAAAATCCGCCTTATAAATGACTAATATTTAACTACATGACAGTATCTCTTTAAGTGTCTTTCTGATTAAAAAATGAATAAACTATTGAATTAAAACTTAGATTTTCAGTTTTTTTTGGGAAGATAAAAACATGATACAGATGAAGAAAAATTAGTTAAAACAACCGAGAAATAATCCAGGAAATATTTTCAAACAAACCTTAATAACATTTAGAGACTATATCCGCTATCAATTGACCCCTCTTGCATAGCTAATAGCATACTACGATAACATAGAATCAATACGTGTGATTACAAGAAGTGAAACATACTCTTAACACGCGGTGCACAGTTCTTCCTTGCCACTGGGTTTGCTAGGGATTTGGAGCCATACAATATGCACAGCTTTTCTGAGGCCAGTATCGCAACACAGACAGGATGTTTCTGTCTTTCGCATTTCCCCAAACATTCTGTCCGAGATATGTGCTTCTTGTGAACTCGTTTCAGTTCCAGGTTTGGGATTTGTTCTGCTATGGCCCCGACTACTGTATATAGAACAATCCCATATGAAACATAATAATTTTATGATAAATATATATATTTATAAACATTTAATATCTACACAATACAATTAGTTTTTATAGGAATAAGCGATTATATTATTATATATGTGTACATATACATATATATTTCCTTTAGACATCATTGGCCATGACGCTCAGTTAATTTTTGACTTGGTACTCATTTCTTTTATTAATGTTATATTGTCTGTGAGAATAGCCTATGGCTAATGTGTGGCTGTATTGAAAAATGGACAGAAAATAAAAATTACAGGATTCATATGAGACCTGCCAAAGATCCCCTTGGATCACAATATAGGGTTCTGAGGAAAATGGATACAATTTGTACCCTGTCTGTCTGGGCGCTTTAAATCATGTTTCTGGTCCAAAGCTAGCAGAATATAGGTCACTCTGACATAATTTCAGGTTTCCAAGGAGAACTGCCAAGGACTTCCCTGAATATCATCAATAATCAGATTTGCCTAGAAAAACCCAGGATATTGTGTTAGAAGATTATCTTAAAATATAGATACAATTTGTGCATTGTCTAACTCTCTGGGTGCACAAAACAATTTTTCAGCCCATGGGTCACAAATTATAGGTCACCATGATCCAATTTCAGGATGTCTAGGACATTTGACTAAACCCTCCCTGAATTTCATGTTAGAAGTTTCTAGACATAATAAATACAATTTGTGCCCCATCTGACTGTCTGGGTGCTTATATGACATCTTTTCCAGTTTCGCAAAATATAGGTCATGATGACCCCATTTTAGTTTTCAAAGGATATTTGCAAAGGACGTCTCAGAATTTTACAATAGAAGATTTTAGGCCTAACAGATACACTGTGTGCCCGAGAACATTTGCCTAGGACCTCCCTAAATGTCACATTGGATGATTCTAGACCTAACGGATACAATTTGTGCCCCGAATGACATTCAGGGTGTTCATACAACATCTTTTCCCTAAAGGTCGCAGAATATAGGTCACAGTGACCTTATTTCATGTTTTTAAGAACATTTGCCTAGGACCTCCCTAAATGTCATATAGGATGATTCTAGACCTAATGGTTACAATTTGTGCCCCGACTGACATTTAGGGTCTTCATACAAAATATTTTTCCTAAAAGTCGCAGAATAGAGGTCACAGTGACCTAATTTCAGGTTTCCGAGAACATTTGCCCAGGACCTCCCTAAAAGTCATATAGTTTGATTCTAGACCTAATGGTTACAATTTGTGCCCCGACTGACATTTAGGATCTTCATACAAAATATTTTTCCTAAAAGTCGCAGAATAGAGGTCACAGTGACCTAATTTCAGGTTTCCGAGAACATTTGCCCAGGACCTCCCTAAATGTCATATAGGATGATTCTAGACCTAATGGATACAATTTGTGCCCCGACTGACATTCAGGGTCTACATACAAAATATTTTTCCTAAAAGTCGCAGAATATAGGTCACAGTGACCTAATTTCAGGTTTCCGAGAACATTTGCCTAGGACCTCCCTAAATATCATATAGGATGATTCTAGACCTAATGGATACAATTTGTGCCCCGACTGACATTCAGGGTCTACATACAAAATATTTTTCCTAAAAGTCGCAGAATATAGATCACAGTGACCTAATTTCAGGTTCCGAGAACATTTGCCTAGGACCTCCCTAAATGTCACATTGGGTGATTCTAGGCCTAATGGATACAATTTGTGCCTCCACTGACGGACAGGGTACTCATATGACATCTTATCCCAATAGGTCGCAGAATATAAGTCGCAGTAACCTAGTTTCAGGTTTCCAAGGACGTTTTCCTAGGACCTCCCTAAATGTCACATTGCATGATTCTAGGCCTAAGGGATACAATTTGTGTCCTTTCTGACTGTTGATGTGCTCAAAATCATGTTTCCAGCCCCTGGGTCCGAAAATATACGTTACCATGAATCAATTCCAGGTTTCCAAGGAGATTTGTCTAGAAACTCCCAGGATATTGTGTTAGAATATTCTAGGCCTTACAAATATCTGACATTCAGGGTGATCCTAGAATTTTTTACCTAAAGGTGGCAGTATATAGGCTACAGTAACCTAGTTTCAAGTTTTCTAGGACATTTGCCTAGGACCTACCTAAATGTCAGGCTAGAGGATTCTAAGCGCAATGGATACAATTTGTGCCCCATCTGACTGTTAGGGTGCTCAAAATCATGTTGCTCAAAAAGATGACTAACAGTTTGCTGAGCTAAAAATCATGTTTAAGAGATTTACACGATAAATAGATCCGGATAACCTAAATGACAATTTATCAAAAGATATTATTTTCTTGAAATCTTTATTAAATGCCCATATGAATAGATAATACATTTAACATATTGACCAAAAATAAACATATTTCTTACTGTCTGTGATGCATCTGACTCTGCATGCACTGGTGCATGAAAATGGTTTACATATCCTCCTAAGAGACTTGTTATTATTCCCAATTGACCACGTTTACGTACACTGATTATTTTAGGAGAAACGTCAAGAGTCAACTTACAACCTGCCACAGACAGCCAACCTACAAATGATATGATTCCATCAGCCATGCTGTGTTTGTCCCTGCCGTTTGCCCTAGATACCTAAATATGATTTGTATTCATTCGTTCGTCATGTGACAGCAGATCGCGTGGTGATTGCAGATTCGTTGAATTTAAGTTCAAATCAATATTTATCTAATTGTACATGTATAAGCTTGTAGGCTTCTGGTAACATTTCGTTCTCTTGAACAGATTTCTTGAATAATGAAGCCCCATTCCACTTTCTTTTATTTTTCTCTTATTTTTTTTTTACTGAAGGGAGGGCTCAATTTCTATTAATATAATTTGTATAATACCTTACCTGACACACCCTCAGGCGGAAGGCATTCAAGACAGTCTTTGATATACTGAGAAAAGCGGTTCGGATCAAGCCATTACCATTGACTGATTGTGAAAATGGAAGAATCCAATGCCCTGACTGCTTTTATGTGACAGTATATATTCACTAGCTGACATTTTTTTTCAATTCTAAAGTGTACAACCCTGTATATATTGCAAAGCTGATATTTTCCGTTGATAGAGTATAATGGCCATTCTTGGGCATTCTGAACATGTATCTACTATTGATTTTTTTTTATTATTTGGCATATATCGCCTTTTGTCAACATTGGTACAGGAGTCCATATGCTATAGCTGCGCATTCACGAATTCTGTTTTTTTCTGGCTTTTGTAGGATTAAACGGTTTACCATTAAGGCTTGCACCGTTTACTGTAATGTATTGTGTACAACATATGTGTTTACTATTAAGTTCATTCAATAATATATGATAAATAATGAAATGTTCTTTGCATGAACTTAATAATACATTAAAATAATTAAATACTGAGCGACTTGGCAGCATATCACTTGATCTCCTGTTTAAGTTTTCTGGTGGTGTAACCTAATAGCCAATGCACATCCGTTTGGTTGGAATATTTCTGGAAATATGATATATATTTGTAAAATTTCACCAGCAACCACACATGGATATGATAACATAACATGGCAAAGAGAATTGTTAATGTATTTCCAATGGATGACTTACTTATTTTATATTCTTACAGGAATGTTAGCCTTCTGAAAGCTGACTGATGATAATTATGGAGGTCTTTCCTGGATATTTGGCCTTGTGCAAGAGGCCACAACCCACTCTAGACAGATATCATCGCTGTCTCTGATAAGTAACCTAGTGTTTTATTGACACTCCTGCCGGGCGTCATGTAGTAACAGTGAAAGATTGGTGCTTATAACATGTACAATATTAACCTGCCGCTGGATATATAAAAGTTCAATATATTAATGCTCAGTCAACATTCCGCCAGACTAATAAACTGTCATCAAGCACCGGCTAAATCATACCATTGGTTCTCGCAATCGTCTTTTCATTAGGTCTGGCATGTTTTTTTGACCTTGGCGATATAGCTATTTATGAAAGTATTTTGAATATCCCAACAGTTAGCCATTTTTATCTTATACTCTACTATTGTCCTGAGGCCAGTCCTGGAATTTTAACTCCCGCCCGTTATTATAAGGCTTGATGCAAGTGTTTGTTAAAGTAATTGATAAAGATCATATTATAAAACATTATCCCTCTAGAAAAGTGTCTAAAAGGTTTCGAATCGTCAATTTTATAAACTAACCTCGGTACATATGTTATATAAATATGTAAGGGTTAATGTTCAGGTTCACTCTTGGAAATTGTTATGAGGGAGATGTATACTGCTAAATTATATCAAAGTTACCACTTTTCCTAATGTTGATGTGCCGAATCCTTTCTGAATAATCTCGAAACTCTATTTCAAAATTTTAACCGTGAACAAAAACAAAACAAAAATTAAAGTATAGGCACATAATTTTTTAAGCTTAATGGTATTAAGGATACAAAGAAGCAAGAGTAGTCCTAATCATCCATATGATGAGCCAATTTGAATTAAAATGTTAATTTTGTCGTTCAGCTTATTTTATACCCTTGGTTAAAATCTTAAGCTTACTTAAGTAATTAAATAAATGATTATTTTTCTATAAAAACGGTATACATAAGCTTTTTGACAGAATATAACTCCCCTAGAAACGGCATTTGTTTGTGTTTTCTTTAATTCGACTTAAATGAAGTTACACGTAAATTAAATGAATTAAATTAATGAACAAATCATGTGAAAAATAGCTTTCATCATATATCTGCATTGCATCCTCTGACATGTAGCATTTAAAATTGTAACTATGCATACATATAGGATGTAAATAAGTTATTTATTGTATTACGTTTGTGATCCGAGCATTACACGAGAAAGAATGCATTAACGTCAATGATATGGAGTGGCTCGTCAAAAGGAATCGCTTAAATAAAACCGCCTTCAAAGTTTGAAAAAATAAAGAAAAAGGTTAACAAAATTTGGGACTCCCTTCTTTTAAAACTGGAAGACAAAGAAATTTTAAATTTCATAAAACAAATCTTAATATGCATGCAGTGTTGTCAGTTAAACATAACAAAGCCCATAGTAAAGCTGCTACTCATTACTTTGAAAAGAAAACATTAAAATTAAATTTTATATTCGTCAGATAGACTGGCATTTCTAGCTTAGTTATTAAAATTTTAATACAAACAATTTTGTATATATTAGATTGAAAAACAAAGAACTAGCAAAGAGTTTCTATATTTATATATTAAATATTTAATAGTTTCTATATTAATCATGGAATGATTATAACGGGAGACTGGGTAAGAATACGTTTGTTTCTACTTTCCGTTTCTTTTACATTATTAACAAAATGCTATATACACAATGTTTTAATAGTTTTCGTTTTCAGCATTAAAAATTTATTTTTTTAGACAAAGCATATAATTTTTAATTCCAGAATTCATGAGAATCCGAGACCAAATCCTGATTCAGACTGTGAATATGCAGCACAGCAAATACTGGTAGGCATTCCATCTACTTGATAATCAGTCATTGTTATTTGGAAATCGGGACTTAGTCTGACATAAATCATGATCGGGTCTGGCCAAACCAAGATCTAGTTAAGGAATTGGCAAGGACGATCAGGATGGTTAGGATATATATATATATATATATATATATATATATATATATATATATATATATATATATATATATAAACGAGCACCTGTTTCATGTGGTACATCAACATCTGAAAGTAACTTTCTGAAGGCCAGGAATCAAAAAAAAAAAAAAAAAAAAAACGCTGCAAACTGAAACACCTAATGAACCTCTCTTCTTGCCAATTTAATTTTTGTTCTTCTTTTGAGTATTATCTTGAGACCTGGATGGCACTGTGCTGCCTGATATGTATAAAGAAACTGCAACAATCTAATTTGATCAATCTAAAAGCTGTCAAAATTTTCAAGACGCAAATGACTTTTTTTTTGCATTAGTTTTGTAAGCAAAGGTTGCGAGACGGTTCTGATGTGCTGATCAGTATGAATGGAGATCGATTAAGCAAATGGAGATGAAGGAAATTCTTAGAAATTTATTTCGTGAATTTCCCTTTTTTAAACGATTCAGTAAATTTTGAAAACCTTAGTAAAATGCAGAAGTATTGATCGGAATTTATGTTTGAATGTAGCGCGGTACTCCTAATTTATGCTTGCATAATAGTAATTTATCATTCTTGAATTATACTGCTGGTTATATCCAGGAATGGATTTAACTACGAGCTACCAGTAAAGATAAATGTATATTCTTTATCTATATTACATGGATTTTATAACTAATTATAATGCCTAATGCGAGACATTCTCCATGATTCATATAGTGGCATTCGGTAATGCAAGTTTTTTCTAAAGATGTAAATAAAAAGAGAATATACATTGACATTGCACTCCGATGAAAAGATCTACCCTGTAACATGGACATAACTTTAGACAATAGAGAGGACTATAAACAAAGAAAGACAATAACGTGTGCAGCACATACATGCTTCCTGAATGGTATTTAAACTTAAATTCTATGATACAAAAGAGTGTTTAAGACATCACTTAGGTTGGTATTAGGTTTACATTTGGTTGCAATTCTAAATCGTGATACAGAAACTGTTCATTATACAATTGTTTTATATTTCTAATTCAACAAAAAATTTTTTTGCTCTCCTCACATATATGTGAAATCATATTACTGCATGTAAAAAACAAGAAATGCAAGAAGAAATAAAACAAGGAGGCATCACCTAATTACAAGCTTCAGCATGCAGTTATTTCGCTTTTCAAGAAATGAAGATTTTCTTCGGTTGAATGGGTGTCTTAATTTTCTTTCAATGATAAACTAGACCGAAGATCAATATGTTTAGTAAATTCAAGGCGAATGCGGGCCACCCTTATTAGGAATTCATTTGATATAAAACTGTTAAAAAATTGATATGTCTATAACCTAACATGGACCATTCAATTTAACAACACTTGGATAATATTGTAAAGAGAGGTTTGCCTTGATTTTTATCAAACTTCATTTGTTGATCCATTGTAAAATATTGGATAGCTGAAAGTAAACTGTGTAGAAATTTCTATTTGCCAAATTCAGCTGACAATAACATAAAGGTAATACAAATATAATAAAATAATCCCAACGAATCATGTCTCTCAACTAATCAGCATAAACTGATTTTATAAGTCCAAACCCGTCTGAGAGGATAAGGATGACGATTACGTACAGAACGGAAGAATTCTGTCAAAGGAAACTTAAAAGATATTTAGAAAAAAAAATGATGCTCTTAGGAATTCAGGACATTCCTAAAGACATGATCCGATTGGCATTTATCTTTGCATAGTGCAATAGTTGTGGATGATATTTATGACTCAATCCATGCAACCAGCTTTTTTATTTGTACAAATTGTTATTTAAATGAGTGTTTATTTCCAAACCGTGATAAAAATGAAACAAATATCCGGGTTTAGCCACAGACCATATGCCAATGATTTATGTATCCAAGGTCTAGCTTTATTTGATCTGATCATCAGCTCTTTAAGATTTTGTACTAAATAAGATAATGCAGTATTATTCTGAACGCAGGGCTGCAAAATTTAATCATAACATTTTGACACGGAAATATTTGTTTTAATGCGAACCATTATTTCTTATATAGAAAGCAAGGAAAAGTATTTATTAAAAAATTACCCAACAGGCGTAACTTCCAACGCGTTTCAAATGATGTTTCTACTTTGAACCCATAGAATATAAATTCCTGTGGCATATATTCTTTGAAGAAAAATCAATTAACATCTGATTGTATGTTAAACTAGAATATTCTTGGTGTGGTAGATATGATTTGTGAACTGCAAAATATTTTTATCAGTATTATTGATACCCTTATCTAGTAAATTATACCTCACAACTGTATTTATGTGAATCGTTCTGCGACCGAGGGGGTTATATTTTTTAGCTCTGTATATTACTTGCTGGAATCTTGGAATCAGCTTCGCTCCATGAGCAGCGGTTACGCTATGCTCATCTATAAGCTCCGCTGTAACCGCTGCATAAAACCGCGGTTGTCCATCAGGTTTGGCCACCGGGCGTTGCTGTCTGTGTGGATTTCCCTCCTGCGTAATTTTACAAATCCCCGTTGAAATACACAGGATGCAATCGTCTTCTCTCAGGACAGTCTCTATACTTACTTGTTAGTATGGCCTGAGTTTAGTTAATTATCTTCCACTGTTTGCAAATTTCCTCTTCTACAGTTCCGTATAACGAGCTCCACATGGGCGTAGTAATCTGTGTTTACTAGCTGAGCGATTGACATTTTGTTTACGAGCTCCGCATGGGCGCAGCCACCATTGTTTACATGCTTAGCCAATCAGATTTTTTGTTTTTCTCAGCTGGGTTTTGGCTGCTTGCCAAACCTGTAAATTCCATTTGTCACAGCGTGCGAGTGGAAGGACCCCGGAAAGCCAGGCGCTGTGTTCAGCTGATGGTTCAATTGACTTTATTTCGAATACTTTTGTATCTTTTTATGTCTGTTTGCTTGTCTGTACAAGCAGGGAGTTGTGGAATGCTGGGCATGAAATATTGAATATTGGTGCATAAAGCGCATTACGGATCCATGGAGTTGTTTTGCATTGGAAGAGGCATGCACTCAAGTTATATGATTTAAAGATCTGTTGCATGTTCTACAACTTATTCTTTATTTAACTTGAGGTGATATGCACACATTTTAACTTATGCCATACAGTCAAGGAGATAAATGATGTGTCTCCACTCGCTGTATCATTAAAAATGGATAAACCTACATTTAGTATACATTTTATTGAATTTATATACATCTGGCTGCAGTAAAATATTATCTAGGACTAATCAATAAGAGTTTTTGTGTTGACTTCTATCTGAAAGAAGTCCCATGATTACTCATATGTTTTTTCTGAATTGGTCCTGAATTAAAAATAAGACGAGTGTAAAAACACAGCAAAAACAGTTTTCGTTATTAATCAATTAGCTCTCACATTAATTATCCAGCCAAATAAATGTCCATAAATAATCAATGGGTTTCTTCATTCTCTTCAAGAATATTTATTTTGCAAATTATTTTGGTAATTTGAAGTGAATACGTTCAATATTAAGTAATTAAGGGACATTTAAGTGACCCCAACCTTTACTTGTGGCACTTGGGATGTCTCTTCTTGTGAGTAAACGTGCCAATCTTTAGATGCGATTTACAAAAAAAAAAGCTCTCATTTTTAACAGTGGCATCAGACAGATTCATAAAGTAGAGACAAATATGAACATTTTCATTGCAGTTATTCTTTGTATATATTTCGGTGCCACTATCTCCCTAAATATTGCCCTTTTCAAAGGTCTCCTACAGCACTTTTAACACCAACACAGTCTGCGTCACCCCGGTTTTCTGGATGCCCATCAACTCAAGCTGTAAGGGTTTTTCCACTCGTCATTATTACCAATATCTGCACCAACCGTTCAGAAAATTATAAACAATTCTGCAAAGGGAATAAATGTATTTTATATTAGACTCACTGTCATTTAAACAAGCTAAGAACTATCAGATATAAGTGATGCAAGAAGCAATTACACCTTGTTTAAATAAAAAAATTATGCCTTCAGGTTTAACCTAACGACAAAGATGCCTTGGTTATATATAAAATAGTCTTTTTATATTTAGTTGTCTCAAGGCGTTGGTCTTAGTTTTCACCTACTTGAAAATTCATGAAATGTCTCTGTTCCTCTTTGGTTTCTATGCTGATGAGATCCCCGCCTAAATAACGGCAGATCTCACAAGCATCATTCGACTTGTTATAGTTAGTGATATGTGTATAATAAGACGGTCTATATTGTCGCCCTAGTGTGCGTGGTCGAAAAAATATCCGAATCCACCTGATTAATCGCTTCCCAGAACTAAAGGACATTGATGCTTTTTTCATATTTGCAATATAACATTTAATATTTCTTTCAACACCAAAGTCCCTTGAAAAAAGTACTTCTTCTTAATTCCTATTAATTAGAGCGAAAGACCGTTCGTGTACTGATCAAGCAGGATGAAGCACTTGAGGGGTTTTGCAATGTTAAAACAGTGGTACATACTCTCATCAGAGGGCGCACAGTTCTCGCCAGGCTCCAGATTTGTCAGGATTTGAGTTCATATATAATGCATAGATTCTCTGAGGCCAGTGTCTAATCATAATTAATTCATCAGACCAAGGTACTCAGGGAAACAACAGAAAACTAATTCCCGGATAGTTTATAAAAATCCTGATAACGTTATAAGACAATATTTATCACTTTTTCTCCGATGGATCAAATGATTAAACAGGATAAACCAGAAACATGAACCCGTTTTGACAAGTTAAACATAGTAAATAATTAAAAATTTAAACGTGACTTACCAAGTTGAAGTTTGATATGAATTCTGTCGATCCTCGAGTCTGCAGAAATCACGTGAGATTCCAAGTCAGGTGTTCTTATGAGGCATGCTTTAGAGGACTACACATGATCGGATTGGGACAATAACTGAGAGAGGTGACGTGATCCGTGCAACTTGGTAGGTCTCATTTCATTTTCATTTTAAATTCTGTCTCACCTCTCGTCTTGCGATTAAAGTAGGTGCAAATACTGACCTCATTGACCTTCGAGTAGTGCAAACAACATAGGAAGTGTGTGTGACAGGTATCTGAGTTACAAATCTTAACTGGCGAAAGTGGTTTTCAAATATTGCAGTGTCAGTGTCCCAGGTAACAGGTTTTTGTTGTGCTTGGTCGAATACTGATTACACCTTTAAGGAATCTTGTTACCAGTGGGTGATTGCCAAACGTGGAAGCACCTGTTGGCATAATGACTGTTTGTAAGGCTGATCTAGCTGTGTTAAGTGCACTTTTAGCTAAGGCCCGAATTAACCAGTGTGGTCATGAAGTCTAAGGCCAGACCTATATTTGAACAAAAGGTATTCAACGATTTCTCACTACAGCACCTGTTCCACTGGTTTAGATATGGATTATGGCTCCTTCCATGATTTTGGAATGACAGTTGCTGCCGATGAAGAAATGTTTTGTTTTTCAGCGCTTGCCAGACAATGGCAAACGAGAAGTGTCACTTAAGTTAGGTTTTTAGTGGTTTTACGGGAGTTGCACTGTTTTTCTGCTGTGTGGAAGTACCTGTGGATAATATGTTAGTAGCTGCATTGAAACCATGGCTGGCTCGTCCACCATGGCAGTGTTAGGGTGGCTGTTGTCTGTTCCTATTGAAATTTCCTGATCACCTGTGTAAATACACTGAAAGGAGGAAAGGCATAATAATATTGGTATACTGACCAGTCTAATGAGAAAGCGTCTATTGCTAATGCATAAGGGTCCGGTTTCCAGACCACGTACGGTTGAAACTGACAATTTAGCCTGGATGCAAAGAGGGTCTACCTGAGTAGCACCCTTCAGCTGTATAAACAATTTTGTATTCAATTGCGATTCAGCATCGTGATATGCATCCCGTCTCAGTTTATCAGTTTCTATATTCTGTACTCCAGGCGCATGAGCTGCTGAAAGCTACGAAACGACTAATACCAAATCTCTCTGGCTAAAGCATAAATTTTGGACTTCGTACCCCTTACTTGTAAAAGTAAGCTGCTTCTGTTACATTGTGCATAAGTAGCCTAATATGTCTGTCATCCATGTTGTCTCTTAGTGAGTGAGAGGCTAGAAAAGCTGCCAGGAGTTCTAGATAATTTATGTAATGCTCTGACTTAACCCAATCCCAGTGGCCACCTGTTTAATGTCTCCGAATACACCTCCCCAGCCTTTGTTACTGGCATCTGTTCATAGCACAAAATGAGGCTTATCTCTTTCATTGGTTTGTAAGAAGTGTTCACATTCTCTATCCACCATTTCAAATCCAATTTTGCATTATCAGACAATGATGTTTTCCCTCCATAATCACTTTTGTTAACGCTAACTGCTTCTGACTTATCAGATCCAGGGTTTTTCTTAAAACAAATACTTGAGGTGTAACATTATCGGTGAGACAGGCTTTAACTTATTAAAATATTAAAATATATTATAAAAATATTATATTGGCTGTAGCCCACTACTTTTTTGGTTTTACAAAGCTTTATTAGTAATTGAGCCTGTGCTGTTATTTTTTATTATAACTTGCATTATTTGATTGATCTGTCTTGTTCAAAGAAGAAAATTAAAGGATGTTTATAATGATATGTAAATTTAAACTATTTGTCAAAATAATATAAACAGACAGCCAAAACTTAAATCAAATTTATGAACTAATTTATTCATGAAATTATTTATTAAGAGACCACACTGATGCAATAGCATGTGCTGCATTGCATTGAACTTATGTTGAAACACTGGAAACATTTTATAACTTGCTAAAGTGAGCAAAATAATCATAAAGGTATGAGGATCATGTCGTCACATTGTTTATGTTACTTTCCAAATAAAATTGTCAAAAATGCCTGCGAGATCATACCAATATTTCTACATTCGTTAATTTGCCAGGCCGGCTGTTGAGCTGTATATGAGCAGCCATTCCCTGTGTCATACCTTTACATTAATTACGCACCAGAGGAATTAGTAATAAGTTGATGTTCATTAATTCAGTCAATATTTTTAGAATGAAACGTATTCTGATATTTGCGTTTACCTTCACCATCCATTAACATAATTTATTTTCAGTAACCTGCTGTTACCTGGCTTGTCTTTATAATTATGTTCATATTATGTGTTGCATAATATAAAACATTGAAAAATTTATCTATATAATCGATTAAACTCCTTGGTTACTTAGTAATTATGTGCAAAATTTAATTATGTACTGGATGAGTAAACGCCGGCGGAACTGTTTTAATAGTCCTCTGTCCGTCGTTCCTGCAAACTAAATAACGCACCAGAGGAAAATAAAATAATAGAATCAGGAAGGTTGTTCATACTCATTGTTACTCTGAGTGGCACCTCGCCAACTGATAATAATAACTTTTTTATGGCTATAAGTACTTAACATCAGTTAGAATGCTAACATATCACAGGAACAAGCACCTGATGACACACATATATGTCCCTTTGAGTATTGTACAGAGGAAATAATTTTTGTATATCCTTGCCAAGTCTATTTCATTTCAATGTAAAGCATTTAACATTCTCAGAACTGTATGGATGCACTGTGATATCTGACATTACCCAACAAGAAGCTTTATATGCACAATATGAATTGTGTTTTAACGGTTATTTTACAATTTAATTGCAGTAATCCAATAAAAATGTATATATGCACTTATTCGTTAAATCAATTTATGCAACCCATTCGAAACACACACCTATCACATTAAGCAAACATGATCAACGTCAAAAACTAGTTCTTCATATATGTTACGTGGATTCGCTCAAATTCTTAATATCAATACAAGTTGAGCCGCGTTTACCCAAAAGAAAAAAATAATTGCCAAGATACGATGTACTTAGAGTGTTAAGTATTTCTGTTATGTGGGTAGAATAATATTATTGCATTCGACGCGTATTCCAGCTGCAATTGATTCACTGAAGAAATTTTACTTTTCTCGTTAAAACAAGCATCGGGCATTTTATAAATCTCGCATTATGCCCACGAAGATTATTCCTATTCACTGCTACTTAGAGCAGTACAACAGTAACTGATGATTCTGTGATTTTACAAATAGACTGAAAAATCAGACAGTTTATTTGACAGATTGACTGAACCTACATGAAATAGTCTTTTGTGGAACATATCTAATTATTATGAAACAAAAATTTCCAAATAGTATAACTGGTTTTTTATTTGAGTAAACTTGATATGTGTTTCTCCTTTCTAGGCTATTTACGAAGAATTCTGATAAAATAAGAGGGGTAATCAGAATTATATATTTGAAATGTGCACACTGTTAACAAATGAAAAATACATACTAATTGTCAACTTGAATATATAAGTACAAGAATCAAGACAAAGGGAAAATTTTGATATAAAAGCATGTCATTTTGACATAAAACAGGATTTCAATCTGTAAAATGTAACTTATTAACAAAAAAAGTGTGAAAGTGTCCTAAAATACTAATGAAGTGTAATATTTCAGAAATGGCTTGAATTTAAGATTATGACTAATAATACGACATGATTCACTCGTTTCTATGACAGAGGGAAACCCTGGTAGTAAAGCACAAATTAAATAATTCTTGCATATTTTGAGAATTTAAACCAAGACTTTAAGTTTCACTTAGAAAAAACTAGCGACGGATCCAAGGGTTTCTAAGAAGGGAGAAAAGTATTTTAGGTAAAAGATTTATATATTCTTTTCTTTAAAGCGAGAATATACCTGTTATTTCATACCAAAATTCTTTCAAAGTTTTTGACATCTTGAAAGAAAATTCTAACAAAATTCTTGCACTGAGGGCGAGTGACATCACAGCAACACTCATCCCAAAGTAAGGAAATAAATGCCCACCTAAGAGAGTATAATATTAATATCTATAACGTTTATAAAACTATTTCTGCAAAACCAGAATTATGCAAATGGATGTTTTTTGATTATATGAAACAATAAACTATGCAATTATATGATGTATATTATATTAATTGTTTTAAGTATTTTAGATAAATAATATTAATGAAATGTCATTTAATCTTTCTTATTGTATAATTATAGTATTTCATTCTTTTTACGTTTCGGTCAATGTGTCACATAAACTGACTGATATTTCAGGAAATTGGAACGATGCCTGAAAACGTGATACATTTTATAAATGCCTAATTTAATCAAGATAAAGTTATACATATATATATGTGTGTGTGTATATGTTATCTAGATGTGTATAAGTTTTCTGGTTTCACCTTTTCATATTTGTCAGCTGGATAAATGTGACTGATTTTGGAATTTGGGGGCTAGGTAAGTGTAACTGAAGTGATATTTCATTTACAAATGAACTTTGTCATTATGCAATGGTTGTTCTGTTGTTCTGTTGTACGGGTGATCATGGATACACATCACTCAGTTCGAGTACGGGGACAATTAACGTGAACCGTCATGCGTGCATGGGTCCACTGAGCCTTATGTTATGATAAATCGAGTGATTATGCGGGAGATGAAGCGCCTAAATGTCGTTCAAAGGGTGTTTTTTTAACCATCTGAGGGCAATTTAGTTTCTAAAACCGCCCTTCAATTTTCCTATATTAACTTTCGTCTTGGGAGGTCTGGTTTTTCTGTTTTGAGTGACCTTAAATAAGTTCTGGTCAAATCTAGACATGTTTGCAAAGAAACAATAAAGCTCAGGTATCGTGCACAGTTGTCTACTGGACATTGCTGGCAACTATGTGACGTACACATCTTGCTACTAAATGAACACCCCGGGCTGTTTTTTTAAACCTATTCCCTTGGTCATATTAAATAATAATAATAATAATAATAATGATAATAAAAATTATAATAATAATCATTATAATAATAATATTAATAATCATAAACATAATCATAATCATAAATATGATTTGAATGGTATTTGTATAGCTCTAAATCTCCGGTAATTAAACAGAGCGTTAACACAGTGGAAACAAAACACATACAGAGTAAACTCCTTTCGATATTCTCTTGAATCCCCTAATGTGTTTAGTTACTCTTTCTCCCTATCTGCCTCTTGTATATTTAGTTTACTTCTTGAAAACCGGTGCCTGAACCAGGATATTTTAATGTGATTAAAGGTCGAAACCTTTTAATTTTGCTAACAGATCAACGAGAGTAAATAGGAACGAAATACTAGTATTGTCATTTCGGTCATCATTTTTAGACTGAAAACTTCAGGTGCCGGTGCACATCTGTGTAAGTTTAATTTATAATCGATTCAATCGTTGAAGATTCCTCAGAACTTATATTTCGTACAATGCCAACATAAATATTTTTTTCATCACAAGCTCTGTTTTATTTTTCAAATGTGACATATTCCATAGAGTCATGTTACAATCTTATCTTAAAATGCCTATGCATATAGAATGATTTGTGACGTTAATGTATGCACCCGACTCAAAACGCAATAACTATTATAAAGATCTGTATGTCATCGAAACCCAGTTGTTCATATAGCATAGGTAAATGT
Source organism: Sipunculus nudus (assembly GCA_026874595.1). NCBI lineage: Eukaryota > Metazoa > Annelida > Sipuncula > Golfingiida > Sipunculidae > Sipunculus > Sipunculus nudus. The sequence goes on from CM049314.1 coordinate 71,766,752, forward strand.
GATCTACATCAAATTATTTATAATTATTACTTATTTTTAAAGGGTTCATCCAGCAAACTGCTCACAAGCGCTTGTGCAAAAAAAAATTGTGATAGTAATTGTTAAAGCGATAAATGTTCATTTATGCAATTCCAAGATTAAAATGATTAAAATATGACTAAATGGTAATAAAATAATCAGTCAAGTAAGTTAAGAAACAAATATGCATTTATTGACTTTGGATCCTTATCACTCTTAATGTTTAAAATTTACAGGTCATAAAAAGGTATGTCTTCGGTCCATTTTTTAACAGTTCAGGTATAGAGGTGTCTCGTTAATCATCTTGTAAGCTGATCCATAACACAGGCGCCACACGGGAGAATGATCTCCCTCAGCAGGTTTTTAGATTAGATAAAGGCACAACTGGTAGATTTCTACCCAAGACCTGGGGTCCTAGTTGGCTTGCATGGTGTGAGATCAGACAGATAAGCTGGTCCTAGGTCATGTAGAGCTTTATATACATCCTCGACTAGTTCCTGATATATGCTACCAAGTGCTGATCAGATTTGTTATAGCATGTTTGCACAAGAAAAAAAAAACTTTTCAGGATTTGACACATGGAGTGTTAAATTGTTATAAGTTACACGGACAGAATTATATCCGTTGCATTTGACCAGTATTTCATATTCAGTTGATTCATTCTCGTTAAGAAAGAGTTACACATGTTTTGAGTCTCCGTTAATCCCTCCAAACTTGTATAATGTTTAAAAATAATAGAATATTATGAGAATAATAGTTATTCATACTCATGTTACTTCAGAAGGTGCCCTACTAAATGATAATATAACCCTAAACAAGTCAGAAAAAAAGTCACCATTATAGTAGCACAATGCAAGTCACTTGAAAATACCCTTAATTAAATGCACCTGATAGATTCTATAATACATATCTTGGATTTCAATCTTTTGAGACTGTCAGTTTCCTTGTGCAGTGATAAAACCAGCAGATATGGAAACAGTACATGATAAGACATTCCGCCGATCCATAGCACCTTTGATACCAGGTTCAGTATGCGCAGAGTAACATATTAATGGGTAACAAAGAAAGGCAAAGCCAACTGTTCTGTATTCAAAATCTCACCTTGCCAGGCCATGTAAGCAACGAAGATATCACAATAGACAAGCCAGGACTACGGTTTTAAGGAAAGCATTCAGCAAGGTACTATCTTCACTTGATACGTGGTATTTTATTCTGATATTAAATAGTCTGTCATCATCTCAATAACAGCATTTGGGAAATCTCTACCACATGTGATATTCTATTCGGATATTTAAGTGTTTGACATCATCTCAGTGACAGCATTTGCAAATTCTCTCCCAATTGTGGCGTCTCCAAAGTAAAGACTCGGAGTTACACAATGCGCCTCCAACAGGTACATATTATTTTCCTCGTCTTCTATGATGTCAATTCGTGCATACAGGCTTTTGCAAGGTATTTCTTTGATGGTGCGGTCAGCCATTTGACGAACAGACTTGGGAGGAGACCTTCTAACAATTTCAAAGTGTACCGAATTAAAGTCGAATCTCTGTCTGGGATTCTTTCGTCAGTGGTAACGTATTTTCCGAGAAAATAAATGATACCCCATTCACCGTTGTTTCCTCTACGAATTGCCTGCTGAACTACCATATCCATCTTTTTCAAAATTCTTGAGAAATCCTCCTGAAATGCTTTGGCTTCCGGAAGAGACGAAATTCGATGAACGTTGCAGCCACAACAACCAATCGCCGGCTTAACGAACATCTCCTTCCAGTTATTTTGGAACATTACCTTTGAGAGATCAGGGACTGAGTCCGTCGTTTTGAAAATCAATGTCCCCAGAATTGAAATCCCTTTAGATTTTAGTTCAAGCAGGTAACGTTTGTGAATGCTCCATATGTTGAGATTCCTGCTGTTAGCCAATCGTGCACCAGAGCGTTCTACATCTTCCAGGAACTGCATGAATCTGTCAAAGTCTTCATGACAAACCCACACCATAAGAGAGAGCACCAGATCGTATTTTCCCCTGAATGAAAACAAAAATTTATTTAAAAATTCAGGAATACGTTTCAATCATATTTAAGACCATTTGCAGAGAATGAGTCTGACGTGGAAGCCCTTTCGTTATTTTCCTACCACAAGACACCTTTTAAGTATATAAACAGGGTAGTAAAGCTTTGATATTTGTCTTTATTTGAACTACAAAAGCATATTCTGATAATTAATTACAAGAAATATTGCATACTAAAAGGAGCCCTATTCCTTTATGTGTCACGAAATATAGCTGTGGAAACTTATATCCAATAATAAGGTTCAGATGTGCATCCACTTCCATCATTATTTTCCCAAGATATCAAACAGTCACATTTAGCTTGGACTGCTTAGGACGTCAGTTAACATAATTGAAAATATAGCTTGCTTTAAATGATTTATCATTTAGACTGTTATTCATGGTTTCTATACATGCGAGTAGCAAAAAATAGTCTCTGATAAAAATGAAACATCAATATGAATTTAAGATGTTTTTTGGAGGATTTGTTTTTTTCATTTCCCCCATCCTTAAGCTGAGATTTGGCCGAAAATATTCCTCTCTGATGTCTGAATACCTAAGTCACGTCCTACAGGCTACAAAATTATTCTTACCAATCGACGTCGTCTGATGCCCTTGGGATATAATCCACAGAGATTCCATTGGCTTCTAGTACCTCTACTGGTGATGGATTATTCGGATCGTCGTATTCTTCGAATCGATTGGTAAAAGGCCCGGGAACGGCGATCCTTAACTTATATGAATAATGCGAAAGAAGAATCAATAATATTAAGACAATTTCAAACTGCGTCTATAAACTAGTGGAATTATTATGGGTTTTAAGATGATGGAAGAGAGCACACAGAGAACATATAGCTGGACAAACTGTCTCGTTTTAGCCATCTACACGAATTCCGTCAAGGAAACTTGAATATTGGGTGATTGTATGAGTAGCATTTCTTCTTGGAATTTAAATATTCCTGCATTTCTGGTGGCTCAAGCGAGGCTGATCTATAAAGATTAAATTTGCTATAAACTAGTTGAGTTTATATCTGCATATTGCAAGATTTTCTCAGCATTTGTGAACTTCAGCAGCTAGAGGGTTATTCTTGGACAGGAATACTTCCCTGGATTCTATCAGAGCTACCACATATTACGATCTCAATGGATGTAACTTGCAAATGAATATATCTGGTTAGACTGCTGGTTGATAGCTTGTTTTCGCCTCATTAATATCATTAGAAACTTGTAAGAAACTACTTATTAGTAGCCTTCCAACGTTATTGGGTAGGGTAAAAGAACTCTCACCAACCTACTATTGATAAAATTGATAACTTGATTGACTTTAACTAACCCTTTCCTTGTTAAACATGGTCGCTACACATCTTTGAGAGTCCATGGTCTGTCACATTGTATCACGCTATTAGCACCGGCAACAAAATGGGTTGAGAAAGTAGTATGGTATCAATGAGGCTCATGTTTATGTATTCCATGTTTTTTGGCAACTTCCGAATGTGACTTTATTGCTTTACTTTGCAACAAGGAACATAACATTGATCATGATGTGATTTGAATGTAATTTGCAAGGTGATTAGACTCCTAGGCTTATATTATCTGACGCATTTAGTTCACTCCATAAAAACCGGTTACACGTGCATAGAAATTGGATATTTTGATACGTTTAGTAATGTCCAAACTCTTAATTATGGTTACATACAGACGAAAGTAATAAGGAAAAAATACTAGTATTAAGTCATTTCAGTTTAAACTGATACGTAAGCCGGTGCACTTTCAGGTACGCTTTTTTCTGGAGGCTTCATTATCTCAAATCGTAAACGTTATGCCTTGAAATTCATTCCTTTAAATTCAAGATAATTCTTAAGTTGTTTTAGGAACCCGAAATCCGGTCACAATAAGACCGCCTTGAATGAGGCCGGCCTGTGTAGTGTAAAGATTCATAAAACTAGTGGTCGAAATTGGTTGTAAAATCATGTTTGTTGTTTGAAAGAAAAATCAAAAAAAAAAAATCACGTAGTCCGTTAATTACACTTCACAGGGCAGTCCTCTGTTTACGCTGCTCCTGACCACATGACAATGGCTCACACGTGACATTTGAATATTTAGTCATTCACAGCACCGTTTGCTCTCGGTTTGTGCGCAATACTATCAGACCACTTTAAGATACAAGGGGCTCCAACCTCCAACAATTCCACTGGAGTACTGGTTCCCTATCGATTCTCAACGCAGCACTAACTAATTAGCGCACAGCCTTTTCTATCTGGACTTTAGAATCAATGTCTTTCACAGCTGATGTCTGTTGGAATCATCCAGCCCTAGGTTACCGCATATATTTCCACACAATGATTTCAGGTACCTCTACAGTTTTGCGTGTAAATACTGTCAAAGTCCTGTTCTTGGAAGCGCTTACAATAGATACATATCGCCAGATTACTAGTCCGTTGGCAAATGCGATATCCGCGTTAAAGTTCGTGAAAAACTTATCAGCGGGGCCTTCCTCATACGGCTCAAGGACAGCTGTCCAGACTCTGGTGAACGCGAACTTGCCCTTAGACTTTATACATTGTCAGACTACACAATACTGGAGCGCTGATCAGGCAATTGTAGCGAATGATTCTTCCGTATCACTGCTTCCTGAATTCACAAGTCCTGGCAGACGTCTAGCCAACATCACTTTCTAATATGCCGACCGTCGTCAATTACATGAATTTAAAGATGGATACGCCTCCAGAGATAAAACCCTGAGAAAAAAAAAACTAAACAGTGCTCGGCAAAGAAAGTTACTTTAGAGATCACAAACAGTGACTGTTCCAACGGAATTTAACTGCACCGAAATTTACATCAAACGAGACAGGTGTGCTCTCTTACTAAAGTTCTCACGCTAAAAATCGAAACATGATAGTCCATTTTAATGTTCAATAAATTATCAAAACTATCATCTGGTTATACTCCATACTTGTACATGCAATACAATAACCAAGTAACAATTCTCTTGTGACATCACTCCCCCCGCCCCCTTTAAAAGAAAATAAATAGTATCTTTTCGATATGCAGAATCAATCCATTACATGTTTTGTAAAGACATTATACAATAACAATCTATTACAAGTAATGTGAAAACATTTTACAACTGATATCAATATGCACTGTCTGTCTTAACAAATACCGCAATATCCAATCAAGTTCAACACTCTGATAATCTACTTTAAAAGTCTGGCCCATAATTCAGCTTGCCAGAGACAGCCTGTATCTTAAATCTTAACTCTTGTAATACTTAAAACCATCTCATTATTCTCTTGTTTACGCACTTAGCTTTGCAAATACACTTGAGAGGTTTGTGGTGTGTTTGAATCGTGAAAGGTCTACATTACAAGTACATGTCGAATTTCAGAACTACCCAAAAATTGCCAAACTCTCCCTCTCAATGTTAGAGTAATTTATTAACCTATTAAAATAATTAATCTCTCTAGCAAGTAATTTCATGCCTGCATAAGCTACCAGATGCACCATTCCATCGTGTTCCCGCATAAGGATACTTCCAATTCCGATATCCGGCGAGTCGCACTTCAGTTAGAACTGCTTACTGAAATCTAGGAGTCTCAGAATAACGGGGGGGGGGGGGGGGGGGGGGGTCAGCAAGCTTAGCTTTAAGTCAGCTTTTTTCATTCTCATAGACCTCTTTGCGATCCAATTTGTTAGGCTGTCTATTCCGCGTAAGGTCCTTTAACGGAAGTAATATCTCAGGATAGTGCGGCACTAATTTATGACAATAACCGGTATGGCCTAGAAAGGCCCGCAAAGCTTTCTTTGTTTTCGGTCTTTCTCTGCTCTAGGTTTTCTTAAAGAGCGGCGGGTTTGTAGCTAAGTATCCGGTGCCAACAAGGTGGCCAAAATTTCTAGAATGCGACAAACTACAAATGTGTTTGATTGTTGGCGCGATTTAGTCTAGCTAGCACTTCTCTTAGCTTTCTTACAGGCTCGTCCCACATTTTCACGTGTACCAACATGTCTTCTTTTTTCCGTATCAAGTTCTGCATGTCGCTAAACAACTTCCGTATTATCCGTGTAAATACTGCCCCTACCGCCACTCATCCGAATGCCATTACCCTGAACTCATAATGTCAGTCTGGTGTTACGAATATCCGTTTTTCTCTAATTTCCTCGGACAACGGAATCTGCAAGTTGCATTCGTCAGATCGATTTTCGTAAGGAATCGGCTTTTGGCTTCATCCGTGAATAGTATTTTCTGCTCCGGCACTGGTTCTGATTCAAATACGACCGACTTGTTCAACTTATGGTAATCGACCACGAATATGATCATTCCCCCTGGTTTACGCATCAGAATAAAAGGTGTGGCAAATCTCGACTCGGACTTATCAATTATGTCAATCTCTGACATCTCGTTGATTTCCGTTCGCATCGTCTCCCTCAACTCAAAAGGAACACGATACCGTTTCAATTTCACGGGTGTATCGGACGTGAGTCGAATATTACATTAGATAAAATTGGTGAGTTTGGTGACATCTGTGAATACTTCCCCATACTGGTTCAATTAATCGTGTATCTCGCGCCGTTGTCGCTTGCCTAGCTCGGCATAAACCTGTAAGTCACGTTCACTTTGCCTGCGCACCGTTGATGTTTACAACATGGGTGAGGTTTCACCTTCTCTCCGGAGGTTTAGTTCTCCGACCAAGGGAGAATTGGTTTCACAATCCGGACATCCGGTTCTTGTATGTGGCCCATCTTCATAACATCAGCTCGAAAAGACTTGGGTACCACGATACTTGGTCCATCCGGATCACCGTGTTTATCTCGCGCAATTCGGATAAGAAATCATCCTTTACCCGAAGAGCACAGATCACTTCCTCGAGTTAACTTAGCAAGCTTCCAGTACAGGGCGCCTGCGCCATCAAAAGTTCGGCCGGACTTACATCAGCGACTGGACTAGCTACATGTAAACATCGCTTTGGCCTATTTTGCTGACGTGTAGCCGCCGGTGGTGACTCAACATTGTCACGCACTCTATCTGAATTCATGTCAGACTTCCAAGTAGAATTTGGATAGTTCGGATGCCGCACTCCTAATACGTTTTCTAGCACTAAGTCGCAAACGGCATCTCCGACTACCACCGCTGATAGTTCCAACATAATATGGACAATCTACACTAATCATCGTCGTAGGAACACGTTTAACTGATCCGTCCATGAACCGACACTCGGCGATGTGTCCAGTGAACTGGTCCGGGTCCACCTATGGTTCACGTACTCCTGCTGGAGAGCAACCGGAATCGCGTAACACCTTGGTTGCCTTGACCACTAACCCCTCACAAACAGGTGACGAGCTACCGCAAAGCAGTTAATCCGAATGTGTGACCCTGTTTATCCGAATACGGATTACGGAATCGAGTGTTTCTGACTCGGATTCCGTAACAACCTTTCGTAACAGCTAGGGCTTACGCTATTTGGTTTAGCAACGGCATTGACCTTTGCCCAAACCTGACACTGGCGTGTTTACATTCACGCGCCTTATGCCACAGACCTTTACAAATGAAGCAACATAAGCTTCTCGATGGCTTAACTGAATGTTCAAATGATCATCGATGTACGTCACCTTTCTCTCTCGGATGAGTTACTTGCTGTCCTGCTCGGGGAGCACTTCTACGGGAACCAGCCGTAAAACTGTGCAAGCCGTGGGCCTCCTTATAACTTTCGGCCATCTCCGCCATGCTATTTATCTCCCGACACTGTCTCTCTTAAAAAAATACATAGAGATCCTTGCTGCAACAGTTCAAATACTGTTCTCGCAACAGAAAGTTAACTTATAGGTAGGAGTCAGCGGCTATGTTCGCCATCTCGATCAAGTGGTCAAGGTATCCACTAAGCCGTACCGCAAACTGATTGGGAGTTTCGCCGCGCTCTGGCCTACAAGTACGCAACTTGTTACGATAACCCTCCTCAGTCATCTGGTAACGTTTTAAAAGAGGTAACTTTAGCTTATCAAAGTCCCTGGCATCGCTTACTGCTAACTGCACGTAAGTATCAGGTGCCTTACCACTCAACAATCGACTTAAGTACAATGCCCAACTATCGTGGTTCTGACACAGCGCTAAACATTCAAACCGCTCCAGGAATGCGTATAGCTTATTTTGCTGCTCGTCAAACCGAGGGAGATTTAGTTTTGGGACCGATTCCCTACACCTCATATGTTAACTATCACCTTCATCACCGCTGAATGCTAATTTCGATTTCAGCATTTCTATCTCCTGATCTTCCGGAGGTTTACGTTATATTCACTTATGCTCTATCTCTCCTAGTCTAGCCCTCTCTACGCGCTCAGCATCTTCCCACTGCTTGGATTCACACGCTTTTTAACGGACTTTTGTAGAGCTTCTTCCTTATACGCTTACGTCTGTCCACATTCGATAATGGCAATCAAAGACTCCATGATAACGGCTCAACTGACCGAAAATGCCAGTAAACTGCGTAATCTACACAGAAATCCGAGAACGTAAACAGTAAACGTTGATTTAGTGTATTGTAATGTAAGGATTGTTTTTAGAATAAATTATAAAGATTTGTTAACAAAAAACCACTGACTTCTTTATTCATTCCCCTAGACATTTCAAGCTGCCTGGTGTTACAGAATCTGATTATTTTACATCTCCGTAACAAAATTTATGCTCGTCACGACTACGTGATCTGTTGTTATTAGGTTCCGTAACAATTTGTTAAATGTCCATTCACTGCTATAATAATTTTATCCAGATATCGAATATTCACATTTGACTTGGACTTGCTAGGACGTCAATTAGCATAATGAAATAAATAGCATGCTTTAAATTATTTTTTATTTAGATTTCTGATATTCAGGGTTTCTTTACATGCAAGTGGCAAAACTGAGTTCCTTACAAAGTGTAACATCAGAATGAAGTTATGATGTTCTGTAGAGAGATTTGAATATTCATTTTCCCCACCCTTAAGCTTAGGTCGGGCTGAAAACATTCCTCTCCAATGTCTGTTTAACAAAGTAACGTTCCACAGACTACAATTTTTTTCTTACCAATCGATGTCGTCTGATGCCCACGGGATATAACCGACAGAGAATCCAGTACCTCTTCTGGGCTTCAAGTACCTCTAATGGTGATGGATCATTCCGATTGTCGTAATCTTCGAATCGCTTGGTTCAAGGACCGGGGACGGCAATCCTTAACTTATTTGAAAAATGAAAAAGAAGACTCAATAGTAGGAAGAGGATTCCAAACCGCGTTTATTAACAAGGACAACCTAATCGCAGTCTAAGGCGTATTAAAACATTACAAGAGAGCACACACAGTACATATAACTGGACCAATGTCACGTTTTATCCATCTACCATTTGAACATTCCTGGATCTCTTTTTCCTCCAACGAGTCAGTTCTATATAGATTAGCTTAGCTATAAACTAGTTCAATTTATATCTGGCCATTGCAAGCTTTCGTCAACATCTGCATAACTTAAGGAGATAGACTGTTGTTCCTGGACATGGAAACTGCCCCGAATTCTACTAGAGAGGCCACATAAAAAGAACTCAGTGGATGAAACGTGCAAATGAATATATTTGGTTGGACTGCCTCTGACCGGTGATTATACTAGTGTCAAGACCGAAGGGGCGGATATAGGATCTTAAAAAATGGGGCTCAACAAACTCCTACGGGAAAATAAGTGTGCCGGTGAAACGCTTTATTTATATATAATACTATTATATTATCGTTATATTTAATAATAATAATAATAATAATAATAGTAATAATAATAATTATAACAATACCTGACATTTGAATGGTAAAGCGCCAAATATCCGATAACAGGACAGAGCGTTACTGCAGAGAAACGAGAACCTTCCGTTCCCCCTCTCTGTCTCTCTCATTCCTCAATAGGAATAAAGTTTGTGAGCGCCATGTAACCGCAATGTAAGAATAAAAAAGGAAAAAAACAACTGATTTTTTTTAGATAATTTATGTAATGCTCTGACTTAACCCAATCCCAGTGGCCACCTGTTTAATGTCTCCGAATACACCTCCCCAGCCTTTGTTACTGGCATCTGTTCATAGCACAAAATGAGGCTTATCTCTTTCATGGGTTTGTAAGAAGTGTTCACATTCTCTATCCACCATTTCAAATTTTGCATTATCAGACAATGATGTTTTCCCTCCATAATTCCCTCCTCCTGCTTCTGACTTATCAGATCCAGGGTTTTTCTTAAAACAAATACTTGAGGTGTAACATTATCGGTGAGACAGGCTTTAACTTATTAAAATATTAAAATATATTATAAAAATATTATATTGGCTGTAGCCCACTACTTTTTTGGTTTTACAAAGCTTTATTAGTAATTAAGCCTTTGCTGTTATTTTATTATAACTTGCATTATTTGATTGATCTGTCTTGATCAAAGAAGAAAATTAAAGGATGTTTATAATGATATGTAAATTTTAAACTATTTGTCAAAATAATATAAACAGACAGCCAAAACTTAAATTTGTGAACCAATTTATTCATGAAATTATTTATTAAGAGACCACACTGATGCAATAGCATGTGCTGCATTGCATTGAACTTATGTTGAAACACTGGAAACATTTTCTAACTTGCCAAAGTGAGCAAAATAATCATAAAGGATCATGTCGTCACATTGTTTATGTTACTTTCCAAATAAAATTGTCAAAAATGCCTGCGAGATCATAACAATATTTCTACATTCGTTAATTTGCCAGGCCGGCTGTTGAGCTGTATATGAGCAGCCATTCCCTGTGTCATACCTTTACATTGATTACGCACCAGAGGAATTAGTAATAAGTTGATGTTCATTAATTCAGTCAATATTTTTAGAATGAAATGTATTCTGATATTCTCGTTTGCCTTCACCATCCGTTTACATAATTTATTTTCAGTAACCTGCTGTTACCTGGCTTGTCTTTATAATTATGTTCACATTATGTGTTGCATAATATAAAACATTGAAAAATATATCTATATAATCGATTAAACTCTTTAGTTACCTAGTAATTATGTGCATAATTAAATTATGTACTGCTAGAGTAAACGCCGGCGGAACTGTTTTAATAGTCCTCTGTCCGTCGTTCCTGCAAACTAAATAACGCATCAGAGGAAAATAAAATAACAGAATCAGGAAGGTTGTTCATACTCATTGTTACTCGGAGTGGCTCCTCGCCAACTGATAATAATAACTTTTTATGGCTATATGTACTTAACATCAGTTAGAATGCTAAACATATCACAGGAACAAGCACCTGATGACACACATATATGTCCCTTTGAGTATTGTACAGAGGAAATAATTTTTGTATATCCTTGCCAAGTCTATTTCATTTCAATTTAAAGCATTTAACATTCTCAGAACTGTATGGATGCACTTGATATCTGACATTACCCAACAAGAAGCTTTATATGCATAATATGAATTGTGTTTTAACGGTTATTTTACAATTTAATTGCAGTAATCCAATATAAATGTATATATGCACTTATTCGTTAAATCAATTTATGCAAACCCATTCGAAACACACACCTATCACATTATGCAAACATGATCAACGTCAAAAACTAGCTCTTCATATATGTTACGTGGATTCGCTCAATTCTAATATCAATACAAGTTGAGCCGCGTTTACCCAAAAGAGAAAAATAATTGCCAAGATACGATGTACTTAGAGTGTTAAGTATTTCTGTTATGTGGATAGAATAATATTATTGCATTCGACGCATATTCCAGCTGCAATTGATTCATTGAAGAAATTTTACTTTTCTCGTTAAAACAAGCATCGGGCATTTTATAAATCTCGCATTATGCCCACGAAGATTATTCCTATTCACTGCTACTTAGAGCAGTACAACAGTAACTGATGATTCTGAGATTTTACAAATAGACTGAAAAATCAGACAGTTTATTTGACAGATTGACTGAACCTACATGAAATAGTCTTTTGTTGCACATATCTCATTATTGTGAAACAAAATTTGCCAAATAGTATAACTGGTTTCATTTGAGTAAACTTGATATGTGTTTCTCCTTTCTAGGCTATTAACGAAGTATACTGATAAAATAAAAGGGGTAATCAGAATTAAATATTTGAAATGTGCACACTGTTAACAAAATGAAAAATACATACTAATTGTCAACTTGATAGTGTTAGTACAAGAATCAAGACAAAGGGAAAATTTGATTAATGTAACAGCAATAATATGTAACATTCACGATGAAGATTGGTGAAGGATAACAACAATCACATAGTTAACAAAATCAAATTTACATTTAGATATTCAGATGAGGTACAAAGGATTGAGTTGTATCTCAATTACCGAATATATAATTAGATGCTATCTATAATCTTTCAGTGCAGCCAAACTGTGATGGCTTGGAATGTTGAGCGTCAAGTAAACCCTGTAACGTATTGACATATAAAAGCATGTCATTTTGACATAAAACAGGATTTCAATCTGTAAAATGTAACTTATTTACAAAAAAAGTGTGAAAGTGTCCTAAAATACCAATGAAGTGAAATATTTCAGAAATGGCTTTAATTTAAGATTATGACTAATAATACGACATGATTCACTTGTTTCTATGACAGAGGGAAACCCTCGTAGTAAAGCACAAATTAAATAATTCTTGCATATTTTGAGAATTTAAACCAAGACTTTAAGTTTCACTCAGAAAAAAACTAGCGACAGATCCAAAGGTTCCTAAGAAGGTAGAAACTTAGGGAGCTTTTGTCCCCAAAGTATTTTAGGTAAAAGATTTATATATTCTTTTCTTTAAAGCGAGAATATACCTGTTATTTCATACCAAAATTCTTTCAAAGTTTTTGACATCTTGAAAGAAAATTCTAACACAATTCTTGCACTGAGGGCGAGTGACATCACAGCAAAACCCATCCCAAAGTAAGGAAATAAATGCACACCTGAGGGAGTATAATATTAACATCTATTACGTTTATAAAACTATTTCTGCAAAACCAGAATTATGCAAATGGATGTTTTTTTTATTATATGAAACAATAAACTATGCAATTATATGATGTATATTATATTAATTATTTTAAGTATTTTAGATAAATAATATTAATGAAATGTCATTTAATCTTTCTTATTGTTTAATAATAGTATTTAATTCTTTTTACGTTTCGGTCAATGTGTCATATAAACTGACTGATATTTCAGGAAAATTGGAAAGATGCCTGAAAACGTGATACTAATAAATGCCTAATTTAATCAAGATAAAGGTATACATATATATATATATGTGTGTGTATATGTTATCTAGATGTGTATAAGTTTTCTAGTTTCACCTTTTCATATTTGTCAGCTGGATAAATGTGACTGATTTTGGAATTTGGGGGCTAGGTAAGTGTAACTGATGTGATATTTCATTTACAAATGAACTTTATCATTATGCAATGATTGTTCTGTTGTTCTGTTGTACGGGTGATCATAGATACACATCACTCAGTTCGAGTACGGGGACAATTAACGTGTACCGTCATGCGTGCATGGGTCCACTGAGCCTTATGTTATGATAAATTGAGTGATTATGCGGGAGATGAAGCGCCTAAATGTCGTTCAAAGGGTTTTTTTAACCATCTGAGGGCAATTTAGTTTCTAAAACCGCCCTTCAGTTTTCCTATATTAACTTTCGTCTTGGGAGGTCTGGTTTTTCTGTTTGGAGTGACCTTAAGTAAGTTCTGGTTAAATCTAGACATGTTTGCAAAGAAACAATAATGCTAAGGTTGTCTACTGGACATTGCTGGCGATTATGTGACGTACACATCTTGCTACTAAATGAACACCCCGGGCTGTTTTTATTAATCCTATTCCCTTGGTCATATTAAATAATAATAATAATAATAATAATAATAATGATAATAATAATAATAATCATTATAATAATAATATTAATTATCGTAAACATAATCATAATCATTAATTTGATTTGAATGGTATTTGTGTAGCTCTAAATCTCCGGTAATTAAACAGAGCGTTAACACAGTGGAAACAAAACACATACAGAGTAAACTCCTTTCGATATTCTCTTGAATCCCGTAATGTGTTTAGTTACTCTTTCTCCCTATCTGCCTCTTGTATATTTAGTTTACTTCTTGAAAACCGGTGCCTGAACCAGGATATTTTAATGTGATTGAAGGTCCAAACCTTTTAATTTTGCTAACAGATCAACGAGAGAAAATAGGAACGAAATACTAGTATTCTCATTTCGGTCATCATTTTTAGATTGAAAACTTCAGGTGCCGGTGCACATCTGTGTAATTTTATTTTATAATCGATTCAATCGTTGAAGATTCCTCCGAACTTGTATTTCTTACAATGCCAACATAAATATTTTATTCATCACAAGCTCTATTTTATTTTTCAAATGTGACATATTCCATAGGTCATGTTACAATCTTATCTTAAAATGCCTATGCATATAGAATGATTTGTGACGTTAATGTATGCACCCGACTCAAAACGCAATAACTATTTTAAAGACCTGTACGTCATCGAAACCCAGTTTTTCATATAGGTTAGGCAAATGTAATCTACCTCAAATTATTTATAATTATTGCTTATTTTAAAGGGTTCATCCAGCAAACTGCTCACAAGCGCTTGTGCAAAAAAAATTGTGATAGTAATTGTTAAAGCGATAAATGTTCATTTATGCAATTCCAAGATTAAAACGATTAAAATATGACTAAATGGTAATAAAATAATCAGTCAAGTAAGTTTAGAAACAAATATGCATTTATTGACTTTGGATCCTTATCACTCTTAATGTTTTAAATTTACAGGTCATAAAAAGGTATGTCTTCGGTCCATTTTTTAACAGTTCAGGTATAGAGGTGTCTCGTAAATCATCTTGTAAGCTGATCCATAACACAGGCGCCACACGGGAAAATGATCTCCCTCAGCAGGTTTTTAGATTAGATAAAGGGAAAATTGGTAGATTTCTTCCCAAGACCTGGGGTCCTAGTTGGCTTGCATGGTGTGAGATCAGACAGATAAGCCGGTCCTAGGTCATGTAGAGCTTTATATACATCCTCGACTAGTTCCTGATATATGCTACCAAGTGCTGATCAGATTTGTCATAGCATGTTTGCACAAGAGAAAAAAAAAACCTTTCAGGATTTGACACATGGAGTGTTAAGTTGTTATAAGTTACACGGATAGAATTATATCCGTTGCATTTGACCAGTGGTTCATCTTCAGTTGATTCATTCTCGTTAAAAAAGAGTCACACATTTTTTGAGTCTCCGTTAATCCCCCCAAAGTTGTATAATGTTTAAAAAAATTAGAATATTATGGGAATAATAGTTATTCGTACTCATGTTACCTCAGGTGGTGCCCTACTAAATGATAATATAACCCTAAACAAGTCAGAAAAAAGTCACCAGTATAGTAACACAATGCAAGTCACTTGAAAATACCCTTATTTAAATGCACCTGATAGATTCTATAATACATATCTTGGATTTCAATCTTTTGAGACTGTCAGTTTCCTTGTGCAGTGATAAAACCAGCCGATATGGAAACAGTACATGATAAGACATTCCGCCGATCCATAGCACCTTTGATACCAGGTTCAGTATGCGCAGAGTAACATATTAATGGGTAACAAAGAAAGGCAAAGCCAACTGTTCTGTATTCAAAATCTCACCTTAGCAGGCCATGTAAGCAACGAAGATATCACAATAGACAAGCCAGGACTACGGTTATAAGGAAAGCTTTCAGCAAGGTACTATCTTCACTTGATACGTGGTATTTTATTCTGATATTAAATAGTCTGTCATCATCTCAATAACAGCATTTGGGAAATCTCTACCACATGTGATATTCTATTCGGATATTTAAGTGTTTGACATCATCTCAGCGACAGCATTTGCAAATTCTCTCCCGATTGTGGCGTCTCCCAAGTAAAGACTCGGAATTACACAATGCGCCTCCAACAGGTACATATTATTTTCCTCGTATTCTATGATGTCAATTCGTGCATACAGGCTTTTACAAGGTATTTCTTGAAAGGTGCGGTCAGCCATTTGACGAACAGACTTAGGAGGAGACCTTCTAACAAGTTTAAAGTGTACCGAATTAAAGTTGGAATCTCTGTCTGGGATTCTTTCGTCAGTGGTAACGTATTTTCCGAGAAAATAAATGATACCCCATTCACCGTTGTTTCCTCTACGAATTGCCTGCTGAACTATCATATCCATCTTTTTTTAAATTCTTGAGAAATCCTCCTGAAATGCTTTGGCTTCCGGAAGAGACAAAATTCGATGAACGTTGCAGCCACAACAACCTATCGCCGGCTTAACGAACATCTCCTTCCAGTTATTTTGGAACATTACCACTGAGAGATCAGGGACTGAGTCAGTCGATTTGAAAATCAATGTCCCCAGAATTGAAATCCCTTTAGATTTGAGTTCAAGCAGGTAACGTTTGTGAATGCTCCATATGTTGAGCTTCCTGCTGTTAGCCAATCGGGCACCAGAGCGTTCTACATCTTCCAGGAACTGCATGAATCTGTCAAAGTCTTCATGACAAACCCACACCATAAGAGAGAGCACCAGATCATATTTTCCCCTGAATGAAAACAAAAATTTATTTAAAAATTCAGGAATACGTTTCAATCATATTTAAGACCATCTGCAGAGAATGAGTCTGACGTGGAAGCCCTTTCGTTATTTTCCTACCACAAGACACCTTTTAAGTCTATAAACAGGGTAGTAAAGCTTTGATATTTGTCTTTATTTGAACTACAAAAGCATATTCTGATAATTAATTACAAGAAATATTGCATACTAAAAGGAGCCCTATTCCTTGTATATGTCACGAAATATAGCTGTGGAAACTTATATCCAATAATAAGGTTCAGATGTGCATCCACTGCCATCATTATTTTCCCAAGATATCAAACAGTCACATTTAGCTTGGACTGCTTAGGACGTCAGTTAACATAATTGAAAATATAGCTTGCTTTAAATGATTTATCATTTAGACTGTTTTTCATGGTTTCTATACATGCGAGTAGCAAAAAATAGTCTCTGATAAAAATGAAACATCAATATGAATTTAAGAAGTTTTTACGAGGATTTGTTTTTTTCATTTCCCCCATCCTTAAGCTGAGATTTGGCCGAAAATATTCCTCTCTGATGTCTGAATACCTGAGTCACGTCCTACAGGCTACAAAATTATTCTTACCAATCGACGTCGCCTGATGCCCTTTGGATATAATCCACAGAGATTCCATTGGCTTCTAGTACCTCTACTGGTGAGAGATTATTTGGATCGTCGTATTCTTCGAATCGATTGGTAAAAGGCCCGGGAACGGCGATCCTTAACTTATATGAATAATGCGAAAGAAGAATCAATAATATTAAGACAATTTCAAACTGCGTCTATAAACTAGTGGAATTATGATGGGTTTTAAGATGATGCAAGAGAGCACACAGAGAACATATAGCTGGACAAACTGTCACGTTTTAGCCATCTACACGAATTCCGTCAAGGAAACTTGAATATTGGGTGATTGTATGAGTAGCATTTCTTCTTGGAATTTAAATATTCCTGCATTTCTGGTGGCTCAAGCGAGGCTGATCTATAAAGATTAATTTTGCTATAAACTAGTTGGATTTATATCTGCAAATTGCAAGATTTTCTCAGCATTTGTGAACTTCAGCAGCTAGAGGGTTATTCTTGGACAGGAATACTTCCCTGGATTCTATCAGAGCTACCACATATTACGATCTCAATGGATGTAACTTGCAAATGAATATATCTGGTTAGACTGCTGGTTGATAGCTTGTTTTCGCCTCATTAATATCATTAGAAACTTGTAAGAAACTACTCATTAGTAGCCTTCCAACGTTATTGGGTAGGGTAAAAGAACTCTCACCAACCTACTATTGATAAAATTGATAACTTGATCGACTTTAACTAACCCTTTCCTTGTTAAACATGGTCGCTACACATCTTTGAGAGTCCATGGTCTGTCACATTGTATCACGCTATTAGCACCGGCAACAAAATGGGTTGAGAAAGTAGTATGGTATCAATGACGCTCATGTTTATGTATTCCATGTTTTTTGGCAACTTCCGAATGTGACTTTATTGCTTTACTTTGCAACAAGGAACATAACATTGATCATGTTGTGATTTGAATGTTATTTGCAAGGTGATTAGACTCCTAGGCTTATATTATCTGACACATTTAGTTCACTCCATAAAAACCGGTGACACGTGCATGGAAATTGGATATTTTTATACGTTTAGTAATGTCCAAACTCTTAATTATGGTTACATACAGACGAAAGTAATAAGGAAAAAATACTAGTATTAAGTCATTTCAGTTTAAACTGATACGTTAGCCGGTGCACTTTCAGGTACGCTTTTTTCTGGAGGCTTCATAATCTCAAATCGTAAACGTTATACCTTGAAATTCATTCCTTTAAATACAAGATAATTCTTAAGTTGTTTTAGGAACCCGAAATCCGGTCACAATAAGACCGCCTTGAATGAGGCCGGGCTGTGTAATGTAAAGATTCATAAAACTAGTGGTCGAAATTGGTTGTAAAATCATGTTTGTTGTTTGAAAGAAAAAGGTGATAGATAATTGATAGATATATTATGTAACTTTTATATGCCAACGTGCTGTATAAATGTGTTTTAAAATGTTATAACGATAATCATAGACGCGCTGAGGTTCATCTTCGTTCTGTATATTGACACCAGTGTCACACCACTAAAGATGTGAACGACCAGGTTCTTTTAAATGTCAAGCAAACTGGCTGAATTTAATATATACATACATACACTACTAAAGATGAACAAGACATTAGTCAACAAACGAATCAATATATGAAAAAAAAAATACTCTGACATTTCTCGAGAGAGGCGCTTAAAACAGAAAAGCAATGATGATCACAAGCATCCGGTAATTAACACAAGAAAAAAATCACGTAGTCCGTTAATTACACTTCACAGGGCAGTCCTCTGTTTACGCTGCTCCTGACCACATGATAATGGCTCACACGTGACATCTGAATATTTAGTCATTCACAGCACCGTTTGCTCTCGGTTTGTGCGCAATACTATCAGACCACTTTAAGATACAAGGGGCTCCAACCACCAACAATTCCACTGGAGTACTGGTTGCCTATCGATTCTCGACGCAGCACTAACTGATTAGCGCACAGCCTTTTCTATCTGGACTTTAGAATCAATGTCTTTCACAGGTGATATCTGTTGGAATCATCCAGCCTTAGGTTACCGAATATATTTCCACACAATGATTTCAGGTACCTCTACAGTTTTGCGTGTAAATAATGTCAAAGTCCTGTTCTTGGAAGCGCTTACAATAGATACATATCGCCAGATTACTAGTCCGTTGGCAAATGCGATATCCGCGTTAAAGTTCGTGAAAAACTTATCAGCGGGGCCTTCCTCATACGGCTCTAGGACAGCTGTCCAGACTCTGGTGAACGCAGACTTGCCCTTAGACTTTATACATTGTCAGACTACACAATACTGGAGCGCTGATCAGGCAATTGTAGCGGATGATTCTTCCCAATCACTGCTTATATGTATATGCTTCCTGAATTCACAAGTCCTGGCAGACGTCTAGCCAACATCACTTTCTAATATGCTAACCGTCGTCAATTACATGAATTTAAAGATGGATACGCCTCCAGAGATAAAACCCTGAGAAAAAAAAACTAAACAGTGCTCGGCAAAGAAAGTTACTATAGAGATCACAAACAGTGACTGTTCCAACGGAATTTAACTGCACCGAGATTTACATCAAACGAGACAGGTGTGCTCTCTTACTTAAATTCTCACGCTAAAAATCGAAACATGATAGTCCATTTTAATGTTCAATAAATTATCAAAACTATCATCTGGTTATACTCCATACTTGTACATGCAATACAATAACAAAGTAACAATTCTCTTGTGACATCACTCCCCCCGCCCCTTTAAAAAGAAAATAAATAGTATCTTCTCGATATGCAGAATCAATCCATTACATGTTTTGTAAAGACATTATACAATAACAATCTATTACAAGTAATGTGAAAACATTTTACAACTGATATCAATATGCACTGTCTGTCTTAACAAATACCGCAATATCCAATCAAGTTCAACACTCTGATAATCTACTTTAAAAGTCTGGCCCATAATTCAACTTGCCAGAGACAGCCTGTATCTTAAATCTTAACTCTTGTAATACTTAAGACCATCTCATTATTCTCTTGTTTACGCACTTAGCTTTGCAAATACACTTGAGAGGTTTGTGGTGTGTTTGAATCGTGAAAGGTCTACATTACAAGTACATGTCGAATTTCAGAACTACCCAAAAATTGCCAAACTCTCCCTCTCAATGTTAGAGTAATTTATTAACCTATTAAAATAATTAACTTCTCTAGCAAGTAATTTCATGCCTGCATAAGCTACCAGATGCACCATTCCATCGTGTTCCCGCATAAGGATACTTCCAATTCCGACATCCGACGAGTCGAACTTCAGTTAGAACTGCTTACTGAAATCTAGGAGTCTAAAAAAGGGGGGGGGCGGTCAGCAAGCTTAGCTTTAAGTCAGCTTTTCTCATTCTCAAAGACCGCTTTGCGATCCAATTTGTTAGGCTGTCCATTCCGCGTAAGGTCCTTAAACGGAATTAATATCTCAGGATAGTTCGGCACTAATTTGTGACAATAACCGGTATGGTCTAGAAAGGCCCGCAAAGCTTTCTTTGTTTTCGGTCTTTCTCTGCTCTAGGATTTCTTAAAGAGCGGCGGGTTTGTTGCCAAGTATCCGGTGCCAACAAGGTGGCCAAAAATTTCTAGAATGCGACAAACTACAAATGTGTTTGATGGTTGGCGCAATTAAGTCTAGCTAGCACTTCTCTTAGCTTTCTTACAGGCTCGTCCCACATTTTCACGTGTACCAACATGTCTTCTTTTTTCCATATCACGTTCTACATGTCGCTAAACAACTTCCGTATTATCCGTGTAAATACTGCCCCTACCGCCACTCATCCGAATGCCATTACCCTGAACTCGTAATGTAAGTCTGGTGTTACGAATATCCGTTTGTCTCTAATTTCCTCGGACAACGGAATCTGCAAGTTGCATTCGTCAGATCGATCTTCGTAAGGAATCGGCTTTTGGCTACATCCGTTAATAGTATTTTCTGCTCCTGCACTGGTTCTGATTCAAATACGACCGACTTGTTCAACTTATGGTAATCGATCACGAATATGATC
Organism: Sipunculus nudus; assembly: GCA_026874595.1. NCBI lineage: Eukaryota > Metazoa > Annelida > Sipuncula > Golfingiida > Sipunculidae > Sipunculus > Sipunculus nudus. Next base: position 71,788,125 of record CM049314.1, read on the forward strand.
ATTCCCCCTGGTTTACCCATCAGAATAAAAGGTGTGGCAAATCTCGACTCGGACTTATCAATTATGTCAATCTCTAACATCTCGTTGATTTCCGATCGCATCGTCTCCCTCAACTCAAAAGGAACACAATACAGTTTCAATTTCACGGGTGTATCGGACGTGAGTCGAATATAACATTGGATAAAATTGGTGAGTTTGGGGACATCTGTGAATACTTCCCCATACTGGTTCAACAAATCGTGCATCTCGCGCCGTTGTCGCTTGCCTAGCTCCGCATAAACCTGTAAGTCACGTTCACTTTGCCTGCGCACCGATGATGGTTACAACATGGGGGAGGTTTCATCTTCTCTCCGGAGGTTTAGTTCTCCGACCAAGGGAGATTTGGTTTCACAATCCGGTCATCCGGTTCTTGTATGTGGCCCATCTTCATAACATCAGCTCGTAAAGACTAGGGTACCACGATACTTGGTCCATCCGGATCACCGTGTTTATCTCGCGCAATTCGGATAAAGAAATCATCCTTTACCCGGAGAGCACTATCACTTCCTAGAGTAAACTTAGCAAGCTTCAGTACAGAGCTAACGATTGATTTTCTTCCTGCGCCATCAAAAGTTCGGCCGGACTTACATCAGCGACTGGACTAGCTACATGTAAACTTCGCTTTGGCCTATTTTGCTGACGTGTAGCCGCCGGTGGTGACTCAACATTGTCACGCACTCTATCTGAATTCCTGTCAGAAATCCAAGTAGAATTCGGATCGTTCGGATGCCGCACTCCTAATACGTTTTCTAGCACTAAGTCGCAAACGGCATCTCCGACTACCACCGCTGATAGTTCCAACATAATATGGACAATCTACACTAATCATCGTCGTAGGAACACGTTTAACTGATCCGTCCATGAACCGACACTAGACGATGTGTCCAGTGAACTGGTCCGGATCCACCTATGGTTCACGTACTCCTGCTGAAGAGCAACCGGAATCGCGTAACACCTTGGTTGCCTTGACCACTAACCACTCACAAATAGGTGACGAGCTACCACAAAGCAGTTTATCCGAATGACTGACCCTGTTTATCCGAATACGGATTAACGGAATCGAGTGTTTCTGACTCGGATTCCGTAACAACCTTTGACATCAGCTAGGGCTTACGCTATTCGGTTTAGCAACGGCATTGACCTTGGCCCAGACCTGACACTGGTCTGTTTACATTCACGCGCCTTATGCCACAGACCTTTACAAATGAAGCAACATAAGCCTCTCGATGGCTTAACTGAATGTTCACGTGATCATCGATGTACGTCGATTTACTCGGATGAGTTAATTGCTGTCCTGCTCGGGAAGCACTTCTACGGGAACTAGCCTTAAAACTGTGCAAGCCGTGGGCCTCCTTATAACTCTCGGCCATCTCCGCCATGCTATTTATCTCCCGACACTGTCTCTCTTAAAAAAAATACATAGAGATCCTTGCTGCAACAGTTCAATACTGTTCGCGCAACAGAAAGTTAACTAATAGGTAGGAGTCAGCGGCTATGTTCGCAATCTCGATCAAGTGATCAAGGTATCCACTAAGCCGTACCGCAAACTGATTGGGTGTTTCGCCGCGCTCTGGCCTACAAGTACGCAACTTGTTACGATAACCCTCCTCAGTCATCTGGTAACGTTTAAAAGAGGTAACTTTAGCTTATCAAAGTCCCTGGCATTGCTTACTGCTAACTGCACGTAAGTATCAGGTGCCTTACAACTCAACAATCGACTTAAGTACAATGCCGAACTATCGTGGTTCTGACACAGCGCTAAACATTCAAACCGCTCCAGGAATGCGTATAGCTTATATTGCTGCTCGTCAAACCGAGGGAGCTTTAGTTTTGGGACCGATTCTCTACTTCTCATCTGTTAACTATCATCTTAATCACCGCTGAATGCTAATTTCGATTTCAGCATTTCTCTCTCCTGAGCTTCCGGAGGTTTACATTATATTCGCTCATGCTCTATCACTCGTAGTCTAGCCCTCAGCATCTTCCCACTGCTTGGATTCACACGCTTGTTAACAGACTTTTGTAGAGCTTCTTCCTTATACGCTTACGTCTGTCCACATTCAATAATGGACTTCAAAGACTCCATGATAACGGCTCAACTGACCGACAATGCCAGTAAACTGTGTAATCTACACAGAAATCCGAGAACGTAAACAGTAAACGCTGACAAAGTGAACCACTGATCCTTACAATCACACGCGTGTTGCACCGAAAATTAAAAGACGCACGGATGGACGGATAAATATGAAGGGTGCGATATTAAAGTCTGAGTACACTAATTAAAAGCAAACCTGTCGGGTGACCTAGCTCAAAAAATCATCACAACCCAAAGTAATTAGATTAAACCAAAGAGCTCTAGCTGTCGAATCCCTACTCTGAGTAATTATCAAACAAATTACAGTGGTTTACCATATCACTGAATAACTATTAAGCATATAACAAAAGTTTACCATATCAAAGTATTAACCTGCATTACCTGAACGTGGAATGCCTGCTGAACTATTATTTCCATCTTTTTCAACATTCCTGAGAAATCTCCCCTACTTTTGCTTCCAGAAGAGCTAAATTTAATGAACATTATAGCCACAACCACCTATCGCCGGCTTCATGAACACCTCCTACCACAGGACACTCTCTATGTTTATTAACAGGGTAGTAAAGCTTTGAAATTTGTCGTTATGTATACTACAAAGGCATTTACTTTTATTCCATTACTAGTAATATTGCATACCAAAAGGACCCATATTCTTTGTATTTAACATTTCAACAATTAATTGTCACAAGAAATAGCTATTGAAACGAACATCTATTGTTGTAGTCTAGAGGGTACCAGAATTGAAAGTTCTGGGCTTGTGGTGTAAAAAGTTATAAATAGGGGCTGTGTTAAGAGCCGGAAGGAGAAAAAAAATCCAGCGGACACGGAAGAGTGGGAGTCCGTTTTTAAACCTTACCAATAATGGCTGTTGTGTCAGATTTAACGGACTTAATACAGATGTAATACGGACTTTCTCCAGTTTGCCTTTTGATAATAACTGTTTACGTGGATCATTGGATTTAAACTACTCTTTAGAGCTGTGACAGTCGTGGTATCCAGAATCAAAGCACAGGATCCGGACACTCTGGCACTGTACATTGTATTTGTTATACTGGGTAATTCTATTTAATTTACTGTTATACTGTTGTTATACTGTGTAATTGTATTGATTTAGTGTATTGTAATGTAAGCATTGTTTTTAGAATAAATTATAAAGATTTGATAACAAAAAAACTATTGACTTCTTTATTCATTCCCCTAGACATTTCAAGCTGCCTAGTGTTACAGAATCTGATTATTTTACATCTCCGTAACAAAATTTATGCTCGTCACGACTACGTGATCTGTTGTTATTAGGTTCCGTAACAATATTGTTAAATGTCCATCCACTGCTATAATTTTTCCAGATATCGAATATTCACATTTGGCTTGGACTTGCTAGGACGTCAATTAGCATGATGAAATAAATAGCATGCTTTAAATTATTTATCATTTAGATTTCTGATATTCAGGGTTTGTATACATGCAAGTGGCAAAACTGAGTTCCTTACAAAGTGTAACATCAGTATGAAGTTATGATGTTCTGTAGAGAGATTTGAAAATTCATTTTCCCCACCCTTAAGCTTAGGTCGGGCTGAAAACATTCCTCTCCAAAGTCTGTATAACAAAGTAACGTCCTACAGACTACAAATTTTTTCTTACCAATCGATGTCGTCTGATGCCCACGGGATATAACCGACAGAGAATCCAGTACCTCTTCTAGGCTTCAAGTACCTCTAATGGTGATGGATCATTCCGATTGTCGTAATCTTCGAACCGCTTGGTTCAAGGACCGGGGACGGCAATCCTTAACTTATTTGAAAAATGAAAAAGAAGACTCAATAGTAGGAAGAGGATTCCAAACCGCGTTTATTAACAAGGACAACCTAATCGCAGTTTAAGGCGTATTAAAACATTACAAGAGAGCACACACAGTACATATAACTGGACCAACTGTCACGTTTTATCCATCTGCCACGATCTGAACATTTCTGCATCTCTTTTTCCTCCAACGAGTCTGTTCTATATAGATTAGCTTAGCTATAAACTAGTTCAATTTATATCTGGCCATTGCAAGCTTTTGTCAACATCTGCATAACTTAAGGAGATAGACTGTTGTTCCTGGACATGGAAACTGCCCCGAATTCTACCAGAGAGGCCACATAATAAGAACTCAGTGGATTTACGTGCAAATGAATATATTTGTTGGACTGCCTCTGACCGGTGATTATACTTGTGTCAAGACCGAAGGGGCGGATATAGGATCTTAAAAAATGTGGCTCAACAAACTCCTACGGGAAAATAAGTGTGCCGGTGAAACGCTTTATTTATATATAATACTATTATATTATCGTTATATTTAATAATAATAATAATAATAATAATAATAATAGTAATAATAATAATTATAACAATACCTGACATTTGAATGGTAAAGCGCCAAATATCCGATAACAGGACAGAGCGCTACTGCAGAGAAACGAGAACCTCCCGTTCCCCCTCTCTGTCTCTCTCATTCTTCAATAGGAATAAAGTTTGTGAGCGCCATGTAACCGCAATGTAAGAATGAAAAAGTAAAACCAACTGATTTTTAAACAAATTCTCCTGTGAATCAAACATGGAAGGCCAATGCCAGAACTAGTATTTATAGGAAAACTGTACATGATTTGTTTTATTTTTCAAAACTATGTTTATGACTTTGTGTACTTCCACTTCTCCTTAATCAGAACATGCGATATTTGATTTATATATTTAGTTGTCTGTCATCATCTCAGCAACGGCACTTGCAAATTCTCTCATACTTGAGGAGTTTATGTTAAGACTCAGCATAATATAATGCGCCTCTAACAGATATGTACTATTTTCTTCGTCTTCTGTTATGTCAGTCCTTACATATAGACTTTGTAAGGTATATCCTGAATAAAAAGTGTCAGCCATTTTGCAGGACATAATCAGGAGGACACCGTCTAACATTTTAAAAGTGTTCCGACCGTGTAAATTTTTTTTCCGAGAAAAAAAAAACAAAAGACCTTTCCTCGTTCCTGCCTCTGGGAACTTCCTGTATAATTATCATATCAATCTTTTTCAGCATCTTGAGAAAGCCTCCTGAAATGCACTGGCCTCAAGAAAAGATGAAATTCGATAGACGTTAGAACCACCAGAACCTATCACCGGTTTGTCAAACACCACCTTCCATCCATTGTGAGCCATGAGTATTGATAAGTTAGGGGCTCAGTCAGTCGTTTTTTTTTATAAATACAGTTCCCGGAATGGAAATTCCTTAAGACTTTAGTCAAAGTAGATAACGTTTAAGACGTTATGCTCCATATGATGACCTCCTTGCCTTAAGCCAATCGGGCACCAGAGCGTACTACATTCTCCAGGCACTGCAAGAATCTATCAAAGTCATCATGATAAAACCACACCCTAAGAGGGAACATCAGGTTATAGTTTCCCCTGAAAGAAAACTTATTCAGCCGGATGGTATTAAGACAGACAAATAAAGTCATATTATTGAATTCATGTGCATGTAAGAAACCGATAGATTATTTTAAAATAAGGAATATGCTTCTATCAATCGTTACCTCATTCGCAGATTTTCAGAGACTGGCGTTATGTGTCATCTAGGAAACACCATTTAAAGCAAAGTTAACATAATTGTCTTGACCTTTGTTCTGAATAGAAATATAGGAAGTCCAAAGGTCATTTTGTATTAGCAAATTTTAAATCATGTTTGCAAAATATAAGACAGGTATTTAACAATTTGTGAGAGTGTTATGGAAAATAAAGAAATATATCAAATCAGATGCAAATGTTTGGGGCCCTAAAAGATGTACATCCATTCCAATCATCCAATCCCATGTTATGGTGTCACGGCATATAAAGTGAATAATCCACGGATGAACGTTCAGGTGATGGAAATATCCGCGACACCGGACATGCGTCGCCAGTAATTCGTTTATATTATGTTTTTGTAGTAAGTCACAGAACAGCCCGGGCATTAATTTTATTCATATTTTCAGTGATTCTAAGAAAAATAGTCCAGCAGCTTTAACTTAAAGCCTCGCATTAACCCCAACCCGTCTAGATAGCTAAATTTGTAACAGAAACATAATTAAAAAATAAATCAGGTTTAGGCACGTTTTACAAAATATCGAAAAATATCGATATTTGAAAACTGTATTGTGATGCTCAATATGTGAATCACCGTATCCCGACATACCGATATATCAATAATATCGCGCAGCCCTAATAGTAATAAAACAAACTTTAATCCCAGATAATACACCTTTAATGTACATTCATACACAATTTTATACAACGATAAAATCTATTTAAACAATTATGTAAGAAAAGACCAATCAAATAATATATTATATAATCATATAACGGCACACCCCGAAGACCTAATACAAAAGTTCATATTTGTCAGATTTGTGTGGATGCACTACCCTGTGTGACATCGCCAATCTAAAAACCTAATAATTACAAACCCTATGTATTTTAAAATGTGATAATTCCAAGGGTTATGTTAAAATCTAATCTCAAAATTCCTATGCAACTATGCAATTCCCAACTCATACCTTTAATATTCAGAAAGATCTATACAACATGGAAACCCAGTTCTTCACATATGCTATGGAGATCTGATCTACATCTAACACGAGTTCTCTATATTTGCTATCAAGGGCTGAAAATTCCCAAAATTGTCATAGTTGAGCAAGTTAACACAAAATAAAAAACTTGCCAGGATTTAATACATGGAGAGTGTTAAATGTGATGTTACATGGATTGAATTATATCCGTTGCATTTCACCAGTGGTCCATCTACGGTTGATTCGTTAAGAAATGTTATTTTTCTCGTTTAAACAAGAATCAGACATTCTCTTAATCTTCGATAAGCAAAAACATAGTGAAATGTATCATAAAATTGGAATGTTATACAAATAATGATTATTCATACTCACTGTTATTTCAAGTGATCCCCCACCAACTCATGATGTAACTCTCCACACGTCAGAGAAAATATCACCATAAGAGTACCACAATGCAAGTGACTTGAAAAATATCCTTTTTTTAAATGCAGCTGATAGATTCTATATAATACATGCCTTCGATTTCAATATTTTGAGAGTGCCAGTTACCTTGTGCTGTGACATAACCAGTCAATATGGAAATAGTACATGAAAAGACATCCAGCCAGTCCATAGCAACTTTGACACGTGGTTAAGTATGCGAAGCTTAACAATTTAAAAAAGGTAAAAATGTAACGCAAAGCCAACAGTTCAGTAATCAGAATTTCAACTCGCCAGGTCACGTAAGAAAAATATTGGCACAATAGCAAAGCTCGGACTTCGGTTTATTGGAAAACTTTCAGCAAGGTACTACCACCACTTGATACTGATATTTTATTTTAATATTTTACAGTCTGTCATCATCTCAATAACAGCAAATGCAAATGCTTTGACACGTGTGATATTCTTTTCGGGTGTTCAAGCGTTTGCTATCATCTCAGCGACAGCATTTGCGAATTCTCTCCCGATTGTGGCGTCTCCCAAGTAAAGACTCGGAATTACACAATGCGCCTCCAACAGGTACATATTATTTTCCTCGTCTTCTATGATGTCAATTCGTGCATACAGGCTTTTGCCAGGTATTTCTTGAATGGTGCGGTCAGCCATTTGACGAACAGACTTAGGAGGAGACCTTCTAACAAGTTTAAAGTGTACCGAATTAAAGTTGGAATCTCTGTCTGGGATTCTTTCGACAGTGGTAACATATTTTCCGAGAAAATAAATGATACCCCATTCACCGTTGTTTCCTCTACGAATTGCCTGCTGAACTATCATATCCATCTTTTTCAAAATTCTTGAGAAATCCTCCTGAAATGCTTTGGCTTCCGGAAGAGACGAAATTCGATGAACGTTAAAGCCACTAGCACCTATCGCCGGCTTCACGAACACCTCCTTCCAGTTATTTTGGGACATTATTACCGACAGATCAGGGACTGAGTCAGTCGTATTGAAAATCAATGTCTCCGGAATTGAAATCCCTTTAGATTTGAGGTCAAGCAGGTAACGTTTATGAATACACCATATGATTAGCTCCTTGCTGTTAGCCAGTCGGGCACCGGAGCGTTCTACATTATCCAGGAACCGCAGGAATCTTTCAAAGTCATCATGATACAACCACACCCTAAGAGGAAGCACCAGGTCGTATATTCCCCTGAAAGAACCCGATTTAATTTCAAATTCAGGAATACGTTTCAATCAATTATTGCACCATTTACACAGAATAAGAGTGACGTGGAAACGTTGTCCTTATTTACCTAACATAATACACCCTTTAAGTTTATAAATAGGGTTGTAAAGCTTTAAAATTTGTCATTATGTATTCTACAGAAGCATTGTTTTATAACTATTACCAGAAATTGTGCATTCCTAAAGGACCCTATTCTTTGTAGTAACTCATTTGAAATCATGTCATGAAATATAGCTAAGGTAACTGATATCGAATAATTATGTTAGATGTACGTCCACTGCCACCATTATTTTTCACAGATATCGAATATTTTCATTTAGCTTGGACTGGATAGTTTTTCAGTTAGTAAAGTTGATTACAGTATGCTTTAAATGATTAATCATCTAGATTTCTGATATTCAGGGTTACTACACATGCGAGTAGTAAAAATCAATCTCTGGCAAAGTGAAATATGAGTATGAATTTTACATGTTCTATTGAGAGATGTTTTACATTTCTCCACCCATAAACTGTGACTGCAAATATTCCTCTCTGATGCTTCAGTAACTAAGTTACGTCCTACAGAATACATAATGATTCTTACCAATTGACATCGTCTGATGCCCATGGGATATAATCAACAGCGAATCCGTGGGCTTCGAGTACCTCTACTGGTGATGGGTCATTTGGATCGTCGAAATCTTCGAACTTCTTGGTACAAGGACCGGGGACGGCGATCCTTAACTTATATGAAGAATGAGAAAGAAGACTTAATACTAGGAAGACTATTCCAAACCGCTTTTAAAAAACTAAGATAACCTGGTCGAAGTCTGACGCGTATTAAGATATTATGAGAGATAGAGAGATACATAGATTCATAGTATGTATCACACATACCTATAACATTATTGTAAATTTCATCAAAATAGAAAACATGTTCTATATATATGTTTCCCAAAGCTGCCGATTTTCAATCTTATTGATTCTTGTTGAAAAAAGTTTCAAAATGAAAAGAATCAAATATGTCAGGAATGGACACATGAAAAACCAAAACTTTTCTTATGTTATGTTGATAGAATACTAATCGTTGTCTAAGACTGAGGGTTTAATTCCAAGTTCCTCGTTGAAACATGAATACACAAAAATAAACAGTTTCAATTTCAGTTCAGCAATAATTTTTATTCAATTATAATATCCGGATATTATGGTAATGGTTATTCTTACTCATTGTTATTAAGTGATAATATGTCTTGATGCTCCAGTGTGTGTCCACATGTCACGGAAAATGCATCATGAAGGACCAAATTATAAATGACCTGAGAAATTTCTCTTCATAAATGCAACTGATAGGCTTTATATAATAAATGCTCGAATGTCCGAATGAACTCATAAAACCCGCCATTATTGATAATGTATGGTCCCCATGGTCACTATTGTTCCTATTATTCCGTAACGCACAATATCTTCAAAGTTGTTCCTTCTAATACGACCAAACATAGGTAAACAGCAGGTCTACAACTTAAAATTTGGAATAGTCCCAAAACATTCGTTGGTGGGTGGTACAACATTTTTTTTTTCGAATTCAGTTGTAGATTGCTGGCAAAGACCGTTCTTGTGGCGATACGATCAAAATATTTTTTTCCCAGTTCCTGCGACTTCTAAGAACATTTAAAAAATCGTTCGTATTTCATTCTATAATCCTCTGGGTGTCCTTTGTGCACCCATGACAATCCAACAAATGATCCATCGGAGTACGTCCGTTTTGCGACTTGCTTTTGCTAACTCTACAACTATAATCCCATGTTATAAATGTCATAAAGAGATATTATCACATATTTTACTTTGAAGACCTGGATCTATTATCCCATGACCTTCATACAGCACACCTTTTGTTGGTATGTGAACGGGACTATGCATTTTCTAAATCCATCTCTCTCAAACATACACTGCTGTCGTAGCGCCTCGCAATGCGAAAAGGACGGGTTTAACTTAAAGGGGCTATTGCATAAATGCCCTCACTACAACGCCTTACTGACGCTCCAGGGATCAACGGAGATCTGCATGGCTTTGATGTACTAAAGAGTTGAAAATTTTCAGCATAACAGTTATCTGGGTATGTTTCTATCTCTATAATGGCGTATACCTTGGGGTGGATTGCCTGATATCTTTCCGTATATGAGATATCCGTATATGTAGTCACCATGCTACTGATGACTAGGGTTGGGTGTCGCCTACAAATTTCGTATTGCAATATATTGCGATATCTGGTAGTGTTTATCGATACGTATCGCAATATATCATTTTAAGAAATTTTAAAGGAAATGAATGCGTTTTCTATATAATATATATATGTAACAGAAATTTCTACCTAAAATAATTAGTTTAATTAACAAATCATTATTAACAAAAAATTGAAAAATATATTGCGATAAGCAATATGAAAATCACCGTATCGCGATACACCGATATATCGTTATCAATTCGCAGCCTTATTGATGACACATCTGATTTCAAGATTCTGCGCCACTCAGATATATACATTCTATAGTGGTGTTGTGTCTGTATGATTAGATCTCCAAACACTCTTTCCCATTGGCGGGCATCAACTCCGTAACATGTTGTAATCTATAAACACGTTTCGTTTTGTTACACCGACTGCAGTGGTGAAGACAGAGAAAGAGAGCTGTTCTCATTGAACGTTCAAACACGACGTCTTATAGCTAAAGGACGTCTTACATATTTTCACACGCCATTGAATAAAATGATAAACGAATCGCTTTCATTCCATACCGTGATTATATTGATAAATCTGTAATATGGCAGCGTCCATCACTCTATTTGGCAGACGGACTAAACATAAATCATTACTAACCTTTTTTATTTCAGAAACTCGACTGGAAACCTCCATCTCAATATGTTTTACTTAACTGCACGGTAACAGAATGGTCACACAGTTGTGTGCGTATGATAGCGACCTATATTTTTAAATGAGGATAAAACGGTTCGGCACAGTGTAAATACCGGAGCGGCGTTTTTTTTTTATGAAGGCGTTTTCGTGAGCTGAATTGAGTTTACTTGCTTTTGAGGACACTGTGTTGCATGGGTGCCTGGTGATCTGTAATTTACGATCACCGCCAGCCTAACATCCAGGTTTTTTTCATAGCAGTTACGAACAACCTGGTGTTGATCTTTCACCCCGGGTAACCTTTGAATCGTGGAGAGTAATCTCATTAACTTAAACATTATCAGTCAGTGTGACACTTACAAGGGTGAGAAACGAAAGGTCTATCATACATGAAACATATGCATTGCAAAAAACAGTATTTATATTGTACAGCTTTTATGACTAGATAAGCCTACAAATTTCGTATTGCATTAAATTGCAATATGTGGTGGGGTATTGTGATACGTATCGCGATATTTTCATTGTAGTAAATTTATAATTATATATATATATATATATATATATATATATATATATATATATATATATATCATACAAGAAATATGACAATATTACTTACTATTTTACTTTGTAAAGTAATTATTTAAAATCAAAGTAAGTTCTTTTAGTACTAAACGTATAAAGCCACGGTATCGGCTTTCAATTTAAACATGTCATTAATCCAAACCCACTTAGATGTCTAAATTTGTAGCAGAAACATTATTTTTCTGCAAAAAAAAATCAGTTTAGGCACGTTTATCGATAATCGAAACTGTTTCGCGATACGCAATATGCGTATCATCGTATCGCGATATACCGATATATCGGTTGTATCGCGCTGCCCTAACAGCTTTCTAGCTCTCTGTCACTGGATTGTCAAGCCCGCTTTTAACCTAACAGTTACAATGTTGAGACACTAGACAACAAACCAGCCGCTTTTAAGCGTAGTTATTTTTGCATGTGACCAAGGAGTTTAATCTTCATCTGTGTGAGCTAGACGTTGTGAAAGGTGGACTGCACTCCTTCTCTGGTCCTGATTTTATTGCATTTCTAATATACTTTGCTTGGCATGTGTTTGGTTTTAATTATTCAAATTAATTAAGCTTACAGCTCATTCTGTCATTGTAACGGCTAATTCCATCACTGTTAATTGTTTTTTAAATTGATCTGCCAATTTACATAAATAAAATATTGCCATATCTTACCCTCTGTGTGGAACTTACGTCACTTAAGGCTTCATGGTCTGTTCAAAGTTTGGCTATTAAATATAATCTACGATGGTCAAGCCTGAGTCAAATGAGAAAAGATAAAATTCATAAATCCTCTCTAAGGATATTAAACAGTTCCACATCAATAAAATGGGGGGAAATAGTAATCGTTCATAAAATAAAAACTATCACCAGTATAATACTATGAATGACGTTAAAACGAATGAAGTACAAAAATATTATCAATATGCATTACAAAAAACAACACACAAATAAGACAAACTATTGATGTTCAACATCGGGTTGCAATAGTATATTAATACATTAAAGCATTATATATATATAGTATATATAAGTATAATGGTATGTCAAATGTCATTGTATAAAGAGACGTCGAGTGGAAAGAAAGGATTTTCCATAACGTTTAATACTGAAGGCTGGTGGCAGTGGGCGCTCTGTTAACATAATCCGCCGTTCATCAGAGAAATCTCATGATTTCAAACAATTAATTTTTATACAGTGTGGGTGGTCATGTCGTTAGATTTCCTTCCCATTATGAAGTCCGCCTTTTTTAAATTAATTTTCATAGTTTATACTAACCCTTTTGGTTTCGTGTCGTTATAGCCTAGCACACCATACCAAAACCAAGTACCCTCTGTATATCGGGTCCATAAAATATGAATGATAACAATATTTAAACAAAACAGATTTCATTTAAAATTGCACCGAAATGTTAGATTATGTTCTACATATTATAGATCTTATGATGTTGATGTCATTGGATAAATGGCGATAATAAATGGTGAAATGTAACCTAAAGTCATTTCTGTCTGTGTTACTGCATCATTAGGAAGGAAAGGGTCGGACACCATTTTATGACGTTACTGCATGCTTATGCTTAATCAAAGGCATTTAAATCTTCGCCGGTACACTCATTCTTCGTCAGGAGTGAGTACCAAGCTGCACGTCTCACACGGTGCTCACGCGATACAACTGCTGCCTGTACAACCTTCTGGATCATCATCTCACTTTTTTTGTCAGCCACTCCTTATTATAGATACGCGCTGAACCCCCCCCCCCCCCCCCCCACAACACCAGATTGAGCGGGGGGGGGGGGGGGGGGAGGATAAATTCTTGACTCACTGCATTTATGACGTACGTATCCAGGATCATGGATACCGCCGCAGAAGAAGCTTCAAGAAAACGCGAGAACTAAAAACACTTGCCGGTCAAAAATCATATAAAATCAAATATTGTTTTTATGACATGTAACCTGGGCAGAAATAGTCATTATTTCGAATGACCCAGAAATTTTGCAAAATATTGTGTTTAAGAAAGAAAACAAGACTCACTTTTAGTATTTTGCAACCCCGGCGCTTGAGGCTGTCTCAGAATCAGAAACAATTACCTGTTTGTTCACAGAGCCGCACGGCTGGCAGTTGATACATCGTAACAAGTTTACCCAGGCGGCTATCGGCCAGCCGCGGCTGCAGGATAACCCAGAGCAAACATTTTTCGCCGCTTAGGCTATCGGGACAACATTCTTTTAATCGACATTTACAGTTGAAAAAATTGTCGATATAGTTTGTAACATGCGCATTTGAAAAAAAAACTATCGTGGTGCTGGATATGACACTTTTAGCCGAAATATCACAATTTTATTGTAATAGGGAATGTGTCCAGTTTTCTGAAAAGTTCTTCTTGGGCTTTCGCACAGCGTATGGTAAGGAGCAGAGAGCATGCTAGCTAGGGCTACTCTTAATTTGCAAGCTCCCACAAATGTACAGCCCATGACATTGTTCACGTCACCACCAGAATCTTCCCATGATGTCACTATGCTCCTGCTTTGCTCCAGAGTGGAGATAATAGGTTCTACATCTGTCTGCCCACGGGCGTAGCCAGGATTGGGGGGAGGGGGCCGAAAAAAATTGGCAACGGCAGTTGATATATATATATATATATATATATATATATATATATATATATATATATTTTTTTTTTTTTTTAACGCATAACTTTAAAATTGGTTCCCGTATGGCCATGTTAATACAAAAAGGTTCTCCAAAGGTTCTTGACATGATTAAAGTTAATGGAAAACAAATCGTTATATAAAGTTACAGCAATGTTCCCTCACTAAATCATTTTAAAGACCATTACACTGCGGGCTCATGTGGTAGTCCTGAAAGTTTGTCATACATGTCTTGATCAAGCTTACTAAGGAGGCATCTCACGTCACCTGGTTACTGTAATCTGCATGCACGGTCAGCGTGTCTGTGTTTCTGGCAAGAAAACAGTTGAATGAGTAGTAAAAACGAAGTACCGTATTTCCTTGAACAGACGCCCGGGCGTTTATTTTTTCAGACACTGCTTTGACCCGGCGTCTAAACAGCCGACTTGTATTTAAGGCCGGCGTTTATTAAAAAAAATACGTCGTCAGGCTCGTCAGACAAACTAAAAATAGAAGACGTCGAAACAATGAACCCGCCGGTCACTAATCACTGACACATTTGAAAACATCGCCGGTACACGGATTGTGTTTACGAAATTTCCTTAGATGCCACAGGTATATGGGACACGCGCAATCTCCACAATCACGCACCATAATTGGAATTAACGCAGAATCACAGCGAGAGATTTCAGTTGTACACAAAAATTTGTCCGCGCGGGCCCCTCGAATCCAGGTATCCAGGTGTTTTATGTGGCTGTTCCATTTATTTTACACCGCGTGAACTTGGTAACATTTTTACGCTCTGAATACGGGGTGGCTCTTCCATTTACTGTTCTCAACGTACAACTGGTAGCATATGTTCCATCGAAATACGGGGGTTTTGTACTTATCAGCTTATAACGGCACAGCGTAATTCATTTTCATGACACTTTCCTCTCGTTAAATATTTAACTGATTCAGCTCGACACAGCGTAATCAAGCGTTTCTGGCCTTGTATATACTAAACACGGGGTGGCAATTCCATTAACTGTTCACCGCGTATAACTTGTAATATTGATTCCATCAAAATACAGGGGGTTGGTTCTTTATAACGGCAAAGCGTAGGTCAATTTCATGACACTTTTCTCCCGTTTTTTATCTGATACAGCTTGACACAGCGTATTCAAGCGTTTCCGACCTGGTATATACTGGTATGTGACATTTACTGACGGGAATATTACTGAATATATAGTTGTGGACAAGAGTACATACTATTTTTAACTTTAAAAATTATCTCAGAAACGTGGCTTTGGTAACAGTGGGAACCCATTTAAAAGCGCTAAAAATTAAAGCAAGGAGCGTAATTTGGCTTGACAATAGCTACAAATTGTACCGCTCGGCACCTTCATTTGGTGCCCGCATGCTACAGAAGAAATGTGTGCCAAAACGTATTTGAACAGTTCTGTTCAACCATCCGTGAGGTATAGACTTTCACCGTACCAAGTTTTATTGCCTGTTTCAAGCGGTATTATTTACTATTGCTTGATAGCAGTGATAGTATTAGCCTTCTCACTGCTGACGTATTTGTGTATCGCTTATTGAACGAATCGGGAATATATTGTGTCCCTCATGGAAACAAGCATTCACGTAAGATAAAAGAATGATTTATAGAGTAAGAGGAATTAAACATATCAATACAACACAAACCGAAATTCATACAACAATCTATCGTCATTTTGACCGGTAAATACACCAATTATAATGAAGGGAAACGACATCTTGTGGCAAACATAGAAACTACTCTGACACAAGGCCTGTGAACAAGACCGGCGTCTATTTAAGGCCGGCGTTTATTTTTCTGGGACATTGTTTTGCCCCGGCGACTAAATAAGGCAGGCGACTGGTAAAGGTCCGGCGTCTGTTCAAGGAAATACGGTAACCATCCTAGCTAGCTGTTTAGTTGCCACAATATGTATCGCTTGACCATGATTGCATGGTTATCAAGCGCTATCAATGGTGTAGGACTCCGATGATGACTCGAATCCACTTTTTAAGGACTCTGACTCTGACTAGGACTCGAGGGTACTGGACTTGGACTTGGACTCGGTACCGGAGTTAAAGACCCGAGAAATCAGGCAGAGTGCAGAGTCCATCACGAGTCCAGTAAAATAAAGAAAACTGTCACAAATTATATAAACGGTGCTCATGGCTAAAATACCAACAGAATTTAATAAAAATATAAGACTATACATAACTAGTTTTAACTCTTTATGAGGGGGTAAACCTAATTAAACATTCAAATAAGGGACACTTGTAAACTAATTTAAAATGTGCATGATTATCTCTAATATCCTTTTTAAATTTCATATAATAAAAAGATTTGTATTGTACTCGGCTTTTGACTCGAAGTCCAAATGACTCGGACTCGAAGTAGGTGGTCATGGACTCGAACCACAAAGACTCAGAATTGAGTATTATGGACTCGAACCACAAGGACACTGATTTAGGTGTTATGGACTCGAACCACAAGGACACGGATTTGGGTGTTATGGATTCGAACCACAAGGAGACGGATTTAGGTGTTATGGACTCAAACCACAAGGACACGGATTTGGGTGTTATGGACTCGAACCACAGGGACTCGGATCTGGTTGTTATAGACTCGCACTTTCACTCAGAATCGGATTTGTGGACTCGACCACATTGCTGAGCGTCAGAGTATAGTGCGGTGAGAGTTTACCCTACATGTAGGCTAAGAGCATTAATATGTAATGTTTTGCGTGTTCGGTTTTAGAAAATTTTCTAAACGTAACAAAAAAATACTTTATCAAACTTCATCAATATCTCACCTGCATGTGCGTCGGTACATGTTTTTACATCCTTCTTATTCCCCTTATGTGTCAACCAGAAGATTCTGGGAGCACGATGGGGTATAATCCATATACCATTTTCTTAACAGTGAATGCCTATTCGGACAAACTGATCATTCAGTAATAATTTTGGTTCCAATGGAGTCTAAACATCTGTGTAAATGATAAAAGCAATTTGATGTCACTACGTACGCTACACAAGGAATATGAGCCCAAACGTAATTGGACAGATTTTCCCAAAGATTGGTAGGGTATACCCTCACCGCACTGCATTTTAGCGCTTGATAACCATACCAATAATTGTCAAGCGATATTCACTGTAGCAAGCTTTTTTGCAATCGTGTAAGTCATGAAGACACTTTATCAATCCATCAAGAGAAATGTATTGTTTGAACGTTTATAGTATAGTGACCTGGGGCAGTTTAATTTTAAATTTTCTGCATAAATAAGCCAAGTCCATGCCTTGGCCAATATTGTGGTACTCATTCGCCAGTGGTAAACGGGGAGAGGAGATGTTAATAAAAATATAAGTTACATTTGGTGGTAGAGACAGCAATCAACAAAGTGGCGGTGACTTAATTAAGGCAAGCAGTGATTTTTCGGTAGCATCGACCATTTCTTAGATTCAGGTTATCAGTGATGTAAATGAAGAAAACAGGAACATATGTAAACATTGCCTAGTATGTTGCTTTTTCACCATATCATTATATCACGTCCGAGACCGAGTCACCACATCCCGAGACCGAGGCCGAGTCCCCATCCTCCGAGACCGAGACCGTGTCACCACCCTCCGAGGCCGACACCGAGGCCAAGTCAACACCCTCCGAGGCCGACACCGAGGCCGAGTCACCACCATCCGAGGCCGACACCGAGGCCGAGTCACCACCCTCCGAGGCCGACACCGAGGCCGAGTCACCACCATCCGAGGCCGACACCGAGGCCGAGTCACCACCCTCCGAGGCCGACACCGAGGCCGAGTCACCACTAACCAAGTCAAAGTCAAACAACTTCATGACTCATTCTTAGAAATCTGGAACGAGTTGGCCTTTGAGGCCATTATTGTTAAATTTGTTTCTCAAAAGAAACTGCTAAATGCCTATCACGAGCAGAAAGAAAGGAGAGTAATGGTCAAAGTGATATTATATTGTATACAAAATAGGTCATCAGGAGTAACTCCAGCGGCCTCGAGCCGGCATCAGCCCATGTAACCGAGGCCGGAAGACTCGAGGCCGAGTCCGAGTCCCAGCTAGACTTCCAAGGCCAAGGCCGAGTCCGGCGGACCCCGGGCCTTGAGACCGATCTCGAGACCTCCGACGCTACTACTACTACTACTACTACTACTACAGTACTACTACTACTACTGCTATTATTATTATTATTATTATTATTATTATTATTATTTCTGCTAATCCTAATAATAATAATAATAATAATAATAATAATAATAAAAATAAAAATAACAATAATCAAGTTTCCATATATTTCCCAATACAGTCGGGCTGTATGACAGAATTATTTAATAAAATTATTTTGCTTTTGCATAACATTTATAACAATATACGCATACTGTATTGCTGTGTGTGCTGCGTATCTTCAAGACATTTGGCCCTCGCCGATGCTCAAGGAGGCAATAAAATACATGTACGTCATTTTCTGTTAACAAGCCTATTTTGGTCAGTTAATGTAACCTCCAGTTATCAAACTTACTATGGTACAAAAGGTGTTTAAAATTAATTGGTATCAAGTTATGCAAAATAAATGTTCTAAAACCTTCCTGCTTACTGTCTTTAGCAATTTGTATCATAACATCATCTAAGAGGTAGCTCATCTCCTGTGTTCAAACGAAGGGCGAGCTACTTTTTACTGGAACTGACCGAACTGGGTACATATATTACCGTACCTGACCAAACATGACCGCATGTTATCAGAACTCACAAAAAAGTACTTATATATTAATTAATTTTAAAACAAATTAATAATAACGTAACTTGATGAGCGCTATAATTACCACCGTGACAACAAAAAACTTACGTAGGCCTACCGTATATGATCTACTTCAAATGGTACTATAGGATTACCGACTTGATTAACATGCATATTCGACCTTGCCTTATTTCCCCCCTAAAAAATGTTTTAAAAGTCGAAATAACAAAACAGCAGATGAGTATGCACGAATATGTAGGCCTACTGCTATTAAAATAATTAAAGGAAACAAACAAAAGACTAACGTACCGTAGGCCTACGTGTAATTTTTGTAATACTTCAAAATATTCTATAAATCCATATATGTCTATACTAGTTGGTATATTATCGGCCTTAATTACATGTCCGAGTCAACAACAATTTCGTCGTGAGGCAATTTGCATTGATATAGAGGCTGTATTTAAACGTAAGATTTGGATGATGGACAAATTATTGATCTATAATATCCAGATTGTAACAAAAAAGTGACCAGCCACGGCTCATGATCGATGACTCTATAGCTCTTGTTTTTAAAGATTTTTCATCCGGACCTGTCTAAATGTTAAGCAAAAAAAATGTTCGGTCTTATAATTAGACTTCAGATCCTATAATTTGAACAAAAATGTGAAAGTCCACTATAATCAATCAGTTTGAGTAAGAATTCATACTGCTAAGTGATACATAGGTTAAAAAATGCACGGAATGCCTTCATATTGACATTAGTCAAATTTAACCATAATTTTTTTATTTTTTTATTTCTTAATGTTCTTTCAGATGGATAACTTGTGACAACTAAACAAGACAAATGCAGAATTGATCGACTATCTGAAGTCTTGCAAACCAGGAGACCTCACAAGATATCAATTTGTTTAATTAACCTCCGACATTGCATCAACATTCCATTTAAATTTAAATAATTGAACACACATTAAGATTGCAATACAAAACACTCTGGGCTGGGGTAGGGCCACACCCCCTAATTATAGTGTTTGACAGCCTGCTGGTGTCAAGGGTAACGCCCCCTAATTAGTGTGGTCAGCCAGCTGCAGTCACCCTGCTGGTCACAGGTTTTCCTGGAAAGATGGGTCCTAACCCAGTCAACATAGCAGAATTGGGCCAATGCTGGTTTGATACTGGTATATACCGGCAATACCGCGGTAGGCCTAACGGTAAATTTACCGCCAAAGAGCTGAAGTACTAGGTAAGTACCTGTATTGGTTTTTCACAAAGTTTTTTATATTTGCATGAGAAATAAATAAGTATATATGTTCAGTATGGACATGTATAATCACATTTATCAGGCAGCAGCATCACTTGCCAAGTTTATCTACTGTAACTATGTCACAAAAAATGAATGGGCGATAATAGGTGTAACTTAGAATACACAGGTTGAATTTAGTATAATTGTGAGGCAAGCTAGCCCTGATTTTTTCTCACCATATACATGTATTAAATTATTCTAGAAACCAAAATGATTTATTTAGTTTAAAAAGCAATGTAGGCCTACGTGTGTGAAGAGATATGTTTATATATATATATATATATATATATATATATATATATATATATATATATATATATATGTAACATGTAAGTGTAAAGCATTGAGAGACCGTTGGCAGTGTCTTTATAAAGCAAGCCACTTGGGGGGGTGGGGGGGGGGGGGGGAGTGAATGCATTCATTTATGGCTTCTTAAATGTGGGAACGCATTCTTGGGGGGGGGGGGGGGTGCATATATATATATATATATATATATATATATATATATATATATATAGGCTATATTATAGTTTAGTCATTAAACGTGTGGGGCATATTCTGCAAATGTAAGCACCTGAAGGCTGAAAGGGGGTCTGGGTGGGTATGGCAGGTGGTATCTCCTCACACTCATTGGAATATTTATTGAAATAAAACATAATATATGCATTTTCAGTGCACTCTTTTGGCCATTTTGATTAAATATTGAATTTACAGAATCATGTATGCCAAATTGATAATATAGTTTATACCCTTATAAAGCCTTCTTCAAATCTTAATAGAACTTCAGAACCTTAATAGTCATATCAAATCAGTTTAAGAATTAATATGATCCTGAATAAAAGAGAAATCTGACAGTATACTTTTTATTACGCTCCCGAGGCAGCGGAAATCTTGCGCTTCTAAAGAAGCAACTGATTTTCACGCTGCCAGCTTTGACCGTTTTTGATATATTTAGACACCAGATGGCGGTTTGTTGTCCACTGAAATAAACGTGCGTACGATGTGACAAGCAGCCAATCAGATGCCGATAAACAAACACTCGACAGGCATCCTGGCTCCGCCCATTGCCGCGCTTCAAGCGCCGTTTGAAGAGTTTCCGGTCGAATTTAAATTGCTTCCTCTGTATTCTCGCATCATCGACCGATTCGATTATGACATTATGACTGTGTAAGCGTAGCCATGTATCTTTTGTCTGCAGAACTAAAACCAGCCAGCGAGGTGTGCACGCAGCCTTTGTTGTTACGTTTCGTTTGAATTACAGCTCACCGGCCGAGCATCCTATGTGCCCAAGGCCCTAAGCAAACCACGTACGTCAGGGGCAATTCTCTCTGAGCCTATGGCCTGTTCAGACGGCTACGCTGGGGGATGAGCTGTCACTCAAAAAGAAATTAATATGATTGGCTCCGTGTATTCCTCGCTTGGCCTTGTCTTCCAGCACAAGGTCTCATCTGATTGGACAAAAATACAGTGCTCGATCCCCTCTGGTGTTGCAATTCAGGATACGAGGTCATAACAAACAGCGCCTTACGATATAGGAAGTAGCCCTATAGGTAAATTAAGCGCTGTGTAAAGAGCGTAACTTTTTATGTGAAAATTCCAATTTTGAAATTTTCACTGATATACCTAGCCTTGGACTGCGATAGGCCCCTATCCTTAAATTATCTCCCTAAAATATTATATATTTTTATTCGTAGTTTCACTTCAAAGTTTTGCACGTGTACCAAATTTGGAATTAAAATTCAGGTTTAATAATATGAAGTATATTATTTAATACCTGGGCCCTACAGGGATTATTAAAAAAGCCTACCAAAAACATTGATTTTGATGCCCGTATAGGCTAGCCCTATAATCACATCCCGGTTATATCATAATTTAAGCCTGCAAAAATTCTCAACTTAGAAAATTCAAGATTCCTTTATTATGTTGATGAACAGGTCGAAATTTTTACCAGTATTTGAGGATAACAAATCTATAAAGACCCAATAAACTCTTTCTATACCCAGGACTGCAGTTCAGAACATGTTTGGAGAACGCTTGTTCGGGGAGGTTTTGTGGTGTGTTGGTCTGTAGTATCCTTCCCAGCATTCCGTGCTTGGAGATCCGGTCGCCATATTGGATGCTTTCGTTGCCTGAGGAACATGAAGCTAAAGCGGTTTTTGCTTCGTTACTATCCCCCAGGTACGTTAACATGCTTGCCAGGTACACCAGTTGTTGATTTCTTGAACACTTATTGTGCAGTTATTCAGAATAAGTTTTTAATTGTTTACTTTTTCCCTTAAGCCTTAAATAATCTCTACCGGCTTTGTAAACATGCGTGCACAAGTCTTAGCTGAGGGCACCTGAACGGGCACAGACCGACTCGGCAGTTCACGGCATGTCATAATCAACTGATAATGAAAGGTGTTATATATTGTGTGAGAGCCAGAGACAAGAATAAATCTGGTGCATTCACATTATTGAAACCAAAGTAACGGTAAAATGGAAATAAAAATACTGATTTTCCTTTTAAATTATAATTAATAAATTATTATAGTCATTTCCACCAACTGTGACACTGTGCGATATTTTGAATCAGACTAAAAACTGAACAAAGATTTTTAGTAAGGAGTTAAATTAGAACGAGACCTAATTTTCTGACAGGAAAAATGCCATATACCCGAAATGAATAGCCTGTAATGAGCAAAAATCAAAATCCAGGATAAACTCTGCAGGCGTTTACAACATTTTGTGCCTGGTCAACTGATTTGATTCTGCCTCGCACGCGCGTGACGTCATAAGCGATGTTCCATTTTGCAGGTGGAAGGTTCCCGCTGTTTGGCAATGTGGGGTAGTCAAACAATAATAACATGCTGAAGTACATCACTGTCGTTAGTTCCCCCCCCCCCAACCCATTTTAGATATGGATAAGGGTACTATCCTTTTGAATAGTCATAAGCAGTACCTTAATAATAATAATAAAACAGAAAAAACTTGCACACCGTGCAAGTGTGCACTAGATTTCCCCCAGGCAAGTGTACCGGGCTTGCAGCACCAGCGAAAACCATTTACAGTGTATCACCGGTGCATCTCTGAGCGGGGGTCACGCAGTCCATTTGTGTTAATATAAAGCTCAGGCATTTTTTTTCAGTTATATCTCTTCGCCCCATAAACACAATTCCTCACACAGTCATTTGAATATGTACATTACATTTTCTGGCAAAGTTTAAATCAACTGCTGTCGCAAGCACTGTATTTGATTAACATGGTTCCATGCCTGCCTTGCGTTGATGTTTGTACAATTTTCCTTGGAAGTGGATTTAAATTCTTGTGTTTAGGCCTAATCAGAATTAATTGGCTCTCCCAGAAACATATATTCATTACCATGTACTCCCCTTTTTAATGGGACACATATATACAGTGATTATCCCAACAAACCAATTTGTGTATTTAAAAATGTTAATTTTGAACATGGTTTTATTTCTGCCTGAATTTAGTCCTAACCTGCAGTCCTGCATGTCAGGACAAGGACAAATCTTTAGTATCTAAAATAATCTAAAGTAAAGTGCCTGGGGTCAGGGTTGGGTTTTAGGCAGCCCAAATCCTGTTTTCGGCAGGGCAGAGCCTAAAACCTGCCTTTAACTGCCTAAAACCTTACATACCCTCACCTATGACTTGCAGTTAACTATGTTTTATTGATACACAGCTAAATGCATTAAAGAAATATGCTCAACAAATTTAAAGTGAGGAACACTTTAATCAAACTAAATAAATTAAACCATGATACAAAAAGAAAGCAACAAATGAATACAACACTACTTCAGGTGTTCCATATGAACACATTTCTCTTGTATCCCTAAATCATGTTTTGAGGTCTCCCACCTCCATTACTGCCAATTTATAAAAGAATGCTCATACAGTAAGCTTATAACCAGATACTTTGATACAGCATTTTGATCTCAATCAAGGGATTAAATTTTGTTATTTATGTGAAACAAGTTTTTCCCGAATTTTTAAAGTTGTTCATTTACAATGAAAAATAGTCCATTATACTCGTAAACAGCAAAGAGCAAAAAGATTGGTCTTTTATATTATAACAGATCTTTAATGCTAGTCATAAACTAAAAATATGATAATATCTTGCACTATCTGATAATGAACAAGAATATCCACTGGTTGTTTATTCCATTAGCTAGGTCATCCTTTGTCAAATTTTAGGATTTTGTGCACAAACTTATTGTCTAGATATAATGATGGATATGCTCTGTTAACTGTATGATGAGATTGAGAAAATGGAATCCTCATGAAACACTATAATAAGTATAAAACTGAAAAATGTGAAAATATATTGCAGTGAATATGTTGCAAACCACATAATATGCATAATCACTTTTGGGCTGTGTTCAACCTAAAGGGCTGAGAAACCTATATGTCATGGTCAGGGGCCCTGACTGCATCACTCAGTAAAAAGTTTGACTCAGGAACAGATTTCAGGGCAAGGGCCTTGATTGCATCATCCTGGTCAGGTATGATTAACTTGACATGAACATCTAAATGGACACAGCAGGGGGACTTATGATTATTGGGTCTAATGACCCCATCATCCTGATAAATAGTAATTAGCTGGTCTAATCAAGCATGGCCTCTGCCTCTGATACCCTGCCTTACAAGAGGCATACTGGAGTCTCTATTGTGTCAGGTAGCAGGGCAGTAATCAGCAACCAAAAGGGTCCTGATAAAGACATTACCTTGACCATTGAAACTAAGTGCCACACAAACATAGTTTCATGCTCAAGAAACCTATACAGGCTCTTTGAAGACTGCATGATGCCAGCCAACAGAAATCATGCATTACTTATACCTGAAATCTTCCAGAAGCCAAGCAAAGCCTTGTGACTGTGTCACCCAAACCACTTTGGTAGTTTTATAGATCTTTAAGTAAAAATTTTAACAAATATAGGTTTTAGGCACTTTTGATGCCTAAAACATGCCGAAAACCTGTTTTAGGCGGGGCAGTTTTAACCAGGTTATAACCTATGGTTAAAACCTTCCTGCCTAAAACTTGCCAACCCTGCCTGGGGTCATCCCAACCTTGAAATGGGATCGCCAATCTTGTAAGGCAAGTGCGCCCAAAGCAATCAAAAGTTAGGCGAATATTCCGACCAGTTCATTCTAAATAGGGATGGCAAGATGCCAGTGCCAGTTTCTCTGGGTCACAAAGCGATTTTTCACGCACATACCACCAGTTACATGAATGAAGCTTTGGGCATATCCATGACTGGGGCTCTGTATGTGTACCGTACAATATTTAAAAATTGGCCATATAAAGTATTATAAAATAGAAGAGCTCAAATTCGGCTGCTTACTACGGTGCCACCTGCTGGCCTCTTCATAACGTGTATTCAGGAAATTTCACGCGATGACCGTGACGTCACGGTTACGTCGTTCCATTATGACGGCAAAGTTTTCACATACAGCGCTGAGTTGGCCATGCAGTTCTCACATAAAGAAAAACAACAACTCGGCGTGGTGATGTTATTTGTTTTTCATAAATTTTCGCTAACTTCATACAAAATTAGGTCGTTTTCTCAGCATTCGCCGTACCGCTATGAACACACATTAGAAATCAAGGAAGAGAAGAAAACCCGAAAAAAACTAGTGTCATGGTTGGTGGAACGGACTATAAATATTTGCCACAGGCCTGAAATGGCCTTTTTGGCCCTGTGTATAGAATCCAGTCTACAATTCCAACGTGGGTCTAAACTGACTTGACCATCTCATATTAGTTGTTATCATGCCTGATGATGACATTGACATGCCTGTTACTTTTCCATTATGAATCCTAAACATCATTACGTCCTTCTGTATATAACCATACCCTCTTCCATTTAGACCGGATTCTATACTTGCTCCAAATTTTTTTTTTATATTAAAAAATTGTTTTTAATTGTTTTGCATAACAGGCTTCTTGGTGAGTTTTCCCAGTTAAACTTGGTCAGATTTTGTTGAGGAATATACAGCTGTGATAGTCCATTTGATCAGAATTGTGTGAATGACCAGCACACTGACTTAAGCCATGTAATGGTGATATTGTAGAGGGTACAAGCTACAACGGACCATGGGTCACGGCGCTCAGCTGATCGTGATTGGACTATAAATGTTTCTCCACTGTGATACTATATTGAGTCAATAAAGCTTATGAATATCATGTACATGTTGGGCTATTATAAAGGAATGTAATGTAATATGTGAGTAAATAATAAATGAAATTACCTGACTGATGGATTAATAGAGTCAAATAAAGTGGTTTATTTTTTATTTATTTAGGAGGGGTTGAAAATTGTGATATATTTGAGCAATGACAGCAGTAATAAGCAGTAGTAGAATGATGATAAGGCTACTTGTTGAAGGATCTAAAGTGTATGGTAGTCTGCAAGCGTTCAATTTGACAGATTTGATGTTATGATTAACTATGCTGATGAAGTGATTTATGAATATGTGACTGTATGACACAATATCTCTTTAGTCTTGACAAGGTACATAATTGTGATGCCCACTATGTCTACATATTACACAATATTGACATAATTTCTGGCATGTACATAGGTACCTATGGACGAATAGTTATACAAAAAGTATGAATATATCTGATTCATCTTATTCTTGCTTACTGAGGCTGACTTTGGGATGGGGTTTGAAGAAGGGAAAAGTGAGGGCAGCACGAAGGTGGATGTAGAAATATTCTATTGTAATGTTTTTCATTTATATAAGAATATGAAAAGCTAAGAGGAAAGGGGCCCTCCTACTTGGTTATAGTAAAGTTCTAAATATATGATTGCAAACTAATACTCTGACAAGACTGTCATGAAGAAAAACAGTAAAAGTTTTGAGATACTGTGTTGCATACGAAAATTTACAGATGGACAGGCAAGTGGACAGAATGGACTGATACCTTTATTCCATTTTCAAGGGAATAATGCATTTAAGTTTATATATAATCCTATTTTTTAAGCATATCCACTTTTTCCATTAAGAAGTTTTTATCTGGATCATTTTTTTTATTTACAGGTTCATAAATTTTTAATTAAAAAACCTGAAAATATAAGTTAAAATATTAGAATTGTTGCAAAAGTTGCAATCATTATATTTACAGAGTAAAAAACATTAGGTCATATTATGCATACACATATATTTTATTATTTTTAAATCAATTTTTAAACTGAATTTAAAAGAAAATAATGCCACAACATGGCATCTACAAGAATATTCCTTGAATCACTATTAAAAAGTTTTGCACACTGGAGTTTTCAGTACATGCTTCATTTTATTCACCAAAATAAAATAAAAGTAAATTTGATAAAATAAAACATCTTTTCAAATAAAGTATACACACTGTTGGTTGAATGAGGGACAAACTATCATTGTGCCAATTACTATCCCAGTTTTAATTAATTACTGGAATTAATAGTCAATTTCACACCTGGTGAAGTTTTTACTCTTCTGAAGTAAGGAATTACTTATCTCATGAACATCCACACTTTCACAGCAATACACCACTTTGTGGACACAATTAAATGTACACTTTAATCATTGTAACACTAGTGGTTCAATACAAAATCTAAAATGTAGCATGTCCAAGAATAAAATACAGAAAATTATAACATTCATCTAGTTTATGCACCAGCCTGGGGGGGGGGGGGGGGGAGGGTGAGTGCAGGGCAGAGGGGAAGCCTGCTAGTAGTGGCCAAGCTGGGCCAAGGTAAGCTGCCTGGGGTGGGTTACATAATGCAAGTGAAGGCTGTACTACTAGGTGGGCTAGAGGTAAACAACACTTGACATGGTGTATGAAAACATGAATAAAAGCTATTCATTCCAATCAATTTCTTTTGAAAGTTCGGTTTTAAAAGATTAAATCTTTATGCATATATGCTGGGAAAATTAAATCAACAGTGCCAAAGTTGGACAAAATTTAAGGTATTGATTTTTTATTTATGCTAATAACTTGAAAAATTTGCAAAATTCAGATCTAATTTTGGGTAAACAATTGAATCTTGATTAAATAAAGTTATATTCCTGAAAAAAGTCTCTAGGTTCAGCAATTCTCATGTTAGATGAGTAAATATATTTCCTGATTTTTTAAAAAATTGCATTATGTTTTGACCCATAACTTCAAAATAATACCCAATACTGACCTAATTTTTTGGTATGTTCATAGAAAATGTATAAAAGAATGTGAATACTAAATACGATCAAAAACAGATCAGTGGTTTTGATATTAGGCAGCCTTGAAGTGTAACAATGGCTTTTTTTATTGGAAAACAGAGTTTTTTTTCCTTAATATCTCGAAGGAACAAAGTCCTAATGACCCAATTTTCGGTATGGTAGGAGATTTTTGGGACATCTTAAATTATGTAAACAGCCTGGGGAGCATAGAGATGTGCACTGAATGACCTACAGTCATCAAAGTGGACTGCTTGACGATGTAAGGGAATATAACAAGAGCCTCCAAAAAAATTCAATAACTAGCCTAATTTTGCAGCATTTATTTTCAAATTTCAGGTTTTAACAGATTAAATCCTTATGTATACATGGTGTGAAAATTAAATCCACAGTACTTACAGGAAAAAAACGTGCCATGGCCAAAGTTGGGCAAAATTTAAGGTACCAATTTTATATTTTTGCCAATATTTAAAAAAAATTAACAGATTTTGATCAAATTTTTGGTATACAATTAAATTTTTTTATTAATTAAAATTGTATAACTTGAAAAAAAAGTCCCTACCTTTAACACTTTTGGTCTTAAGTGACCAAATATCTTCCTGTTTTTTTTTACAAAGTCCATAATGTTTGGGCCCATAACTTTTTTAAATTATATAATACTGACTTAATATCTGCCATGTACATAGGAACTATATAGAGGAATATTTATGTTAATATGAAGAAAACCAGATGAGTGGTTTTGATATAAGGCAGTCCTTAAGTGTGAAAATAGATTTCTTATATAAAATTGAGGTTTTTCCTTAATATCTCAAAGGAACTAAGTCCTATTTACCCAATTTTTGGCATGGTAGGAGATTATTGGGACATCTAACTGTATGCAGAAATTCAGATTCGTAGGTCCAACAGTGTCTAAACGTGCCAGTCTTACGGACGGACATCCAGACGGACAGACGGACGGACCACTGACAATGGACCATGACTATAGCTCAGATGGCTTATAGTCAGCTGAGCTAATAAACATGCTAATTGTATGCTTCAAAATACACCCTTTGGAATCTTTGCTGGTGAATGAGTCTTTCTTACGACATTCGCATATCTTACCTTTAAAAATATGATCTTTGTAAGCATCCATGATTTAAACATAACAAACTACACAAATTTATGAGCAGATATTCATTGACTGGTACCCTGCATGGTCCCCTGTTAACGTCAACTTTTTCCTATCCAACAGCAAAAGGATCAATGTAGGGTCCAAGTTTACTGCCCTTTGCAATGGACTGTAGGACATTTCCTATAACCATGACAACTTCTCCTCCAAAATTGTGGATGTGTAGGGCAATTCAGCATTACATTTTTGCTACCATAAAACTTCAAAATATAACCACAAGTTTATTACCTTATTTTGGCATAGCCACAAAAAATTCTCTTATGCGATTCCAAATGGTTCTCCTATTTTGGAACCCTACAGAACTTTTTTTGTAAGGGTCCATCCCCAGACAATGATGTAGAGCAGCAGAGTGAATAGCTGAATAAAGCGTTGTATGAGGAGAAAAGGTCAGACCTAATCAAAGTGGATCAGATCATGATTTGTCTTGGGACCTGACATAGAATATAAATGTTATTGAATTTGTTGGAATGTTGCAGTTAGAGAGAGCAAACTATTGCGGACAACAATGACAGATAAACATGCCAGATAACTGCTCTGCAAACCAGTTATTGTCACAAGTGATTGGATGATGTTTATTTTAATATTTTTTTAATAAATTGTTTTTCTCAATTTCTTACTTTCTGAACGCGCTGTATGTCCCATCTGTTTGTCGACTGTATGGGATCTAAATATTCTACAGCCTTCTTACCATGCATTCAATTAAGTGGCACAGGCTTATCACACTAGGTGGCGTGTCATGCAGCCCATAGACCATTTTGGCCTGATAATGTTTTTTATCTTAAAAAAGTTTAAATTTTCTTTCTGAAAAAGGACCACTGAGAGGTTTATTACAACAAATTATCAGTTCACCCCAATGTCCGCTACAGTCTTCAGGCCAAATTTAGAAAGTTTATTTGCATCACATTCTGAACCATGGGAAATCACCATGGAGATAGTACTTTAGGAAAAGCGTAATGAGTAGCATCTTTGAAGATTGTCAACATCAATTGGCCATCTTTGAGTTAAGAGCACAAACCACTTTAGACTTGACCAAAACTGAAGTGTAATTCAACATCAGGTCCGACTACAAGAACCACTTTGGCTGCTCTCACAGTGATTTACTTTATATCAGCCACCGTGAGAGGCCGGCCATGTTGTATTTGAATGACCTTGGCCCATGTGTGGCTGTAATGTCTGCGTATTCAAATGAACATGACTGAGTAAAAAGCAATTATAACTTTTTATTGGTTATAGGAATTGGTTACAAAATCAAATTCAATGATTGAAAGATATAAATCAACCAATGATTGATTTTTAATCAATTGACCTGTCCACCACAGCCCAAATGCTCCACCCTTTTAACTTATTATTATAATGAGCCACCAAAACGCTCCCACATAGAAGGTCTACCATAACCCATGGTAGCAAGAGCTGCTTAGAACATAATAATGACGTCAAAAGATCGATGACACATGATGTAGTATTGACTAACGTCATCAACTGGTATCGCCTGACCATTGTTTACTATATTGTAGTCATTATGAGTTCTATCTTGCAATATTTTAAATTATTTTTCTCATACAAATTATGTGCCAGGTAAGACATTATTATTTACTCGGTAGTTGGAGGAATGGCTCCTGCAACCTATAGCCTAGAATTTTTTATACTGTCTGCATTGTATAAAAAGAAATATCCCAGAAAACATGCCGACATGGGTACTGGTAGTATTTACAGACTACACATGATTTGTTTGACAGAGCTCTGTCAGATTATGCAAAATCTTGTTTATGTCAGATGATTGATGCTTGACAATGTTTAAGGTCACTTGATTGGTTGCTCGTTAGTCCAAAGTTTATGATTATTCATTGAATGAATATGCGATTAAGGTCACATAGAGTTCATGGATAGGTCAATTACTTTATTGACAATCTATATGATCTGCTGAACACCATTATACTCAAAATATTGACAGAGTCAATTCAATCAAACTTGTACATTGTGTTGAACGGTTATGGTAATGGCCTGTTGTGACACTTATTCCTTGCACCTGGTTATGTTTTAATGCTCTTTGTTGTTAAATTGTAACCAGTCTTTCTAACAAAAAATGAGCTGAGACAATTGTGGTCGACTTCACTAAGGAGTGTCCACTGGTGTCTGCATATAATGGGGCGTACTTATCCAGGCATAGGGTAATATGAGAGGAGTGTAGAGAAACTATGACTAGAATGATTATAAAATGCTATTAATAAAGATATATTTCTGTTCAGTGTATTACACTGTGAGCACCTAGGCAGAAGAGATGGAATTATATACCCGGTATGATTCAGATTATTAACTGTTTAAATACTTTGCATTTTTCTTTATGTTTCAACTTGAAGTGCTCAACGATGTGGATGAGGTAGCAGATGATATACTCTGCTTATTTAATATAATCAAGGGTCAAATTAAACAGGTACATGTTTATAGATTTAGTATTTTTCATTATAAACCTTGAATTAAAAGTTTTGACTTTTTTATTTGGACAAGTTGGACATAGCACTGTACACTCAACTTTTGCATTACATTTGTCTGCGAACAAAGAAATTCATAATTCCACACCCCTTACTACAGATACATCATAATTAATGGAAATTGTGATAATTATTCCCCTTTGAATTTTGGTAACAGGAACAAAAAGCTATGTATCAGGTAATGAATGTGTATACCAGTGTGCATTTTTATTTATGGAAAATAAATATTTTTACCTGATTTCATTGCAGGAATTATCCTGGAGTATGAACAGGGGGGCCTTCTGAAAACAAAATCAATTGATCTCTTGGACTTGAGACCAGAGTAAGTGGTATATTTTCATTTTACACTCAACTAGAAGTGTGCTCTGAGAGTGCAGAACTCCGAAAAGGCAGCTCACAATGCCTTCCCAGACATGGCCTTGTCAGAAATGCAACATTTTTCCTAATAAAAAAGGCTCCCATGCTGTACGTTGATTTACTGAAACCTTTCAGGGAAATGGCACATACACATGACATGACTATATTGTCCTCTATAACATCACAACTTGCACTTCAAAGATGGCAATATTGTCAATTTACTTCTCCATGTAAACAAATGTGCTATAAAACCCCATAAAACACTCATTCTTGGGTTATTTGCCCTAAAAATTTAATCAGTTATTCTTTTGATTATTGCTAAGTTATCCTGAAAATTTCATCAAAATCTGTTGATAACTGTTTAGTAATGTTGCTAATAGACAAAAACAGACAAACTAATAGACAAAAAATATAACCCCTGCCACTTGGCAGAGGTAATAAAGTTCTCCAGAGATCAGCTCTAAATGTTCAGGCAACAGAGCTTCACAATGTTCATTAAATTACTGTAACAGCTAAACCATGGTTTGTAAACAAGGACAAAACTTCTGAAACATGCGGAGGAATGTAGTTCTGATGAAAATAAAACTTTTAATTAGGCGAAACAAAAGTGAGCATTTTTAGGATCTCAGACACTTTATTCCTATGCATGATTACTTGGTGCATTGTAGAGCTGGAGGCTTGAAAAATATACTTCACCTGCCAGTGTTCAGTAGGACATGTTCAGCTTCAACCTTCTTCCTTTCAGTATATACTTGTGGGGCATGATCTATTCTATACACTTAGGAATATACTGGTACTTCAGTAACAAGAAAACTTCATAAAGTGAGTAAAAATAACAGTGAAATGAGTCATGCAATGTTTTATTGTCCATTATGATATGTTAGTAAATACTGTGGTTGACTTCATATTTGTGAGGCTGAAATTTCATGCCGATTTCATCATTTTGAACTTTTTGTGAATTTCATTTTTACGCGATCGTACCAGAAATCCAAGTACACCAGTCACGATTTGTTATATACAATGAATAAATTTCATTTAATTCGGTTACAGTCATTATATTATTATATAAATTAATATGTTTGCATGGACCAGTTCAAATACTACCCGGTATGTACGGATTAGTATGCAGATTAAGGAACCATGTGTCAGAGGTTTGATAACATCATCCCCTCTTGTTCATCTAACTGTATTCGACATCTTATTCCCGAGGGTTTCATATTCATTTCATATTATTTCCCATTTGCAAATATCCTGAAATTTAAACCTTCGTGAACAAAAAGGCAACCACAGTATGTATTTTATCACAGACACTCTTGTCTGATCTCTTCATAATATATCATTAACTCTGGCCATTGAAAGTTAACATTGTGTCTGTCACATCTTATAATTTGATGACACTGTAAAAATTGTAGTTTATTAATTTTTTTTTTTTGCTTTGGCTTTTTCCTGAGGCATTTCCTGAATGACTCACATTGTAAAATATTATGTTTATTTTTGTCTATTAAAAGGATGATTTTATGTGTACATAAATAAGGGTTGTAAATGGAATATTTTACATCAGATTTTGGTACCGCTTTACAATTTTTTTCAGGGCATTGATTAACACAGTGAGTCATTGACATTAACGATGTCATGAATAATATGATGGCCAACAATTAAATTTTAGTGATTAAGACATATAAGCACACCTTGGTTACAACACAAAATTTACATTTATTCTATACATAAACACCTCCTCTATCATCTATGATATAGAAGAATTATGTTTTCAGTATAAGTACATCACTGTATAAAAAGGCTTAAAAAAACAACTAACTAAACTACTCCGTTACCACTGCCAATACCAGTGACACTGGTGCCAAGGAGGTTTTTCACATGACCATTTATCCAGACAAAAAAAAAACATATCCCCCAGATAAATGGGGTTACACTGTATGTAGTATTGGCAGAACTTTTATTCAATCTGGTTGCAAAATATGAGATTTGTTGTGTTTTATTATGCCCCCGCCACAAAGTGGCCAGGGCATACAGTTTTACCCATGTCCGTCATTCCGTCCTTCCGTCATTCCGAAATAAAACAGTTGTACGGACTTTTTTTCGCAATGCCTGCAGATATTGGCCTGATTTTTGGTGTGTGGGCAGATAATGACAGTTACAGATCGAGTTTGCGTTTCATCCCGGTTGACCAACTTTTGATTGTTTTACGGCTCCTAAACAAAGAAAATTTCATGAAAGACAGAAATTTTTATGGAAAATACACATGTATGGACTTTTTTTCGCAATGCCTGCAGATATTGGCCTGATTTTTGGTGTGTTGGCAAATAATGACCAGTTACAGATCGAGTTCGCTTTCGTTCCTTGTTGACCTACTTTTGACCATATTACACCTCTTGAACTTAAAAAATTTTTCAAAATTTAACAAATGTTTCTAATTTGCCCCAGGCGGGGGCATTTGTGTCGTTCCGACACATCTAGTTTTTTAGCTCAGCTGACTATAAGTCATCTGAGCTATAGTCGTGGTCCATTGTCCGTTTCCGTCTGTCTGTCCGTCCGTCTGTCCGTCCGTCCGTCCGTCTGTCCGTCCGTCCGTAGATGTGGCACGTTTTGAAACCGTAAGACCTAGGAATCCAAAATTCGGCATAATGTTAGATGTCCCCAAGATCTCCTACCAAGCTGAAAACTGGGTCTTTGCGACTTCGTCCTTTGAGAAATTAAGGAAAAACCTCAAATTTTTATTAAAAACCTATTTTCACACTTCAGGACGGCCTCATATCAAAACCACTCATCTGTTTTTCCTCATATTTACCATAAATATTCCTCTATATATTTCCTATGTACATGCCAGAAATTATGTCTGTATTTCATAATTTTAAAAAGTTATGGGCCCAAACATAATGCATTTTGTAAAAAATCAGGAAAGATATTTGTTCATTTAACACAAAACATGTTAAAGCTATGGACTTTTTTTCCAGTAATATAACTTTAACAAATCAAAATTAAATTGTATACCCAAAATTAGATCAAAATCTTTTAAATTTTCAAAAACATTAACAAAAAAATAAAAAATTGGTACCTTAAATTTTGCCCAACTTTGACCATGGCACGTTTTTTTTCTGAAAGTACTGTGGATTTAATTTTCACAGCATGTTTTTGTTAGCATTTTTGTCTGTAAACACCAAAAATTTGAAACCAGTTGATCAAAAACTGTAGATTTTATTCAAGTATTCAAGCACCATGTATTATATTGTTTACATCTTGCAAGAAATCAGCTCCCCAGCTTCAGCTCTCAATTCCTAAAATTTGGTATACAATTAGATGTTTCCAAGATCCCCTACCATGCCAAGAATTTGGTCACTAGGACTTAATACCTTCGAGATATTAATGAAAAACTTCATTTTTACATTAAAAACCCATTGTTACACTTCAAGACTGCCTAATATCAAAACCACTGATCTGACTTTAATCATATATAATATACATATTTTTCTATACATTCTCTATGCACATGCAAAAAATGATGTCAGTATTGCGTAATTGTTTTAAGTTATGGGCCCAAACATAAGGCACTTTGTAAAAAATCAAGAAATATATTTACTCCCTTAACAAGAGGATTGCTGAAGCTAGAGATTTTTTGTCAGGGATGTAACATTATTTAATCAAGATTCAATTGAATACCCAAAATTAGTTCTGAATTTTTCAAATTTTATAAGTTATTAGTATAAATATAAAATTAGTACCTTAAATTTTGCCCAACTTTGACCATGGCACGTTTGTTTCCTGTGAGCACTGTTGATATAATTTTCATATCATGCACACATAAGGATTTCAGCTTTGTAGTTTAGAAAGCTGACAGAAATTGGCCAAAAATTGTAGCTTTTATTAATGTTTTTATGACACCATGTCAGACCTTGGCTCTCTGCAGCCCCTCTTGAGTCACCTGTATGTTGACCTTGTTGAACTTTCAGCAAATTATGCATGCTTGAGGCGAGACATACACTGGGGCAGCCAGGCAGCTTATGGACAGCCACAGTTGATCTAGGTGTCCAACCCAACTCATCTAGTAGTTTTGACCAACAACATAACAATAAACAATAAATTAATAAATTTTTATTGTTTTTTTAATAACAAATTAAAGAAAAATAGAAAAGGAATTTGTTAGTGTATAATAACAGGAAATAACTTGCAGTTACTGATGATATAAGAATCTTGTGTTGATGGATAGAATGTCACATATTCCAAATAACACCATGCAGTCACCTATGGTATTTTTCAGTTCAATTTTAATGATAAAAAAAGTAAATCATATTATTCATTTCTAATCATTAGGGATCATATGAAGGAAATTAATGATAGACAAAGATGCAGTTGATAATATTAATCTAGTTTCTACTGTGTCTAGTGTGTACATTGATGTGAAATTAGTCCAAAATGAATATATTACATTTATTTTTTTTAATATAAATAAAAGCCATAAAACCAGATACTTATGATCATTATTTAAATGTGTGAATTTGGTATATTCTGGATTCTCAACATCATTGTTTGGTGAAAACTGAATAAATACCAAACATGGTGTGAATACTTTGCAATTGTATTTAAATACAAATATGAATATGTACTCCATTATAAAATTTTTTGCATAAAGAATGGGAATTCAGGTAAAAATGAAAGTATATGAATACCAGTGCAAATACTTTCAAAATGTATTCAAGAATGCATTCATGAATATATTCTTTAATATTATTTTAATAATCATTTCAGTTATATTTCATTTTAAAAAATCATACGATTCTCTTATTATTTTTAATAAAAATTATATTTGGGACAATATTTGTAATTTTTTTAAATAAATAGTTAAACTCTTATATTATATGTTCTGCTTATAAGTTATATTGCCAAGTCAAAATATGTTTGACAAAAGTACTCCATTTGTTAATAAAATAAATGAAATCAATCCTCTTCCCTGTCTCCAAAGGTACTTTCAAAATCATACATAAGCTAATCAACAACAACTCGTAATACAGCTTAGATTTATTACCACACAAAACCAGCATGTGCCTCATTTTATATTCATATTTTTTTATCATATATAATACCCGAGTGTTGTGACCCATAGGTCCCTTGTTTCTTTTGCCTTACTTCTATTTTCAAAGCATGTTAATCTCTTTTATATGGGGCACATAGGCTATACAAAAAAGTTAATGTTCTACAGATTTACCACTTCCATTTAACATGGATCCAAAAATAGTTTCAAATTAAGACCAGGTCC
Organism: Sipunculus nudus; assembly: GCA_026874595.1. Taxonomy (NCBI): domain Eukaryota; kingdom Metazoa; phylum Annelida; class Sipuncula; order Golfingiida; family Sipunculidae; genus Sipunculus; species Sipunculus nudus. The sequence goes on from CM049314.1 coordinate 71,826,129, forward strand.
TTGGTGATATTCCTAGTTTGTGTCATGGCATAGTTTTTCTAAATGAATTCTTAAAATTATGGAAAATGGACTAAGTTTTGTGTTGAACAGTTATGAAATTTCAAACATTTTTGTATTTCTAGGCAAGCTGACTGATAACCAAGTATGGCACCTCAACCAGTAGAGATAAAGGAAAGAGAAAAAAAATGCCAATTTACACAGTGTTATAGAACAACAGTTTGTTTGTGTGTGGCCTTTATAAATTTATGGGTCATTTACCTATGGCAGGTTTTTGTATTATTACTTGTGTCTGTAAGCTTTGTGTTGTGTTGTTACAGGACTGATATAGACAGTGTGGTCGATGAAATCATCAGGAAAGAACCGCTGGTCACATCATCCAAGGCTGAACAAGTTAGAAAATTAGTCAACCGTATCCTTACAATATTAATCTGATGGATGTTTTTTTTTAAATTTTTTTGTGAGAGGAAACTTGAAAAAAATATTCTTCCACTACAGGTAAAACCAGGTTTTGGAAATATTCATTGTTTTTATCTCACCAACAGACCTACAAAAATATCATTCATCACAGTTCTGGCTAAATTAGCAAAATAGAATTGTTTCAATAAAATCCTCATATATAAAAGAAAATATTTCAGTTTCAATATGTTGACTTAATGTAGTTCTGTGCAGAAGACTTGCTGTTAAATTTCACCATCAGATTTCCACAATGCTGAATAATTTTAAAGAGTACCACCAGGTGTAACATTCTTGCCCTTTGACCTGGACCTCAGTTGGCCAGGGGTGGGGCATCAACACTGATTGACAGTCAATATAGAGATGCCCCATAACCAATCACAATGCAGGGTTTCTACCCTGCCTTCTGTAGCCTGTATTTAATTGAGAATAAGTCGGAAATTCTCTCTCTCTCTCCATCGAGCAGTGGACCCGTATGCCTGCCCTCTGTGGCAGGAAAAGGGTTTGGCTTCTTTTCACCTTGGGGTCGGTTTTACGACAGTGTCAGCTACCCAGGTGAAGAGCCACCCACTTTAAGAACTGCAGTCTTTTTATCTAGCCTGGTAAGTATCTTTCTGTTTCATTTATAAGTTTAGATAATAATATGCAGTCCTGATAATTTGAAGGTTTAGGCTCTAAATTTTATTCCAGTAAAAAGTTTTATTTTATCTCTTCAGATTGTGCAAGTGTATGTTGCCCAAGCCCAATTTCCTCCCAGAATAAATAAGCAGCTACACAGGGATATCTTCCTCCAGTGGTCCCTTCCGAGGCTTCCATGATAACTTCAGGCTCCTTTTGTGTTTTTTGCAGGCTAAACATGTGTGTACCTGTCATGATATCAGTCTTCAACCAAGCCAACATAGGGTTTCTGCAGGGCCTTAATAAGTCTTATTTTTGATTTTGCATTTTTTAAGGCCTTGAATCCTAATTTATGTTCCTTAATTTTGATTTTACCAATCCTGATATAATGATATGCACAAACAGTTTGGTGATCAAACATAAGCTTGAATCAGTTTTGGAGAAGTTGCTGCAATTATTTGTCAAAGAAAAATCTCTATAGATTCTCAGGACAGACTACCATGAGACCAGTCCTAACTTGTAGTGATCACCATTTTGGATCTTCAGTAGTTATAAAGAACAGTAGGCTATTAAAGAATTCTGTGTATAAAAGGATCTTGAATTTTCTGTTAGCTGGTCTTAAAAAGTCTCAAAAAGGTAAAAAAAAGCAACAGAAAAGTAACTTCCCAGACTTTGGTTAATTTTTTGTCTCTTAAGTGTTCTCCTAGTTAATCTATGTCAGGGTAAATCCTGTTGATGTATGTACAGAATTCCATGAACAGTTCTTTCCTTAACCTAAGCAGGTCTACAAGAAAAACTCTCTGTGCCTGATGACCATCATTTCTATTTATTCAAGGTGAGTTTAGATTATTTACATTTAGATTATTTGTGGCTGCTGTTTTCTGAATATTGCATGTCTGTTCCAAAATAAATAGTCTGCCCTTTGGGTAATTGTGTTGCACCAGTAATTGAGTGGCACAAAATGACTTTGTATTTATTCGACATCAAACCAGATATTTTACGTTTAATTAGATTTCTTTATCAAGCAAGATCTGTCTATACTTGTGAGTACAATCAGCATCTTCTCCATATTACTGTTATCTCAAATTTTATTGATTTAATAATTTAATACTCAAATACAAATAAACATACACATACAGAAAATCACTAAGACTAAAAGAAAAAAATATACAGATCTGACTGTAACATGCACTGCTATATTGATAATAATGTCCTGAAATATTTTCCTTTAAATTAAGAAAAAATGAACTTTAAATAGATTATTCTTGATTTTGTTTCAGGTTCTTTGAGCCCATATCAAATCTGACTTTAATATCCTTAATAATTAAATAAATGATAAAAAAAAATTAATAATAAAAATGTCCTGAATTATTTTAATTTAAATTTGAAAAAAAATGTACTATAAATCTGTTATTTTTTTTAATTTTGTTTCAGGTGCTTCGAGCCCATATCCTGCCTCTCACAAATGTGGCCTTCAACAAATCTGGGTCAAGGTCAGTACTGCAAACACAATAGTCCCGCACTTCATCGAACAAGTATTAGAAATATTTATAATTTATGTAGATTTGTAGTGAAAAAAAGTCATCTGAATGGATCACACTTTTGAAAGATTGCACGTAATATTCATAACTTGAGGAGTTATTTGTAATGTAGTATAGATCAAATATACATGGTGAATATGAGATTAAGGTAAAAAAAAGGTTGGGTTCTCAGGTATTTTTTTAGAAATCTGTGCATGCTAGGGATTTTTTTAAACCTTTATCTGTATGTTTTGATAAAATTGTCCTATGATTAGGGAAAAGAATGATAATAACTGAAATATTTTGCTAAATAGGTAAAGCACTACATAACATCTGATCAAAATTGTATTATTTTATCTTCTTGAAAGAAATGTCCAAGCAACTGGAGCTCAAAATTGGTAAGTTTCTATTGAAAAACTAAAAATAATTACTAAACTTAAAAGTTATCACTGAATCTACCTCACAGCTTTGATATATAAACAAGCAAATTAAATGAGAATGTTTATGTGATTATCTTTACAGTTTTATTACTGGGAGTTACGACCGCACGTGTAAGATATGGGAAACCGGTTCAGGGGAAGAGCTTCACACCCTTGAAGGTCACCGCAATGTGGTTTATGCAATCGCCTTTAATAATCCATACGGGTAAGTGTGATAAAAATATAAAACTCATTCATGATTGTCAGTTAATTTTCTTTTTTATGTGTGCATATTTAAAAAAAAATTAAGAGCTACATTAAGAGATTTACTGGAGAGCTTAATATAGGGGATTCTTAATATTCCTCATGAATAATTAATCAGCTAGCGAAAGCGAGGCTAACTGGGAATAACAGGGAGCACGTGCTCACTCACCATGGCTATGTATAGCAACACAGACCTGTCAGTTGTTCCATTTATCCACTTCAAATTTGTGGATGCTTACAAACAAATTTTGTTAAAAGCATCTGGAAAGAAGTATAAATCCAAAGGAATCTGCTGCTATGAGCACAATGTAAACCAGACTTGTAAGGAAGGTACTTTCCAGTGACTCTTAACATAATAAAATTAAGACCCTTAGGCTCACATCTACTTGGCTCTACGGTCTATGATAGCTATGAAACAAACCACAGGATGCCATTAATTGCCCGAGGTCAATTAAAATATCAAGATATACAAGTGTCGGGCACAGGTGCTGACTGATACACATTCCAGACAGCACAGAATGAGGTGGTCTGTGCATGGTTCCTCTGATTGTGTACATTAATACTAATTAAGTTTCTTGTTTCATGTACAGTAGGCACCGAGAGACACACACACCAAAACACTTTCGGCAGTACGCTGCTTAAACTGCCATTATGAAGTCATTAACTTAATAAAGACTAATATAGCATAAATGAAACATGTCTGCTTCTGTGATTGTTAAAAGTGTTCTGAAATGAAATTATGAAATGTTTTCTATTCACAAGCCTATTAAAAAATATAGATGTAGGTATGCTGTGTCTGGCACCAATAGAAAATACACCGTATTTTTAGTGGCATAACCAACACATAGCTGTCAAGTGAAACACTATGTCACAGGTCATTTAAAAAAATATATCGCTCCTTATTAGATAGTGATATGGTGAGTTCCTGGGCATGGCAAGGATTATATTAGTGCATGGACAGAAACAGAATTTTATAAATGACACCTTTTTCCCGCAAGACTTTACATAATTTGAGAAAAAAATATAAAAATATGTAAGGTATGAATTATGGAATAATATATTCATTTTAATTAATGCTCAACACTTCACCAGCTCCACACATTTTAACTCAGGTTAATACCTTCAAAAATTCTTTATAAATCGAATATGAAAAGTAATGTGTCATATACTAAAACTTCATATTTGTTGTGAATAAAGAGTTAAAATATACTGACAGCGTGTCCTACAGCTGTGTGACATAAACTGCATTGACAAACAATGGAAACTGTGACACAAGAATTGCAAGAGTTAAATATTCTTTAAATTGCAGTGGGTCTAGGCTGGTCATGTGGGGATATATCTATAATTGTTTCGCAATCCTGTAATTTAAGGGCCTTAAAGCTGACCACAGATGCCATCTTAGAGGGCCTCAAGTAAAAATGAGATAAAATGATGACATTAAGTTTTGGTAATATAAAATGTAAGCCCCTTCAACCAATTGAGACATACCAATGTATCTATTATCTATAAACCAGTAAGGGGATCAATGCTTGGCTGGTAAAAACTATATGCAGATCTTTGCTAAATGTCACCATCAAGTTAATTATCTTGGTAGTCTTCTGTCATTATTTATTTATGTTATTTATTTATTTTAATAAAGTACAATTAATTGCATGTGTATGGACACAGATTTTGTGAAACAGCACAGTATTTTAAAATATCTTGACACGTACATAAAAAAGGTAAGGCAAAACCAAATGAGGGCATGGACTATGTAAAAATGATATTTTAATATGTGCCTTTATAAATTGATACAGATCATTAAAAATCATTGTCCTAAAATGGTTGTTCATTTACTTAATTCTATGAACAAATATAACAAACAGCAGACCAAACCAGGAACATATGAACACACAATCACAAAGAGTCCCTCGTCCAGATGTATGAATTAATTAGTAATTTCCACTGTTTCTTTCTACCTGGATCACTTATGAAAACTAATGAAAAATCAAATCTGATGTCCAATTAGTAAATGAGTAGCATGAAGGAACAGAAAAGGCAGTGACACGACCTGCCATGCTGAGCTAAACTGTATCAGCACATGTGGTACTACTGTGACAAGTGAGCATGTGTCTTTGTTATTCCACACTGGCCTCGCTTTGGCCTCTGGTATGTGTGGCATGCATAGAATTTAAGAGTCCCCTATGATTGAATTTCGGATTTTTATTCATAAAAAAATATATTGCTTTATCAAAGTGCATTCTGGGACATGAAAACAGGAATTAAAAGCTTATTACAATGAACTCAGCATTAATTATCTCCTAAAATCTGTACATGGGAAAGGTAATTGGCTGTTATTGAATCATCAATTTATCAGGCCCTAGCAGCCTTTCGTATTCTTGTCCATTTAAAGTGTACATTAACTCACACACTGGTTAGTCTTTAGACAGTTTACATTGACAGCCTCATTGAGGTATGTATATCAAGGTGTATAAGACCTTGGACAAGGGTCTCTTAGTTATTGTTGTGAACCAGAAAAGGCCAACACTCAACTGGCTTTTGTCATCTAGGGGTAGAGCACAGGACTGAAAGTGGGGAGTTTGAGTTAGAATCTCAGCTGAGGTTGAGACTTCATGATCGGCCTTTATCCAGGGATGAGCACTTTGCAGGCTTAATGGGAAGGCTATGCCCCATGGCTATATATATCTGTTGCAGTGAGTGCACCTTTCCGGGATTAAGTATGACCCAGCAATGGGGATCATTACACACCCAGGGCCCGTAGGTGCAGAAATAACCAGGCCTGGTTAACATGCACCAGGATACAAAATGAGAGGAAGCATGTCATCTAGTCTGAAACCAAAATGGAATTCTGCAGATGTAAATACTTAGTAAAGCTAGCATTAAAAAAATTTAGGCAGTTACCTCCAACAACAACAACAAATTATCATAAAATGTCCAACATGGACAACAAAATTATCATAATAATGTCCACAACTCTGTAGTTGCAGGTCAGACTTTTTAACCAGTACTAAACTGTAACCAACATGTTTTGAAGTTATCTTTTGTGTTTCTAATTTCAGGGACAAAGTAGCCACTGGTTCTTTTGATAAAACATGTAAACTCTGGAGCTCAGAGACCGGGAAATGTTACCACACCTTCAGGGGCCATACAGCAGAAATCGTAAGTACAAGGGTCTTATTTTCCCACCAGAGTCTCTCACCAGAACCCTAGTCACAGAGTATAAGTATACAAACTAAAGAAATGTTTAAAAAATTGAATACAATCTGATACACATTTACTAACCTAGTTGCCACTATACCTGGCAAATGTCTTCTAAAAAGATACTTATTTTTGGACAATGGGGACTTATGAAGATAAGTGGATTATATCTAATGAATAATTCATATACCATCATAGCTGTAGTAACTACAGTGGTCATAGTATAAATAATTCACCTAGTAATTCAGCCCTTATGCTCCACCCCTTTGACCTAATTATGCTAATGATCCCCAAAAGTGCTCCAACACAGAAAACCTTCCATGTCTATGGTTGTGGGCTGCTTATAAGACGATAGTGATGTCCCAAAGGTCAGTCATGCATGACGTCACATTGACTGACATCATCAGCTGGCATTGCTAAATCTCTGTTCTCCAGTGATGTATGTATCACAGTCATTGTGAAGTGTTTGGACACATTTGTCTTGTATGAATTCATAGCAAAGTAAGATATTTTTCCCTCGGCAGTAGGTGGAAATGCCTACCGCAACTTTTGGCCGAGAACTTTATACTTTTTCCTTTGAAAAAAAAATATTCTGGAAAAACATGCTGACAGGGGACTGGATGTTCACTCGCCCAGAATAGACAAATTTTCCACTTCTCAGGTGACTGTTTACCTTGCCAATGGTAACTTGATTGGTTGATCGCAACTGCTCTGCTGATGATTATTCATTGAATTAATACATGATTAAGGTCACATAGAGTTCATGGTTAGGTCAGTTGCTCACATGTCCTTATTGAATGTCTTATGCACAGGGGTGAAAGTTTGGTGATCATAATCCTTCACTGAAAATCACATTTTGGAAACCATTGTAATTATAGAGCAAGCCACAGTATTCAAATACAGAATTATGGATCTTATGGAAATTTGTTTTTGCTACTTGAATTCCAGGTGACCCTGGCCTTCAACCCACAGAGTACGGTCATAGCAACTGGTAGTATGGATACAACGGCCAAATTATGGGATATCCAAACGGGCCAGGAGCTGGTGTCATTAACGGTGAGCTCAAAATGACGTAATCTTTTACATTAATGCTTTTTCTAGAAACAATGTAATATTTTTAGCCCCTATCATTGGACCTTTTATTTTCTTCAGTATGACTAAGGCATTATAAGGTTTCTATTAAGAAATAAAGGCTATTATAATTAGCCAAGTTAAAGCTTTCTGTAGTTTCCACTGCAAAATGGGTAGGGTAGCTATTAAAACTGGTAAGTGCATATTAATAACAATAATATGATACATTATCATGGTGACACACAAAAAAACTTTAGAATAAATTCCATGTTTGCCTAATCACATTGAAATGTGGTGCAGTCATGTGCCAGTAAAAGTGGAAGTTTTGAATTTTTCTGTTTATGTTAAGTGCCTCAATATTTGGATCTACATTTGTTGGTATAAACTAATCATCACTGTATGTTGTTTATGTTAAATTTTCTCCTGGACACATGTTTTGTGTGTAGAATATCTGTAACAGCTGTTACAATAAGTCTCTCAGAATTGAATTTCAAGGTAAAAAAAGTCTTTATTTTTATTAGGATATGGTTAAATAATACTGCTTAGAAACCATGTGGCTTCACCATATTACCATTATTATAACCAATTTGTGGCTCAGCTGACGTGAGGTCATCTGAGCTATAGTGATCAACCTTTGTCCGTCGTCCATCCCTCCATCTGTCCGTCCGTGAATAAGGCAAAAATTGGAACCGTTTGATCTAGAAACTTTTGACTTAAAATTAAGGTAGGGCCTTTGTAAGTTTCCTTGCATACCAAAACATAGGTCACTGTGACCTATGTTTTATGAGTTATACCTGTTTTTATGTTTTTAGCACTCTTAAAATTTCAACATTACAGACTGTTCAAGTCAACTGAGAGTCATGACCCATCGGGCACTTGTTTCGATCACCTCCCAGATGTAATTAGCTATTCCTTGCCTTAAATCCCTGGTATCTTATAGTTCATGATTCCTCTGCTAGATGACACCACCAGATGCAGTTCATGCTGGTGGACAGATGTACAGTGATCCTACATCCGCTACTGGACCAACTCTACCTTGCCACAAGGTGCACCTCTTCACAAAATTAATTTCAGTTTGTCAATACCTTCAAAAACCTCAGTTTTTTTGAGAGATAAACAGCCAGCCAAACAGACAGACAGACAAGTAGAAACAGGTGAAAACATAACCTCCTTTGAATCAGCCAGACAAACCTCTGTTTCTATAAATTAAGCTGAGAATACAATGATGAGGAGATGAAGACGTTTTAACTGTTTGTGTGTACTGGGTAAATATCAAATACAGCTAATGGTAACCCCTGTCTTATGACCTTGCAGGGTCACTCCGCTGAAATCATCTCTCTGAGCTTCAACACCACGGGCAGTCAGGTCATTACAGGGTCATTTGATCACACGGTGTCTGTGTGGGATGTCAACAGTGGAAAGTAAGTGCACTGGTTCAAGTAATGTATGTTTAAAGAGTCCTAATAAATGTTACTAAACGCAGCAGTTTTATGGCTGCAAAGCAAGTTTCGAAAAAAAACCAGATTCTCAAATTGAGTTTCTTCTCTAGCTTCGGTGATAAAAAAAGAGATAAAGGCAGTACCTGCATGTGCTTCAGATGGCATCAGTAAATGTCAAAAGAACCTCTTGGTTTCACTTTTAACCTCTCCACCAATTATAGATACCTCGCTAAAGATTCCTAGGTAAATACAGTGAAACCTCGTTGTGTCGAACTCCGTTAAGTTGAATTCCCGCATGTGTTGAAGTCAAATGTGGAGTCCCTGCAAAAAGCAGATAAAACCTTACTAATATAACTCCTTTTGTGTAAAACTCCATTGTGTTGAAAAACCTGAAGTGTCGAGGTATTTTGTTGGTCCCCAGCTAGAATTTCTTTTGCTTAACTGGAAGTCATGTAGCTTGAATGTTTGGATAACAGTTGTGCAAGGCCCATCAAATGTGATTAGGATGTGATGACTAGTTATACGTTATAAATACCAGCAAAGCTCTTTCTAATCAAGCGCAAGGCTCTGTCCCTCGACTCAAGGTCATGCTGCTTTAAAGCTTAGATAACAGTTGGGCACAGACCATCAATCATACCTATGGCCGTAATGACCAGTTACATGATTAATACCAGCAAGGATCTTGCTAATCCAGCGCGATGGTCTAACACCTGATCCATTGTTTACCTGTTTGGCAAATTATTCACTCATGATCATGCATTTCTTCTCATGCCGGCATTTATTCATAATGATTGTTACTGCATTTTTATTAGAAGATCTGATGAACTAAAAATGATATGGGCCAATCATTTTATGATTTGTGTGCTTTAATACATGTATGTTCTCTTATTTCATTTTTATTGATTCACCTAATCATATTTTTGGTGGTACATATATGCATTTTTATAACTAATAAATAAATTTATTGTGAAATATGTGTTATTCTGACTATATAATATATGCCCTAAACATGTGCAGTATTTAATAATAAAAAGCAAGGCTGAAGAAGGTTGAATATAAGGAATATCATTTTTCTCAACTTTGGTTGTGTAGAAGAAAATTCACTATTCCCTTGGACTTTGACACAACAAGATTTTACTGTATATAGATAACCTGAAACCTGACAGATCTTCTTTGGGGCACCTGTCTTTGACAGGCGACTGTCTTTTATGGAGATTACAGACTGCAAGTTGTAAAGTAGGCTGCAAGTTCTGCAAAATCTTTATTATTGGAAATACATGTAATCTGTAACTGTGGCTAAAACTCGGTCTCACTTATGTTTTTAATTTAGATGTTCAGCTGCTTTTATTTTTAGCATTAATGCATTCATTATGTAGTGTTTGGAATCGGTTGTATTTTCATGATCCCTTGACTGATATTGGGAAATAATCAGTTGTTTAGAAATATGAACTATCAGACCATACGTTGACCGGTACATCATGACAAATGATATGTAGGCTTATATGCAGGTAACAATGTCATCATTCTAAAGCCTGCATGTCTATATAGTAACTTGTGAATAAAATGTTTTAGGTACATGCAGACTTTTCTCTTGTTTGCCTTCATAATGTACATAAAAGCCCACATTTCTTCACCACAAAGCCTCAGTTATGTGCAAAAATTTGCAAATGATTATGGCATTGCAAGATCAATCATCAGATCATTTGCAGTAACCCGACTGACCATCAGTTATAATTGATCAAAAGCCCATCACTATTATTGTGTATTATATAACATTTAACACTGATGTAATAGACAGTCCAGTGATAGACCATAATTTATTTACATTTTAAATCTAAAAACAAAGTCTGTTTATTACAGGAGAATTCACACCCTGATTGGCCACCGAGCAGAGATCAGCAGTGCCCAGTTTAACTATGACTGTTCTCTGATCGCTACCGGCTCCATGGACAAAACATGTAGGATCTGGGATGCTTCTACAGGTAAATATCAGCATCACTACCACAGTTACTGGACTTTATTGGTATTAACAATCCTATCAGAACGGTTACCTTTGCCCTTGATGAGAACTGGAAGGATACTGCTCTCGTGTCTGTCTGTAGTATACTGTGGCTTCATATTTGTGGTGTTAAATTTCCCCCGATTTCCAATTTTTCAGTTCTTTATGAGGGTTTTATTTTCATGATCTTACCTTACAATAACAAGCACAATTTATTTAACATTATTATATAAATTACCAAATATATACTTATATCTTAAAAAATTATGAGTGGAAAGTGGAAAACTTTTTTCAATAATTTTATATATAGGAAAGAATTGATACTATTTATAATATAAATCTTTGACTTGTGGCTAACATAAAAATATATCATGGTAATATTAAAGCTACCAGGCATGTTTAATGCGCACATTATGAGATATCAATGAGGCTGTACACCTGGGTATAGAGGAGGAATCACATTCACAAAGTTTTTATTTTCACAAGTTTCCTTTCATGAGCATCACACATTGGAAACCCTCGTGAATTAAAAGCCAAGCACAGTATATGTTGGTCTGTTTGTATGTTTGTTCAGACCTGAAACTCAAAACTAAAATACATTTTCACTCGTAAATCTTACACGTAATACGTCCCAACGGTCCCTCATTGACACTTGAAGATTGTCCAGGTGTGTAATCTGTATTCGTAAATTTATAGGTTAAATTCAGTATTTAAGTGTAGTTCACAGTTTTCACTCCAGATGGCAGCAGGGCATAGATTTGCAATCTCAGACCTTATTACAGTGGTCTTTGGAGTTCTAATTTTGTGGGATTTATTTCAATTCTCTTTAATTTTATAATCTAAGGCAAAATTAAGAATTAAGGTATGGATTGCTTCAGGTTAACATCACTTCTTGTGTGTTGTTCAGGTCAGTGTATCGGGACGATACGTGGTCATGAGGATGAGGTGCTGGATGTTGGGTTTGACTACACTGGACAGTATCTTCTAACGGCCTCTGCTGACAGTACAGCTCGTGTTCATAATGCCACTACCCACCAGCTCATATCAAAACTCGAGGGCCACGAGGGTGAAATCTCAAAGGTAACCAATCAGCAATGCAGCAATTTTTAAATAAATTTCTTATACATAAGAGATACACCAAATCATATACAAGGTGTGTCTGAAAAGTAACAGGTTTCCTGTCACAACATAAATTTATTTCAATGGCAAACCACAAACTACATGTACCTGCTCAAGAGGTCGCAGCATCCGGTAGTTCCTATATGAGAAGCACATCGCCTGCTGGAACAACCTCCCTATTCACCTGATCTTGCCCTGTTGGACTCAGTTTTTCCTTCCACCAAGCTTAAGGGGATCATCTGTAATGAAGGCGTGAGAGCCATCAAGATGGCCAAAACGACAGAGCTGACGAATCCTTCCAGCAGTGCATAGATGCATGGCAGAGAAGGACAAAAAAGTGCATTGTACTGAAGGAGGATTACTTTAAATGGGAACGGATGTAGTTTGTTGTTTGGAATTGTAATAAATTGTTTGTGACACCAGTCCTTTTACTTGTCAGACACATGTCATAATCCACTAAATGTAATCTTCTGAAGCTGTTGTACCTTTGGACTGGCTGTTCTTCATCATCCATGTTGTACACCATTATTTTCTTCCTCTGTCTCTTAACAGCTAATTCTGTGTTCCTTTTACACTACACTTGGGGTACTCCTACAATAAACTCTTTCCTTAACTATCATATTTATATATCAGTTATGTTAATTGTGCACATGCCCATGGCACTAGGAGTACATTACCTTCAGTTTAATCCAGAGAAATCTTACGGCAGAATGTTTTATACTCCTTGTTGTATATGTGTGTATTCAAGATTTCTGAAGAACACGTTCATGTTATTATTGTTGACTTCAGTCACTATATAATTATGTGTGTCAAAAGTTTAAAATATGGGCCAATGCAGTTAAAATTTTCTATTGAAAGAGCTACTAGCTTCTGTGGCTCAGAGGTAACTTGGAGAGATCAAATCTCAGCCTAGGCGGTAAAGTTTTCACCGTCATCCCCAACCAAGGGTTAGCACTCTGCAGACTTAATTGGAAGGCCGGGCCCAAAGGCCGTGTTTCAGTCATAAACGATTGAACCTCTTTGGGGTTCAGCATGAGTACACACCCAGGGCCCACAGGTGCAGTAGTCTCTGAGCCAAGTTAACACCAAGATATTAAATGAGACAGAGGGTGTGAAACTGCCCTGTCATGTAGTCTGAAACTGAAATGGAATTCTGCAGATGTACATATACTTACCGGTAGATCTAGGCTAGCATTAAAAAGTGGAGGCAGTTACCTCCAACAACAAAAAAAGATTTAAAAAAGTAGAGCTGATGATGAATATACATTGTTAACCCTTTTGTTGCAGATCTGCTTTAACCCTCAAGGCACAAAGATCCTGACAGCAAGCTCTGACAAAACGGCCCGGCTGTGGGACCCGGAGACCGGGGAGTGCAGACAGATCTTAGAGGGCCACACAGATGAAATCTTCAGTTGTGCATTTAATTACGAAGGAAACACAATAATTACAGGTAATTTTTAGATCCTTGGCCAATAATTGTAAATAGTTAATGTATTCTTTTATTCTTGTAATACCTGACTTAAAAAATTTTAACATTCTGTTGTGGAAAGAATAATCTGTTTTCTAATTAATTGGTGTAATAAAAATGTCAGTAATATTTTATATCAACAACATTCATACCTTTTTTTCACCACAGTCATCTTGCAAATTTATTTTCAGTAACTTTATATCACTATAGCCTTGCTGTCTGAAAATAATACATCAATAACATTGTGTTTTATTATTAAATCATTTTTATATGAAGCACCAACCTAAACTACACTACTTTAAGTTCTTTTTTCATTCTGATATTTAAAGTTGAAAACCTGTCTGGTTTTCAAGATTTTATAGTTGGTAACAGGTTACTTTTCTCAAAACATCTTTGAATATTCCATCTGGATAAACCTATATAGTGCTGAAGTAAAAATATTAATTCTCTTTAAGTGGTTCACTTTAATAACAGATTGTTAAAATAGATATTTTCTTTTTATACGCCTGTTATATGACAGGATTTTTATGGTATACCCACCATCCGTCTGTCTGTCCCTCTTTTAACCTTGTGTCACTGCAATTATTTTGGCTTTGATGGATTTTCACGAAACTCACCATAACTACCTACCAACAAAAAATTATCTTGCCTAAGTTCAGTTAGGGGCAACATCCACGCATATTTAATAAAGTCACAGGTCACTAGGCTACTTTGTGGTGTCGCCGCAGTAACTTGTGAAGAATATAAAACTCAACAGAAATTTTAATCAATAAAATATCTGGTCTAATTTTGATTTCCAGCAAATTCCATGCATATTTAATGAGGTCAGGGGTCACCACACTTTGGAGGCACCTTGGAGACTTCCCTTTGGAGATTTAGCAAAAATTCTATGGATTTTCATGAAACTCATGGTACATATTTACCGACAGAGTTTTTCACTTGAATTACCTTCTCATCAAAATTCACATATATTCAATGAGGTCAGAGGTCACCAGATAAACGACTGGCACATTATGCACATCCTTGCTCTTGTTATTAATTATTATGCAATTTAAATTCAAATACTGTATTGTATCATGCAAACTTCACTTTCAGCTCTTTTTCAGTTTCTGTAGCCAGGCACTTTATTGACACTTTTTTTTCCTGCAGGGAGTAAAGACAATACATGTCGCATCTGGAGGTAATAAGACAACATCATGAGACCATATGTCACTACAGAGCTGCATTGGACAAAACAACAAAGGTCCTACTTAATCCTCCAGGATAGAAACCCAGCACTGCCTGAAGAGCTCCCTAGGGGGAGCCACTGATCATAACATCACAGGTTCCACTCTTACTGGTTGACCATGTTGTTGCTGGGAGATTTGTTTCAGCAGTGCTTTGATAGTCTGAAAGATTTGGTCAGGCCAAACAAGATGGAGGAGTTTAATATTTACATGGCTTACAAGGATACTGTTATAGATATTTTTCTTCTGTGTCCTATATAGTAGTGTAACTTGCTCTTGTAATTTGTGTCTAATGTTAGAAAATTTTGAAAATTATTTTTTTTTCAAGAACCCTTCAGTGAATTAAATTCGCCCCAGCATATTTCAAATAGAATATATGTAGAAAAAAAAATTAAATTCATATATCACATGAAATAATTTCAATCAAAATTTCAGAATAAAAGCATTGAGTTCATTTTAAGTATTTTTGATTTAACAACTTTCAGAATTCTGTAAAGTCAAAAAATACCATGTTTGTATGTTATTTTGGGTTTGACCACTCTCGATGCAGTGATCTGCCATAAAAAATAACTTGAGCCAGTCACAAGAAATAATTGAATATTACTCATTTTGGCAGTTTTTTTGTATGAAGATCTACACTTTTTTTACATTATTTATCACTAATGTAAACAAATGTAATTAATACAGCAGTTTTAAAATTATTCCCACAGACTGGCAAGTACAACTTATCATGCATTCCTATTTTTCAAGAACATAGCGTAGGGTGTATAAATGTAAATTGTCATTTTTGCATAAACTAGGTGATTAAGATACAGGTAAATTAAGTGTTATCTAAATTAGCTACATGCTAGTTATTGGACCTAACTGACCATAGCAAATGAGAACATTGATGCAGTATTATATAAACTGGAGTTTCTGGTCATTTTCACACCTTATCAAATTTCTTGGTGGTGTCCTGATACACAGCTGCCACCTGTTGAGGGTTATCTAAACTAACCTATTTTATTGAAGAATTTCATATAATTTTTCGAGCTAGCATCACTTCAACTCAATGTGTTTCAATCCCCACCAGAGGCCGCTTTCCATTGCCACTTATTTCTTGATCACACATTCAACATTCTTGTCAGAAGCTTGAAGAATTGAGTACATTATACATTGTACTTTACCTAAAAAAATACTGTCATTTAGAGAATGAGGAATTTTGTCAACAGAGATGTGTGTGTCAACAGAGATAGGGTAACTGTTAGCCCAAGGGGGATATTTGTGAGTTGTAACCTCTCAAAGGTAATGGGAAACCTAACTAAACAATGTGGAAAATTGCAAATTTAAGTTTTAGAGTGTGGTGTATTATGAAATGGAAAAATTACAGAATATTGTCTTAGGAAATATATCCCTTGTATTCAGAAAACTTGATATTTTCAGATTAAAAGGGCATATCGGCTGGTATCATAATTAGTATAAATACAAGAATATAAAATGTCAAAATGTTCAGAGCATCAGTAATTTTGGGTCAAATGACATGCAAAGGGTGCAGAACTGATTAGGGAAAATTACAGGCAAGGACGGAAGGCTGCAGAAAAAAATGAGCACTGTCCACAAAAAAATTAAATGACCTTCCATTTGGCCTCTTCATTCCAAAAGCAAATAAGGTGAAACCAGGGTCATATCCTGGTCAGGTGAGTAAGACCATAGCATAGGGAGACCCAGAGTTTGTTTCTGGTTCCCCATTCACAGCTGAGCTTGACTGACATGCAGTGTTTGACAGTCTGTGCTGGCACCTGGTGGCAGTTGTCTGTACCACTTTTTGGTAGATTTATTTATTACATAATAGACAGGGTAAAATAAACTTGTTTTTGTTTTTATGATTATTAATTACAGATAACACTGTCTTGGTAATCTGTGCCTCAGGCAAACAGTTTATTGACTGTAATCTGCCCATCTGTATAGGAAAAAAACAAAACCCCGGCTACACCATATACTAAAGGAAGCATAAGTTAATACATATCCAGATGACATGGGCCTATTGAGATATCATTTAGGCTCATACTCGTATAAAACCTTCATTTACATACATTTACTCTTGTATACTGTGTCAAACAATTAATTATTTTCCCTGTCACTGTAAAAGTTTAGGTAGGCATTTTCCACGAACTTATCACAAACTGTGTTATGGTAACTGATATGATATTGAAGTATTTGCATGATCGTTAAGATTATTTATCATTGATTCTCTGTGATGAATATGACCAATTTGCTGTATACCTGAAATCCGTCCAAAATGATGAATATTATTATAATTAATAATGAATATTTATGAGGTAAAATTACTTTTACATGCACCCCTGTGATTAAATATAATTTCTGTGCGAATGCCGTCCAATATATTTCAGTGTTAACATAAATATATCCATTTACATTCCATTATTGTATCAAATGTACTGTTTTTACTTCATTCCAAATCCATCAGCTTTTGTTATATCAGAAACATAACTGTTTAAGTCACAGTGCAGATGGAATATCATTTGTGCATATGACTGGAGAATTATTATTGAAAACAATTTTATGTCTTTATTATGTGCTTTATACATATCAACAAATGGTTAGCAGCTTCAGTTAGAGATGCGCCGTGGAACCTGAATGAAAGACGACCTGTCTAATAAGACTGCCTGTCTATTAAGTCCACCCTTCAGGGAATTGAATACATTCACATTGGTCATAATTGACATGTCCAATAAGACCACCTGTTAAACAAGACCAATTTTGACCAGTCTCACGGGTGGTCTCATAACCCAGGTTTCACTGTATTAAATACGGTGAGATTGATTATACAAATTTATTTTATGAATTCACAGCTTCCAGAGCAAATATACCCTTTGTATTTGATAAGCAAAGTATTTTGAAATATTGAATTGTGGCTGATTGTAGCAGGGGTATTTGCTAAACATGAAACAGTTATAATGTTATGAGGTGTTTAACTTGTAATGTGTTTGAGGCGCATAGTGGTATTAGTGGTTTTGTAGTTGGTGGTTTATATAGTTATTCATTTATGAACATTTGGTGTAGTGGTTGATTAATATGCACAATTTCTATGCATTATAAAGGCAGATGTTCTCTTCAGCTTCCAGCTCCTGTATGTCACATTTTTTTAAGATCCTAGTTTATCATTATGTTATTTATATTGCTGAGCAACTTTTTTATTTGTTTCACAGTAATGGTATGATAGGTACACAGATGTGTATTAAAAGAAAAGATGTTTGACCCAGTAAATTTAAGTGTTTATTGACATGTTTGTTAAAAAAACAGTGTTTACCGTAAAACACGAGTACAAGACGATCTGGCGTTTAAGGCGATGTCATGTTTTTGCATTGAAACCAAGGTACAAGTATTGTAAAAATTCTTGCTAACGGCACTGTGTATAGGATAGGGACTTTCGTGGCCTATATCGAAGCTATTGTTATGACTGTAATATTAGTGTAGGACCAAGATAGTCTTACGGAAGTAGTATTAATGGGTTCCTATATTTAACACTGATATACACAAGTTGTGACCACGTTAATGTGACCTTAAGTCTAGTGTTGATTTTGATGTTGTCATATGTATGATCGAGTATAATTTTTCAGTGCCAAAGATCAACCGCCACATGTTTCACAAAACAAACATATCACATTGAATTATGTACAATCACGTTCTGTTGTGTGGAAATTTACAATTTCAGTATTTGCAAGCACTTTCACGCTAAATGGTTTCAAGTCAAGTATTATGGTATTATTCAAATGAAACGTGACAATTTTTAGATCATAGAATAATAGACATAGTGCTGCAGTATTAATATACACGCACGATTCCTACAACGAACAATATCACGCACAGTTATTCATGTAAAACTGCTGATAGTATTCCGTCCTGTGACAGCTAGTCGGGTTTACATATGGCATAACCGTGTAATTTTATACACTGTATTCAGGAACTTTTCTGTAAACCAAAGGGATTGGTCAAGGAAAGCGATGACGTCATCAGGTTACGTCATTTGTGATAATGATTTTGGGTCTGTTTGAAAAAAAAAATGGCCCAGGCTTATTTACGGAAGTACAACTGCGTACAATGGCTACCATTATGACCTCATGATGATTGCAGGGGTATCTCCTTCTTTAAACCTGATTACTCAACTGCTGTACACAAGCCCCTTGTATATATATATACAAAAATATATAATTAAGTATTAAAATTTGATGCAAGGTGCACGTTAGTAAAGCAGATGTTGAGGTATGTCCAAAATGGAAATCGGTATGTTAGATTGATATTAATAAACTTATTGCCTGATATACACTTTGCCTGAATTGTCATTATTTTAAGAGTCCACGAAGGTCACCGTCCAGTTCCAGAGTTTATAACGTGCGTATAGACGGTGTAGGTTACAAATCTCGTTCACTATGTGTGTGTGTGAATGTCATGTTCATTTAGATCCAAGATCTAGTTTTGGTCCATATCTTACCGTGCATGACTGAACACCACCGGAACTCCCTGAGATCGCATGTATAGGCTAGACCGACCTATTCTGCAGCCCACTTTGTGATGTTTAACACTCTATCCATTTAAAAATATATCTACCCTGTTTCCGGCACAATTATGATATTTTCCTAGCTCCTAGGACAATACACTATTTAATTCAACCCAGAAATACATATCATGTGTGATTGGTTTTCGCGTTATTAACTTGTTTTCATTGGGAGCTCCAGATGGCAGCACTGCGCTGAACAATTCATAGAATTTTAACATCATTTACTGGCCGTGTCACTGTTGCGCTTATAGTCGCTCTAAATTTACAAAACAGGTGTCATAAAATAGCTAAAAAGATTCATTACCAGATACCATAATGGGTAACTGCCCTGTTGCATTCTGCAATATTTACGAGAGTCTTGAAGTGCGGTATTGCATTCGGCTCTGTCCTGAATCTCCAGGCACGCCGCCCTACACAGAATCTCCAGGCACGCCGCTACGTCAGTGTAACCTATACCTCTGCCAAAATTCTGGCCCGAATTTCATTTTAACTCCCAAAAATATGGATCTGCTATATGGAATCCCCGAACAAGAACCAGTAACTGCATGAACACAACTGTCAGTGTGAAGTTCTCTTTTCTGGTTTTGAGAGACCATGATTTACTGGGCAAATATAGTACATTCAAGGCACAGTGTCTTGAAAATGGGTGCAAAGCGTCTTTGAAAGATATTTGAACCTGAAACTCTAAATGAAACAACTTGGGTGTTTTAATTTAAATTTATTGTCTTTAGGCTTGCTTATCTTGTCCGAGCTGAATTCTGACGCACCAATTAGGGACGTACGCTGGAAAAATTAATGCATCAGCATACTTTGCTTCTTTCATTTAAACTCCGCTCAAATATTCTGAACTTAAATGTTTCTGTTTTCGACGTTCACAACATTTAACAGAGTATAATAGCAATAAATTATTCTAAAATAAATAATACATTTCATATACATACGCAGTACTTGATACCATAGTTAAAACTATTTTATCGTTAAGGATTCTTCATCCAAATCAGATATGTTAAAGTACACGTCCCTGAGAAATAATACAGTTTCATTTTTAAATTCAGACAAAAGGCTTATAAAATCATTCAATTTTATATGCGTCGAAATATTAAGCTTTATCATATGTTTGCCATTGAACATATTATCTGGAATCTTCACGCTGCTATTATGCACAAAGTAGACATTTGATAACGTCTTTTTGGCATCAGGCACTTTATGATGATCAAGGAACCTGTGCTCACGATATTTACCCTCAAACGCTTGGTCAAATTTTTCTATGTTTGTAATATCTGCGAGGGAGCACAGTTTATGTTTATCTTTAGGACAGTGAAAGTCCGGAAGTATCAACGTTCTGTTCAGCGCTCGACTAATCATAAATGCTTTCAATAAGTTAGTAACTTCTGCATTGGTATACTCGATCAAAGGATTGCTGTAAGTCAAGTAATTCCTGTTTGGATCTGAATAATACCCATCTGTATCAACGAGCCATATCCCAAGTTCTTTAGCCCGATACCTCTTTGGTCTATAATTTGTGATCCAGTTGTTATGGTATATCACCATACTTTGTAATTTTAATGGATCTGCATAAAGCTCTGGAAAAGGATAAGCTCCGGTTGGAAAAAGTCGGAACGGAAGTTCTCGATACCGGAGTCTGTTGGACTTAGCTTCTTTTGGTGCAAATTTGGAAAATTCCCATTGATCCCACTTTTTATAATCACTGTTCAGACAGTTAACTAACGATTTAAGGAATTGCACGGTGTTCTTATGTGGGCGGAAGAAATTAATCCCGACACATAGTAAACTTGGACGACCTTCCGGTTCGTCTCTTTGTACCTCAAAATCGCAAGAGCTGCAGTTAAAATAAGGGAACGGATTTTTTATAAAGTAAACGTCCAAATCTGTCAAGAATACGGAGTAATTAAGTTTTAATATTTCCAGGGACACTTCAAATTTCATCGTGCCTTTTCTGTGAAATTCCAAACTAGAAAATTTGCTCTCTGATTTCGATATCGATTCCAGTTTATCACAGTAATAATTGGCGTAACCTTCTTTTGTAAGATGTTCATGGCTTTCTTTGCTTAAGGTCACCGGTAACAGATTTTTTATGCCTACTCGCATGGCTGATTCCACGAAGTTATTAAACATTTCAATATATATGTTATCTAATATCACAACAGTGACTGCAGGATATGGCGAAGCTGCTGTCTTGGTTGCCGTGCGCTGCAGGAGCTCTAATAGACTGCCGTCTTGCGGAGACAACGTCGATTTATGCGGGATATCTTTCCTTACAGTTCGACTGGTAGCGCCAACTATAACTGGCTGATGTTGACCTTCTATCGACTGACGAGTATTTGTCTCTTGCTGAATAAACACTTTTCCTTTCTTGTATATTAGCCTAGACACCGGTTTTTGGTTTTCAATATTCGTGTTTTTATTCGAATCGTAACTTCTCCCTTCCTTAACAGCAACTTCCTCTTGGTAGCTTACGCTTGGTTCATGACCGGTTCTATCGAAGCAACACATAAAGCTTGATTTTCTTGTGTTGCAACGGTACAAAATTATATTCCCAAAGATCAGTAGAACTATAATCACACAACCAACAGCTTTACTGGACATCTTGCACGTTATTAAATATACTTAATATGATGGGGGCCGTACCTTGCAACGGGTCTGTTCCGATCTCCAGTTTTATCTCAGTACTGAATTCCTGTCATTGGGGGAACATTTCATTCGAACAGTATAATTTCAACATCACTGCTTGATACAACATCCAAAACAATGATGTCCCTAGAAGTCACATAGTGAGCACCATATACATACTAAATCCATGTTACAGCTTCCGTTCCTGATTCGCTTCTTAGTGTATCGCCGTCTCAGCATCTTCTTTTGTACTTCACTTGCACTTCTCTTGTACTTCTCCCGTTTTGTAGACTTGAGGGTGACAATGGGACTGACTATGCCGTAAATCTTGTGTAATCAAAACCTTTCTGAAATCAAAATTAAAAGAAAGTTTGTTATTTTATTATATTCTTACTGTAACACTGATTTCCAAAAGCTTTATTACCCTCGATGAGAACATTTGATATATGATTGCGTTTTAATCCGAATCAGTTAAAAAAAACTAAAAATATATCATGATGAGGTTCAAACTGCAGTGATATTTGGATATATTTTGTCATCTTTTATCTTAGCCTGTTTTAGTCTTAAGTGTAGTACATGTATATATAGAATTATATTTATTATTATTATAATAGAAGTTGTAGCTGTAGAAGAAGTAGTAGTAATATATATATATATATATATATATATATATATATATATATATGTCTGTGTGTGTGTAAATATATTCTTTACACCCACTGTTCATTTTTTCATAAAATAAGCTCCTTCAACGAGTAAAAATCTCTTTGTTTCATGCAGGTATGCCTTCAGGTGTCAATGGAACGCAGATCTATTTCAAATATTTCAGGTATGTGTCTGGAAAAATCAGCTTTGCTTTAGACATTACTCGTGAAAAGAAATCTCAGCTTATCTGACGTACATTTGAGGAGTTTATATACAGGTAACTCACTTATATGAAGCATGAAATGCCTGCCAAGTACGATTAACAAGTCATAAAATGCCACCATACCTATAAACAATAAAATTGCAATTTGGATTCCGTTATATACCGGAGTAGTGTTACATTTGCATCAGCAAAAAAAAAATAAAAATAAAAAAAATAAGAAGAAAAATGGCGTCGATATAAAGTGTGTTGCCCAGTGGTGCATATATTCTGACATTATATGCACCGTAGACTATCACGCCAGTGTTACCGTATATAACAAGTTTACACGACAGTTACCATAAGGATCCCATAAAAGTCAGTATGTCAGACAATCGTGTCTTTCTGGATTTATGGTGTTCCGGTTATGAAACATTGACAGCTATAAGGTAGATTGACAGGACTACAACCTGTTTAAGGTCTTGAACTGCCTCCTACGTCTGTTTAAACAGTGTTTCAGTTTTTCTTTAATATTTCCTGTACTGCTCTTCTGGGAACACATTATATGTATATATTGTGGACGCTAAAAGATATTCTCAACAGTATGGTATTTGAAAACTTGGATTTCAAAAAACTGGTTGAGTTTTTATAGATAAAATATTTTTTTTTATATATTTTTACTTTAAATCGATATTTCTCAGCCAGTCATGGTTCAAAACTATTTTTTTTTTCAAAATATGGAGTTGCAATAATATGTTCCATATGAGAATAATTTTTGTCTTTATTAAATGGGATGACTTTTATATATATGTAAAGTAAAAAAATCAAACTTAATATTAAAAGTTAGCACCCTTAATAAAAAGGGTCGGATTTTTTCCCACATTTTAACAAGATGCCCATATATATATATATATATATATATATATATATATATATATATATATATATATATATATATATATATATATATATATTTGATTTATATTTGGGAAAATAAGACTTTTATGACTAAAATATATGGAACATATGATTTTATTCAAAAATCTTGAACCAACTTAAACACTTTAAAATCTAAATCAACCTGTGTCAGAAAAAAAGGGACCCAATATCCTAATGTGGAGCACATTCGAAGCTTTCACAATATGAATAAGTCAAGGGGTCGCAGAACAGAAGTTTGTAAAATATCATGGAAAACTAAAACAATACCTACACTTGTTCATGAAACAATGGTGTGACTTAAATATATAAATGTTGGTGTAATATGGCGCCAATGTGATACAAATATTTACATGCGGTACTTTTCAATACAGAGTTATGCAGTATATATGTTCAATATATATTCAGTATATGTTGGACAATGCATGTAAACGGGTATATTTGCTCTCAAAAAGGGACGAATAAAGGGTTATAAAATGGAGGGGGGGGGGGGGGGGTATCGGAGAGGGCTCTCCTGTGGTTAAGAAACTTTTCAAAACAGTCTTGGGTGTAAGGATACAGTCTGGGGTAGTTACGGTGGTGTTCGATCGATTTGTCTAGTTTATTGTTTTATTTCTCGTTTAATAGGTAAAAAAAGGGATCTACTTAAACCATCCCTGTTATACATACAAACATAAATAACAATGGTTCAATGTTCTTGTGATGCCATACAGGTTCAGTAACTTGGTGTATATCCCTCTCACGTCTTGGCATACCGAGATGACCAAATGGACAATTAATGCGCGACCTACAAGTGGGGGGGGGGGGGGGTTAACTGTTAAGCTCCATTGTGATTCATTGCTTCATTCGCCCAATAGGTAGACTTAAACACTCAGGAAACCGTGGAGGCAGGTTCATGTGGTACATGATGCGCCTGCAATTATTACATCAGTTCGTTCGAAAAAAAAAAAAACCTATCATTATATTTTATGAGTTAAAATGCGGCCTGCCATGAAACCCGAAATATAATGTCAATTTTGACAGCTAGTTTGTCGACCGCTTGTCACCCTGAATGTCTTCAAGGATATATTTGTTCAGGTGTACCTGTAATTAGGTTTTTTTAATTGAATTAAGTACTGTATATAGAAACACATACATGAAGTATTTAATGAGAGACACAAGTATATAATTATGTACACCCCTTTGTGGAAATGGAAGTAGAACTTATGAATGGGACCTTAATACTACAGACATTATACACCCTTCCGACTTGAAGGAAATGATTCTCATATTATTACAGTGCAGTGCTAAGTAAGACCGAAAATGTATTAACCCATCAGTCATTAATGTCTACAGGGAGTCGTGATAGTATTATTTATTATAAGTACAGGGCAATTCAAAGCATTTCCTTTACCTGTTCATGCAAGTACACTCGCAACCTTTACAAGTGCGTAGGCAAACACTATATATATCATTTAGGGTCGCTGTGTACTTCTTTAAGAAGCACATATATATATATATATATATATATATATATATATATATATATATATATATATAAACCATAGCATATGACATACTACAATATACTGTATATTGAGTGATTTGTATAGCTATAATTAACACCGCAGACACACCTTTAAGATAAATACTTGTGGGTGTTATGGGTTGAATAGCGAACTTCTATAAATTTCAAATCAAGCTGAATAAATGTCACTGAAGTGTACAATGATGCAAATTTAAAGCAGAGCTCCATGAATATTCACAAGTGGATCAGGTTGATATTATAAAATGTTTATTACTTGAAAATATGAAAGTCAAAAGAGGATTATCATTTAAAGCACAAGGCTTTATGTACTTGACAATTAGGTGCTGATGTTGCCACCTCCCAGGCTTATGTAGGGGTCGGTTCATACAATACTTGACAAGGGGCAAAGGACCTTTTGAACTCATATATGTTAATGCTGGGGAAAAAAAACTGACATAAGCATTTTTCAAACATGAACTTCATGGAACTTTATTATTTATTTTATTGAAAATTCTATTGATTGTCGCGAATTCCTAAAAATATCCGCGAATGTACATCCAGTAATTTTTAACCATTTGCAATTTTGCTATGACTGCTCTGCCCTAGAAAAAAAATCATCAATGCTGAAGGAAATACAGCAGTATGATTCTCTTCATAATGCACATTCTAATGTCATAATGCACATTCTAATGTCATAATGCACATTCTAATGTCATAATGCACATTTTAATGTCATAATGCACATTCTAATGTCATAATGCACATTCTTTTACTTCTTTAAAGATAAGCCTACCTCAGTGTCGGTGAGGGGGTGAATGTGGTGTGTATAGGGGTGATATATATAAATTATGATAAATTATAATATTATATTAATTATAATATATAT
The DNA here is from genome assembly GCA_026874595.1 of Sipunculus nudus. Taxonomy (NCBI): domain Eukaryota; kingdom Metazoa; phylum Annelida; class Sipuncula; order Golfingiida; family Sipunculidae; genus Sipunculus; species Sipunculus nudus. The sequence goes on from CM049314.1 coordinate 71,852,285, forward strand.
TATATTATATGTATGGCAGCGTGATACAAGTTACATTTTTTTTTGCATTACCATATATAGAGACTTTCGTAAGGAAATTAAAATGCTTGGCGACGGATGTACGACGGACCATAAGGCAGTAGCTCACTACTGAACTGTACTTAAGTCTCATCGTAATGAAGCTGCAGGATGACCTCTATCCTATGTACACTCTAACACATAATTAAAAGTCTCAGCCCCATTACCTGTCAGCCATGATGCATGAATAATTACTTGGACTATGCAAGCACTCATCATACCCGAGTAGTGTAAGTACACACACTCTCTCTCTCTCTCTCTCTCTCTCTCTACTCTCTCTCTCTCTCTCTGAGATAGAGATACCAGTAACGACTCAGCCTCTGGTGTTCCCTATCCATGCAGTGGGCTTCGAGAGAATAAAATTCACAACCAACCTTAAATTTGTTGATAAAGTTTCGAAAACGAAGAGAAATTCTAATAAAACGCCAGATTTTCCTCTAACTAAAAAAGATACCCCCCCCCCCCCCCAAAGTATCAATCGCGGCGATTGAGAGCTCTCACACTCAGTCATAGGCTTTATCAAAGCTCTCACCAAAACAGAATTGATACCGTTAATTATATTTAAATATTCTTCAATATAATGTCCAAGCTGATAATTTAAATCACCTGTATTCACTGATGTTGCACACCAAAGGTTTATATATGGTGAATATAATGACATCGGATGCATATATAATATTGCCGTTTTAAAACCATAACTGCCCAAGTAACAAGCTGATTGATATGGCAGATGTTAAAAAAGGATAAATGTATATATCATTCACCTTAAATTTGTTTTTATGTGTTTGTGAGACTCAGAATGGTTTCTTTAGAATCAAAACTTACCCACACGTTTGCCAAAGCTCCACAGACACTCGTGTTGGACACAGCAGACGACATGTGCAAACAACGTGCACGAATCTCGAGCCCGCGAGAACTGGTCAAGCCGGGCGCGCCCTGGCACTCAAGTTTGTCAACCAATTCCCCAACCGGGTCAGAAAATACTATTGACAACAGATTCAGTCTTGCATGTCAGTGTCAATATTTTATCAATGGGCTAAAGGAAGTCCGTCAATATTGAGACAGTCTGTCATGTGAAACCCATTCACATCACACATTCATCTGCACAGGGGACTTGTGTGTTGTGATATTTTTGTCAACGACATTCATGAACGCTCGCGCTCCCAAATAGCCTTTTTTTATCGCACTTGACATTCTGCGTGTTCACTGAGGTGGTATTATTGTATGAACGAGAGTATAAAAAATATATAAAGAATTATCAAAGCTAGGTGCTTCAGCAGTCGCACACATTTTGCGGATGGCTTTGATCTAAGTAATGCAGGGTGGTAGGCCTTAAGTAATTGGCCTAGGCTGACTTCGTTTCGGGCCAGCCCCCAGCCCAATAAAACAATTTTACCCTCTGTCTTCAAAGCACCCCCCCCCCCCCATTTACGTATTATATGTTGACTGTTCTACGCTCCTCTAAGGGTATTGCGCAGTGACCTATATTGGACTACTGTATGGCTTTTAAGGTTTGGCAGCGATTTATAGAGAAATCGTCTTCGCTATTGCGGTGTTTCATTTCATTTCACAAAAATGTGGCTCATATTCTAGCATTGATTATCATTTTTAGTAGATAATGATCACTTCTGTTTAATATTTCAAAACAGTTTACTGTTGTACAGTAATACATTACGGCACCGTGCACTATATATATATATATATATATATATATATATATATATATATATATACTCGTGTGTGTTATGCAATATAATGTAGCATATAGTAGCCTACAATGGAGAATAGTCTAATATATATGTGTTTTGAATAATATTTTAGTTAAAATCAGCCATTTCTCTAATAATATATGATTGAATAAAGCCAAAGGTTACGTACGTAGGCCTACAGGGATCAGTGTAAGAAACCGGAACACCAAGAGGTTACCTCAATAAGTCTTGTGCTGAGATCATCAATTATGCTAATGTTTTTGTCACACACACGCAGTTGTGAAAACTCGGCACTCAGTTTGCTATATTATGTATGTCTTTTTTTGTTATTACTGCCTGGTGGTAGGCCTATCTCGTGACTTGCTCGGCTTTGAGTGGGCACACCTGATGGTGACACAACTGTTGATGCGTCACGGTCTGGCGCGTTTCCTTCCTACTGGTGGTTTTATCAAACAATCAGTGTGTGCACGTGCGTGTGTGTATGTTTAATATATATATATATATATACATATAAGCTTTAAATCCGCAATGTTTTGATAGAAGCGCTCCACCAGACTTCACCAACTTCACCAACCTCTCCGTTCTATTTCTCGAAGAAATTGTAAATATGGGTGATTTAGCGAGATCGAATTTTAAGATCACTTTTATTTATAGTTTAATGTAACTCCGAACGACTGCAAATATGGGGAGGTTCCTTGGTGTTATGACCCAACAGGACCGGGCGAGTGATGTAGATACCGGGCCTTGGTGACACCAGGATATATATATTTTTGACTGAAACGTGTGCTGCCGCCCTGTAAAGTATTCAGAAGGCGTTAACTGAATACTACAGGTGTACATACACTTTAAAATCAGTTTAGTTAGCATTAGAAAATAGAAATGAATAAATACACAAAATATATAAAATATTAAATAGTCTTGGACCAAGCCTTGGTATAAGGGATCTATATTGAATACAACATAAAATTGACCGACCACTCTGAACTTGAACTTGAACATGCACCTATTACATAGATAAAAGCTCACATATTCTAGCATTAAAATCCCTTAATTAGAAAAGGAAATTATTTAGACCGCCAACCTGTGTTGTTATTTTAATTAACATGTTGTAGAAACATTATGGAGTGCACATATAGACACACATATATATTATAAATATATGTGTGTGCCTGTGTGTGAGGGTATATACGTGTCAACAAACTAAAAAATATATATACATGTGTTTGCATGTAGGGGTGTGGGTACGCGGGCGTACGTGTGTGTATGTGTGTGCGAGAGAGAGAGAGAGAGAGAGAGAGAGAGAGAGAGACTAGTTATACCTTACCTCAAAAAAGCATGGACTTGATAAAGCTGGAGTATTCATGAACATGGTTTAGCCCGTATAAAATGCAGTGCTAAATGGCCCTTCACACAAAGACGAACGGTTTAAACCATGCTGTTCTCCAGGTGAGGTGTATATGTAGAAGCATGAATATACGACTTACAAAGAACTCCCTGTTATGTTAATTATATATCCTCTCCAACACACCAGCGGGGGTCACGTGACATCTGAAGTAAGGAAATACCAACAGGGCAGCTATATTATACTGGTGTAAATCTTGGCTCGAGGCCGCGGCGCGCAGCAAAGCATAAAAAAAACTATTAAGCAGAGCAGACGACACATTACACATATCTCAATCGCTTTTGCACACGGCCTTATATGTCTATGGTTATAAAGTTATAAAGCGACGAAACCTTTAAAGTAAGAAATCTAATTCTATTTATTTACTCTATAATAGGTCTGCTATAGTAGGCCTAACTCTAGCTGTCTCTGGCAGTTGACTTTTATTAAAACGTATTGTGTTTACATGAAGTATACTTTAAATTTAAAAAAATTAGGATTTTCCTCTGATACAGTGCAACGTACATATTTAAAGCATGGCTTCAGCTATTGATTTTGTTCATAAGCTATATTGGTTGTAAATGCCGAAGGGTCCTTAAACGACTGTATACCAACACATCTAATTGATTAAATCTCCGCCATGGGGCGAGATATTGCGTGTTCCCCTTTCTTCCTTTGCATGTCAGCAACTTTCAAAAAAAAAAATCTCAAACAGAATTGATAAGATTTTGAGCAGGGTTAGGAAAACACTTAATAAACCAATCATTAAACTGTGTAAGTAATCTGGATCGTAATAACTATAATCATTTCAATTGATTTAACGCCATTGTTTCGTAGACAGATTAATGTTGTCCCAGCAAGGGACTCGGGGACTCATAGGCATCAATGGTCGTTTTTGTTTGAACGCACCTGCATGTGAAATGTGTTGGTCAAGCGTGAGACTGCAAAAAATACAGGGTTAGATTTGAAATGTACGTGTATGTACGCTACTGCCTTACGTCTAATAGCTTATAATCTATTTAATTGGAAGAGGGGGGGGGGGGGGGGGGGGGGGGTCCGGGATACTGCGAAATTTTAAAGAGCATTACAGGTTGCAGGGGCTATACAGCCATTCACTGGAGGTCTATACATATGTTTTCAGATCTTGTGACCAAACGTACAAAGAGCTGGATAAAGAAATACATATCCGTTATATTAATTACAAATTATCACCATATATAATATTTCTAACCGTCCGTGACGGCAAGCCGGGAGAAATGTATAGCCTGATTCAGGGTCACGCGACGTATAAATCTATGTTCTTTAAGAAACGTGTCACCTATATATATATAGTGGAATATATCATATGTCTGTATATCCCAATACATATATATACACGTTTCGATGTCTGTGTAATATACATAATATACTCTAGTGACACTCAAAAGGTGTATAATTTGTAATTCGTAACAAGGTGTGTTTTTGGTGTGAGAGAGAATAGTAATAGGGTTAGCAGGAGAGTATATATATATATATATATATATATATATATATATATATATATATGGGTATGTATATATATATATATATATATATATATATATATATATATATATATATATATATATATATAACACTCTGAAGAAAAACAACACTGTTAATTCACAACAGTCTGTTTCACGGGATGCGACCCGATCATCAGGTGAATGTGGTTAGAATGAAGCTTGTCTGAAGCTTGTCAAGCTTGTCTGAAAAGCTATACTTATAGCAACGGCCCCCCCCCCCTGGATCATTGTTGAACACAAGAGCTGAAATTCTCTCCAAGTGCCGCCATCAAAACAAATTCACCCTGAAATATTATTTTAAAACCTAGCATTCGTACTAATATTCAGCGTTTTCCCTTACCCCCCCCCCCCCCCCAACGAGGATCCGCTGGGCAGACTTACCTGTTCAGGTAGTTGTTCTCTCAATGAGGGACATGGCGTTACCACTACATCATGGTGAGTTTACCGAGTGGATTGCATTTGGTATGAGTAAAGTATAGTATATTTGCCTTTTATATTGTATATTTGCCTTGTATATTGTGTATTTTCATAGTATATGTGTATTTTTATCATATGTATACTACCGATATGTTCACTGATATGTTCACTGATATGTTCACTGCTCCCAAGACCCTATTAGTAATCAGTTCACTGGCTAATTGAGCATCCTGGTATATATCTTTGCATTATATATAAAATTTACAACAATAAATAACCTCTTTGCCCTGCCCTGTTATGTTCCAGTATCGCACGTGTACCCCGGCCAATCCTATTGTGCACCCGAGGACAATAGGATCAGTGTCAGTCTTTCACATGCCCCCCCCCCTCCCCCCGCCCCGAATCGCACAAAGCATAATATCGTAATGTCTCGGCTTTTCAAACCACGCCATTAGCTTCATTCTAACCACATTCACCTGATGATCGGGTCGCATCCCATTAAAAACAGACTGTTGTGAATTAACAGGGTTGTTTTTCTTCAGAGTTATACCGCTCTGGCCTAGTCTGTAAGCCATAGAGCACTTTACATCGGAGGGTAACACTACCTTCTATATATATATATATATATATATATATATATATATATATATATATATATATATATATTTATGTTTGAGCTTACAGTTAAAATATATCATAACTACACATTTTGCCTGTAGTATCGCATAATGCACAAGGCACGCAAATACAAGTTAAGACATCTCACCTGCAGAACCATGTATGTAAATGTCTTCCATGCCACAATATATATCATAGAGGCGTTAATGCCAGTTGTCGGGGGGGGGGGGGGGGTCCATAATTTGAATACTAGCAAGACCCCTATTTCGTCTCCATAAATCCTGGCTAAGTTCTTGCATGCAATCAGAGAAACAAACATGCAATTGACATGAAGATGAAAATGGTTAAATATTGAGTTAATTTCTAAACTTTTTAAATAACACCATCATATTATGCTTAGAAAAGGTATAATAATAATAAAAAAAAACTGAAAGCGATACGCCTCACAAATATACACTCTACAAGGACACTTTACCACCTTTCAGGGCAAACACTAAATAGGTTTTCATTTCGAGTTCTTTTGAAATTTACCTTGATATTTAATATACTACCGATAAACCATGACTCCCGACAAACGACTAGTGACATCCGGGTATTTGCCCAAAATGAAACCCCCTATGAAATCTTTGTAGGACCGGGGTTTGATAACGACAGGGAAATACAACAGAAAACTACTCAGATGACAGTCCCAAGGTGGGAATGCTAATATCTATACCGGGAGAGTTTGATGGACATTATTAATTAGATCCGTATCTTCCCCAGTAGAAGCCCTCATTCGTAAATTATAGTAAGTTACACCACAGACTCTGCGATACCCTTCTTCACATAAACATGTGATATAAGTTTAATATAATAACTGGGATTACAAGCATATCATTACATTTGGTAAACTGAGCATAATGTAAAGTCCATTTTTCCAATTAGTATATGTTAGTTAGAACTTCTGTTATTTTTATATCACCTTTACAATTAGACTTTGTCCAATATAGGGAATTAGGATGCCATGTTAATTTGCTGGCCTGACTTAAACTCTAGGTAAATTAGTGAGTTAATCACTTTATATATAATATAGCACCTGCACATACGGAGAGACTGTCTGTCCCGTCTCGTGATAAGATTGCCTATCATTTACTTTTTGGTAATATATAGCTTGTGCCTAGTATCCGTACACATCATATTGTAGTGATAGCGAATTTAACAAATACGATTAAGCAGCCAAACTGACCAGACGCTTTCAGCTGGTGCAGAGATTTTAACCCCGCACCCCTCCTGAAGGGGGGGGGGGGTTAGTACATTATCCTGTGGTTTATATATATATAAATGTATCCTGGACTAATAAACAATTATAATTACAATGATGGTCAAGGCTGTTTGTGTGTTGGTGTGTTGTGTGTTGGTATTTTACAATAAGGCCAAATAGAAACCAGCGGAATTCCTATTTGTGGTTGTGTTATATGCATAGTCGTGCCTTACACCAGTATTACAATAGTGTGACAAACGTTAATTACCGAGACCGACCGGGCATCCAAGATACCGTCAAGAACTTACCCTGAACAAATCTGAGTTTAACAATGCGCATTCAACTAGTAAAATATGCAACATTTTATACATGCTGACACTCAAAAGGTCAGGCGATTATATTCCACAGGTAATGATTATAATTTTGATAATATGAATATATTAAATACCATTGGAATGATCATATTAATATTATTATAATTATTATTATAATTATTATTATTATTATTATTATTATTATTATTATTATTATTTATTACCATAATTAATGATATGCATTGTGAACATGAATATCCCACAAAAAAACCCATAAAAAATGGCACTAAAATAAATTTCAAAATGTAATAATGTAAAACTCATTTTTGTGTTTTAGATATTATGGTATTCTGGTTATTATTTAAAAACTTCCCACCTGAACGAGGACGAAAGTCGGGGAAAACTGACCCTTTGATAAGGTATATACCACCTGACACCAGCTCCTCAGAAACCCCGCATGCCTGTCGGTTTGACATATTTTTTAGCCGAGTATGGAGATTTAGAATTGTTACGAAATGCGCTGAACAGTTACCTCTTCGCAGAAGGACTGCTATGATCTATGGTGCGGTCACTGCACATGATACACTGTTGTAATCATACCGTTGTAGTAGTTTCTAATTCTGAGGACAGGATTTTGCATTCCTGTCTGCATGGGTAATTGAAAACACACACACACAATAAGTATATGGGTTATAAATAACACTTTAACTCCAATGATCTTGAATATAAAGGTGAATGCATATACCAAGGGTGTCGGGGCTGCACTCCTGGATATACAAAAGATGGCGCTGTAATTCTGACCACCAGCTGATATTTCTGGCCTTCCCCACGTTTTAGATAGAGAGGGCAAGGTTCACTTAACACCCTGCAGTAGCCAGGTTAATGATTCTCCAAATAAGGTTATCATACTAAAGGAAAGACCAAGGCGGGTAGTTACACATTTCCTATCGGGAAAAAAATGCGCTATAGTGGGATTTTTTTTTTTGCACTATCAGTCATGTTACCTAGCCTTTTAGAGAGGAGGTTTGTTATTGTTTGTTATATGGCTAAAACAAGGCCTTGTAGTCTGTGTAGAGGCTACCCAACCCAAACTCCCTCGTGGAGAGTGGGAGGTAGGTATGTCCAGTCTTCGGTATCCCTGGGAGGGAGATCCCAACAGCGGGTAGGGAGTTTTCTCTCCCTACACAGTACTACCGGGATTTAGGGACTAGCAGTCCGATAGTTGTTATGGAAGTTTAAGGAAGATCCAATTGATTAGATATACATATAACACACAAGTGACGTCAGATCCCAATGTAACATGCACAATAAAATAAAGAAATGCATTAGACCAAGGTTCAAAATAAATGTAACTGTCCATAAATAATCCCGTAGAGTCCAGTGTCTGTATATGCAAGTTCCATCTTAAGAGATTGTTTTAATCCTTTGACTTAGTCTGCATGGCTAAAACTGACAGCAACGGGATGACGGTATTGGTTGCTGGCTGAGATTTTCATGAGGGGACAGGATCGATGTCCATACCAGAATTGCCCCCCCCCCCGAAATGAAAACAAAACAAGAGTACCTTCTCCTATAATACAAGGAAGTATTTACAAACAATTGACCATGGCCGGTGATGGCTGATGAGTCAGTAAATCCTACAACCGAATTAAATGCGTGAAAGAAGAGGTAGTGGGGTCGGCTTCTCTCTATACTGCATTATCTGAAAATGGTTTGGGAATACTGTGGAATAATATATATTATAACAGAGGTACCAAAAATATATATACAATATATATACAAAAGTTATCAAACTACTAATTTGTATTTTTATTGACAGGTTTGTACATAAATACATGTATAGTAAGGCTTGTATGACATTTACTGTGAATGTCCCTGTTTATTTAGATGTGCGTAGTTATGTTTTCTTGTATTTCTGCTGCTACGACGAGTTGACGTAGGCCTGTGTGTTTAATCATTTGATGGCCCTGCTATAGGTTCTTCTTTTTGTGGTGCGAGTGTTTGCTTACTCCCTGATGGATAAAGTTTACTTAGCATAGATTTTCTTTTCCATTTCTGTTCAATCGGGTCCCAATTTTATTTCGTGATTTCGGAGGAAAGCCTGATCGAGACATCCCCATTCGCCAGTCTGTGTAGTCTGACGTCAGACTCTGCACATTCATAGCAATTTGTCATATCGCCACTCCAGGCTTGTAGACCAGGATTTGTAAACTTCATGTTTTCTGGGCATTACGCAGAAGGCCTAAATTTTCTTTGAAACGAGTTTGTCTGTGCGATCTTTACATTGACATGTCTTGTCCGATTACGTAAGTGACGTTTGTGTGTATGTCTTGATTGTGCTGACCTGTCTAATCAGCATTAGTAGGAGCGGAAGCCACTTTTGATCGATATACTTTCTTCATTGCCCAAATTTGCAGGTTTTCTATGTGACATGTAGTGTTACATTATTCTGTAATCACCCCATGAGGGTCTCATTAGGTAGTTAATGTAACAGGATTCTTAGCTTTAAATAGGACTACGGTATTGTCCTCCAGTATTGGCACATTGGCTTGCCGTTCAGATCTCAGTCTGTCAGGTACGCGGCTGGCTTAAAATGTGGGCTTAAGTCTCACGCCAGATGCTGTGCATTCTCTGTATTCTGTCATTTAATGTTACGCCGTAATAGGATCAATATGGCATAATGGAGCATCTGAATGTCTTCCAAATACAACCAGATATGGGGGACTGCCCTGTCTGCGCATGTATTCACGCGGTGTTCACTATTACCTCGTGCTTAGAAGAACAGGTCTGCGCACGATATAGTGCGTATACGTATTGCCGATTCCTCATGATTAGCCTTAGGCCTTACATTTGAATTAACATAGACATAGACATAGTTTATTCTCAGAACCCTGTAACAGGTACAAGAGATGATCATATACAATATTTGATAATCGTGATCAAGACATACACGGTGTTCAATGTATCTGAAAACAAAATATTTAATAATTTAAGGGAGACAACCCCTATGTAAATTTATGATTCCCAATAATCTTTAAAAACCTGCAAATATTAATAAGATCCCACTTTCTTCTTCTGTTAAACAAACGATTCATTTTTATCTCATCAGGGAGACGCAAAACAGTCTCAGGTATATAATGCAACCGCTCCAAACGAAAATACTCAACCACAAACAAATAATGATATTCATCCCCAATAACATCCAGACTACATAATTTGCATTGTCTTTCATCATAAGTTTACCCTAGGATACGACCTGTCCGCACTGGTAAATGATGATTTCCAGTTCTGAATTTGCACATTAATTAACAGAATCTAGTGGGCAAAATCGTTAAGTATGGTTCAAAAATAAATCTTTCTTTATGACATGAGTATGCTCTACATATTTGTGCCTCTGAGACAAGTTCATGCAATCTTTGTTGATACTGGTCCTGGAGTTTAATCGAATACACTGGTATAACCACCTAGAGTTCATAACTTGCTGGTGAGACCATATATTAGGTAATCCACTGAAGCACAATACATTTCTTACCACACTAAACCACAGACAATCTACTTCTCCACTACAATATAAATCAAATAGTAATCCATAACTTAAATTGACATATTTTTCACGTTTTCCTGTTATAATCCGCGCCCAGAATCCAATTAGCCTAGCTTTAACCTCAACACTGAGAGGAAATCTTCCAAGTTCTCCATATACGATCAGCGACGGTGTATTCTTCGGTACTCCTAATATCATTTTTAAAAATCTCAAATGAACCCTTTCCACTATGGTAAGGTCTTCTGCACCCCACACCTCACAACCATATAATAACACCGGTAAAACTGTTACATCAAACAAATGCAGCTTAACATCAATAGGCAGATCCAATATATTGGAATTTCTCATCATTCCATACATAGCTGAAGTAGCTTTGTCACAGTTGTGCTTCTTTGCTTTGTTACACTTACCATTATAATTAAATACAACACCTAATCTACCACATCAATATTATCTGGCCCAATTTTAAACTGTGGCACTTTTCTAATTTTTCCTCTTGAGAACACCATAACCTCTGATTTTTCTGGATTAACAGTTATATCTAGTTCATTACAAAAGGTATACAAAACATTAAATGCCTTTTGCAGTTCCTGTTCAGTTTCAGCTGAGATCACTGTATCATCTGCATATAGAAGAACATGAATGTTTTGCATTATAAGGAAATCCCGGGCTGATAGAGATAAAGTTTGAAATTGATTTAACAGTTTTAAACCCTTACATTTTGCGGCAAGCCTACAGTTTAAATCTCTCACATACAACGCAAAGAGCAGCGGTGATAGATTATCACCTTGTCGTACACCAACATCGCTGGCGAAAAAATCAGATCGGTATCCATCGATCAAAATACACAATTTTGTATTCAAATATAAATCAATTATAGTTCTCATTAATTTGCCTTTAATACCTTTCTGTAACAATTTTAACCATAATTTCGTTCGATTTATTTTGTCGAAAGCTGTCCTGTTGTCAATAAAACCGCAATATAATTTCTTTTTCGTATGTAGATATATATATATATCCACTAAAATCTTCAATGTATATATGTGGTCATTGGTACGATATCCTTTACGAAATCCAGCTTGCTCCTCGCCAAGCAAATTATTTTCTTCCACAAATGCGGTTATTCTCTTGTTAACTAGAAAGGTAAATAGTCACCTAAACAACATTGTTATACCTCTATAATTGCTAGGTAACTCTTTGCTCCCTTTATTTTTATAAATCGGATGGATCATTTTAAGTTTCCAATCAGCTGGGATATACCCACTATGCAATACTGCATTAAATAATTTTGTAAACAAAGTTAACATAAGCGGTGCTGATGTTTTAAGGAACTCATTTATAATTAAATCAAAACCACATGCCTTTTTATTTGGCAAGTTTTTAATTGCCTCTCTGACTTCATTCACAGAGAATCCTTCACCTAGATTATCAGGACTGCTAAATAAATCAAAATCTGAAAATGGTTGGGCACGTTCATCGCATGTATCCCTCTCATTTAAAAGTTTAAAAATGGTCATATAACTTGGTGAAATTCCCCGCAGTACATCTATTGATGTTATTATTATTTTTACGAACTGTCGACCAGTAAGCCTTGGCATTACTTTCCTCATTTTGCGTAAAGATTCACAGAATGTTGTTTTATATTTATTATACTGGATAGTTAAACATTTCTTTTATGCACGACTTGCAAACCTCAGTCTATTCCGATTGACGTCACTGGGTGATTGGTTAAATATTTTCTTTGCCCTCATAAACTCATTACGCTTACATTTACAAAGATCATTAAACCATGGCTTATTCCTTTTAATTCTTGTTTTAGATATTTTCTTTTGAGTACAGGGTGGTTTCCACATGTTCGTTTGTCTTGCCGCTTTTAATAAGTGACCCGTGATTAATCCCATTACCACGTCAATGCCTTCTCTGGAGGGCTCTTCATATATATATTAAAATTTCGTCGAGGGAACCGCCGATACGCTCTAGTTCCTCCCGATCCAAACATTCAACAAAAGTCTGTGTATTCTCGTCAACCCACCTGGGCCTTTAAAAGCTGCTACAACACAGTCACTGTCTTCAAGGCGAGTACAGCTTATATTTTTGTTCAGTTCAGTACACTGTTCTGACGTACATTTTTCTAACGTACATTCCAGCGGTCTATGGACGTCGGATAACATCGGATTCATGTCAGACACTCTAAAGGATGACATATAATTGAGTAAATTTACTGAAACAATAACATAGTCAATACGGCTTGCCCCTTTACAAGTTAGCGTTCCGATGCCTTTATCGACTCCCACTCGTCCATTCGCTATATAAAGTTCAAGGTTCACACATAGGGAAATTAGTCTATGACCATAATTGTTTGTCACCTGATCCAAAGAGGAACGTTCAGTCCCAGGTAAGTTTACAGGTTCAGAAGATATTCTCTCACTTACAGGTCTTACATCAGACAATAAACCTGTCCTAGCGTTAAAGTCACCTGTTAAATAGACGTGTGTATCACCTAAATCTGAAAGAAACTTAAGCAAATCACATTCAACATCATCAAATATACTAATATCAGAATACGATGAAGACTCAGGTGGTATATATACTGCTCCAAGTAAAACTTGTTCCTGCAGAACATCATCATTAATTAGACACCATAACACATTTTCAGACTTACCTGTCAACACTTTAACCGACGGGGAGAACTTTTCCCCAACCAAAACAGCGGGCATGTGCACATTTCCTATTTAAAGTAAATATATCAAAACCTTCAATTTTGACCATATCTAACTCATTCACTCGAGTTTCACTGCAGCATATGACATCAAAATATTCTATATATTCCTCGAAGTCCACCGATCGGAGTTTACTCCTTAAACCACAAACATTCAGTGTCAAAATTCGAAGTTTATTATTTACAGTCATGTTTTGCTTTCCATATCGTACAGGCACCGAGGCGTGCCGGTGTCTCCCTGGGCACCATTATTCATCATAACCAAGGAACGTATATGAACCAAGTCCAAACGAGGTCAGATTAACAGCTTCACAGCCGACCTTGTAGAGGTCATCAGGAGTCTCCAGAGTGACCATCTTCTTATCAGCTCCGACAAAGCAGCAAATCCTGCTATCTCTGGTATGGATACCAGTCGCGTATTTCCCATCTTTCAAAAACTTCATAAGTTTTGCTCGTAGCGGCGTCAAATCTTCATTAACGTAAACATATTTCATATCTGGCTGATTTTGCAATTTCTTTTTATTCATCATAATCTTTTGTTTATGGTATCGCCGAATAAATCTGCACAACACGACCCGACCTGGAGCTTTACCACCACTATCCTGGGTTCGTCTCTGCCTTCCAGTACGATGGCAAACTGCGATATCTCTATCGTCAAGGTCAACTTCTAATCCTTTCGCCAAGGTAACAACCTTACTGCGCAAAGCTTCATTTGACTCATTCTCATCTTCTGGGATGCCAGATATCCTCACATTCTCGCGACGCGAGTGCTGCTCTAACCGGTCGTTCTCATACCTCAGTGAAAGGAGGCGATTTCCCATCTTCTCATGCATAGTATCTGTAATCTTATCAACTACTGTGCTCATTGCCTGTGTTACAGCTGTAGGGATAGTTTGAGTAAGGATCGGGATAAGCTGTATTATAATCTGATTGACAATGCTAGCTGGATTTACTTCGGGCGGGGCAGAGGTTTCATGTATCTCCCCATGGGTTTTTAGTGTCAGCCTGTGTGGTATTTTCTGTTATTGTTGTCAAGGCTGCATTTACAGCTTCTGAAATGTCAAGCTGCAACTGACCAAGCTTAGTACTGCTTTCGTCCACCTTTCTGCTTTTGGGTGCACTCATTTCGGAGGACAAAGATCTATTTCTTCTACTAGAATGCCCGGTCGACATGATATTTGTAACGCTTAACTAACTGTGTCGACGTGGACCAAATTGTCCGTGAATGTTATAGGCGGCGCGGACGATAATTTAACCAGTGTGATTATAGGGAAAAAATCACAAAAAATATTCGAAGGTGTGAAATAGCACAGCTGTGCACTGAGCAACGTACCTTGCTGGCAGTATTCCTGGTGTTTACTTTTCGACTAATATATAGTTCAAAGTCACTTAATCAGCCAAAAAAGTCCAAATGTGACGGAGGTTCGATCAGATGTGAGCAATTTGAAGCATGGCTTTAAATCACACGAAAGTGGTCACTTGGTAAGTTGCAATAGCACTTGTCTCGTCCCAAGACGTGTGATTCCGATCCGTTCCGCTCCTCTCTTAGCCGCCGACGGCGACGCAACAGGTTTCAGGTTTCCACATTGCGTCAGTCTCTATAAAAAAAAGCGGGTCCATTCTTATAGGCTACTCCTCTCCGTCAACAACATCACAGTTGTGGATCCGCAACAACAATAGCACTAGTCCGATTTGACATACTGTTTATTAGGCCCTGACGTTAATATACATCAATATATGGCAGGGCCTAATATAATATTCAGTCCGATTATATAGGGCTACAAATTACTGTGGCACAAAATATAAGGAATGAAATTAAATTGTCAGTTATACTTTTTGTCCAAACCCCTACTGCCTGAAAAATTGCATGAATGACCAGATGATTGGGAGTCCGAGTAGAATAAAAATTATTCAAATTGCAGGAGATAATATATTATAAAGGCTCTTGTGTTTGTTACTAAGTGCACGCGCACATGCACGCAGATTTAAACTATTAACAAACTTGCTAAAACGCTTGCAGCAACGGGTGCAGACAGTGTATAGGCCAAAATTAAGTCAACATAAATCTTGTAGAAATGAAATCTTTTATATAATCACTCCCTCTTAGCCAAAGACATACTACTGGTTATTATACAACTACACCCCTTTTTAGTTTTTTTCCTGAGTGCAGAGTGTATATTTATTTCAATTTCATTTTTATTTTTTTTTTAAATTGTAATAATAACATTGGAGGTATGTACCTGATGAGTGAGAGCAACAGTAGGCCTACTGTAGTACCAGCAGATGAAGTCAAACCAACTGAACATTAAATAATCATATATATCAGTTAGGGTTGTGTCAAAGGGAAAGGTGAATTTACCTCAACACAACTGGAGTTCAAGACAACCGATATTCATTATATTCAACCTTCTGTAGTCTTGTTTATTATTAATAAATACTCTACATGTATAGGGCATATATTATATAGTTCTCAAAAAAGTTTTTGTAAAAGAACAACACTAATTTTATAATAAATTTATTCATTCATAAAAAATTACAAATATACGTACCACCAAATAATAGGATTAGGTTACAAATAAAGCAAGTGAAATAAGGGCACAAACATGTATTAAAGCACACAAATCATCAAATGATTGGCTCAGCTCATTTCAGTTCAGATCTCCTTAAAATAGACAGTAACAGTCATTTCGAATTAATGCTTGCCGGCGAGAGTAGAAAGGCATGATCATGAGTGAATACGACTTAACCGAGTGCGACACAACAAGATTTTACTTTATATCTATATTTTTGGGTAAATGTGTATTTTAGAGCATTTTCAGCTCAGCTGTCATCTGAGATTAAGTTAGGGTCCATTGTCCGTCAATTAGACTGGCACTTTTGACACTGTTAGACCTACGAATCAGAAATTCAAAGATATCCTATCACACAAAAAATTGGGTCATTAGGACTTTGTTCCGTTGAGATATTAACTACCATAACTACCTTAACTATTAATTTCCCATTAAAAACCTATTGTTACACCTCAAGACTGCCTAATATCAAACCCACTGCTCTGTTTGTGAATATATTTAAAAACACATTTCTCTATAAATTTCCTGTGTACCTGCCAGAAATTAGGTCAGTATTACATAATTTTTAGCTCAGCTGACTTTCAGTCATGCTGGGCTATAGCGATGGGTCTTTGTCCGGCGTCCTTCCGTCTGTCCGTCCGGCCGTTAGCAGGGCACAAATCGTAACCGTAGGGGCTAGGGCCATGAACCCTTTGCAGTCTTAGAGGTTATAAAACGATCTTCTTGCAAACCTGAAATTAGGTCACTGCGACCTATATTCTCGAAGTTATGGGGTGTGTTTGCACCCCCCAGAAATAACTCTTTTAGACAAAATTTTCATCCCAAACCTTCCATCTTTCACATACAGCTCACCTACCAACAGGGGAAGAACCTTAATTTTTTTAGGGCAAAAGGTCAAAGGTCAAGGTCACAGGAGCCTCTTCTTTGAAAAGCCAACCCTTTCATCCCAATTCTTTGATCTTTCACATATAGCTCACCTACTAAGTTGGAGAAGAATCCTATAGATTTTGAGGTCACAAGGTCAAAGGTCAGGGTCACAGGATCCACTTCTCTGAAAAGGTAGTGGACACATTTCAAGCTAGACTTTTCATTCCAAACCTTCCAGCACTGATATCGCTTCTCTGCCAACAGGGGAAAAGACCTGTTGATTTTGAGGTCAAAGGTCAAGTTCACAGCACCCACTTCTTGTGTGGAGTCATTTTCAGGCAAACTTTTCAATCTGTACCTTCCATCAGTCATATATGGCTTACCTACCAATAAGGGAAGAAGCCTATTGATGTTGAGGTCAAAAAGTCAAAGGTCAAGGTCACAATATTTAATTGTTCTAAATGCTTGTGAGCATATTTCAAGTGTAACTGTTCAACCCAAACCTTCAGTCTTTCACATATGCCACATCTATGCATCACTCAGTTTGACTCAAACTTCATATTTATGGGTCTTTTTGCTTGAATAAATAACTTATTGATTTTGGGGTCAGCTGGTCAGCAGGTTAAAGGTTGCAGGTCAAAGTTATTCACCCATTGGTTGCCAAGTAATTACACCAGATTTAAGTGGTCAGTAGTTACCCATCATTTAGAAAGAATCCAGTTGATATATGGGCAAAAGGCCAAGGTCATAGGTCAGGGATGTTCACAATTACTTATTTTATAGACCTCTATTTTTCTTGTATATATAACCATCCCACTCCAGCTGGTACATCTCCCTGTGTGGCTGTAATTGTGAGTGACACTGGTGACATATGACTCCTTTTTGTATCAGCCTATTAAGTGATAAGGCTCAGTGATAAGTACCTCGTTACTTCATAACAAAAACACTGTTGTCAGAATGCTTCAGCCAGGCATTAAGACTATGAGATTATAGTATTAAGGTTTAGCTACTGATTTATAAGATGATGGGAACATTTTGCAGTTTATTTTATGGAATCCTAGCAATAAACTTAGTTTCCTAGATATCTGAATATTTTAATATATATCAACACATATAAAAGCAAGTGTTTGTTCTCATAATATGTGGATGTGTACCTTGATTTAGGATGGCTTTTTGTTTTATTTCAAGACTCTTAGTCATGCTTTCTGCATTTCTTTTCTTTCAGGTTTGGCAGTTTACCTACCCTGCTGACCCCATTGAAAAGCAGAGTGATAATAAAAATATTGGACTTACACTTTTTACAATTGCATATCTATAAATCTGATATAAGGGCCTGGACATACCTTTTGAATTATTTTGGGCATTTATTACTGGATAATTTGCCCCAAGTTTGGTCTCTTATTGGAGAATGTGGGATATCAAATGTCATACTTGTCAGAAATCCATTATGTCTGCCAGTTAGCCACCTTAGAAATTCTTTCTTCAGGGCAGTTTCAGTAATTTTCTTTAATGTTTGGTCCGATTTAGAGAATGTTTGTTGTCTGATTTCATACTTGTCAGAAGTCCAATATGGCCACCAGGCAACCATCTTTTAATTCCTTTTGATCATATTATCTCAAGAACAGTTAAAGTGAATGCAGTTGGATGTATATTTATGTAATCTTGTAAAGGATTGGGTCAAATATTTCTGAATAAATATTACCATCATTTATAAAAGTGCAGTACAGTTGGCTTGTATTGAATAAAAATTCATACAGAAGCACATGTTTCTCAATAATTCTTGCATGTATTTCCTTGATTTTTGCTATATATTTTGATCTTATATTTGCCCTTTGTGGTGTTCCTTTTGAGACTGACAGGTTTCAAGCAAGCTGTTGGAATAGTTCCTGATAGCTTAACAATCATGCATTTTCCTCAGACCATCAATTCACTGTGTTTTAACCAGACATAGGTGATATATATTTCTGTTGTCATAGAAAATTTTCAACAAATTGGCAAATTGGTTCTTCAAAATTTGACTGGAAGCTGTGAATCTCAGTCCATGATGTCACAGGTCATGCTTGGCAGCTGAGCGTCATGACCCATGGGTCACTTGTTAAAAGTTACGGGCCCAAACAAAATGCACTTTGTAAAAAATCAGGAAAGATATTTACCCACTTATCACAATAAATGTTAAAGCTAGAGCTTTTTTTCCCAATATTAAGTATATAACTTTATTTAACAAAAAATTCAATTGTATATCCGAAATTGGATCAGAATCTTGTAATTTTTTTAAGTTATAAGCATAAATATAAAATCAGTACCTTAAATTTGGCCCAACTTTGACAATGGCACATTTTTTTCCCTGTAAGTAAATTTGATTTAATTTTCACTGCATATACACATAAGGATTTAATCTGTTTAATTTCGAAAATTAGGCTAGTTATTGAATTTTATTGGGAAGCTGTATTGTATTCACATGCATTGTCCACGCAGCCCATTTCTAGTCTCAGGCAGGAGGCTATATACCAGGGCCCCTGATTTGTGATGGGTCATTTGGCCGATCCCCTGCTGTAACTGGTGTACAGTTTTCTCATGTCAACCCCCCCCCCCCCCCAAGCAAGCGTATTTCAATTATTGTTATTGTTTGAAAATGTATTTTATTAATTGTAAAGCTATTTCAACTCTTATGCACAAAATTTTTCTTGAAATTGTAACTAAAGGAGTAATCTAGAAGATGCCATGTTGTTCTAATGTAGCATTAAAAAATTAATTTCCTTTTAAGTAAAAAAAAATAATTAAAAATTTGGATAAAATTGCAACCAATCAGTATGCAGAATTTGATAATATATGAGCCAAATTATGGATAAATAACGGTGCAATTTAGATTTGTGAGTTTTAAATAAAGTGTTATTTTCAGATATTTATTGTTTTGTAATTTTTATCAAATATATTTTTGTGGTAATAAAAATCAATACATCTGTGTGCATAATGTGAGATATCTAACCAAATTTAATGTTTATGCAATTTAGAATTGTGAATCAACTGATACATTTAGATATATGTATGTTACACTGCAACTGTATAAAGTTTTAAACTTGAAAAGAATTTGATATAATGAAAAAAAATGAGGATGAAATTCAAACATTTTTTCATTATTTTCCTGCTTCAGTAGGCTATAGAATGGGTTTCACTAATCACTAGAAGTGATTGGTTTTGTTTTTCCATCTCTTTACCTTGTTGCGGATCCACAACTGTGTTACAATCACGGAGAGGAGCAGAGCGTATCGGAATCACACGTCATGGGCCGAGACAACTCTCTACCTATATATGAATATTTCATAATTATGAATAAACATATTTCTTCCTGTAAACACTGTCGAATCGAATTTCACTTCATGTAGGTGTAGTAACTCCTTCAATCTACAGCCCCCCACCCCCCAGGTGTTGTAACTGCTTCCATCCACAGCGCCCCCCCCCCCCAGATGTTGAAACTCCTTCCATCCACAGCCCCCCCCCCCCAGGTGTTGTAACTCCTTCCATCCACAGCCCCCCCCCCAGGTGTTGTAACTCCTTCCATCCACAGCCCCCCCCCCAGGTGTTGTAACTCCTTATATTCACAGCCCCCCCCCCCCGCCAGGTGTTGTTACTCCTTCCATCCACAGCCCCCCAGGTTTTGTAACTCCTTATATCCACCCCCCCAGGTGTTGTAACTCCTTCGCTTCCACAGCCTCCCCAGGTTTTGTAACTCCTTATATCCACAGCCCCCCACCACCCAGGTGTAGTAACTCCTTCCATCCACAGCCCCCCCCCCCCAGGTGTTGTAACTCCTTATATCCACAGCCCCCCCCCCCCCACCACCCAGGTGTTGTAACTCCTTCCAATCAACGCCCCCCAGGTGTTGTAACTCCTTCCATCCACAGCCCCCCCCCCCCTTCCATTTGCAGTACTCCCCCCTCACCCCTTCCCCACACTTACAAACACACCATTTTGTGATTGCACCTGTGCACTGAGGATATTAGTTTTATTACAACAGTACAAAATTTAATAAATAAAGAAAATAGTAAAAAAAATTATGATCTGATTGAAACATGATATATTGTTTTCCTGCCTCTGCAGAAATGGAGATAAAGTAATCAGCTTTGTTTGTCTACCAGTTTGTCCATTTTTAAATAATTGTGAATGAACCTTTTTTCCTGTATGCACTGTTGAATTAAGTTTCATACCCCCCCCCCCCCCTCCTCCTCCAAATCAAGTCCTTGCACATGTGGACTTGGGACGTTAATTATAGTACAACTGTTAAAATATTTTTATAAAGTTGAAGAAAAAAACCTGGTATAAAAAATAGGATCTAAATGAAAAAAATGTGTTAACTGCTGAATTATAAACAGCTTATCAAAAAGCCAACCAATGATCATGGTAATAGTTTAGATTTATGTTCACAAACTGCTCTTATGCTTCAGTTTCAACATTAGGAAACACATGGTCCGGTCACAAAATATTATTTGCAACAATGTCTTACCCATCAATACAAACCAGTTACATCAACCAACCATGACCTATATTACCTCTTCCTCTCAGACTTTATCTTCATTTGATATTATTTACCTTCAAGGTCAACTTCAGCTGAGCACAGTGTCCTATGGGTCCCTTGTTGAGACCTTCAATTTTAAGTGGTCTGGCTGTAAATAGGGCACAAGACTGTAACTTTAAGACCTAGAAATTTGGCATGTCCATCCATCTTGGAAAGTTTTCTTGTAAACCAGACAGTTGGCGCCACCTACCTTCCCATTTTCGTAAAATAAATTAATGCTCTTTTCTGAGGATTGATTTGCCTTATTGGCCTTAAATTGTGCATATCTATAGATCTTGGACTCCCCCCATCTTGTACTCAGGACTGGTGGCACCATCTGCAATCGTTTTGCTCTGGGGTCCATCTGTACATGTGCTTTGGGTGAAAATTGCTCATATCTCCGGTTGAATTGATATAAGGTATTGGTCATAAATTTGAATTGTCTATCCATCTTGAAAAATTCTCACGTAAACCAGACAGGTAGCACCACCTACCTTCCCGTTTCTGTAAAATAAATTAATGCTCTTTTCTCAAGAGTGATTCATCGTCTTGGCCCCCGTATTTGGTGAAAAATATTGTTTCTCAAATTGATAGATGGAAGAAACCATAGTCGCTTGCCAAGTGTCAGTATATGCTGCTGAAGATGGGGGCCTATTCTTAAAGGGGAGGATTAATTGTCTGGGGCTACTATGGCACCTGCGGTGCCAAGAAATATCTAGTTGTTTTGTAGGTTACTGTCACTCTTTTATTCCTACTTTCCAGCAAAGATATTGTAGTCCTTCAAAGAAAAAATGAAATTCTTAACTGATACCTATTAATATTTAATTATCCTACTCAACATGCAGTGTAAAACTATGTGACATAATTCTCCATACTTTGAAAATTATTGTGATTTGTAGGCTGCTGTTCAATGTCAGAGAGTCCCCTGGATCAAGTGTCACTGCACCTGTACTGTACCAAGCATACACGTCATACTGTCAACAGTTCCCAAATTAACTGCCAGCAACCGAAGACTCTCTAGCCAGATGCACGCAAAGCTGTTTCCAAGATGTCACAGGAAAGTGATAAGTAAACATGGCCAAAGACATGTAGCCTTTCAAGGAATAAATCTTGCTGTGTCTTCTTATGATAACACTTGTAAGGTTATTGAACTTCCATCTTACTGCACATTGAAGAATGAGGGTGAAGCAGTTTAAATTAGCATTCCTACTGAGAATGTTATTGACTCTGAATTAGCTCATTTGGTGATACGAATATTATCCGGCAGGTTAAGATTAAGGTTTCACAATATTGATATTCAGTGTGAGAAACTGGGTATCAGTGACAGCATACCTTGTGTGGACAATCACCACATACTGGCACTTTTAAAATTGGCGCTGGCATTACCAGTATGTTCTGGTGTTGACGAGCATGAACGAAGCAGAGACAATATAAATTTGCCCAATGTAGTGGTAAACTCCTGGTCAAATGTGAGGAATGAAAATGTGAAGTCTGTACGTGTGAGATCAAAGTTATGCCTTGGTGTCCGATCTCTTATCCAAGGGAAAGAGCTGTGTGGTAGGTGCCGGCAGATTTTCAGATGGAAAAAGAACCCCTGCAAGAGACTTGCAAAGGATGCTGGGTTAGATTCCTCGCCACCTCACTCACAGGCTAAAGAAAACCCCGAGTCAGACCTAGTTACGCCGCAACAAGATACACCTGAGGATCCAGATGTTAATGTGGCCAATTCCACAAGTGCAGGAGACAGTGCAACAAACAGTGCAGCATGGAACGGCAAAGAAGTTACCTTGACTGCAGAAGACCATGAGGAACTTAGTGCAATCCTGATGCAATATATACCCAATGCTCCTCCAGTTTTTAAATCTTTGCTTCAGTCACAGGCCAGAAATTTAAAAGATCCAGAAAAAGACCCCAGATATCGCAGATGGAACATGGATATCTTACGAATCTGCTTGTTATTGTACTGTCGGTCACGAAGAGGCTACAGTGACCTCCCGCAAAGTGGCATGCTGGTTTGGCCAACAGAACGGTTACTGCATTACTACAAGAATTTGGTAGAACAGTCACCAAGATAAAACTGACAGAGCTTCATATGAATGCTCAGGGAAGCTGGTCGTCAGATAAAAAAAAAAACCAGACAAGCTGGCCCCCGTGGGGGGGGGGGGGGTTATCCAGTATCCAGGTGGTACCTCTTGGGGATAGTTTGAACATTGTAAGAGCCTAGGATGTACGGCCTCTTTGTGAAGCTATCGAGACCATTATTGCTGGTTAAAAGCAATTCGTATTTGCAGGAGTATGTGGGTAATAGTGGCCCTTGGTGTATTTGGCACAATACCAGCCACTTCTTACTAATAAATGTTCCCCATTTTGGATTCTGTGGATCTCTTGAAGGAGTATGCCAATAAAGTTGAATATGACATGTGGGACGACGCTTCCACTAACCGCAGTGTCACTGACAGCCTGTTCACAAACCCAAGAAAAAATAAGACAATTTGCACCCTGTTAGTACAGTGAACGCAGTATAGAGATTAAAGAAGGTACAGTATGGCTGTGAATCAAGCAGAACAGCTAATCACAAGGAGAAAGGGAGGGTGTTGTTCCTGAATGGTAAAGGTATTGTGTGGGACCATTCGGGCAGTGCCCTAAAGCTGAACTGTGTCAATGGGCTAAAAGTACCTACTAGCTAACACAAGAACATGTATTACTAACACCAACAAATAAAAAAAGGAATCATTTAGCCCAAGATGTCCTTGCAAATCCCACAAGCGTTTGACTGTCTTTGAAATATATAATGTATAAAAGCATGCAAGACTGCACAGACTGATCTCAGAGGATCACTCATGTAAAATTGTATATGCTAAGTATTGATATACAAAAAAATATAACACCGCGAGTTGTGGAAACTGGTTAAATAATTCATCACTGGTGTTATTAGCGAACCTGTGCGCTAACGCAATGTCGCAGCGTCGTGTGTCCGCCATCGTCCGTACGTTAACCCTTGCTATCTCAGAAAATGTTGGAGCTAGCATCACCAAATCTTATAAAAAAAAATCAGTCATATAAAAACTCTCTCATATTTTGTTTATTTTTTTCGCTATCTGCGTTTACTTAAATTTTATAAGTAAAAAGCTAATAAACATTTAAAAATCTTTTTCTCCGAAACTGTCCAGCTAAGTTGTACAATATTTCACACTGATAATCTCTGAAAACTCCACTCTCAAGCTTGTATAAATGGTTTTTATTGGGTGAAGTTTGGTCGAGTTAACAGAAGCTGAACTGATTAATTTGGTAAAAAAAAAAGATACTAAAATTACAATATCAGAAATGGCTGGAGCGATCATCAGCAAATATTATGAAAATGTCGGTCACATGATTCATATTTAAAAAAGAGGTATTGGTGGGGCCGCCTGCTTCAACATTTTTGTACGAGAGTCATCGGTCATCAGTCCAATTCCCCCCATGATATCTCGGGAATAGCGGGAGCAAGCATCCCAAATTTTATGCAAAAAACCTGACACATATAAAATGTTTTACGATGAACTGGCAAGCTGAATCGTTTAATTTTCACAAGAAAATTTCATAGGGTAGGGTTCTTTCAGTTATATAAGAATAGATTGGGTTCATCGATTCTTGGTAAAGTCATAGATAGCTGAAGTTGGTCCTGAGGTCAGTAGTAAGGCTATTTCAGTCTGAGGGCAACAATAAATTCCCTCAGTAATATTTATGATTAGTTCATAGCAAGTAAATTAGATACTGTCCAGAGAAGGAAAAGGCAATATCCAAATGATGCAGATGTCAAATCTCCTTAAAGACCTGGAAAAATTCAGTGAAATAAAGGGGAAGGGGGGACATTATTTTCATTTTTTTGCTACATTTCAGTAAGGTTTCTAAAGTATATGCATGCATTAATACGCCTGGGGTCAAAGCTGTCCAGTGAAACCAAATTTGTTATATTGATTTAAAATAGCTGGGAGGAAACAGTTGAACAAATGTATGCATTTCTCAAAATTGTTAGATTCCTGATCTTTCATCAATTTCTCATGAAAGTTATTAAAAGAGCCACATAAGGTATGCATTTTAATGGCAAGTATCTAGCCAGTGCAAAACTGCAAAAAATTAGGAATCCTGTCCTTATAAAGTGTTCCTGTTAAAACCTCTATGTACAAAACGGTCGTTTTCGCAAAATCTTCGGAGTAAGGCCAAAAAAAATTTAAGGTATGGTTTTCAGGCACCGCCCGCATCAATTTTAAACCCCCGCATCAAAAATTTTTATTTTTATTTTCAATAAAAACTTTCCAATTTTGAGCTGTTATTTTCATGCTTTTCCCTTATCATTTGAGATTTTTATCGAAACATACCAACAAATTTAAAATAAAAAAAGCGCCCGCCCGCATTGATTTCTGAAAACCATAACTTTTTTCATTTTGGCCTAAAATGTCCTTTTTATAGATGAAAATATTACAATTTACTTTTGTTTGTCTCGAATGAGTATTCATTTACATGTTCCTACCTTTCGAACAAGCCCATATACGCAATGATTGCATCAAGGTATCAGAGTTATTGGCCTAAAGGTGAGTCGGTTAAACTAAAATTCTGATTGTGAGCGCGGCTTACTCTGAAGTGATC
Source organism: Sipunculus nudus (assembly GCA_026874595.1). NCBI lineage: Eukaryota > Metazoa > Annelida > Sipuncula > Golfingiida > Sipunculidae > Sipunculus > Sipunculus nudus. Next base: position 71,878,443 of record CM049314.1, read on the forward strand.
AACCGTCCGTCTCTCTGCCCGTCTGTCCATACGTCCTTTTAACCAGGCACAAATTGTAACCGCTGGACCTGGAATCTTAAAAATGGCATGCAAGGAGGTCTATGAAAAATCTCCTTAGAAACCTGAAATTAGGTCTCTGTTACTCGTATTCTCAAAGCTATGGGGCTCCGAGGTACCCCCTACATTATGAAAATTTTGATACAAAAAGCTCAAGTATCTAAACAACTAATGCATTCATCACAATGATTCTTTGCATTAATTTTGATCATGGAGTGTTTCATCAGTATCTACGGACTGGTGGCGCCTTCTGGATTTTTTTTCGATTTTTTAAACGATTTTTTGCTCTGTTTTTGAGACCTTTGAAGATGTGGTGATCTGTTATCTGGGCACAAATCTTAATGACTGGACCTAGAATCTTGTATCTTGATATGTAGGTAGGCCCATGAAAAGTCTCCTTGGAAACCTGAAATTAGGTCTTTGTTACTTATATTCTTTGAGCTATATATGGGGCTCCAAAGTACCCCCCCCCCCCCCCAAGTATAATGGAAAATTTGATACAAAAGCTCAAGTATCTGAACAACTAATGCATTGATTACCATGATTCTTTGCATTGATATTGATCATGGAGTGTTTCATCAGTTTCTACGGACTGGTGGCACCTTCTGTATTTTTTTTCGATTTTTTTCAACGATTTTTTGGCTCTGTTTTTGAGACCTTTGAAGATGTGGTGATCTGTTACCTGGGCACAAATCGTAATGACTGGACCTAGAATCTTGTATCTTGATATGCAGGGAGGCCCATGAAAAGTCTCCTTGGAAACCTGAAATTAGGTCTTTGTTACCTATATTCTTTGAGCTATATATGGGGCTCCAAAGTACCTCCCAAGAATAATGGAAAATTTGATACAAAAGCTCAAGTATCTGAACAACTAATGCATTAATTACCATGATTCTTTGCATTGATATTGATCATGGAGTATTTCATCAGTGTCTGCAGACTGGTGGCACCACCTGCATTTTTTCGATATTTTTACGATTTTTTCCCTCTGTTTTTGAGACATTTAATGATGTAGCCATCTAATAACAGGGCACAAATCGTAATGACTTGACCTAGAATCTTTTATCTTGAAATGCAGGGAGGCCCATGAAAAATATCAATGAAAATCTGAAATTGGGTCTGTGTTACCCATATCCTCATCTGTTAACAGGGCACAAATCGTAACCACTGGACCCAGAATTTTCTAACTTGACATCCTTAGAGGTCCATGAAAAATATCCTAGAAAACCTGAAATTAGGTCTGTGTTACCCATATCTTCCGAGCTATTTGGGCTCGGAAGTATCCCCCCCCCCCAGAATAATAAAAAAATTCATGTAAAAACTCCAGTATCTCAATAACTAATGTATTGATCACCATGATTCTTTGTATTTGTATTATTATTGAGTGTTTCATCAGTTCCTTCAGACTGGTGGCGCCACCTGGATTTTTCAGAATTTAAGCAATTTTCTTCCTCTAATTTTTAGACCTCTAAAGATGCAGTCATCCATGAACAGGGCAAAATCATAACCACTGGACCCAGAATCTTCAAACTTGACATCCAGGGATGTCCGTGAAAAAAATTCCTTTGGAAACCTGAAATTAGGTCTCTGTTACCCATATTCTGTGAGCTATGGGGTTTATAAGCAACCCCCCCCCCCCCCCACCATAAATGAAAATTTGATACAAAAGCAGGGCACAAATAATAGCCTTTGGACGCAGAATCTTCTAATTTAATAACCTAAGAGTTTCTCAAAAGTTCTCCCCAAACACCTGAAATTGGGTCACTGTGACCTATATTCTCAGAGTTTTGGGATATGTTTGAGCACTTCTGAAATAATGCAAACTACACACAAATTGCCAGATTCCTCAGTAAAGGCTGGTTGGATTGTCATCAAATTTGGTGTGCTAATGGGTCTTGATAAACTTTAGTTAATATGCATGAACGATGATGCCACCTAGATTATCTTAATTAGTTGCCTGTGCAAGGACATATTGTCAACATGTCAGTCCGCTGAGGGTCATGACCCATGGGTCACTTGTTTCCAAAAAGGCTCACTTTGACGCTGGATATAAAAACCTTTTGCAAGAGCAGATCCAGAGCAGACCTCAATTATAAACATCCTAATACCTATAGTTTGTAAAAATAACCTTGGAATTCGTAGTACTTTTGGGGACAATTTACTCCATTTTAGAGCACTTTGCCAACTTGTTGGACGCTGGTCTCTCGGCTCCCGGACTACTGCGAGTCATCCGACCCACACCCCCGGAAATTTGTGAAGATGTACATAGGACTTAGTTGCGCAATCATTAAAAATTGAGGCGGTTACCTCTACATGGAAATTTATATGAGATTAAGGACCCCCTTTTCAGAAGCCGCAACGTATTTTTATGGGTTTCAGACAGAATTTTGCGCTCTGCTCCCCCCCCCCCCTTGTTCAATTTTATCTGCATATAGATCTGACTAGCTGTTTCCTGACAGTCCTCAGTTCTTGTCCACATCCTACAAGAACTGTGTCGTGCTAACAGTCAAGTCACTAACTCGTCGCTTGACCTTTACGATTGATATGTGTAGTCCTGTGTGGTAAAGGTTGCAGGATAATGTTGCATTGCCGATTATCTGCCAAATTTACACCGTTAGATAAACTTGAAGATGATGGCATATTGGGGATTCGTATTCTCGCGGTACAAGGGCCATGTTTATTCATATATTCACTATATATTCCAAGTCTAAAAGAAATTTCGGCACAATGGATAGTACAAAGCATGAAATCATTTAAATAACAATCATAAAGGCAGACCGCGTATCAGCTTTGGCAAAATTCATTTTCTTGCACAGATTGTGAGTCTCAATGTAACCTCGTAACTAGGTTCAAAAGGTGGCGTCATCTGGCGGAGATAAAGAGGAACATCGAAGCTTGTGTGGTGGCATGTCAATATGAAACAGTACAAAAATAGGCGAAAGGCCATGACTGTTAAAATTGGGGTGACATATTCATGGATTATGACTCAACCGAGAAGATATACCAGTATATAAATGTGTTCACGCGAAGAGGAACCCACGAACCTTTAGTATTCATTCAGCAGGCCTTTATACAGTCTATATACAATTATCTCTTAATGCATTTATTGAACCAAGAAGTTTTAAATGGAACCTTATGAAACAATTATGGTTGAACATTAAAAAAATTAGCCAAATACACAATGGTAATTGAAGGGGGGGGGGCATTATCTGTCCGTCCGGCTTAAAGTGAAAGTACATGATTCTTTCATATATTCTTATCTTTTGACTTTCCGATAAAGGTCAAACTTGACACACTGTCTATAGTGACATATATGTCTATAGCGTTTTTGTAGAAAGTCAACCTACAGAATTACGTGATAAGTATTACTCCATACAGGTTTAATGTTTTTCCTTTGTTTTATTATTTGTATTTAGTTAGTTAAAGAAAGTAAAAACAGGTGACAAGTACGATGATGCAGACGAAATCCAGAAGATTTAACAAAATATATTTATGCGTCATTTTAGTTTGTTCACTGTCAGTCTTTTCTCCCTCCGCTCCTTTTTCCTCCCTTCTTTTTCTTCCTTCCCTTCCCTTCTCTTCCTTCCCTCCCATTCTTTTCTCTCTTTTTTTACTTCGTTTACTTCCTTCCTTACTTCCATCTTCCATTCCTACCTTTCTTCCTATTAACTTCCTTCTTATCTTCCTCCCTTCCCTTTGTAATCTCCCCTTCTCTCTCTCTCTCTCGCTCTGTCTCTCTCTCTGTCTCTCTCTCTCTCTTCATCTTCTTCTTCTTTACATTGGCCCTTTCCGTCTACAAATTCCTAATTTCACTTTCAATTTTATCTTTCCTTAATATATTCCCCACTTCCTACCCTCCTTTTTACTCCCTTTCTTCTGTCTCTTTAATTTATTCGTCCTTCTGTACTTTCTGTATTCTCTCATTCCCTCTTTGCCCTTCCCGGCCTTTTCTTATACACCTGAGTAACATACAAAGCAGATACTGAGTAGCGAACTGATCCACACGCGAGGTTATATGTCAAGAGGACAACCGTAATCCCGCTGTTATTAACACAAATCCCTGTCGCTAAACACTGCCAGTGTTTACGTCAACAGGTTGAATGTGTTTATGCAAACCGTGGCGAGGAGTCCAATCATATCGTGTTATGATCCGTCTTGTACAATTTTCTGTCTGAAGTTGCCCTTCGTTTGACCGTTGGTGTTCGGGATTTCTGATCATCCGTAGCTGCTATACTAAACCAAAGTAGGACGCACCAATCCGTTATCAATCCTTACATGTCACACAACCACGCACACACACACGATACAATTAACCTATTCTTCCAGGACCTATTTTAACCGAAACCTTATACAGGAACACACACGATTTGTTCATATACAGCAACATTCTAAAAATTACCTCGTTTTATTCGCATTTATAAAAATTAGCAGGTTAAACTTGTCTTATTATCAAAAGCTGAAAGGTTATACACAGATGTATTGTCCACCTGAGATCAGCTAAAACAATTTATTGTTTTACAATTTTTTTTAAAACAGCCCAGGATTTGAATATTTATGTAACACAACGTTAAACTTAATATTAAATCGATATTTTAATCACAGTAAATAAAAAAATTGGGTTTTTACAGCTTTTTTGAGAATTCAGCATTTCTAAAACCAAAATGATAAAAAAAAATTAAATCCTAGAATGGAATTGCATTCCATTCATCCATTACCTAGTAAAGTCCTAAGAGTACGTCATCAGTTATTTATTTATATAATCATTTTTCTGTTCTTGATGATGCATGGCGCCCCGGAAGCTGTGATTGCGCATGCTCTTAATCTTCCTACTGAAAATAAAGCTGTTTTCACATTTTAAGAAACATATAATTCTTTGAATGCAAAATTAAAAATCATTTGGCATCATGTGGCAAAACTCCTATAATGTATTTAAACATCAATGTTGATGTCAAAAACACAATTTGCAGGCAGTTGATCCATCTCAGATATGTCCGAAAATATCGTTTTTGAAAATTATCAGAATGGCTTTTTAACCATTGTAATTCCTTTGTGTCTAATGGCGGCTATGCTCATGTTTTTCTCAAGCTTAAGATCCACAATGAACACCCCTTTCAGTGGGTCCGTTTTGCCACCTGTGCCTTCCAGAGTGACGTCGGCAGATGTGTTGGTTTCGTCATCAGTAACTGTGTACTGGAACATTCCATCATTCAAATAACGTCTGTACAAAATGGAGTATGTTTTCATGTCTGGAAAATAAAGGATAAATGAAAAACCTGCAGTAATATATGTGTTACATATATAAGCATGGTACGAACCAAGTATCAACTTCATGTTATATTCCTTATGTTTCGATCAATATATGTGTGTACATATATATATATATATATATGTGTGTGTGTATGTATATATGTATGTATGTATGTATGTATATGTGAACGTGTGTGTAAAGATTGCAAGTGATCCATGAAACATATTATTCTTAAAACCTCTGAGACCCCAAATTACATTTGAAAAATCAAAACGGAAAGCCGTTCGGGACGGCATTATACCCCCGCTTGGATCCTCGATCCCTAAATATGGACTATTAAGAAGATCCTGATAAAACAGAGAAAATTGTGTGTTACGCTTCACCGAGTCGATGGTTGTATCAGAGGTCAGTTATGTCCGGGGGAACAAAGACGGCATACATAATGTATGTGACACCTGTAGGCACTGCCCATTCCAGGCGTCTTGAAATTTACTCTTAGTTTGTTCCAATACTAGTCCATGATGAAAATCTCAATAACTTAAAAAGATTAATTAACATAACTTTTCATAAAATTTGAGTATAAAGTTCATCACAGACAAACCAACAGACCCTAGCGGAGGTATAATCATTTTAGAGATAGTTTGTGCAATAATTGGCCATGTACCAGGAATTAACTAATTGGGATTTTTTTTTGGCTTATCTGGATCTAGCCAAAGGAGATATTCATTCTCTGTGTACTTTCTAGTTTAACATGTTCTCCCATCAAGATAGCCCAAAATTCCACGGAAACTTATCTCAAGTACAGTAAAAAATGAGTCGCGAAGTAGAGAAGTGTAACAAGTCACGATGTTCAAACAAAGCTACCAGGCAGCGTGTTTACAGAGCTCTTGATGTGTTATTTGTCGGTTTCCTCTGACACATAGCTACTTTTCTTATCATTGTATGGTGCCAAAATATATCAGGAATACATATAAGATAGTATAAGTTTATCTAAAGTATGCTAATTTTACTTCTAGTACCGGAACCCTTTAATTGGCCAAATATCTTTCTGTTGTGTATGCCTACAAAGTAGATTAACATGCACACAAAAATGAAGAATAAAGTAAAAACAAATAAAAAAAGTGTTAAAATTAATATTATCAGTTGTTAAATCAGTGATGTCTCACCTTTGGCCTCAGAACTCGGAACCTGGAACCAAATCATAAAATTGAGGTTTTCTTCCCACGTCATCGTAAAGTGAAGTCGTCAATGACCAGGTGCCTAGTCAGTAGTGTTTTGTACTCTTCGGGTCTTCTTTTGGCGTTTTCTGGCTGAACTGCGAATGGCACAGCGTGAACTGTAATATAAATGGTATCGGTATATTCATACTTATTTTCAACCTTTAACTTGTCACATCCCCTTTCTGTATAATCAATTAATCATCCAGTTGTATATTTTAGTATAGTTCTAAGATGCATTAGGACACTATCAACTGATGCACGCGCATACAGGAACCAATATGACAGACAAAACAGTTAAATAAAGTAATTATTATAAAGATACGAAACAGACTCTGATAATGATCTACACTCCTCGCATAACGGTTATAAACGAGTCTGCGCTCTAATCCCATCACATGGATACATATAACATCACTGTTAGCAAAAAACAAGGAAGCCAATATAATGAGTTTTCTTATAATTAAGGTTTCTTACAATCTTAGAAACTGCATACATTAATTAACAGTTTGACAAAGTTTTAAGGGGCCAAATCACCTATCTGACCTTTATAAACTAAAGGTAATTTCTTGGAGCTTTTACAAAGAAAGGCCATAAAACGTGAATATCAACGCATAAAGGCTGCTTGTTTTGTTTATTTCAACGTGTTTTTAATATTTGAGGGCCCGCCAAAATAAGACATTCAACATGGCATCAGCTGGCGGTAATTCAGATAAGCCAGATCTTGGCAAATGGCGTTTTGCAACAAGTGACCTTTTAACCTCCTAATATATGCAACCGACCAACTGAGGCTACATATTTTTTCCCGTTTGTCAACATTGCTGTGTTTACAAACATATTGTTGTTAAACAAGTTCACACATCCTCCACGAATGAACTTTTCACAACCAAAATTGTCCTTGGATCATTAATACATACACAGAGGAAGCAAAAAATCACAAATTCTTTTTCAAATGGTAGGTGAATAGGCACCTTTAAGAACCCTCACCACCAGACACTTACAGCAGCCTTTAATGTGCCCTCACTTCCGTTATATGAACTATAGCTCGCTCATCTTATTCCGACACAAGACAAACAAAGGCACCGCAAAGCGGAGCATCCCCTCGCACGGGGCATAATTAGAATGGGTGTATTACACAGTGTGACGATGAGAAGGGCAGCCCTCTGGCCTTGACCTTTACTCCTGTGACCTCAAACTAAATAGGGTTATTCATCGATGGGTTGGTGAGACATATTTGCAAGATGAAAGGTTTCGGTCAAACGGTTTTGCTTAAAATGGGTCCACAAGCTTTCTTCAAGAAGTGGGCCCTGAAGCCGTGACCTTCGGCCCCATGACCTCAAAATCGACAGGGGTTTTCATCTTTGGGTGGGTGACCCATATTACCAAAGATAAAAGGTTTCGGTGGTAGGGTTTGGCTTTAAAAGGGCCCACAAGCTTTTTCAAGAAGTGGGTCCTGTGGCCATGACCTTTGACCCCGTGACCTCAAAATCGATAGTGGCCTTCATCCATGGGTGGGTGAGGCATATTTGCAAGATGAAGGGTTTCGGTCAAACGGTTTTGCTTAAAATGGGTCCACAAGCTTTTTTAAGAAGTGGGCCTGTGGCCATGACCTTTGACCCCGTGACCTCAACATCGACAGTGGTCTTCATCTATGGGTGGTTGAGCAATATTTACAAGATGAAAGGTTTCGGTGGTAGGGTTTGGCTTCTTTTCAAGAAGTGGGTCTTGTGGCCGTGACCTTTGACCCCGTGACCTCAAAATCGATAGTGTCCTTCATCCATGGGTGGGTGAGGCATATTTGCAAGATGAAGGGTTTCGGTTAAACGGTTTTGCTTAAAATGGGTCAACAAGTTTTTAGCTCAGCTGACTATAAGTCATCTGAGCTATAGTCGTGGTCCTTTGTCCGTCGTCCGTCCGTCCGGCCGTCCGTCCGTTAACAGGGCACGTTTTAAAACTGTTGGACCTACGAATCCAAAATTCTGTATACCATTAGATGTCTCCAAAATCTCCTACCATACCGAAAATTGGGTCATTAGGACTTCGTTCCTTCGAGATATTAAGGAAAAACCTCCGTTTTCCATAAAAAAGCCATTGTTACACTTCAAGGCTGCCTAATATCAAAACCACTGATCTGTTTTTGATCATATTTAGTATTCTTATTCTTCCGTACATTTTCTATGCACATACCAAAAAATAGGTCAGTATTGGGTATTATTTTGAAGTTATTGGGTCAAAAATAATGCAAAATTTAAAAAATCAGGAAATATATTTGCTCACTTAACATGAGAATTGCTGGAGCTAGAGACTTTTTTCAGGAATATAACTTTATTTAATCAAGATTCAATTGTTTACCCAAAATTAGATCTGAATTTTGCAAATTTTTCAAGTTATTAGCATAAATAAAAAATCTATACCTTAAATTTTGTCCAATTTTGGTAATGGCACGTTTTTTCCCTGTAAGCACTGTTGATTTAATTTTCACAGGGTATATACATAAGGATTTAATCTTTTAAAATCTGCAATTTCACAGGAATTGATTGGAAAGAGTAACTTTTATTCAAGTTTTCATACACCATGTCAAGTGTTGTTTACATCTAGCCCACATAGTAGTACAGCCTTCACTTGCATTATGTAACCCATCCCAGGCAGCGTGCCTTGGCTCAGCTTGGCCACTACTAGCAGGCTTCCCCTCTGCTCTGCATTCCCCCCCCCCCCCCTAGCCGTGACAAACACGTCACAAACACGACTCAGTTAGGGCCAAATTTAGAACCGCCCTGCAAGTCCACGCCACGCTTTATAACCGTCTCTCCGCATACAGTCAACAGGCAGACCGCAGGCAGAAATCTCCCATACATGCAGAACAAAATACGAATATATTGGGTTATAATGGAATATTTCACACACATGGTAGGTGTCGTTGGAGAGATAAGAATGTTATTAAAAGGTCTAGTGGGTTTATTTGAAGTGACACGATACTTGTAAGCTATGAGGCGTTGTCAAAAATGACGAAAATATTTGCATCCTCATCCGGCCTTATAATGCGATCATCAGAGTTAGATGTCCAGGCACTCTGGCAAGCCAGTAATCTGGCCATAACGTCAGAGGGCCGATCTGGCGCTACCCCCCCCCCCCCCCCCCCCCCCCCCCCGATGGTGCATTATCTAGATGCACAGGCGCTTGAATCGCTATTTGTGTTGATATTGGCTTAAATAATGTTCAATTTACCTTAACAACAATCCCCTACCGTTTAATAAGCTGTAAACCATGTTATATCGCTTGCCGGTACTTGTTTATATAATAGATACACAAGGCCGGCATCCAAGTCTGCGGACGAGTCTGTATCCATTAAGCGACAAACAGACAGATTTATCCCAGATTACTATTTCCATCATTATCAACCAATCAGGTGTTAGGTTCCAGGGGGGAATCCTTACTGCTGACCAAGATACATGGGGATTTCCTTGTTTGGGGTAACAGCTGCTTAATGGATGCAGACTAGTTACAAACAAGAGCTCATTACAAGTGGTACACTGTGTTTATTGGAATTGTTGATACTTTTATAGAAAGAAGAACTGGCCATTTAACGACTGTAAGTTTCTTCCCTCGAAAATGTTTGAAATATTTGGGAATTTTAATTGATTTCTTGTATCATTGCCTACCCGTCCGCAGACTTGGATGCCGGCCTTGTGTATTTATTAAATAAACAAGTACCGGCAAGCGATATATCATGGTTTACAGCTCATTAAACGGTAGGGGATTGTTGTTAAGGTAAATTGAACATTAAGCCAATATCAACACAAATAGCGATTCAAGCGCCTGTGCTAGATGAATGTTATAATTTTCTGTGTTTCATTTTATTCTTGGCTACATTATGCTACATTTTAGATTTTGTATTGTACCACCAGGGTTACATTGATTAAAGTGCACATTTAATTGTGTCCACAAAGTGGTGTATTGCTATGAAAGTGTGGATGTTCATCAGATAAGTAATCCTTTACTTCAGAAGAGAAAAACTTCACCAGGTGTGAAATTGACTATTTATTAGCATAATGATATTGTTTGTCCCTCATTCAACCATCAGTGTGTATACTATATTTGAAAAGATGTTTTTATTTTATCAAATTTACTGAATCTCTTATTTTATTTTGGTGAATAAAATTAAGCATGTACTGAAAACTCCAATGTGCAAAGCTTTTTAATAGGGATTCAAGGAATAATCTTGTAGATGCCATGTTGTGGCATAATTTTCTTTTAAATTCAGTTTAAATATTTGATTTAAAATGATAAACTATATGTGTATGCATAATATGATCCAATATGAGCTACACTCTGGATATATAAAGATTGCAACTTAGAATTCTAATATTTTAACTTATATTTTCAGTTTTTTTATTACAAATTTATAAATATTGTAAATAAAAAAATGAATCAGATAAAAACTATTAATGGAAAAAGTGGATATGCTAAAAACATAGGCTTATATATAAACTTTAATGCAATATTCCCTTGAAAGTGAAATTAAGGTATTAGTCCATTCTGTCCACTTGCCTGTCCATCTGTAAATTTTTCATATGCATCACAGTATCTCAAAACTTTTACTGTTTTTCTTCATGACAGTCTTGTCAGAGTATTAGTTTGCAATCATATATTTAGAACTTTACTATAACCAAGTAGGAAGGCCCCTTTCCTCTTAGCTTCTCATATGCTTATATAAATGAAAAACATTACAATAGAATATTTTTCTTATTTTGCATTCGCAAAAATTTAAAACTTAAGCTGGGTGTCGTGACCCATGGGTCCTTTGTTTATATTCTGGATTCTCAACATCATTGTTTGGCTAAAACTGAATAAATATACCAGACATGGTGCGAATACTTTGCAAATGTATTTGAATACGAATATGACATTATAAAATTTCTTGCATAAGAATGGAAATTCAGGTAAAAATGAAAGTATTTGAATACCAGTGCAAATACTTTCAAAATGTATTCATGAATGCATTCATTAATATATTCTATAATATTATTTTAATAATCATTTCAGTTATATTTAAATAAAAAAAACATACGATTCTCTTATTATTTTTAAAAAAAATTATATTTGGCACAATATTTGTAATTAAATTTTAATAAATAGTTAAACTCTTATCTTATATGCGCTGCTTATCAGTTATATGGCCAAGTCAAAATCTGTATGACAGTAGCACTATTTTGTTAATAAAATAAATGAAATCAATCTCTTCCCTGTCTCCAAAGAAACTATCAAAATCATACGTAAGCTAAACACCAACAACTCATAATACAGCTTATTTTTATTACCACACAAAACCAGCATGTGCCTCATTTCAAAATCATATTTTTATATCATATATATCAGCTGAGCGCCGTGACCCATTGGTCCCTTGTTTTAAGAAGTGGGCCTGTGGCCGTGACCTTTGACCCCGTGACCTCAAAACCGATAGTGGTCTTCATCTTTGGGTGGTTGAGCCATATATGCAAGATGAAAGGTTTTGGTCAAACGGCTTAAAATTGATCCACAAGGCAATCCCAAAAGGAGGGACTGAATTCCGGACGGACGGACTAAATGACGCACGAACGAAGGCGGTACTATATGTCCTCCAGCAACTTCGTTGCGAGGGTAAAATAAACCGGCGCCTATAAATAGTGAATGAAACAGAAGTTCAGAAATTCCTGGTCCAAGAGTTATCCCTACAGTTTCAGGGTATGAGCAAAACACCAGACCTAAATTCACTATACAAAAAAAATAATATCTAAATCAAGTCTACTTGTGTACTTAAACGTGCAACAACATACTTTTGACTGGTGCATGTATAAAGAATTTATGATTAGTATCATATGCCTGCAATATATCGAACAAAACGAGCAGTTGGCGTATCTTAGAACATAATTTCCTGATTTCCCTGTACTGTTTGTATTGACAACATGGACGTATATTTGGATTGTTATAAATGTGTCGATCTCTGTAAGGAAACTGGCCAGTCCTGGCTTCACAGTATCGTATGTCACGGTGTCAAAGGTTTTTTAAAGCACTATATATATATATATATATATATATATATATATATATTTAAACATCTGTTATTTAGAGACATTTAGTTGCTGGTTTGTTAACAGCCGACGACGACATCACTTAAGACCCTATTTATAATATGTAACGCTAAATGACTGTGACCACATTGCGCCAGTCACTGAAGGAAAAGCAACTGAAGGGTCCGTTCTCATAAATTATCCTCAATATAGAATTTTACAGAGTTTAACACAAAATAAACCTACCTGGAAATGAGTCAGACCGTGCACAAGTGTTTTAGTCAGATCCTGTTACAACTCGTCTTTCTGATTGTATAATGGAATATATCTCTCTTGTATATAACTGGGACTGACAGCCCCGTGTCCTGTCCTATCAAAACGACCACGGGTGTTTTATTCATGGTGTGATATGGACATGCACGTATTATGTTAGGTCGGGTTGCCTCGGGAAGGGCACGCCAAGGAAAAGTAACAGTTATATATGAGTCTTCTGATCATGCACTGTAAATTGATGAATGAATGGCGCCACCTGAGTCTAAAGCTGATTTCGAGATCAATCAAAGAGATGTATTCCTTCTTCTTTGCTTGACATTGATCTTTTTTTTCACTTCAAGTAAATCACTAGCTTAAATAGACTGGAGGTTATATGTCTGTTCTGTTGCCCTCACAATGTCATCTCAAAGTTCTGAAGGAACCAATGGACCAAAGAACATTTGTTAAAACTAAGGGATCCCGTTTTATTCACAATATGAAAATTCTAAAACAGAAGAATATATAATTTAACATAGACCTTAACAGAAGTCGAGTCCTAATTATTAAGTTTAATTAAAATTGAAATTGAAAATCAAGTACTTGAGTACTTCTGTCGACCTTACTTTGTGTGATGATTAATATATGGAACCAGAATGCGTTTGCTTGAATTTAATTTTTACATAACTCCTCACGCAGTGTTTAAACACTTAAATTGTTTTAGAGCTTTAACCGCTGCATTGTATAGCAAGATTTCCCGGCTCTCGCCACCAGGGATTGCACAGACCAATGAATTGAAATCAGACCAATGACGGCGTGGTACCAGATTTTGCATCCAAATTCCAAATTTTGAACCTGCGACACCCCTTCTCGTTGGTTCGATACTTGGTGTTGTAAAACCTAAAAAAATTGCTAAACAAAGCAGCGGTTGAAGCGAAGGAGATCTGGAGAGATTGCAGTGTATTACTATTTGGAAAATACAACGGTAACATGGTTTCTCCCTGCCTTGGCCTAACCATTGCTTCTAGTGGCTGAGAAAGCGAGTCCGTTTGTGAGAGGTCAGTGTGAATGATATGTTAAAATTGGCCATGTTTACTGAGTGTGCTTACTTACACGCGAAACCCACACACAAGTCGCGCCCCAGGTAAATAAATTCAGGGCAAACCTCTTGGAATTGCCACGACTTTTGTTCGCGCCAAACGGGTAGATATTGTCGTCTGTTTCTGTGGCCACATAAAAGCCTGTTGAACACTGTATCGCTTCCGTCCAACGTGCCATATCATTGCCACAATACGAGTTTTTGTCAGTAGCGCCAATTTCAGGTGTGATTCAGACACATACTGGCATTAGCACACTTAATATAAGATGGTGAGCCGTTTGCTTTAACAGCTTACCTTTGAGAATGAAAGTAATGTTTACGGTCATTGCTTCTATTGAAATAAATATTATGAGGCTGAATGGCCTTCCCATTACACTATCGACACCTGCCGACCACAACTGGAACTGAAACGGTTCGTTTTAAAATACTGTGATTGCCTTTTTGTTCCCGAGGGCATCAGATAAGCGATATTTGCGAAAAGGAAATGATCGCGAAAATAAAACTATTGTCGAAAGCAAGCCAACAGCAAAACGTGTGCTTTTTATAAATGAAATGAAATCTTTCAGATTATGATATATAATTAACCGTTATCACAACTAGTTTGATGACTACTTCGGTCTACGCAGAATTGTTTCGATTTTGCGCACAATGTTATTTGATATAATTAATTCATAAGATAATTAACATGGGTAGATAGTTATATGGTGAGATCGCGAAAATAGTACCATCACGAAACATGAAAATATGAATACGTGTATTGAGAAAAATATTAACCTCGCGAATATGAAAGCCAACCACAGAATTAAAGCATGTCATATCTCAAATAATAATGAATAATACCCACCTCACCATCAACGAAAAAACTCCTGAAATTTATTTAATATCAGTAAAGGACTACAAGAATGTCAGATAACGTCAGAGTACACGACCATTACGTGGGACGGTCAAGGTTTATCTTTAATACACACATTTGGAGCTGTACACCCTTTAATCATTTATCATGGCAATGTTTTTTTTTTCAAGTTAAATTAGAACTGCACATAACTTGTAATTCAGCATTCACCGGTCAAGATAAAATTAGACCTATGTCATTATACTATTTTGGAATTCCGCATATATTTGAAATAAAAGGTTCTGTTTCACAAATATTAAATATTCATATTTAGTAATTGATAAACTGGTCAGTGTTTGGCCTATGCCTTGTATGTTATTAGGATTAAGTCAGTTTTTTAAGGTTAAGTATGACTTTATGGTCATTTTTCTTACAAAATTTTTTGGTCTAGTCAAATACATCTAATTCATAAGCTTTACTATAACTACGTGTTAGGTTATGGTGGTGTATACATTTACAGAGGCCTGGATGTAAACCCGTTTACAACAACAATAATAAATTTAAAGTTGAAGACTTTGTATATCAATATCTTCAATGAATTATGAATGAAGTTATATGAAATCATCACAAAAAATATAAAAGAATGTTTATAATCTTCGATATAAGTAATCAATAGAGTTCTTATTTTCTCATGGTCATAGAAGTGGGTTTTTTTTCAGTCCATGATCATAGAAAAAAAACTATGAATTTTAGAATTGCATAAATCTGGAATTATAAAGGCACATATTTCATTTACAGGGGTCATCTGCACGTAAAATATACTAACGGTAAAAACCTACCCAAATATCGGAATGCGAATTCTGGGATCAGGGTTTTGATGTGTACACAAAATGTCAGCCCCCATGATCGGTTTCGAGAAACTGAGTGAAATAAACCTGTCAGGGTACCATGAGGACACGAAAATGCTAAAAGTTATCTACAGGGAGTATTTGATAGGAAAAGTGTACGTAAAGACAAAGTTCATTGCAGAATAACGCTTTGATACATGACCAAATATTCATGGCCGATAAATTGAACCTGCACCCGCCTCACATCATGCCCTGTCAGCCCGCAGCCCGCGCCGCAATCAAAGGCAAAAAATCAGCCCGCCCAGCAGTTACTATGATTCTTTAAGCCCGCACCCGCCCCGCAATTTTTTTTCAGTCCGCACCCGCCCCGCCCCGCCCCGCCCCGCCCCGCATTTTTCAAGTTTCCGGCCCGCAGCCCAGCTCAGGTTTACATATTAAGAATATCTTACAGCACACATATAAGCCACGATAATTATTAATATATATGAAATGTTTGATGATTGGAATGAAAAATTAATCTAATACTTTTTTTACAATCATTCAATCCATAATTCATGAAATATTTTAAAGACATGTTTGATTGGTTTAATGGATTTAATATATACATAATAATTTAACACACCTTACATATGTTTCATATTTACAGGGGAAATAAACAAACCTGTTGTTTATTGTGTCTGTTTCTACTTATATTTATAAAAAAAATAAAGAAAAAATTAGATTTCTTCAAAGTATGTGTACCCAAAGTTACCCTTTGGAATAGTATTGGCTAATCACAAGCCATCAAACTACTGAGATGTGTTGCTGGTTAAAATCTTTTCAGTCGTAATCTGCTAATTAGCTGAAACTGAGACTCATCAGGTGAAGGGAGTAAAGGGTTAATCTGACTAATGTGGCTTTAGGTTCAGGATGTTCACTGAGATAGACATGATCAGAGCGGTGTTTCTTATATCAGTCATCACCACATTATGCAGGGCCCAAACAGGGATTTGACGAGCCAGTGGTCAATGTCAGTTACAACTAGACAGCACATGGAGTTGCAATTAGGTAAGGAGGCCACCTTAGGCGTTGTGGTGTTCTACTGAGGCAGCTGTAGCTACACACTGTCTATTACAAGATCAAAGGTGATCCAGCCCTTGATTCACTCCCAGCCATATTATGTAATATTTGATTATGTAATAATGACCTGACACAAGTACAGAGTTACAGTCCATGTACAACATCAGGCCAGGTAACTCTTTACAAAGTTATGACCATCTTCCATTGAAAAGATTGATTAAAATCTAGATTTCAGATTAATGATGCATCATCTATTTTGTAAAACAAATTGACGTTATACATAGGAAAGATACACTGGCATAGTTTTGTTACAGCTGTCAGTCAGTGTAAGGGATTAACAGGAATAAATTAAAGTTTATTCAAATTTATCTTCTCATAACACTATTTTTACAACACCTGAAAACATTTTATACATAAATATCAATGTCTTCAAATGATAGTCTTTTTTAAGTATTATTTTATATTCATGTTCTACTGAACTGCCAGATCATCGACCCGCAGCCCGCCCCGCAAACACTTTTTTTCGGCCAGCCCCGCCCCCGCACTTTCTTAGATGTAGCCCGCCCCGCAAAGAATCCTATGCGGGGGCCCGCGAGCTTCAGCAGGGTTTGAGTCACCCCCCCCCCCCCCCCACGCAGGGCCATAGTACGCAAAGGACACAGCGTGTGACAATGTAGGATATCCCCCCCCCCCCCCCGACCTATTTAGAGCCAAAGCGAGGCTCCTCTGACGTAGCTCATTAATATTCAGTGGAGGCAGAAAGCTTGGGAAGCCCCTTGTCTCCAGCCTTTGTTTGTATAGCACTCCAGCACTCTAGCAAGCACCTAGGTGTTTCAAAACTACAATAAAATCATGGTTTCCAGCTGTTGTGTAGTTGGATGCACATCAAAGAAGGACAGATCAAGGGGTCTCACACAACACAGGATTCCAAAAGTCCCTAATAGTCCTAGGGCCAATTTCCATAAGGATCCTAAATTCAAAGTTTGCTGCACCTCCCCCCCCCCCCCCCCCGCCCATTATTAGGTTTGATGCTATTTTTCGTTGAATTGATTAACAGATATGATAGTTCTAAACAATTCCCCCTAGATAAGTGTCCATAAAGGCCCGCAATCGGCAATTTTAAAAGCTAATTTTGGTACAGATATTTAAAAAAAATAGGCCTAATGGGTTAATGACAAGGGTTCACACTTGGAAAGTCTTATCTTTAGAAATGTATAGTGTTAAATTCAATCAGAGCTACCCCTTTCTACCTAAATTTGATGGACTGAATCCAATAAAAAATAATTGCAAAACTCTCTTACAAAATTTTCACCATCAAACTTTCATATAAAAATGCATTTTGAAACCTTAGGCTGCATTTCCATGAGCGCGACGCGTTTGCCGCGCGACGTACCTCGCGACATTCCGCGCGTGTAATCGCGCCGCCAGAACGTTTCCATGAACGCGATTTTTCTGCGATACGGTGCGGAGGAGCTCTGTTGCTGCAGCCATGATTCCCTGGAAAAATAACGCCTGATAAAGGGTTCGCCTAGCGGGGCTTTTAACGCGTGTCGCAGAAATCGCTACATGCGCGATTTTCGCCGCGCGACATTTTTGTCGCACAGGATGTCGCGCGGGAACCCGCGTCCATGGAAAGGCTATATGGTTAAAACACTAGAGCGATTCTGCCGCTGTCGCAACGCCAACGCAACGCCATCGCATCGCAGAAAAATCGCGTTCATGGAAAGGCAGGCTTACTGTTATTTTGGGTAGGCCTATAAACTGGCAAACTTTTCTTAATCATCAATTCGATCAGCTTAGTCCAGTAAAAGGGTCAATTCAGTTACAAGTCTTGCTTTAAATTAAAAATTCACTTTTTGAAGATAGTTTATTGAATAAAATAATTATCTAATAATATTTATATTTTGAGTATTAATTCGGTTTTTCAGCTGAAGCACAGCAGAAGTTTGAGGGTTATGTTCCAGTGAAACAGCGAGGGGGTATTCATTTTATTTTTCTAAATTTGTTTAAAATCTGGTTTCACTTAAACATTTTACTTAAATCTTGAATTTATTTTAAAATCTTAAAATATGACAGTGATAATGATATTGTGCATTAAAGATGATGAGGTAAGTCTTAAAACTTCAATTGCTTTACAGACTTCAGTGAAATCGTAAGTGTCATCACATTTCCCATTCATAGCCTAATTTGCAGTGCATTTAAGTTTCTCTTAGTTTATTTAAAAATTTGAATAAGTTTATACACATTAGCTTCATGTATTGAAGTCAGCAGCATGGCAATGCTTTTCCACTAAAATGGCACGGCCAAGTTTTAATGTAATATTGCGAAAAAGGGTGACAAAATAAGTCATAATATAACAAAATTAACACAAAATTTGATGTACAAAATCCAAAGAAATTGTGTCATAACATTTCAGATCTATAACTTCAAAATTTTGTTGAAGAGTTCTAAAATATGTTTATATTTAATGTAACTGTCAGCTTCTTGTGTTAATCTAGCGACAGCTTGTCACCCCAAACGTCGATTTTAGATGAACTGAAGACGATGGGGGTACAAGCTACTGGGTTCGCATCAATTCTAGTATGTGCAGATGTGCGCGCCATTTCTGAAACTACTTTTTCATTTTCATCTACTTATCGAACTGTCATTTTCCTGAGTTAAGACAAAAAGTGACGTTATTCTGTTGGGGAAAATAATAATTATTACATCCACGGTTGACTTACGTGCATTCGTGCAGCAGTTTTTAATTCTGAGGCTGGTTTTACTCGAAAAACTCGTCTCCACGTCTGTCAGCGGGAGAACCATAACTTCCGGTAGGGGATTTCCAAACGGCTATGTGTTAAACTCGGAAGTCCGAAGTCGAAAGCAAGGATTTTTTTTAAAACAATGATCGAAGCATAATTAAAATGCTACCACATCAATGGAAAGTATCTTTTTATTTTTATTGATAGAATAAGGTATTTTCTAACATTATGTAAAAAATCAAAGTTATCCACTATTTTTTGCTCGGTTATGGTCCAAATGTGTAAAACTCGGAAGCCAGTAATGGCTAATGCACTGGTCATCATATCGTCAGCAAACGTAATAAGCATTTTCAGTTTCTTCAATATCATATATTTTTCATAAACTCAATCTGTTTTGTTAAATTCATGATTCTGTTTTTTTTTTATAATATATTATATTGATATTTTATTTCATTTTGTAAAACAAGATTATTTTAACTCATCAATATTTAACGCTGTTACCGTATTTTATGTTGGTGGAAACATGAAAAAAATAAAGGTTTGATAATATTTTATTCACGTTACAAATGTGCCCCTATAAAAATCACCCTGATAATATCATAGAAACTTAAACAGAAAATTTGACAGAACCAAAAAACGTCCAGTTAATGTTTTTACAAGTTGTTTCGAACAAAATATTTTATTTTCAATGTATAAATTGAAAAACCTTTTCCTCTTCCATTGACCAAAATATTTCATCAGGAATATGAATCTCTTAAACTCTTATCTATTATGTAATATTTTTTATGCCAAATTATATTTTACATTTCATGGTCCGGTTGCTCACATTGATTTTTATATATATTATGTAAACAAACTTGTAATTTCTTATCGAGATCCTTGTAATCGTACAGTAATATGAAGTTGAAGGGAGCACATTCTTGTTAGATGCCCTTATCATGCACATATTATAACGTTTGAGAGTGAAATCAGTTGCAAACATACTTTAATATATTAATAAATATCCATATATTTGAAGTTGAAATGTGATGTTGAAACATCAGGAGTGAAATTGTTATTATATAAATTTCAAGATTGATAAAAGTTAAAAATAAGAGTCAAAAACTTGAAAAAGAATTAATTTTAGTTTTAAAAAAATATTTGCTTAAATTCACAAATCCATCAGATTTTATAATAACACATGTATTAGTATGTTATATATTATCTGGACTGTTGTATCCCTTTTCTAAGATATAAATTTAACATTTTTTTTTAAATATCGTTGAACTCTAACATATTGAAAGGCATGTATGTTTGTTCCAGCGATGACCTACTGGGATATATTGAATTTTCATATTTGTTCAACGTATGGAAAATATATTACTGTTTTTATTTTGAATGACATCGTAATTTATAACTGTATTTTTAATGCCGTATTAGGGTTTATTATACCATATTTATTATTCAGTGGTGCATCCATAGAGGGCGCAAGCCCGTTCAGACGTAATATCTCTCATTTTATCGGGTTCTTTTCCCATTTATTCGTAATCAATTTTCATTTCTTTTCCGGATTACTTTTTTTTATTCCCTAGCAATTCATTATTATATTTATGACTTTCCAATTCATAAGTTGGTGATTTACTCCACTGAGAGAGCATCCAAATATATACTAGTATATTGAGAGAGGAAGTCCTTCCGTTATCACACTTTCCTCGGTAATAACACCGACGAATCCCAATCCCCTCCCCCCCCCCCCCCCCCATCGCATTACCGTGTGAGTCATGCACGGTCTCCCCACAGAGCTCAGCTCGGGGTGGGATCGACCGTGAAAAATCTCACGGCTCCTCGGTTGATACTGAGACTCGCGCACTGTGCTCTGCTGTCCGAGCCTGTGCGCTCACAGATCACAAATGTCGGTAAAATGCAAAGATTGTCATAAGACTTAAACATATCAATTATTTTACAACGAGTACTACATTTAAATACTAGTAGTGACATTTGCCAGTTATAAATGTACAGACGCGCATTTCATCATTGACATTAACATGTTACGAACTTTTGAATATTTGGACTTTCCAGTTTTCACCGTCATTTTACAGAAATATAAATATTAAAGCCCAACAACCTAATGTTTGAATACATTGTTCAAAAACATTTAGAACAGAAAATCTTCATAATCTTGAGATGGGGTGAAATATATTACGTGAAAATACACCCATAATATATATATATATATATATATATATATATATATATATATATTAAATTTACAAATAAAAAAAATTAAGAACCTATAGTTTTCCGATTATGTATCATGTATTGTATTATACACTCATTAAAAGCAGAATCATGCATAAGCAATTTTAATATATGCATGCAACTATAATTATAATGAAACTGCATTTGGGCTGTGGCTCTTAACTTACTACAAGTTAACCAGTGCGTCTCTGTGACTCCCGTGTTATACACATTGGATAACATCCATTCCAAGCACTTCTGACTGACTTTCGAGATGGCTCCCGAGCACAAAATCTTCCATAACGTTCAGGTTAAACAATGGATAACTATTATTCTTCACAGAATAATAATAAAGATCTTATTCTATCGGGGGAAAAACAAAACGGTATTGAAGCGTTAGCATTTTGTATATGCTTTCGTTGGTTTCCGGCTTCCGGCTTCCGACTTCCAAGTTTCCATACACGACTGCGCCATGACACATTTAGTTTTGAATGAGAATTACCGCTTCACGTGAATCGGTGCCACAGTGATGAAAGGAGGTAATAAATGTAATTATTTTTGTGTAACAACATTTTTCTTTGATATTAAGCACATATAATACGACTATATAAGCCTGTGATGCTAAATAATACCAGACAGGAAATACTTTGATTCGACCCTTAGAATGGGCGTTCTGTTGTGACTGCCGTCATGACTCCAGGCCCTATCAGTTTATTTCCGAAGGCCTGAGTGTCATGTTGTCATGGCTAGTGTTAATCTTGTGATGTATCTGACAGGACAGCAAAACCTGAGTGTGATTATTCCATTGAAACAAAATTTTATTTGTATTATTCATTTTCATTAGAATAAGTTAATCAAATTTAAAATCTCAATTTATCAAAAATCAATTTATCAAATTTATAAAAAAAAAAGTGGCCTGAAAATTAACACTTAGAAAAGAACCGGACTTTGGTCAGGCTTTGTGTGAAAAAAAAACCCCTGCCAAAGCTACCATAGCATCACAAAGTAGCTAGGCCTTGAGTTCCGTCACACTGGACATTGGCTGGGAGGTTCATCTACCTTTAGTAGCAGTAATTACTATACTCATATTACAACACCTTCGGTACATGACCACATGACCAGTGTAATTCATACAATATCATTTGAGCCCTTGAGTAAAAGACCAGTGCAAAGTATTCATAGATATCAGGGTACCCAAGCTCAGACTAGCATCTGGGATTGTCTGACACTTGACAAAGAACCATCAATAGCATATGGATCAGGCAGCACTGTACCATCATCTGTGGTCAATTTGCTCATATACACCTGCTGACTTGCTGATGTTAATTACCTGGCATATTAGGATGCTCGGTTGACTAATTTGGGTTTGATTAGGAACATTCAGAGGGAAGCGTGAAGGCAGCCATTGTCCTACTCAGTGGAGTGACCAGCACTGGGCAATGTTTTGCCTCCAGCAGGAAACCCAGTGCATGTCAATGAGGTCAGGTCATATTAAAATGAGCGCGCGGAAATAGGTCTATATTCCTAATAGATGACCCCTCACCCCACACTATAAGTGGGCTCAACCATTAATGCCCTGATAATGAATGACAGCCAGTTAAGGGAGAGGGCATAGGATTCAGTTAAGGGTTAGCGGGCCTGGACGCCAGACCTCCAGGGCCCGCAGGTAAGTCCCTTAGGGAGTAGCTGGGGTCCCTGTGAATGTTTCTAGGAAATGAAACTGTGTAGCCAATGGTGAAGAGAGTAACCGGGCACATTTTTTATCTTTAGAAAAGCGTATACCCGAAGCATACCCTCGGTAACTGTAGTAAGCGTACACCCTATGCACTGACTGACAGTATACTGTTTTGGCATGTGAGAATGAAGCATTCTAAATTCGGACAGGTTTATTGATCTATTGGCGATGTTAAACTTAAATTCCTGTGTTGTTTTCTATTACAACCTCCCGGCACCTTATAGTCACACGCTGTGCGAAAAGAAAGGTTTCTACAGGTTTGGCCACCAGGGGCTTATCTGGAAACACCAAGCAATCCGAACCCTCTGTAAAACAAATTTTGATTAGCTCACCGTGTAAAAAAAAGATCGCGAATAGCGAATAGATGAGCACAGCTTAACCGCTGCTTATGGAGCGTAGATACCTGTATCACAGTACGCAAAGTCCTACTCCGCTTGATGTCCAGACCACAGTTTGTTCGAAAATAACAAATGAAGAGTTTTTACTCTACATAGGTATTATTTATTGATCCAATGACTCGAGCAACAGTGGAAAAGGGCTTACTCAAGTGACCATTAGTCAGCAGTCGACCATCAGACTTGGCCTTGAGTCCGAACTCGATTTGACTTTCTAGGGACTCGGACTCGAAAGTTTTGGATTCCATTATCACATACGGATATAAGAAACGAGTGCCAAGGAGTCACATGTGTTTCATACGTACTGACCATGTAAGTGGGTCAGGGACTTGGTCAAATGTCAGGCCAAACATGCTTAAATCCGTCACTGAAAGGCATATTGCAGGAACAGATCCAGTGGGATTTTTTTCTGTAGAAAGTATGACACCCATTCACATATTTTTAGATCCCTAAGGAACACTTTTATCATAAGTGGCAGTCTGGCATTCAAGTTGGAGTCAATAAGGCGGCAACTTTTCAACATGGCCGCCATATAAGATGTTGAGCATCGCATTTATTACCTAAAATCTATGTTAGGCTACACCGATTTTCTCATCTGTACATCAACTGTCTTTTTCTGCTTAATAATATACACCTACACTTTAAGGCAACTGTCTTGCAGAATTATACATGCTCATTCGTTCTGTTCCGCCCAGATAAAGATTTCCAGAAAAGCAGCGTAACTCATTAATTAAACTTCTTCACTTTTCATATGTTCTTCGTTTGTCTTTCTAATTGGATAAAGAACCAAAGGGGCTCCGATGACAATTCACAAGCGTCCCGGGAGTGCAAGTTGTCGACGATATTTCCCTTTTTTTTTATATTTTTTCCCGCTACTTTTTCAATATGACTGATTTGCAAATATTGACCTCTGGTCTTGACATTTAGTCGGACTAATAATCACAGGTGACAGATTACACCTGTTATTGAATTTGGCCTTGACCTTACTTTTAAGGTCGTGACCGGGGCAGGCTCCCGCTGTAATCGTTGTAGGAGTTGTTAAGCCCAGTATTTTACCTCGGCTTTTTGAAAGCTGTACGCACTCCAGAACCATTCATTATTTGTTTTAATAATTTATTTATTCATATGGCAGAAACAAAAACTAATCCATAAAAAGTAATTATGTAGAATACTTTAGGCAAAGAATTTTAAAACTGATAGATTACACCACCCAGTCAGAGGAAGCTCCGTATAACAAATTCTAAAGATACTAGCCTAGTTTAAAGGCGTACCTAATGTTTAATTCCTTGGACTTTGGACCTGAGGTTAAATCCCCGACATATATAATGGAACCCAGAAAGAATTATACAGATTTGCTCCAATGTATTCTGGATTATTCCTTCCCTCATGCATATGAAACATGATACCATGGGGGCTAAGTAATTACATTTTGTCCATGCATCATTTAGTAGACAGAGCCATCTGCAGGCCATGGATCCATTCACCCACTTTATAAAATACATAGAGTAATATACAACATTTTGTTACAAAGGCTTTTAGGAAAAAAGTTGGGACTGGTGTAAGTATTTTAGATTACTCTCGCTTCAGACTGATACAGATAACTTGAAATAGGATTTAGATAACTGTGTGTAGTGCTAAATCTTTTTCAGATTACCCCTAACTTATGAGTTTCATTCAATTCCCTATGTTTTCAGATTCCCATTCAGAACGCTGTTTCTATATGTTTGTTTATGCGATTAATTATTGAATTTTTTTTTCATAATAATTATCCGAATATGGTTGCATCGATGTATATGTTTGTATGAAATGTAGTGGCGCTTAGGGTATGATAAAATAATTTACATTTTGCACTTTACATGTAAAACATCGCTTGCGTTTTGAATTGTCTTCCACCCATAGTAAACTTTAAACAAAGCAACATAACACTGACAAAACAACAGAATTTGTACAAGAATTATATTAAGTTGTACATTGTGTACATAGAAACAGATAAGTCACATCAAAGAGAAACGAAAAGATTAAAGAAGCCAGAGCAAAAGAGTCTAAAATGCAGTCAATCACACACATGATCAAAAGGTTGGCTAAAATCAGCAAATTAATGCTGAAATGTCAAACAGTTTTTCCGTTTGGGGATGAACTATCTATGAGTGATGGGCTTTTAATAAATGTACTAGAATAATAATACTTAAGGGTATGAGAGGAGAAATTTTGATACAGTTACACACATCTTGGATACAGCGGTATTGTTTTCTGGCCAGGTATTGCTAAACATATTGAAAGAATAGTAGAAAACTGTCATCTATGTTGGAAAATTCAGAATTCTTTGTCAAAAGAAAAGATAATGGGATATGAAGTGGAAGAGAATAATTTTGAAAAAATAGGGACAGATCTATTACAGAGGTCATGAATATTTGATATTTGTTGATTATCATTCAAATTGTTGGATGTAGCCAAGTTAACTTAGGAATTGTGGAGAAGATGGCACAGATCCATTTCTAACATTATAAGAATATAGAGACACACCAATAAGTTAAGATTTAGGATAACCAGCACTACTTCCTCAGTCTAGAAGATTGAGAAGTGCACTACCAACCACTGACAACGCTCAGAAACCATAGTTAGAAACACATACAAAATAAAAAATTGAAAGAATGCTAAAACACACAGTAAAGTTGCATATAACAAAAACAGGAGAAAGGAGATAATATCAACCAGGGGATAATTACAGGCTTACAAGCTCTCGTACCTCTAGATGGGTTTGGTCCAGCCTGTGTTTCGCTTCCACCGCGTCGTTTTTTTCTCGAGATTTCCTTGATCTAGCTTTCCTTTATTTATCACTTGCTCACATAAGAGTCATTACCCATAGTCCTCCGATCCGTGTTATGGTTCAGCTTTTGCAGATTTTTACCAAGTGATAGTGTGATTCTTTAGGTTTAGCACTCACGTGACTTGACGCCTGTCCATTTCATATTTTAAGCAGCTATATTCTTCCTTAACATCCATGACGTTTTGATGGGCTGCATCTTTTAGGAACATGAAAATAATGAACATAAATTAAATGAAATTGTGATTAGTGCGATCACGTTCAGCATTGTGATGCTGAGAAGCCGGCTCTCTGCTGCTAAACTTCAGAACAACGATCAGGACAGAAATCGAGTTACGTTCAAGTCTTAGAACTGACAGAGGTTCCTTGCTAATGTTATGCAAATGTTGTACCATACCCCTTGGTTACATTACCATGTCTATATTAGACTGAGGGTTAAAACATTAAGATCTGTCGTTAACTGATAAATATTGATATTCACGCAAAAATGTCCAATATATTTTCGGGGAATTATATTGCAATAACCGTACAAGTCCATCTCACCCTGCATTAGACCCGCCCTGACCGTCACCATTGTGAACTGCACCAGTTTGAAGTTCTCCATTTTCAGTCCTCCTCATGATTTTCCGTAAATTTATCTTCAAAGATTTTTTTACCTTTTTACTGAAGAGAAGGAAGAGAAAACTGTTGAAAAAAGTTCCACTGTAGATACACCAGAACGACCAGAAATTTAAGTCTGGTTGAAATAGCAGTGGTATTATGCCGAAATTATAAACAGAGCACAGGGCAATGAGTGACCTACAAGATTCAAAAGCTTGGAGTATCGGATTTGGCGTGGCCGGCACATCTGCTTGCTGCACCTGCATAAGTTTCATTTTAATCCTTTGACGGATCACTACACAGATCATCCAAACGTTCGTACAAGTAAGAATTCCTATAAGGAGAAACACAACTACACGCCCGGCGTAATATAAATAGTTGTTTTCCTCTTTGTTGATCCACGAAAAACGGGCTGATTGGTAATATATATACGTATTTGTGAAAGCTGAAGGCCCAAGAAATGCAACAGAAGTTACCCAGACCATCGCGCAGGAAATACGCACCCTCGTGTGAGTAACAAGGGTAGCTGCTCGCAGGGGTTTTACAATAATGATTGTTTTTATTACGGATAATGTTGATGCCATCGCTAATGACAAAAAGGACATAAGTTGAACCACGAACCGTTGAAAAATGCCGAGAGTTTTCCCAGGGTCTTCTGCTTTTGTCCACGATAAATACGTACTGATCCATCCCACAATTCCCAACAGTAAAGAGCAGGAAAAAATTGAAAGCAGAAGTGGAGACACTTTATCTCTGCGGACATCGGGACAAAGCAAAATCCCGAAAATAGCTGTCGTGTTGGAAAGAGAATTGCACAATGTTAACAAAGTCACTATCACATTCTTGGTAACATCTACTACATTTTCATAATCCATCTTCAATGCTGGTTACAGCTTCAACAACTACATGCCTTCTTTAGTCCATGTACAAGTACGTTCTGCTCGGGAGTAACCTGGTATCTAGTGGACCCAATACTTCTCCAAGGGCGCGCTCTCATATATACATTCAGTACATTAAAGATGACCAGAGCAGCTGATTGGTTGACAGACTTGTCATTATTGATTGAAAACGGACGTGTCTGATAAACGCTCGTAGTACTCCCTGGCAATTGTCGGAGGATCAAATCTTAAACCGAGATATCTACCTGCTTCATTTGTAGAAGTTATATGATTTCGGATTAACTCTGATTAAATATTAATTAACCGTGTGTGATTCCTGCTGTGAAAGGTTCTTATCATTCCTATGTGACGGATATATGAGCTTGTTTATATGCAAACTTTCGGTGAACACAGTACTTGCATGGCTTAAACTGACAAACATAATAAAAATAAAACTAAAGGTCGGTAGAAAAATAGTCGACGTTTAAAGGACCCTAGCAGCAAAACGCCTTTCTGAAAAGTCTGATTCTGTGACCAAATGTCCTTGTTGAACATGTTTGATTATTTTGGCGGGCCCCCAACATGTTACAAACCCATATTTATAAACAAAACTAACAGCCTGTGTGCAGTTGGACCGGCGTTTTCTTCCTTATTTTTATAAAAAAAAATTTGAATTATTATCTTAAGGGGGAACATGACACTTTAAACTACCAATGGAATTTCTTAGATAGTTTGCACATGATATCTACAAGACATACTTTGTAAAATTATGAAATGAAATCTTGGGGTCAATGTGCTTATTTTTGCAGTATATGAAGTTGAAAATTGACACTTGTGGTGGTTTTTTATATGATATTATAACTAAGAGGGAAGCAAAAGTTACATATTTGAGAAAACTGACCAATGTATTTTTCATAATATTCTAAATAAACATGCAAAATTGAATATCAATCTTATTTATAGACAAAAATGTGTATGTCAATTGGTTAAAATTTAAAATATTAGGCCAAAATATGAAAATTTTGGACATTAGTTTAGAAAAAACCCAAAAGGTGGCGCTGGTGGTTTTGAGACAGAGAGCAAGTCCACACATAATTGGCTTCTGGTGTCAACAATATATGATCAGCATTTAAGATACCCATATAAAAAGAAATATAAATATCAACACTAAAAAACTATGGGTATATCTAAATATATCTTCAGAAATACACCATCAGTGTCACTTACAATCATATGGTGATATTTATGCTCTTTTTGTATTCTACTTGCAACTGTCAAAACTGACACTGTGACAGTTGACAACAGCCGTTGGGATATTCCTGCACTTGAGCCTCTTCTGGTGATATTCTGGTGAAATTTTCTTTGTAAAACTTTGATACTGTTTAAAAATATAATTGAATAAAGCAGTCACACTGAGCATTTCTACAATAATTTTTCATCGTAGTTACTTTTCTCAAATGATGCCCTGAAGCGATGACGTTGTTCATGACAACAAAAGTCACAAACGGTAAATATGTAACCTCTTGATAATATAATTATACCAGAGATATTTTTAATTTGCAGTGTCATCAGTAGGGGGCACCAGTGGAGTGTCATGTTCCCCCTTAAGTTACAACTCTTCAGATATCGGAGAAGGCACCTTTAACTGTTTCCGGCAACTAGGCTACATTCTTACAACCTATACATTAACGTTGCCATAGTCTGTTTACAGGTGGTACATTTTCAAAGCGAAACTCGTTGAGAATTCTGTAGTCGAGTCCACTTCATCCGCGTTCAGTTGCAAATCCGAGTCCAAGCTAATCCCCGAGTGCAAATTTCTAGTTTAAACCTACTTTTGGTTTTGTTGTTTAAAACATTAAGCTTTGTATATACAGTCTTGGGTCTTTTATGAGTCTTTTCCCCTTGGACTCGAGATGGACTCGGCCCGACGTTTCTTGTCCTGTCTGAGTCCACGTCCAGGTGTAGGATCCTTGGATCACGCAGGCCTATAATCTTTTCGCCTCTCTACTTATAGAAGATTCACGTGATGTACTTTAACAGCTGATGAATGCATGCATGGATGACATAAATTAGTTCTGATCCCATCCTCCCTGTTGTGGTAATATAATTTTTATTAAATGTAAGTTGCTATTTTGAGGGAGCCAACGTCAGTACAAAAGAACTTGTAGGATATATACATGCATTCAGCCTCCCTTCAAAAATTAGCTATTTCACCCGATTTTTCTTCTTCCTTGAATGAAGAATATAGATTAGTATCTGATATGTGTGTGTGTGTGTGCGCGCGCGTGTGTGTCAGGGCCTAGATCCCGATCTGGACCAATCGAATCCCGATCGGGGTTTGGTCCAGCCTAAACCCAAACAATTAACTTTTAGGAAAGACAATGAGTTCTGGACATATCATGGTTCAGGTCAGCCCAGACCTAGATTCAAAGCATGCCTTTACCCCTGACAGGGTGTATGAAATTATAACTGAATAAGTAACGACAAAACGTAATTTAGTTTGTTGTCAGTGTTAATTGTTCTACCTTCATAACTTAGCCGATATTTTAGTTTGAATTAGTTAAGTGATTATATTAATTTTAATTATTTTTCAAGTCCTTTTATGATTATTCAAGTTTTATGATCATTTCCAGCATTTTCATCAGATTGTTTATTCATTTTTAGCTCAGCTGACTATAAGTCATCTGAGCTATAGTCGTGGTCCATTGTCCGTCGTCCGTCCGTCTGTCTGTCCGTCCGTCCGTCTGTCCGTCCGTCTGGATGTCCGTCCGTAAGACTGGCACGTTTCGACACCGTTGGAACTACGAATCTGAAATTCGGCATACAGTTATAGATGTCCCCAAAATCTCCTACCATGCCGAAAATTGGGTCAATAGGACTACGTTCCTTCGAAATATTAAGGAAAAACCTCAATTATTTATTAGAAATCTATTTTTACACTTCAGGACTACCTAATATCAAAACCACTCATCTGGTTTTCTTCATATTTACCATGAATATTCCTCTATATAGTTCCTATGTACATGCCAGGAATTAAGTCAGTATATTGTTTAATTTAAAAAAGTTATGGGCCCAAACATAATGGACTTTGTAAAAAAAATCAGGAAAAAATCACTTAAGACCAAAAGTGTTAAAGGTAGGGACTTTTTTTCAGTAATACAACTTTAATTAATCAAAATTTAATTGTATACCAAATTAGATCAAAATCTGTTAAATGTTTTTAAATATTGGCAAAAATATAAAATTGGTACCTTAAATTTTGCCCAACTTTGGCCACGGCACGTTTTTTTCCTGTAAGGACTGTGGATTTAATTTTCACAGCATGTACACATAAGGATTTAATCTGTTAAAATCTGAAATTTGAAAATATAAGCTGCAAAATTAGGCTAGTTATTGAATTTTTTTAGAGGCTCTTGTTGTATTCCCTTACATTGTCAAGCAGTCCACTTTGATGACTGTAGGTCATTCAGTGCACATCTCTATGCTCCCCAGGCTGTTGGCATAATTTTAGATGTCCCCAAAATCTCCTACCAAACCGAAAATTAGATCATTATGACTTCGTTCCTTCGAGATATTAAGGAAAAACCTCCGTTTTCCATAAAAAAACCATTGTTACACTTCAAGGCTGCCTAATATCAAAACCACTGATTTGTTTTTGATCATATTTAGTATTCACATTCTTTCATACATTTTCTATGAACATACTAAAAATTAGGTCAGTATTGGGTATTATTTTGAAGTTATGGGCCAAAATATAATGCAGTTTAAAAAAAAAATCAGGAAATTTATTTACTCACCTAACATGAGAATTGCTGAACCTAGAGACTTTTTTCAGGAATATAACTTTATTTAATCAAGATTCAATTGTTTACCCAAAATTAGATATGAATTTTGCAATTTTTTCAAGTTATTTGCATAAATAAAAAATCAATACCTTAAATTTTGTCCAACTTTGGCACTGTTGATTTAATTTTCACAGCATATGAACATAAGGATTTAATCTTTTAAATTCTGAAATTTCAAAGAAATTGATTGGAAAGAATAGCTTTTATTCACGTTTTCATACACCATGTCAAGTGTTGTTTACATCTAGCCCACCTAGTAGTACAGCCTTCACTTGCTTTATGTAACACACCCCAGGCAGCTTGCCTTGGCTAAGCTTGGCCACTACCAGCAGGCTTCCCCTCTGCACTGCACTCCCCCCCCCCCCCCCCCCAGATGGTGCATAAACTAGATGAATGTTATTATTTTCTGTATTTGATTCATTCTTATTCTAGGCTATGCTACTTTTTAGATTTTGTATTGTATCACCAGGGTTACAATGATTAAAGTGTACATTAAATTGTGTCCACAAAGTGGTGTGTTGCTGTGAAAGTGTGGATGTTCATGAGATAAGTAATTCCTTACTTCAGAAGAGTAAAAACTTCACCAGGTGTGAAATTGACTTTTAATTCCAGTAATAAATTAAAACTGCGATAGTAATTAGCACAATGATATTGTTTGTCCCTCATTCAACCAACAGTGTGTATACTTTATTTGAAAAGATGTTTTATTTTATCAAATTTACTGAATCTTTTATTTTATTTTGGTGAATAAAATTAAGCATGTACTGAAAACTCCAGTGTGCAAAACTGAACACCTATACCCTTTGACTACATATTCTTTTGCTAAGACATTTAAGAAAGCATTAGTTGTGAAACAGAAAATCTTCATATTTTTGGCTGAAAAAAAAACTGCATGAAAATGTCCTGTTTACTTATTTAAGCTTTTCTCAATATACAAGGCGGAGTCCCCTTCCCATACCCTTTTCCATATAAATAATCCGTCCCAGTACCGATGTCCGCATGTTTTTTCTGGGTTAATTTTTCATACAAATTAAGCAGTGTAAACCTTTCTTGTCTAAAGGTTACAGGAGCTATTCAACCCACTACCTGCGCAAAAAGTAATGCCTTACCTTGCTTTAATTTTGTATGAGACGAATAATCCAATCTATGACAAAACAAGTTACAGCGTTTACGACTTATTCCTTGCCTGAGAAATGATAATAAACAAGCTAGTCAAATTTATGACGTCAGTCAATTGAAGGTGACGCGCGACCGATCACTGTGACGTTTTTGTGACGTCACTGTTGCCTAAGGCCGTGTCCGCACATTTGTGAAGCGAACTACAGTGCGGACGCAAAGCGGACTACTTCGAGACTAAAGGAAACCGGTTCAGTAAAAACCGGTTTAGATGCGAACCAACTGCGGATACGGCCTAACAAACACCAAACGCAGCCAGAGACATGGAAAGTGTACCATGGATCATTGTATTGTCCAGCAGTGCTGGGAAGACACCATCCACGGTTTTTCAGCATAAATAACGCAAAAGAGTAGCAAAGTAAATACGGTTTTCATGATACATGACTACTTTACACAAAATCGGTGGAATATCTGTTTATCGATTTCAGGCCAAAAAGCGTTTTTAAAGAATATTCTTCAAATAATTATTATACGAGAAAAACATGCGGACACGGGTACTGGGACGGACTATAGATCTATACTTGTGATTACGCCGTTCCACGACCCATGGCCCACCCGTTTTTTGCGAGAGAAAAAAGTGAAGTAAGATATCGTAACAAATCGTGCAAAATTGTGTGGAAGAAATATCCGCCTTATTTTCGATCATACATATAAAATTGTACCTTGCATTTTGTTTTCACAATCCATTTTTTTTCATGAAATGTAAGATTTTGCAGAGAGGCGCTTATAAACAAGGGGTCAAGGACGTTGCCATGGCTTGGCTGGAATAGTCCATTATACCAGAAGGGGTGAAATTGTTTAAGTTGTTCCTGTGATGTGGTGACCCATATCGTGTTGTTGACCGTGTTGATCGTTAATTGGAATATCAACACATGTATAAATCCAATTTATAATGTTAATTTAATTAGAAGAGGTATAAATGTATGATTGATGAGAGGACAGAGAGCAGATAATATATATATAAAGAATGTTTAACATGTTCACTGGAAAAAGCATATATAGGCCCAACCTTCCTCCGGGCTGAGGGATATTTGTGAGAAGTCGCGCCTGTTGTAGACCTATACAATATTTTAATCAGGCATGTTAAGCAGAATATTCATAAGCCCAATCATTGATATTATAAAAAAGTAAATATTTTGTATTTATTGAACATCATTGACATCCTCTGGAACCATTTTATGAATGTTTTAGCATTCAAACACTTCTTGTATTCATCCTATATCAAATACATAACATGTACTGATAATATATTTTGATTTTGTTAAGTAATATATATATATATATATATATATATATATATATATATATATATTCATATCAAATATATATGTTTATGATATATTTTCATTTTATTATATTATTCATTATATATTTTAAGTTTATGTCATATATAGAGACATATATATATATATATAAATATCTATATTAGTGCAGAAACGGGTACCAAATTTTGGACTCGAGTATCCGAGAGGCATTACCCGACTCGGACTCGAGTACTCGTTAACATGGCATCGCTGTGAAGATAAAAATGAACATCTGTTTATCGATGCAAAATATCCATAGATTTGACTTCATGACGGCTTAACCGTATCCCAACAAAGGAAAAGATATACATCCTAAAATTAATTTGACTAGTCTATGTGAAGAGCCCAATGCCATTCTACGATAATGAATAAATAGGCTTACAGACTGCAAGTAAATTTGCAGTAATATTCAGATATGCATGTACATACAATATTGCTAAATTTTACCCGGACTCGAGTACTCCTTACAGCCCTAATATATATGTATGTTTATTGTTTATATATATATATATATATATATATATATATATATATATATATATATATATTTATATATATATATATATATATGTTACAGGCAATTTGTGAAACCAGGCATTTCGTGAAATGACTGAAATTTTTAGGCATTTCGTGAAATGACTGTTTCACTCAGGCATTTCATGAAATGACTAAAATTTCCAGGCATTACACGTAATGACTGTTATTTGGGCCCAGTCATTTCACGTAATGCCTGAATGCTATTTCTTGCAGAATGAGAACACCCATGGTCGGTTGAAAATCAGTTTATTTTATGTTTCGCTCTCGTAACACAGAATATTGTTTTAAAACAAAGCTTTAATGCAGGAGCACTTTGAAGTGCAATATTTAACCGCTTTTTACTTATTACTGCATGACAGACTGTTGTGGCAGCGACTGTTACACTTCAGATTTGCCTTGAAACACTGACACCTCCTGGAACTACACTTCTTGAACAAGTCTACACACTCTCTTGTTATGTTTGCATACTTCTGACATAGGTGTTTGAGTATGCAGTCGCGGCCACCATGCCCGGTGGCAATGTGCGCTCTCTGGATAACTTCATAGGTTTCTTGATATGCATACATAGTACAAGGGGGGATCCTCCGGGGACGATCTTTTCCGTATGAGGTTTTCAATATCTCCACACTTGAGGACCTAGTATCTGCAATTAAAGTGAATAATAATGTTTGATTAATTCCTAAAATTGAAAAAAAATATATACTATACTTACAATATATTCTATACTTAAGACAAACTGGTGACAAACTGTCTATTGTTAATACACAAGGTTTATCAATATCAATTAGATGACCCGCATTTTTTTAATGTGATGCTAGTGATAATTTGAGCAATTAAATAAACGAAATAATTTTTTTAAATATTTCACAACATATATCAATTATATATAATATATAATATATAATATATAATATATAATATATAAAATATATATAATTATATAAAATATATAATAAATAAAAAGTATAGATAAATAAAAATAAATAACTTATAATCAGGAATTTGGCATTGTTCTCAATTATTTCAGAATTGGAACAAGCAATGTGTGGTAATGCTAAATTCTAATAAAGTAAATTAAATGTATATAATGATATCTGACTTACTTCTTCCGTATATAGTAGACATGCCTCGAATTGGTAGAAGTGCTCTGGGAGTCATTCTTCAGCTTATCAATTGTAGAGTTATATTCATCTCTAGGAATCAGATACTTCTGACACTGCGTACTTTTCAAACAATACTTCTCTAAATTTAAGTTCATTAGCCATATTCAATGAGTGAACAAATGACAGCAGTTCAGTTGTCATCAACAAGTGACAAGTGATGACATATTCTGGTCACCTCTTATACCCCCCAATCTCAACAGTAAATCACTGGAGGATGTGAGCAGATCAAGGTAATTAACTGCTGGCAGACCCGTACTGTGGTTTGGACAGATTGAGCAGATCAGCGATTCATTATGGCATGTGACCATAACATTCAGCCCTAATGAGCAGATCCCTGGAGAGCATGTGTGTTACCAAACTGACCTGTGACTATGGGCTGCAGAGATCTGAGCAGGTCAGTTGATTTAGCAAACAGTCATAGTTGATTACCATGATGTAAGCAGATCAGTGGTGAATAAGTGTCATTGACAATGTACACAGCCAAAATGCATGCATGACCCACTTGTGGTGACTATTTTGAAAAATAAAACACAAGAAATGAAGATTCGGTTGTTACGCTAATTGCCTAAAACACCCTCAGGCAAAGTGTGTAAAAATGATCACCAAATTTCAGTCATTACGTGTAATGCCTGGAAATTTTAGTCATTTCATGAAATGCCTGAGTGAAACAGTCATTTCACGAAATGCCTAAAAATTTCAGTCATTTCACGAAATGCCTGGTTTCACAAATTGCCTGTAACATATATATATATATATACATATTTGAATTATATATTATCTCGGCATTATGTATAAGCGTCGGGTTCCTCAATAATTTTAGAAAACTTATGAAATTCTCTTCATCTCGAAAGTCACAAGTAGTCGCAACTGTCAGCTTATTATATGGCATACATGTGTCAGCACTGGAACTGGTGCACACAGACAGTTTCCAGCCATGAATGAAATTAGTACGCAGGACTTCGTGTATAGTATAACTGGGCCCTATATACTACGAGACGAGTCTCTGATTGTCTCTCTTTATATGACCGCTGCATGCAGCGTCTTTCCACAAATCGACAGGCTAGCTTTATACAAAACGGTTAAATTGTTATTCATATTCTCACAAAATGAAACGATTGAAACAGCATTGGGCACCTCTGTATAATTAAAAATTGTCAAGTACACCGCTAAGTTGACTAACAACAAATAATAAAACTTACGGGCCTTTCACACTGTCTTTCAGGATAGTGACGACCGAGAATATATAATTTCACCACAGCTTCTTGGAGTTATTTATAGAAAGCTTTAAGCGCAAATAAAATACTCTATTTCCATCGAATATAAGCTTATGCTGGAAGATACCATGCCGAGAATTTTACAATGACCCGGGCGGACAGAAGAATTAAGATTGACATTCAATTATTGACATTATTAAGGCATAAATGCAGGATTTACTGGATAAACAAACATTGTCCTTGTTATAAAAAAAAGTTGAGTGACATGCGTGTATTGATCACTGCACCAGGTCTGCCGGGCACGGGAAGGAGATACTTAGACTTAATTTTTTTATACACCTGTTCGATAACAGCCTCTTGGCTGGATTTGTCGGCATTTGTTATTAACTGGGCAATGGTATCACTGGCAAGGGTTCCAAGCATTCCAAGACAATAAACGTTATGAAATTATTCCATGATATTAAACGGTAAGATTTATGTACCCTTGTATAAATGTATATGAAATAATTTGGTATTTCAGATTTATGTGGCAATAGGCACAAAGTGGGCTTGATTTTATCTAAAAAATGAAGCACACCCCTCATTAATCCTATTCAGAGCTGTAGTCTATACAGTTAGCCGCATCTTACATTCTAGAGGCAAAACAACTGTTAATTTCCTGACTAAAGAGGCCGCAGGCCCTCCAGGCACCATGAGCTAGGACCTGACACCCCTAAAGTGTACACGGGAATGTATTTCCGTAGGAATTTGATGCCTAAATTGTGAAAATGACTGATTTAGCAAAAACAGAATACGAACTAATGAAAAATGTTAGGTAAATAAATTTTCATATCCCTCTAATACCGAAAATCCAATATGGCCGCCCTCACCCTTGGGAATTATTGAGTGTTGGGAATATAGTGTACTTGCACGAGTAATAGTACGACGTTGTCTTAGGAACTGAATAAGACAGTAATTGCTTTCCTTTTATTTGCACTTGAGCTGATGAATGAATGCAGGTTATATTTATTTTTCTGCAGCCTGTGACCCCAAGGAATCCAAGATAGCCACCACTGCAGTCTTAACATAGAGATAATGTTATTATACTGAAATTGTCTCTTAAAACTTAATGATAATGGATCGATTTTCTACGTCTTTGAATGTGTTGCAACTGAAAAGGAGTTTTTATGAGCTCAGTGACCCCAGGGAACCCAAAAGGGTGGCCATGGCAATCTTAACATAGAGATAATGATAAAACTTAATGATATTAGATAATCGGACCGATTTATACTTTTTTCGTGTTCTGTTAATGGCAACTAACCAGGAGTCGTCGGTAGTTACAGAGGGTATGCAAGGTCAAAGTCAGATGTTTGTACTAATATTTTAAAGCATAAAAATATCTTGGGCACTACACTGTCATATGTTATGTGATATGGTGATCAAAAGGAAATAGACCTGATGAAACTGATGCTCGTGATCTCTTTTTTATATTGCTGATTCTCTCATAGTAGTATTACATGGTCTAGGTGCCTACCATATTACAACAAAACAAACAATCAATTTGTGTGGTTATATGGAAGATTTTAAGATTTCAAAAGCCTTGTTTGTGGTCTTGATACAGAAATATTCATGTCATTTTAAACTATTCCAAGTACTTTGTAGAACAGGGAAACCGTTGTCTGGATATTTTATATTTCTTTA
Source organism: Sipunculus nudus (assembly GCA_026874595.1). Taxonomy (NCBI): domain Eukaryota; kingdom Metazoa; phylum Annelida; class Sipuncula; order Golfingiida; family Sipunculidae; genus Sipunculus; species Sipunculus nudus. The sequence goes on from CM049314.1 coordinate 71,917,411, forward strand.
TAGTTTTTCTGAATATGAGCTGAAACAAGTCTTGTTGTTACAAGTTATAGATAAGGTACTTCTAAAAGCTAAAAGGAGATAAATAATGCACACACAAAAATAATCAGCCATATTTGATCAGCAGATAAGAAGGCACATCTGCATATGTAAAACGGCATATGATTACGCATTATTCCTAAAGGAAAGTTTGTACATTACGGGAATACAAATATCTCTACGGTACACTTGTTGGATAAAACGGACCATGTAGATCCAGGCATAAAAGCCAACCCCATGGATGGAATCATATATATATATATATATATATATATATATATATATATATATATATATATATATATTGGATTCTAACCACATTCACCTGATGATCGGGTCGCACCCCGTGAAACAGACTGTTGTGAATTAAGTGTTGTTTTTCTCCAGAGTTATATATATATATATATATATATTTATATATATATATATATATATATATATATATATATATATTGTTTGTGTGAGTGTGGAGGTAGCCGCCTCCATTTTTAATGCAAACGGAACTACATATATGTACATCTGCAGATTTCTATTCCGGTTTCGGACTAGGTGACGGGCAGTCACACGCTTCCTCTCATTTTGTCCTCGCGTTCACCAAGCCCCAGTTACTACTGCAACTGCGGATCTTTGGTGCGTAATCTTCCCCATTCCTGGGTCACACCACCGAGGATTTCCCGAAAGGCGCACTCGTTTGGGAGTTAAGCGCGGCCGTTAGGCACGACCTTCTCATTATGCCTGGATGGAATCACTGTCGAGTGTGCATCAACCAGGGGTTGCAAATGTCATAATAATGTAAACCATCAGCTTTTTCAAGTAGTGAAAACTGCCCGCCCCCCTCCCGGCCCTTTGAGTGCCAACACCTCTCATGTTATTTGATTCTTTTCCCGTAATTTTTTTTTGTTTTGTTTTCAGATTACTTTTTGCTTCCCAAGCAATTAAATTATTTATTGACGTATGTGTAATTTTCCCGTTAAGATAACATCTAAATAGTTGTATACTTAGGAAGGGGGTCTTTCCTTAATTGCTTCCTGTGTGGTGCAGGGCGCCCAGTCTTGGTTGGTGTCGAATGTTACTCTTACATGTGCTCTGCCTAGACTGCAGAAGTCATTAAATTTGCAAAGTTAAACATAGTCTTCCACATCAATTATTTAACTTTATTTGTTGTTATTTTGTGATTGGTTAACTTGGTAACACATGATTCAACATGTAACATACAATTGAATGTATGGACCGTGCAGTTTACTTCCTAAGTTTTAACTCGCAGAAATATAAATATTAAAGCTAAGCCCCACTAAGGTTTAACCACATTATCCAAAGACATTAATGGAATAATATTTGTGGAGCAGAAAACCCTATATTTTTTATGTGAATAAGGCCTCAAAATATTTCTTTTTAAATTGCATAATTAAAACTTTCTCCCTATACAGGAGGCATTATTTATATAAAGGTTTTCATATCGTGTGCACAGAGAAATGTTGGGAAGAAAACGTTTGAGGCTTTTATCATGCGATTATACTACCGTATTATTAAAGGTGTTTTGATTCATGAATTGACCATTCATTTCAACATATTTATGAATTTAAATGTCTTTAATTCCCCGATATTACCAACGATACCAACGTGTATAACAGGTATATAATAAAGAGTATGATCATGCAATAGAGTGTTTCTAAATCAAGGAGGGAACCTTCACCAGAGATCTTCCATTGTGTCTCGAATTCAAGAAGAGCGGCGCAGATTGCCCAATTTAACACTTAATCTCTTGCACAGCATCATCGGCCTCCGTAGCTGCATGGTCAACGGTTTCACCAAAGAATTAATATAATAGGGCTGTAGCAGAAAAATAAGTATTTCCGATGTTCTTACAGACTGTCTCTCAGACATTGCTGTGCCTTAGGATTTAAATATAATACATAATTTCAACCACGTTCAAGATCAATCCATGTTGACTTTACCTGCATACATATATAGGGTGACTTGAAACAGTTATCCTTTTATTACATATTCCACTGCCCATCTCAATGTTATTCGAATACGTTCTAAACGTATCTTATAACCAGCTGCTGTAGCATTCTGTTTTTCTAAGCACGCGCATCTTCTTGTCAATGCAGACCTGACATTATAATCCGTGGTAGAGGTATCTAAATCTTGACGTGCTTGGTCCCGATTATCCGATATTAACCTACGGGGTTCTTAAAAATACATGTATTTGAATTCGCCAGATGCCATTTACATGTACACACTTACATTTACAATAACAATAATAATAACTGACCTATTCCCGCCTATATTCAGGTAAACTCAAAAGATATTCAGACAAAGGTTTTTAATGCTCCTCGAAGTGTACCAGGCATCTGGAATAGTTAACAGGCCATAGGTTGTTTTAACAGGATCAACGAGGCTGTTTTTATCTTTGTTTTTACTACCCACGCAAATTGATTTCAAAATGTTTGTTTCGCATAAATACTGTTGGCGATTAATACTAAGCAATAAATCAGGAGAGAATCAGCAATATGTGAAATATGTAACACGTACATCAATTTCATGTTTTAAAGGGGCCAAATCACCTTTATAACCTAAAGATAATCCCTTAGAGATTTTATTTAAAATAGGCCAGAAAACGTTGATATTACGCACACAGGCTGCTTGTTTTTGTATAATAGCAATATTTAATTATATGTTAGGGCCCGCCAAAATAAAACAAATTCAACAATGGCATCGGAAAGGCAGTCCGATAGGCAAGAGTTTTGCAAATGGCGTTTTGCAACAAATAACCTTTTGTGCCTCCGCAAATACGCCACATACCATATTAGGTTACATTTTCTCCCTTTTGTCAACATTAAAAAAATGTTGTTGATCAACAAGTTCAAACATCCTTCACGGTGGTATAACAAGAACTTTCCAAAACCAGAATGACCTTTAGATCATTAATATATATACAGAGAAGCCAAAAAAACAACCAAAAGAAGTATGCGCTCATCGAGCAGCTACAGGTTGCTGCGGTCAAGACCTCAGCCCTGTGCGCTCCTTGAGCATGTTCTCTGAGCCAAAAGACGCAGTGCCACGCCAAGCCAAGCAAGCAGCCCTAGGGGGGCGCCCTCTTCTCTCCTGGGTTGAAGTCCTTGTTAGAAAGCTACAGCACCCACAGCCACAAAGCCCGAAGCAACCCGCATTCCCTCAACCGATCCCAGCAGCGGAGACCCAGCCATGCCATTCGAGAGCCGAACTCGATCCTTGTGAACGACTTTACTTCGAGGACGCAAAGCCTTTTACTTGCGATTTCGGTCATTTGGACCGTTTTACCAGAGAAGCCAACAAATCACAAATTCTCTTTCCAAATGTAGTTGAATGGGCACCTTTAAGGTCCGTTTGAAAACCATATGACAGTATCTTAGTGTAATATATTTTAATATCGTCCCTGACAAGACAATTAATAATACTGTTGACTATTTGAAAACCATATTACATTATATATGACAGCGTAGTTCCCAAGATGTCTAATGTTATTCTTAAGAACGAAGGTTGGTAAATAAGTTTGATCTTGACCTTGAATACCCTCTCTAACCATTGGACAGCTCTGGTGTAGTTGGTGTTACCAGTACACATTCAAAATCTTATAAATCGGTCCAATATTATGATTTTGATGCGATAGTTACAATATCAAAGCAATATCTAGCCTTTTGTTATGATGGCGGACTTCTTGGATTTTTGGGGGGTCCGGGGGTTGATAAAATTTGTTACCTAACATTTTCCATCAGCTTACACCTAAATGAAGTGAAAACAAGTGCAATCTCAATTTGGGCATTCAATTCCTACGGGATTGGGATTTTGCTACATGAGCGACTACTACCCAAATTGTCGTTTGGCATTGTCGATCCTCTGTGGCGTCATACCTCCCCTCCCGCTATGGTTGCCGCATGACAAGGTTCAGTGGCGCTGCGTTAAAAATGACTTACAAGCGTCGATAGGTTATATTATTTTATTTCATCAATAATTTTGGGGAAAATAAATTAGGCGGTCTCTCACATCTGTTGGTTCTTGCAACACTAAAGCCTGAAATTAAGTTTGTAACAAAATAAATGGAAAATCATGTGGACCATGGGTCGTGGATCGGAGTATAATACGAACCAAATATTTATAATTTTTGTAGCCTTAAACTTGCAAATTTGATATGGGGTTCCTGGCGAGGCTACCTACACCCTAAGAAAAAAATGGTTACATGTAGAACCTTTAAGGGTTCTTCAGAATGGAGCCAGTGGGGAACCCATATATATAAGCTACTTTCTTTTTTTTGCAAGGACAATAGCTGAAAAAAATCATTTTTTCTAGCTAAATTTTATCCTGGATATATGATAATTTTTTCCAGATGAAATTAATACTCTTTTTTAAGGATTTTCTTTAGTTGTAAAGATTCACTTGTGAGTACTGAACAAAAAGCATTACCATATGTGCACATATATATATATATATATATATATATATATATATATATATATATATATATATATTGACAATTGTGATACAGAATTTGTGAACACCTCATACAGCTAGCCGTTTTCTCAACAATAATATCTATAAAATCAATTTTCTTTGAATCGTTAAGCGCAGTCTTGATCAATGTTGCCCCATGCAGAGTGCCCTGTATTTTTTTCGGTTTGACAGCCGAGGTGCCTCAAGAATACATTTCTGACGTCTATGGCTTCTTCGGTTACGAATCAATACATATATTCATATTGTGCAGATTATAGCTTTTAAAGTTATTCAAACAACATATAGAGGCATACGTTCCTTTTCACATCTTTTGATAGGTTCGGTAACATGCGATTGAAAGTAAGATCAAATAAGACATACCTGAAGCACCAGTGCCAGGCACCAAACGCGTTGTGATTATCAAGCTGTGTAATCCTTTGATGTATACGTGTCTTGTGGTCTCTAATGTTATCCCACACTACTTCAAGAGGCTTTTTTTCGTACAAGATTGAGATGACATTAAGACATCAAGAAGTTAACTATCAGCACCTTGAGACTAAACACGCGATGGACTGGACATGGACGCTATTATTATAGCTCACCTGACAGAATGTTATTTGAGCTGTAGCGATGTTTCTTTGTTCGTCAGCAATCCAATTATGGAACGCCCTATCATCTATAGAAGTCAGTTCTTACTTTACACCCATTTGGGTCCTTGACAAATCACGTAATGCACCTTCTCCCCTTATTTGCTTTAAAGACATTCAACGATTACAAGGGTAATTGCAAGGACCATGGCTGAAAAATCATATTTCTAGCTCAATTTTATCCTACAAATATGATACATTCTTCCAGATGAAATAAAAACACAGAGTGAAATTAAGCAAGTTTCCTGATCTGCAAACAATGAAAAACAAAATAGGTGTCCTACCACCAGTTGCTCATCGGCTTTTTTTATAATCTTGAAAATGTCGGCGGGTCGTCACAGGAAACGTAGTTAATTAAAACAATAATATTATAAACATAATTTACAATATATCAACACATAGATTACTGTTGTATCTTAAATTGAAATATCTATTCATTTATGTGAGTCGAAATTACTTTAGGTCCTGGTTACTGTAATGTGGCGACATATGGCATATTGTTAAGGTACTAAATGGAGTGAAATTAACTGTGCAACACTTCTGATGACGTCATGTAAAATTATTGGAATAAAGTGTCTTTGGCCATATTGTCTCCTCCTGTCAACATGGGTCTGTCTGTCTCCTTCATTTAAATCTGCTTCCATCCTGGGAAAGAAAACAATAAATGGCGAACATCAGGGATTGAGTCACAGAGGTGGACATTCAGAGAAAAACTGTTTTTGTTGTAGTTCAACTAATCACTTAGCCAGTGACCTGCATGTAAAGCTTGTCAAGCCAGTTGCTTTAGGTGTATTAAGAAAAGACATTTCCAGTCCCAGTTTTACCAAAATCACAGAGGTACAGGGCATCACCAGAAAAATCATGATCAGAACGGTTTCTATGGTAACCTACGGTCTGAGCGTTCTCAAGGGCCAGGATTGTACCAAGACCCAGCGGCTATGAAAGGCGAGGACCAGTGAATAACTATGACAACCCCCGGACCCCGGTCAGCGCGTTACCAAGGAAACCAGGCGTCAGGACGTTACCATGGCGACAGGAAACGCAGTATTAGAACAACAAGGGGCCACAGAGGGTGAGACAAATAACTGAAAAGTGGGTTGATACAGATAATGATGAAGATACCGCATTCGTTTTAAGTACAAATGTGAGTTATTTAAAATTTGCAGTTTTTGTGGACCTTTCTTTTGATGAACAATTCTTTAAATTGCTGGAAGATAAAGGGAGTCCAAGGACTCTTCTTACAGAAAGTGACTATATGAAACATTTTGAAGGGTATACATTGTTACCACCTATGGCAAAATTGAGGTCCTTTTCAAGGACACATGGATCTCTCGCTTAGTTGTAGCCTGGAAGAAGTCTGGAAATATCAGGTTATGTGTTCAATTTAGGGAGGTAAATAAAGCCATTATTCCCAGTAAGTTCCCACTTCCAACTGTTGATGAACTGTTAGAAGAGCTGCGTGTGGAAAAACCTTTTGCAAAGTTAGATATTGCAGCAGCGTATGATCACGTATCCCTGCATGAGACCATTCCTCACACGATGGAGTGTTTCGATTTACCAGGGTCTGTTTCGGGCTTGCATCAGCACCATCAGCCTTCCAACATATGATGAGTGTCATCCTTAGTGGGATAAAAGGAGTACAGTATTACCTTGATGACCTGATTATTTACGGACGACCGAAGCAGAATATCAGTACAACCTAGAAGCCGTTCTCAGCTAACTGCGTCGGACAGGTCTCAAGCTCACTGAAAAATGTCAGTTTGATATGAAGTCTGGTTTGTCTGATTACATCTGAAGGTATACAACCTTTACCATCACAGGCTAAAGCAGTCTTAGGAGCACCAGCCCCTCATGATAGAGCCACACTTCATTCCTTTTTTTGACTGGTGGGATATTATTACAAGTTCTGTCCTGATTATGCCACCATGGTGGAACCAATGCGTGCATTACTGAGGGGGGATGAACCGTTTTAATGGACTGAAGAGGCACAGGTCAGTTTTGATAGGGTTAAAACCATCATCGGTAATGATACAGTGGTTACAACGGATGCTAGCGGTTATGGTATTTCAGGGGTACTCAGTCAGTATAAAGATGGGCAGGAATACATATTTGCATGTGCATCAAAAACCTTGTCAGAAAAGGAGCGCAAGTACTCTGTAAAGGAACGAGAGGCATTAGCTTGTGTGTTGGCATGTGAACTCTGGTTTACTTATTTATGGGGACGACAGTTCATACTTCGTACTTACCATCGTGCATTGACAACATTGTCAACCAGTAAGGGAACGGGTAGACAACCGATGATAATAGCACGGTGGAACGCTAGGCTGTTACAGTTTAACTACACATTGAGTATCGTCCAGGAAGCCCTCGCGGACTGAAGGTAGCTGATTGTTTGTCTAGATTGCCAATAGATCAGTTAGATAGCTCAAGTGACCATGATGATGAGGTTATATTACAGCTGGTAGCACAGGTTACAGATAGTTTTGTGTCACTGCCAGAATTACAACTGGCTACAGCCGAGGACAAGGTCATCGATACCATTATTGAGTACATACAGTGCGAATGGCCTCTTAAAGTTGACGGGAAATATAAGGTATACTACAAGATAAGAGAAGAGCTCACTTTAGTAAAAGGAGTCTTGATGAGAGTCGCATCAGCTAGTTTGACAGGGAAGCTAATCAGGATTACGCACGAAGTTCACCAGGGCATGTTGGGGACTAAACAATGACTGAGAGAGTTTTATTGGTGGCAGTCAATGGATAGACATGTAGAGACCGAGATACAAGAGTGCACAGTATGTCAAGTTGATGATAAGTCAGCAAGGACCTAAACAGCACCAATGACACCAGTGGAACTTCCAACGGAGCAATTGGAAAAATTGGCAATAGTCATAGTTGGACCTATGGAAGCATTACCATCAGATTGTAGGCTTGCTGTGACATTGATAGATGTATATAGTAAATGGCCTGAAGTAGCTCTTTGTTATAAGGTTACATCATAGAGAGTTACCAAAAATTTCTCCATGTAGTGTTTGCTAGAGAAGGTTAACCTTCGGAAATTATCACTGACCATGGCAAACAGTTTAGTTCTACTGTCATGGAACAGTTCCTTTCATACTATAATATCAAGCATATTTTCCCAGCTATATTCCATCCAGAAGCAAATGGGAATATCGAGAGGTTTCATTGGGTGCTCAAAAGCAACATCCCACTGGCTAAAGTACAGAAGAAAGAATTAAAGGAATACACTCGAGATTTTCTGAGGATATATCGGAGTACTCCACACAACACAACCGGCGTATCACCATCAAAACTACTACACAGTCGAAAGATGAGGGCAGGATTGAGCATCAAAGAGATAAGCAAGGAAGGGGGCGACTTTTCACCAGAGACAATAAGAGAAAGAGTGAGAGACAAACAGGCAAAGAGCAAACAGTACACGGACCAGAAGAAAGGTGCTAACTGGGCTCGGTTACAGGAAAGAGATTTGGTGAGAGTTAAAATTCCAAAAATTGTTAGGAAAGGAGACAGGAGATATACAAGTCTAATTAGGATTACTAAACAAAAAGGACCAGCATCATTTCAAACAGAAGATGGTCGGGTATGGAACCAGAAACACTTGGCTTATTTCCCAGATACTCAGATGGAAGTAAATAAACCAATAGATGATCGAGTTTCAACCAGATACACAGGATCAACAAATTGTAAGTGAAGAAGTTACTGAGGGGTCAGAACAAGGGGAGATGGACAAACGGGAGACCGAAACACCAGAAGCAACAGACCAGACAAACACAAACACAGGGAGACCAGTGAGCGAAAAAAGTAAATCCAGTACGGCAGAAGGACTATATTATGTTTTAATGGGCTTTAGTAAGAGGGAGCTAGTCAGAAATAGTTTATTTTATATGGAATAGATAAAGGAAGAATATATAAGAGTTAAAGAGTAATAGAATGAGAACAGATCAGAATTAAGAGTATTAGAAGAGAACAGATTTGGTAATAGGAATGCAAAGAATGTTTTTTAGTTAATTTTATTTATATGAATATAAAAAAGTTAGGTTGAGTATTATAATTGTGTTAAAAAAAAGAAAAAAGTTATTCTCAAATAGTTGGGCAGATTTGTTTAGTAATGTTGCTTATTTTCTAGATGGGTAAAAGAAAAATATAATAATAGCGCAGCTTTGTATGAGGTTGCTTTGAAGGCCTATTGCATTGAGGACAGTTGGAAACACTTACACCTGAACATGTTTGTAATTGTGCATATATGTGGGGTAGAACTTGCTTGGTATATTCCTGCAATTTGAAAAAAAGTGATATGATGTTGATTTTTTATATGACTATGAGGAAAAGAAAGCTGGGCAGTGGAAAATGAGGGACACAAATATTTGTGCATATTAGAGTATGGGGTATATTGAACAAAAAGAATCCTGTAATAATGATGTACACTGTAATACTTGTGCATTTTATAGTATGATGTAAATTAAAAAAAAAATGTGATAATGATGGACACTGTCATATTTGTATATTTTGTATGATGTATTGTGTCAACATATTTGTCATTGGTCAAAATATAAACGTACCGAGAATGTTAACATAGGTTTAAAAGGATGAGGAGGAAAAACGAAGCCACATCGGCTAGGGGAAAAAAAGAATTTCCAAGACAAAGGTATAATAGTATATAGATCATTTGAAAAGGTGAAAGAGGAAGATAGAATGATGGATTAAGATTTAAGATCCAGCTTAATTGAGAAATGCGATATAAGGGACGGAAATAAATTACTTTACAGAACATGGTGTAATTTTTTACACGTGTATTCAGGGAGAATAGTGAAATTGAACAATAGTTAAAACCAATAATTTTGAATCTTTGTGATGTCAAGTGAATGTGGTTTTTAAATATTTATAAAGTGTATGTGGACGTGAATTTAAATGTTATTATTATGGTCAAGAAACAATTGCAGAATACAATGCTTGTAGAGAGCTGATTTTATAGCCTGACATTGAAATAAGAATTATCCTTACAGTCCGGCGATTTTAGATATTTATAAAGTATTGTAATAGTGGGGTAATAAGATTTTTTAAAATAAGAGGGATATATGATGTATTTTAAATTGTAATATCTATACATTTATGTTAGTGGAAATTACTTTAAGTCCAGGTTACTGTAATGTGGCGACATCTGGCATATTGTGAAGGTACTAAATAGAATGAAATAAACTGTGCAACACTTCTGATGACGTCATGGAAAATTACTTGAATAAAGTGTCTTTGGCCATATTGACTCCTCCTATCAACATGGGTTTGGCTGTCTCCTCCATTTAAATCTGCTTTCATACTTGGAAAGAATACAATAATTACGTACTTTTACCTTATTATCTTATTTACCTTAAATAGATTACCTTTACCTCATGTGTATAACCCTTATAATTTGATACCTTCTTATTTATAATTAGGTGCATGGTTAATACAGACCAAAATAGTGGGTTTATGTTTACATTGGGATACAAATTTCTTTGGGCATTCTTAATACTTGTTATAATTTAGAAATATAATGACTTACTATAGTCACATGCCAACCCACTTTCTTTTTTGCACTTTTGCTAGCCAGACCGACATACCTTGTATCTAGAATGGAAAAGAATGGAAAGCGAATTTTAATCTACACTTGATAAAAATAGTCAATGCAACACAAGGCTGTTTAGAGGACGCCTTCAGGGTGTGTGTAGTCGAATAGATGGGTGACCTCGGTATACGCTTGGTAAATATTAGTAAATACAACATCAGGTTAATTAGAGAGCACATTCAGTAAATGTGTAATTAAGAGTGACCAGCATTGATAGTGGCCGTTTTGTTCCTCTGGCCCATTTGTTGAAAACACCAGTTCAGCAGTTTACTATAGCATTTACTGGTTATACTCATGGACTTGGCGATACAATGTGTTCCCACGCCCTTTGTAAAATAAATGACTTAATTGTCGGACAATTTCAATAAAGGGCTAAGGATATTACCGGGAACACTACAGGACAGAGTATTACCGTGAACACTACAGGACAGGGTGTTACCGTGAACACCACAGGATAGGGTATTACCGTGATCACTAGGGTATTACCGGGAACACTACAGGACAGAGTATTACCGTAAACACTACAGGACAGGGTATTACCGTGAACACTACAGGATAGGGTATTACCTTGAACACTACAGGATGTTAAGAATATGTTTTTATAGTCGTCTGGCTTGTTCAGTTTCAATCACTGAAGCCAAATTCTGATTTTTTTTGCAGTTTTTTTAAAGCAGCCACTTAAATTCTAAAATGTTTGAACTGTTTTTAGTTCTTCATGACCGGTGTTACCATGATCTGGTATTCCTCATAATTTCGGTCATAATGAGCGAGATCTAGATAGGCGTGCGGTTCCTGGACGTGGTTCTAATTGGCGTGGTCTGTGCGGGCGTGCCGGTTTATACAGAGCGTGCCTGGTGCGGCTAAGCATGGTCTACATGGACGCAGCGTCTCATATGAAGCTTGAATATTACATATTCCCTTAATTTTGTTAATTTTGACTATTAGGTTGACGATAAGCGCGTATATCGTGACCGGCGCGCGAATGCATGCACGGTATATATATACACAGTAACAACGCTCCCGGGTTTGGACGCCAAAATGGACTTTGTTAACCATGTTACCTGGAAAAGTACGTCATAGGAGGGAAACCTGCTCACTCGGAAGCAAAAACGTGCGACCAATTAATTAGCCGCACAGTATAACACTGTTTAAACAGCTGCACGGACTTGTCTTCACAAACATTTGCAATATTATACATATATATTGCACTTTTCAAGCAAATATTTATATTTATCATCAGACACGCTCATGATTTTATAGAGGAAGGTCAGCGTCGTAGGCGATATGCCAGAAATTCTTTTACTTAGAAGTTCTCGATTCCGTTCCTTTGAGACTCATCTCGATATGTCACATGTTGTTCAGGCGCGCCCACAGAGACGTACATAGCTCAATCAGACGTGGGACATTGTATGATTTGTTTTAACAAGAATTTATTCACAAAAAAATTCTATATACACGAAAACATACAAAAGCAACAAAACAGGTAATGAGGTTACATTACATTAAACGCTTCCTACACAAAACATGCCTAACACAAAAGACTTGCATCGACTAACCCAACAAACAGTTTCGCTTTTGCAGCCTGTTTGCACTCGTTACTTTAGTGATGGAAACTCGTTTAAGAAATTTCCACATTTTTCTAAATGTAAATATATATTTTTTTTTGTTTTTACCTGCAATATTTCTTTCAATATGATATACCGGTTCTAAATACCTAGACAGTTCTGTAAAATCTGGCAACTGACCTTTACAACTACAGTGAAACCTGTCTAAAGCGGACAGTCAAGGGACTTAATCACTTGTCCCTAATAGTGAGGTGTCCTTATTAGGCAATTTGACCTTGGTTGATAACTGAGGGATTATAAATAAAGACAACGAACGGCTGCAAGAACGTGTTTAATGTATTATATCAGATTTCATGTATATGTACAACATATTCATGTACACATCATGCATTCAATATCCATATACAAACTGTGATTATTTTTACTTATCTCAAGTAGTGAACAATATAAGGAGAAAAGTCTATGAAGACATCCGTAAAAACAATGTACATATACTCGCGTACGCTCTTTTTCGCTGATTCACTCAGTCGAATATGCTTGACTTTCTCAGAAAGCATAAGCTCCCGTCCAGGAGTACGTGTAGTGCCATCTGGGTGAATGCCTAAAACTCTCCTTGTTCAGCTGTCCAAATGCGATAATCTCAAAGATAATGACGACGTTGATAATGCGAAGATTGTAATGGTTACGAACCTGGGAACATTTTTTATAGGTGAATGTAGCTTTAGCCTAAAATAAACTTTCTTTGATGATAGATTTTTGGTTTGATTTGCTTTAATGTTGAAGGTGCCCGAGATTAAAACGAACCCCGAGGAGCTTGTGCACGGCGGCACGGTACAGAGAGCTGCGAAGCGAGCAGATGTTTGACTCGGAGCAGATCAGTTTGAGATATACTGAGCAAAACCGATAAATTATTATCAAACAGCCTGCTATAACAAAGTGGCTAATTTTACAGTTAGATATTGCGTGGTGAGATCAGGGACGCATGGGAAATAGCCGTTTAATCAATTTTATGACACTGCGGTCGAGCGAAAAATATGCAGCTTCGCAACGTGTGAATGATCAACCGTGAAATGATGTGACACGATGTTTACCGCTTCATATTTGCTGTGTTTAACTTAGGAGCACATCACACCGTGACATGAGCACGGACAAGCATTAAGGTAACAACTTGGGACTGCATAATCCTTTCTGTTCCAGTCCCGGGAACAGCAACAGTACCGGTGGTCTTTGATGTTGCCCGGGGCGAGTGATCAGTGTCCGCCGGAGGTGGCGTATCGTGTCCGCGTTTGTCAGGTTCATTTACTCTTAGAATGTTGGTTTGACTTGAAATCTGCTGTCCGTTGTCCGCAGTAGTGGGGTGTCCGCCTTACAGAGGTTCCGCTTATACATAACATATAGGGAATTTAGAAGGGACTTAACCATCTTGTCAGTTAGAGCCAGTTGTCCGCCTAAGTGAGGTGTCCGTTTGACAAGTTTTCACTGTATATCTTTTAACAGTTAGAATAATAGTGTTTGCCCTTTGTGAAACGTAATCATTAAAAATAGCCTGCTTCAATCATAATTCGTTCACTTGTGGCACGGTTTCCTCCAACAAATTATTTTTAATTTTGTTTCATATTGTACCCACTTTGGGGTAAAACCAAAGTTTATGTTTCATAGTCTCTTCTTCCTGTATACAAAATGTTCAAGAGGCATCATTCACCAAATTGATCTGACAGAGAAAGGAATTTAAAACTAAGCAGTTATGCATTATCCTGTCCTGGAAATATCTCAGTTTACTATCAATTGTTGTTCTGTATAAATTTTTAAAACCTTTATAAACCTCATCTCCTGTGACATTTAACTCTAACATCCTTCTGTTGACCGTTTTCTCAGGTTTTTCAATGAAATCCTGTAAAACCTTTCTATAAACAGTTTTGGTCATATCTTTATTTGTGCGTGGTACATTGTTCATGCCTTGGATGAACTCACTGATGAAGCCCAGTACGACGCGGTTCACTGCTGAGGGTTGTGAAAACCCACCACAAGGCGCGTCTATATCCTGTTCACGTGATACTCACGGTTTTTTTTTTTTGTATGCTGGTTGTCACAGTGCTCTGTACCACATGAATTTAAAAAATGGATAACTTATTAATTCATTGAATCTGTTAATTCGTTTTAGAATATTACACTGTTGTTTTATTATCCCCTCGCAACGAATTTGCAAAAGAAATATAGTAACGCCTCCGTTCGTGCGTCCTTCTGTTCGTCTGTCTGTCGGTCCGTCTGTCCGTCCGGAATTGGCTTATTGATCGATTTCAAGCCAAACAGTTTGACCAAAACATTTGATCTTGCACATATGGCTCACCCAACCATAGATGAAGAACTCTATCGGTTTTGAGGTCTCGGCCACAGGGTCCACTTCTTGCAAAAAAATTGTGGACCCATTTTAAGCCTAACCTTTTGACCAAAATATTTAATCTTGCAAATATGGCTCACCCACCCAAGGATGGAGATCCCTATCGATTTTGAGGTCATAGGATCAAAGGTAACGGCCACAAGGTCAACTTCTTGAAAAAGCTTGTAGACCCATTTAAAGCCAAACCGTTTGACCAACACCTGTCAGTGTCATCTTGCTCATCATGGCTCACCTACACATGGATGAAGAACCCTATTTAGTTTGAGGTCACAGGAGTAAAGGTCAAGGCCAGAGAGCTGCTCTCCTCATTTTCACACTGTGTAATACGCCCATTCTAATTATGCCCTGTGTGAGGGGATGTTCCGCTTTGCGGTGCCCTTGTTTACTTTTAAATTTTATTCACGTTTGACTTGAAATTAACTGTGTGTTGAATGTCGTCAGGAAACCTGCATTGTCTGTTATGGAATTTAATAGGTCAAAGGACTTGACCTAGCTCTGGATAAGGTGCATCAATGCTGCAAGTTTGGTGACTGTATCTCTAATTCATTTTGAGCTATTGCGTTAACAAATGTTCGACGGTCTTTGATGAAAAAAGTTGGGCACTGGTGTAACAATTTCAGATTACTCTCGATTCAGATTGATACAGGTAACTTAAAAAAGGGTTTGGATAACTGTGTGTAGGACTAAATCTATTTCAGATTACCCCTAACTTAAAATGATTTTCATCCTATTCCCTATGATTTTCAGATTCCCCTTCAGAGCGCTGATTCTTTATGTTTATTTATGGGATTTTTTGGTGTATTTTCTTTCCTATCCATTTCTCGAATACGGTTACATCTTTGTATATCTTTGTATAAAAAATGTACTGGCACTTAGGGCATGAGTAAGAATCAGTATAATCAACAATATAATTAACATTTTGCACTTTACATGTTAAACATCACTTGCGTCTTGAACGGTCTTTTACCCAGTAAACTTAAATTTCTAGACAAAGCTACCAGTGTCATTTAGTTCATATCCGTCAGTAAAATTACAGAAGCTGTCTTTACAGGTCCCAGTGACTGAACAATTGGTCGTAGGGTGTTTTGTTCCTGTCGTGCTCAGATGAACATGCTACCTTCTACCAAGTCTTCGATACACAGGTTATATTTAGTTAGGTTCACTGATTATCCAAGTTTATTCCCAATGCTTCAGATTTGACAGAACCACTGAGGAGGGTGATGAAACATTATGTGGAATTTTAGTGGGAATCAGCACAAGAGCCAGCTTTTAAACAGATAAAAGATGTTGTTAAAAGTACGCATGTTTTGAATAGTATAATGTTGATGATGAAATACATCACGTGATGCAAGCAAAACAGGATGAGGTGCCGCGCTGTTCCAAAAAGTTAAACTTAAAAATGACAAAATCTAAAACAGTGCTGTTACTGCATGGACAACTTGTGTCATATGATTCAAAAGCTCTTACACAGACAGGACAAACTATGTACACATAGAAAAGGAATGTTTATCTGTAGTTTTTGCACGTGACAGGTATTACAAGTACACTTCTGTTAAGAAAATCTGAACTGAAAATTATGACAAACCATTAGGAACTCTTTCTAGAAAAGTCTCCCACACCTCGAAGTTTATGGAAAATGCTCATTATAGACTACAGAAATATCACATAGCATACATCTTTAGAAAGGGGGAAAGAATTATACATTGCTGGCACTTTATGTAGAACACCACAACATAACACTGACAAAACAACAACAGAGTCTGAACAAGAATTAGATTATTTTGTACATTGTGTACACAGGAACAGACCAGTTACACCGGAGAGAAATATATAGATAAGAGAAGCTACAGCAAAAGACACTGATATGCCATCACTCATACACATGATAGTAAAAGGTCGGCAAATCTCAGACAAGGAACGTAATCAGCCAAGCAGTAATTTCTTTTAGAGATGAACTATCTGTGAGTGATTGGCTTGTAATGAAGGCACCCAGAATAATAATACTAAAGGATATGAGAGGAGAAATTTTGACACACTCATAGAAAAAATGAGACGTAGAACTAGTGATACCGTTTTCTGGCTAAACATATTGAAAGAATAGTAGAAAACTGTTTACCATGTTCGAAATTTCAGAACTCTGTATCAAAAGAAAAGATTAAGGTACATGAATTGCCAGAGAATCCATTCTGGAAAATAGGGACAACTAATCTGTTTCATTACAGAGGTCATGAATATTTGATAGTTGCTAATTATCATTCGAAATTGTGGGATTTAGCCAAGTTAACCAATACAAAACCATCTACAGTCTAAGAAAGACGAACGGTATATTTGCGAGATCGTGTATACCAACCATAGTAGTAATCTATAATGGTCATCAATTTTATTTAGAAGAATATAAGAAATTTGATTTGTCAGATTGAAGGTTCAAACATTGCACTAGTTCACCTTTGTATACAGAAAGTAATGGTTTTGCTGAATGTAGGGTACAGTCAGCTAAGAGATTGCTGAAGAAACGTGAAAAAATTGGGGCTGATCCATACCTAATATTATTAGAATATAGAAACACACCAATAAGTTAAGATTTAGGACCACCAGCACAACTTCTTTAGTCTAGATGATTGAGAACTGCACTACCAACCACTGACAAAACTCTGAAACCATAGTAAGAAACACATACAAAATCAAAAATTGAAAGAATGCTAAAGCACACAGTAAAGTTGCATATAACACAAACAGTCGAAAGGAGATAATATCAACCACGGGATAGTTACAAACTTACAAGCTCTCGTACCTCTAGAAGGGTTTGGTCCAGCATGTGTTTTGCTTCCACTGCGTCGTTTTTCTCTTGATTTCACTGATCTAGCTTTCCTAAGAGTCCTTACCCAGAGTCTTCCGGTCCGGGGTTATGGTTAAGCTTTTGCAGATTTAGTACCAAGTGAGTGTAATTCTTTAGATTTAGTACTCCCGTGGCATGACGCATGTCCATTTCATATTTTAAGTGGTTCTATTCTTCCTTAACAACCATATCGTTTTGATCGGCTGCATCTTTTAGGAACATTAAATTAATGAACATAAATGACATGATCTTGTGATTAGTGCGGTCACGTTCAGCATGGTGACTTCAGAAAAAAATCATGACAGACATCCAATTATATGCAAGTCTTAGAACTGACAGAGGTTCCTTGCGAATGTTCTGCAAATGTTTCACAATATCCCTTGGTTACATTATGTTCTCTATATTGGACTGAGGCTTGACCGTCACCATTGTGAGCTGTACCAGTTTGAAGTTCTCCATTTTCAGTCCTCCCCATGATTTTCCGTAAATTTATCTTCAAAGATTTTTTTACCTTCTTACTGAAGAGAAGGAAGAGAAAACTGTTGAAAAAAGTTCCACTGTAGATACACCAGAACGACCAGAAATTTAAGTCTGGTTGAAATAGCACTGGTATTATGCCGAAATTATAAACAGAGCACAGGGCAATGAGTGACCTACAAGATTCAAAAGCTTGGAGTATCGGATTTGGCGTGACCGGAACATCTGCTTGCTGCACCTGCATACGTCTCAGTTTAAACCTTTGACGGATCACTACACAGATCATCCAAACGTTTGTACAAGTAAGAATTCCTAGAAGGAGAAAGACAATTACACGCCCGGCATAATATAAATAGTTGTTTTCCTCTTTGTTGTTCCACGAAATACGGGCTGATTGGTTATATTTATACGTATTCCTGAAAGCCGAAGGCCCCAGAAATGCAACAGAAGTTACCCAGACAAACGCACAGGAAATACGCACCCTCGTGTGAGTAACAAGAGCAGCTGCTCGCAGGGGTTTTACAATAATGATTGTTTTGATTACAGATAATGTTGATGCCATCGCTAATGACATAAAGGACATAAGATGAAGCACGCACCGGTGAAAAATGCCGAGAATTTTCCCAGGGTCTTCTGATTTTGTCCACGACAAATACGTACTTATCCATCCCATAATTCCCAACAGAAAAGAGCAAGAAAAGATTGAAAGCAGGAGTGGAGACACTTTATCTCTGCGGACATCGGGACAAAGCAAAATCCCTAAAATAGCTGTCGTGTTGGAAAGACAATTGCACAATGATAACAAAGTCACTATCACATTCTTAGTAATATCTACTACACTTTCATAATCCATCTTCAATGCTGGTTACAGGAGCTTTCTTCTTGAGTCCTTCTACAAGTACGATCTGCTCGGGGAAAGTGTACATCTGGGTATCTAGTGGCCTCAAATACTTCTCACAAGGCGCGCTCAAATATATACTCAGTAATTGACAGACCAGATTTGATTGGTTGACAGACGTGTCATTATCGATTGAAAACGGACATGTCTGATAAACCCTCGTGGTATTCCCTGGCACTTGTCTGAGGATAGAATCTTAAACCTGGCCATATACCGGCTTTATCTGTAGAAGTTATATGACTTCGGAATTACACTGTTTAAATATTAATAAGCTGTGTGTTATTCCTGCTGTGAAAGGTTCTTATCATTCCTATGTGACGGATATATGAGCTTGTTTATCTGCAAACTGTCGGTGAACACAGTACTTGCATGGCTTATACTGACAAACATAATAAACATAAAACAAGAGGTCGGTAGCAAAAATGCCGATGTTGAAAGAACACAAGCTGCTGCAAAACGTCTTCCTCAAAAGTCTGTTTTCTTTAACCAGATGTCCTTGTTGAACGTGTTTGGGTTATTTAGTTGCCCCCCACATGTTATAACACGATTATAAACAAAATGAACACCTATGTGTTGTGGGATCGGCGTTTTCTTCCTTATTTTTATTAATGGTTTAATAAGGGATTATCTTTAATTAAAACACGTCAGATATATGAGAAGGCATCCTTAACAGTTCCCGGCAATTAGGCTACTTGTTAACGTGATGTACATTTGCGTTGCTATCGCTTGTTAACAAGTCGCACATTTTCAAAGCAAAAATTCGTTGAGAATGACGTAGTCCAGTCCACTCCATCCCCGTCCAATTGCAAGTCCGAGTCCAAGCTACTCTCTGAGTGCAAATGTCTAGTTTGACATGTTTTTGGTTTTGATGTTTATAAACATAAAGCTTTGTATATATACATTTTGAGTCTCTATATATGAGTCGTTTCCCCTTGGACTCGAGATGGACTTGGCCCGACGTCTCTAGTCCTGACCACAGATTCCGAGTCCAAATCCGAGGGTAGTATTCTCTTGAATAACTAGACTCGTTTTCGAACTCGATTCCTACATCACTGTTCATTGGCCCATACCAGTCTTTTTTATGTACAGTTATTGCACTTGAACTTATTCTATATAACAACCAGATCTTTTAAGGAAGATATTTCGGATTGTTTATCGCCCCCCCCCCCGAATATATATATATATATATATATATATATATATATATATATATATATTGGCAGGTCGCTGATATAGGTTTGCGACATCTTTATAATACCACCCATAATTTCATTCTGATGGTGGATTATAACTGAAAATTAAGACATATTTGCCGTGAAATTGGATGGTACCAAGTTTGGAGGAATAAAGGCACAATCATTTTTCATGTTTTGTTGTTTAGCTGTGGTATACATTTGTTAAATCAACACCCACTTCTAATCTATTTCCTTCCCGTTACTCACTCTTCCCAAACCTCGCATGGCAGAGACTTTTGAAGATAATTGTAAGATTATTAGAGATCATAAGAGACGAATACGCCACACGAAAAAACTCAGGCAAACCGTGATAATCCCAACGGAATTGCTTCCCAGTACCAATACAGTTCAGTTCGGGATTTTTTTGTGTTCAACCATTCTGCGTTACCCTCCTTTGAAACCTCAACTGGCTCACAATATGTATGTTCTAACAGTTGCCCCATCTAGAAAAAAAAGTGAAAAAATCATTTCATGTATTCTTTTTTGCCCAGTCATATTTCTTTATCCTTACAGTATATTTTTGACTAAATTTGGACATAAAGAGGCCCCTCAGAAATCTATAACTTACAAGAAACGAGGTTGCGGACAATATACTAGAACTGATTATACTATAGTTTGTGTCTATAACAACAGTGTCTTCTAAAGAGCTATCTGAGTTTCCATAGCAACTTACTAGAGTGGACATTTAACTCATGTATTCTGATAATTGTTTCGCAAGGCAAATGTGAGCAGGGGACTGCGATACACTGTGCACTTAGATTTTTTGTTTCATTTTATGTTCAATATTTCATGTTTCTTTTATATTGCAAAACAGCCAAATTGGCAACAAGCCTCATTTGATTCATACTATCATCAGAAAACATAATACATAAAAAGCAGAGATACATATACCCCTTGACTGAGGCCTTCTTTTCAGAAATCGTTGCCTTTGAGCGATCTTTTTTCACTATTTTATTATAGGTTTCCGATAGGATTTTGAGGTGTTTGATCACTATACACTATGTCAATTACAGCATTGTTTTCCTGGAGACATGAATACATAACAAAGCATAAAGGAAATTTTTTATCTATTTTCTGTTATTTTTATTTATTCTTCTTAAAACAACAGTAAATGTCCAATCAAAATCAAAATAAAATCATTTAAAATCTGACAAACCTTTTTATATACTCTATTAGTATACACGCTTCCCGACAGCATTACTTGTTTAAAAACAAACATACCGCAAAGGAGCGTGCAGCCTTATATGTATAGTCTGTTTTTGGACATTTTAGGTTTACGGGTGGGGGGGCCTGCAGAGTCGATAGGTAAAACGTTCGGACCACCTAGGTTCGATCCCAGGTGTTGCCATGAGAGTGGTCCGTCAAAAGTCGGTGGTTCTCTCCGGGTTCTCCGGTTCCTACACCTCTCTCACAACGATCTTCAACTCTATATTTCAGAATCTTCTATTTTCATCTTAAATATCTCCGATCAACCAAAACCGACTCAATCTGTCAAACTTTGTCGTTGGTGAGGGAGCCACTGCGGGCCGGATTTTCCGGAAACCTGTTACTGGCTCGAGCGCCGACTTCACTTTCAGTCAGTCAGTTTTACGTGAAACTGCATCTATAACTGGGCTACCACAGACCTGGTCAAAAGGAGCTTTATCTTGTCATACACGTGAGAACGTTTTTGAAGTTAAAGACCATGATAGCATAATTCGAATTGAATAATATTTTTAGCCGCCGTTACAAATGATGTTCATGAGTGGTACCTGTCGAAAGAAGAATGACTTGGGCTGTCTCTGTGATTTTGGTTTATGCGCGCTTTCATTTCGTTTAAATCTACGTCCTTGACGCCCACATCAGGGGAAAAATAACTGTTTGCAGCAATCACATGATGTCGGCTTTTTGGATAAGGCTGGATAGGTAAAAAAAAAACCTTTGTTTTCGGCTGAATTAAAGGCCCGATGAGAAGTAAATGCATCTGCAGGTATGATATATATATATATATATATATATATATATATATATTATATATATATATGTATATATATATAATGATAGTTATTTATTTAGTCATTTTTTAATGTAGCACCCCTTCTCAAACCACCAGAGTTAAATTTAAAGGTTGTTTTAAATTCATACTAGGCCCCATTGTGTTAAGTCTAATTTTATAAGTATTGATGACATTTGAGTGAATTTCCATTTACTTTTCTAACCCTGGCAGACCTGTATTAAAAGATAACAAAAATATAACAAAATTCTAATTTCAGTTCTTCTCTGTACGACCCGTCGGAAATTTTTTTTTACATATAGAACCCGGAATTATATTTAAGCCAGTCAGCTGTATTAAGGAGCTAGCTATTATACTGAGTGAGGCACATAATTGTAAAAGTAAACTTTTTATGCATGAGGTCAATAAAAAAATCCTGGCATAATTAATAACATAGGAATAATTGTTCACATGTATAGTTTGAGTAAGTAACACAATTGCTCTCTCTCTCTGAATGAATTGTATGGCCAGGCCCGCGTTCTATGGCCTCGCATCTAAGCCAACTTGAGCACAAGCGATTTGCTAATGATACCTCACCAATACTCTTGCGAGTTAACAGCTAAGTTGTTTGGCCTGACATCCCAGTCCAAGCCGACGAACTATGCTTGCTTGAGTACAAACGAGATATGGTTGATAATACACAAGTGCTCTTTGATAAACTGCTCATCCGCTTACTTGGGGTATTGGGAGCCTGCAATTGGCCGACTGGCTGTAGTTATCACACCTTTGCCCGACAGCTTCGGCCCAGAACTAATTAATTAGGGTCACCAATCGGATTGACCATGCACCTGAAAGCAGGCCTTTGTGACTCGTAATTAAAAAATTCATTTGAGGTCTTAACATTTCGGAAATACGAATATATTTTCGGTTCACCATTTTAAATTTTGGAAAAAACGAATTTTCGGAAATTCGACATTCGGAAATACAGCGCTCTACTGTAAATATATATAAATATATATATATATATATATATATATATATATATATATATATATATATATATGACCATAGCTAAAAATCATATTTCTAGCTTGATTTTATCTCCGGAAATATGATAAATCTTCCCGGTGAAATAAACACACTTTTTTTGGAGGAAACACATTTTTAGCTCAGCTGACTGTAAGTCATCTGAGCTATAGCGATCACTCTTTGTCCGTCGTCCGTCTGTCCGTCTGTCCGTCCGTCTGTCCGTTAACCTGGCACAAATCGTAACCGCTGGACCTAGAATCTTGTAACTTTACATTCTAAGAGGTCCATGAAAAATCTCCTTGGAAAACAAGAAATTAGGTCTCTGTTACTCATATCCTTCGAGCTATGGAACCCCAAGGTAACCCCCCCCCCCAGAATATTCAAAAATTTCATACAAAAACTTCAATATCTCATTAACTACATCACTGATGGTCATGATTTTTTGCATACATATTGATCCTGAGAAGTTTCATCAGTTCCTGCAGACTGGTGGCGCCAGCTGTATTTTTCAATTTTTTACGAATTTTTTTCTCTATTTTTGAGACCTTTAAAAATGTGAACATCTGTTAACAGGGCACAAATCGTAAAGACTGGACCTAGAATCTTAATTCTTGACACACTGAGAGACCTATGAAAAGTCTCCATGGAAACCAGAAATTAGGTCTCTGTTACTCATATCCTTTAAGCTATGAGGCCCCAAAGTACCCCCCAAGAATAGTAAAAAATTTCATACAATAACTTCAGTATCTCATTAACTACATCACTGATGGTCATTATTTTTTGCATACATATTGATCATGAGATGTTTCATCAGTGTCTGCAGACTGGTGGCGCCACCTGTATTTTTTTATTTTTTACGAATTGTTTTCCCTATTTTTGAAACCTTTAAAAATGTGAACATCTGTCAACAGGGCACAAATTGTAAAGACTGGACCTAGAATCTTCATTCCTCACATAATGAGAGACCTATGAAAAGTCTCCATGAAAACCTGAAATAAGGTCTCTGTTACCCATATCCTTTGAGCTGTGGGGCTCCCAATTACCCCCCAGAATAATGGAAATTTTGATAAAAACAAACTGCAACATCTCAATAACTACAACACTGATGGTCATGATTTTTGGCATACTTATTGATCAAGAGGTGTTCCATCAGTTCCTGTAGACTGGTGGTGCCACCTGCATTTTTTTTCAAATTTTTACAATTTTTTTCTCTCTATTTTTGAAACCTTTAAGGATGTAGTTATCTGTCAACAGTGTACAAATCGTAACGACTGGACCTGGAATCTTCATTCTTGATACACAGGGAGACCCATGAAAAGTCTCCATGGCAACCTGAAATTAGGTCTCTGTTACCCATATCCTTTGAGCTATGGCACTCCAAAGTACAGCTAAGAATAATGGAAAAATTGATACAAAAGCTGAAGTATCTGAACAACTAATGCAGAGATCACCATAATTGTTTGTATGGATATTGATCATGGAGTGTTTCATCAGTTTCTGCAGACTGGTGGCACCACCTGTATTTGTTCGGGTTTTTTAACGATTTTTTTCTCTTTTTTTGAGACCTTTTAAGATATGAACATCTGTTAACAGGGCACAAATCATAACATCTGGACCTAGAATCTTCATTCTTGACACCCTGGGAGACCCATGAAAAGAATCTGTGGAAACCTGAAATTAGGTCTCTGTTACCCATATCCTTCAAGCTATAGGACTCCGAAGTATCCCTCAGAATAATGGAAAATTTGATACAAAAGCTGAAGTATCTGAACAACTAATGCAGAGATCACCATGATTCTTTGCATTGATATTGATTATAGAGTGTTTCATCAGTTTCTGCAGACTGGCGGCACCACCTGTATTTCTTTGTTTTTTTTTACAAATATTTTTCTCTATTTTTGAGACCTTTAAGGATGCTGTCATCTGTTAACGTGGCACAAATTGTAACAACAGGACCTAGAATCTTTATTCTTGTCATGCAAGGAGGCCCACGAAAAGTATCTGTGGAAACCTGAAATTAGGTCTCTGTCACCCACATCCTTCAAGCTATAGGACTCCGAAGTATCCCTTAGAATAATGGAAAATTTGATACAAAAGCTGAAGTATCTGAACAACTAATGCAGAGATCACCATAATTCTTTGCATGGATATTGACCATTAAGTGTTTTTATTAGTTTCTGCAGACTGATGGAACCACCTATATTTTTTTTAAAGTTTGTGCATTTTTTTCTCTATTTTTGAGATATATAAATACAGTCACAATCTTGGCCTGTTGGTTAATCTGTTTGATGCTTCAGTTGAATGGGTATATACTACCATTCAGATGATAAAATTTCCTTTGCCGAATCTCGTCCCAGTCAGCTGAGCGTCATGACCCATGGGTCACTTGTTTAATTTAGTTGTAAGGATCCACTTGTGGGAAATGAACAACAACAAAAGCATTAGCATATGTATGCACCTAAATAATATACTTTGGCGATTATGATACAGAGTTTGTGAACACCTCACAAAGTTCCTTGCCTTTTTCTCAACAATAATACTTATAAATTCAATTTCCTTGGAATCGCTAAGCGCAGAGTATTTGATCAAAGGTGCCACATGCAGAGTGTCCTGTATTTTGTTTTCGGTTTTACCGCTGAGGTGCAGCAAGAATACATTTCTGAAGTCCATGGCTCCTGCGGCTACGAATCAATACATATATTCATATTGTGCAGGTTATAGCTCATAAGACTATTCAAGCAACATGCACAGGCGTACGTGTCTTACGAACTTTAATGCTTCTTTACACATCTTTCATTTGAGAGATTCTAAAACATGCGAGTGTAAGGAAGACCACATCAGATGTGCCTGAAGTACCAGTACCTCGAAGCAAATGCGTTGGGATTATTAAGGTGTGTAATCGTTTGACGTATGCGTGTCTTGTGGTCCCTGATGTTTTTCAACACTTCTTCAAGAGGCTTTTTTCGTACAAAATTGCTCTATTGTTGTTTAGGAACAGACGGTCATGATGGAGATGACATTAAGACATCAATAACTTAATTATTAGCACCCTGAGACTTGTCACACGATGAACTGAACATGGACGCTATTATTAACTCAGCTGACAGAATGTTATTTTAGCTGTAGCGATGTTTGTTTGTTCGTCAGCAATCCGGTTGTGGATAACCCTATCAGCTGGAAGTCAACTATTACTTAACACTATGGGGGTCCTGGACAACTCACGTAATGCACCATTATTATATATTGATTTGTAGAGAAAGACCTTCTCTCCTTTTTATTTCCTTTTGAAATCATTTTACGATTACAAGTATAATTGCAAGGATCATGGCTGGAAATCATACTTTTAGCTTAATTTTATCCTGGAAATATGATAATTCAACCAGATGAAATAAAACACAGAGAGAAATTACGCAAGCTTCCAGGTCTGCAAACAATGAAAAACAAAACAGGTGTCTTATTTACCACCAGTTGTTCATCGGCTTTTCGTATAATCCTGAAAATGTCGGCGGGTCAGTCACATAAACCGTAGTAAATTAAAACAACAAATATCATAAACATATTAATATATTATATGTGTGTATTTGATCACAAAAATAAACCAATATATTGAATAAATAATCTTATCTTATTCTTTAAAATGTATTTGTGGCCTGCTCACAACAAAGTGGTAAATACAGGCAAAATAATCTTGGATTATTTGCTTTGCTGTACACAATTCTATGTACTTATTGACACATGTTATAATTAAGGAATCACTCTGTAATATTAACCATGTTATAATCGTAAGCCCTATCTAAATGAAAAAATCCTTTCTTCTTTTCATTTGCACTTTTCTATGTCAGGGAGATGTATCTGGTTACTGCAAAGAGAATGAATGGATGGGTGCCCGTGGTCTACACTTGGTAATAATTCGTCAATATAATATCAGGTAAATTAGAGAACACATTCAGTGAATATGTAATTAAGTGTGACCAACATTGATATATAGAGTCCGTCTCGTTCCTCAGGCCCATGTGTTGAAAACCCCAATCCAGCAGTTTACTATGGCATTTATTGGTTATACTTAAGATAGACTTAATTGGCGATCGAATGTGTTCTGATGCCCTCTGTATGATAAATGACTTGTCGGACAATTTCAAGAAAAGGTCAAGGATAGGGTATTTCCGTGAACACTACAGGGTGTTATGTATATGTTCTAGTTTCAATCACTGAAGCCGAATTCTGATTTTGTTAAGTGACTGTTTTATTTAAAAGCAGTCATTTTAAATCTACAATGCTGGAACTGTTTCTAATTCTTCATGACCGTTGTTACCATGACTGGTATTCCTCATAATTTCAGAACAATCAAAACCACGCCCAGGGACAGCACGCTAATCCAGACCGAGCTCAATACGACTGATATCAAGGGGATTAAGTATACCTTTATCCCAGGATTTACCCACTGGTTTGGGCAAAATAGGTTTAAAACAGCAGTCATTCTTCCTAGCCGGGTATGTATCTTTTAATTTCATATATTACTTAAGCAGTAATATTGCAGTTTGATTATCTGAAGGTTCAGAATCTAATTTTATTTCAGTAAAACAGGGTTGTTTCATTTCTTTAATATGTGCAAGTACATGCTGTCAAGTCCCAAATTTATCCCCAGAATTAAAAGCAAACTACACGCTTTCAGGCCAGTTCAAGCCAGCCGACATTTTGCAAGCCGAGTCCAGCCACGAAACTCGGCTTAATTACCTCTGGAGTCAGCCGTCTTTTTCTCCAAGCCAGCCGCATTTGTGTGGCTAACACGGCTCCGGGCTCTATTTTACCATTCTTCTTATTAAAGTTCTTAAATTGGTTTATTCCGAAATACGCAGTATTCTAACTAAAAAAAGCCCTTGAAAATTTTTATAATAACGGACTAAAACACACCGGCATTTTCAACTGTTTCTAGAAATGATTTAAATCCCGTTTTAATCTTTATTGAAAGTAGGTGCAGACAGTGGCAGAAATATTATGATTTTTAGATCTAGTTTTTTTTAGCCACGTGCAGGTTTCCTCTCTGTAGCTAACACACCGCAAGTTGGGGAGTGCAGTCCAAGGATGTGCCGAAGATGCCCAAACGTTTGCAATAGTATGTGTAATACTAATAGTTCGATTTTGGCTGAAGACAAGAGTTCAAAAGCAAAACCTTCACGGCCGACTGACTTCATGTCTCCAGTTTACCTGTTTTATGCATGGCTATGGTTCAGTGTGAGTAAGCACAGTTTACTAGCTTATGTCTGTTTACCATAACAACATATACTGTGTGGTCAGAGGCACGTGCGATTTTGCGCATGACCATCAAACTCCAAAGCAAGGAGAAGTAACAATAAAGAAGACATAACGATTTGAAACTTCAAAATCTCCATTTGTAAAGTTACATGGTACGGCCACCAGGTGGTCTGAACGGGATGGTCATGTTTTGTGTTAATGATCGTGCCTGGTGCAACCTTATTTTCACTTCTTCGCGGGAGTAAGCAAACGGTTTTAAAACTAAATATTTGCAGACACCAAATATGAGATTAAGGAGGAAACACTATATATTTCATGTATATTTAACCACAGGCCAACGATATAACATGGTTTAAAGCTCATTAAACGGTAGGGGATTGTTGTTAAGGTAAATTGAACACTATTTAAACCAAGATCAACACAAATAGCGATTCAAGCGCCTGTGATTTAACATGCGTTTTGAGGACCTGAACTGATTTTTTGTGTCATTTTGTATCGTCTTGTGGTTTTCTTTATTTCGTTTGAATATAATTTTCATTAAACTCTAGGGGTACCCCTTTGACATGAACCCTCCCCTGTGACAAAATATTCAATTGAGATACATGCGAATAACCAGAAGGGGCGACAGCTTAGCCAGTAAAGATTTATTCCAGTAGATGGCAGCAGATTGCTAGTGGGACGCTCTCTTGGAATGTGCTTCCTCAAATGGACTGAATAAATCGTTCAGGAGCAAGGGGGGGGGGGGGGGGGGGGGGGGCACCGCAAGCTTTTTTAAGGGTTCCAGACCAATCTTTGCGGACCTTTTTTAAGCTTTGTCATTAGGGGGGGGGGGAAGGGGGGGGGGGACAGCGCAAGCTTTTTTAAGGGTTCCAGACCAATCTTTGCGGACCTTTTTTAAGCTTTGTCATTAGTCCTCCCGGGTTGGACGTCCTTCTCCTAAATCCTGTATCCGCCCCTGTCTTTTTGTTATTCACGAAGTAAATTGATCCATAGTTAACAAGTGCGGCAAGATATTGAAAAACCTGGAAAGTTAAAATATATTTATACAGTTTATCTGCCCAGGAGAAATTAAACTATTTCAACAGGTTTAAATATGATATCAGGCAAATTTCTTTTTATTATATATATAAAACAGGGGCATCAATACATGTGGGATGGTCAATGTAATCATCCCCCTACTGTCAAGAGAATAACATTTATATATCGGAAATAAAATACACCTGGCGGATGGCGGATAGCGAGGCTGGCAAATGAACGAGGTAAATAAGTAGTTAGGAAATCGGGACTTTGTCATTCGTAGGCGGTAGGCGAGGTTGGCGGTTAAACAAGGGGCGAATGAAAGAGGTTAGAGTGTATAATGATAATGAGGATTTTTATACTTTTGTTACGTTTCTGAGTTTATACCATGAAATATCATATATCTGAACCTGGTTTAGAATTAAGTAATCTAGCTAGAATAATCATCATACCTTATTTTTATAAACCTTTTGCTTAATTGTAATATATTTGAGATTTGTCACAACACAGACAATAAAAAGTATATATAATATATATATTTATATACATATCCATATATACAATACATACATGTATATGTGTGTGTTTAACTGTAGTCTATAAAGAGTATGATTACTCCCCCCCCCCCCGACACACACACTTGAAGATAAACTGACGCCACTAAATAAGAAACTATATTGGAAATGCTATCCGCGCTCAAAAAACGTACCTCATATGTCAAGGTAATTTGCCAGAACATCCCAGGTCTAGCGATTACCAGCCGTGCCTTGATATATATCACACTAATAAATGCAGTCTTAAAAGTCTTACATTATCTTTTTGCATTGTTCATAATCGCGAATAATGATGGAACAAAAGAGAATAAAACTAAGAAATACAATTTCAGCTCTAGTCCATCATAATCGGTAAGCTACATATAGATTAAATTTTTTTACTATTAAAAAAAAAAACAAAAAAAAAAACTGGTAATGTACCAGTGTTGCTCGCAGGTGGTAGGTAAACAAAAATAGTGCCATCTGTAGTTTACATGTATATACTCGTAAAAGTCACATGATCAATGTTTGGTACAAAATGTAAGTAAAATCAAATATCAAATACAACAGTGAGCGAACATAAGTTTAACTAGCTAAGGTAATGCTATCCCTCACATAATTTTTTTTTAATTTCCTGGCTTGAGTTGGAAGAACTGACAAATATCATTTTGACTCAAGTCAGCATAAGTGCATAAATAGGCGATACTTGCAATTAACATTGACATACCAGTCATTGGATCATTATGCTCGGTACTGGTCATAACACTATGAATACAAACACTTGTGGTTAAAAAGCAATGTTAAAATAAAGTAAAGAAAAATCTTATAATAATTCAGCACACCTCATACTTATTTAGTCATCTTTTGATCATCTCTAATGAATAATTAAGCCATGAAATGAAAGCAGTTATATTTTTTTTTGGCTTGCAAAAGTTAGGACGACCTAAAGCTTACAAACAAAATACCAGTCCCATGATCAATATTACCACATGACTTGGAGCTGACAGTTGCGGCAGTTTCTACTGTATTCAGTTACCGACATAACGTTGTATCTATTGACGTATTCTATATAAGGAATATTTTTTCCAAACGGTGAGGCAGAAGCGTTGGGCAGGGGCGGATCCAGGATTTAGGAAAAGGGGACGGGGACGGGGAAGGGTTCCACCATGGAGGACTAGTGAAAAACCTAAAAAAAAAGATCATGCACCAGGTCCGGAAAAGGGGGGGGGGGGGGTCCAGGCCGCAAAATTTTGTTGAAACCCTTGAATAAAGCTTGCAGCGGATGAAAAATTGGGGTCCGGACCCCCTGGACCCCTCCCCTAGATCCGCTTCTAACCCCCCCCCCCTTTTTTTTTCCGGACTTGGGAACATTTTTATGGGTTTTGCCAATAGTCCTTGAGTGGACCCCTCCTTTCTTAAATCCTGGATCTGCCCGTGTGAAGGCATAAGAAAGTATAACTGTAGGTACATACACCTGTTGATCACAAATGATGCATCATTATTTTACAAGGTATTATGCGAGACCACATTTGGCTGGATATAAGTTTGGCATATAAAGTTGATGAATAAAGTAAATTTATATAACCACTCCTTTGTCGTTTTTCCGAGTGGTGAGTAAAACTATAAGAATATATTACCTTAGCAGTATACACCCAGTAGTCATAAATAGCATGTCATACTGAAGCGTATGGTTTAAGCTATCATTTGAGACAAAATGTCACTGGATACGTTTTGCATATTAAGTAGTGTGGGCCTTATAACCACTCTGAAGTCGTTGTTCTTGAATTAAAAAAAAATATGTATATATACATCATCAGACATAAAACATAAATCTGTTCAATGAAAACTACCATTTTCATACTGCTATCAGGCATTTTTATCACCTACACATGTATACCTATCAAGTACACATGGTGAAAATTGGTCACCAAGAGGGTACCGATGATCCAAATTTTGGGGTCTGGCTGAAGTACTAATTATATTACCTTTATTATCTGAGAAAGATTAATATTGACAAAACCATTATTACCATGTTTAATAATTCAGTAATTTCCAGTGAACCAACTTGTGCACTGGAGTGCTGGTTTACAAATATATCTGATAAGTTAAAGTTGTGGAATAACAAGTATAGCTATCTTGCCACACACCAGGAAATCCGTGAAACCAAATCAATGGCCTTTGTATCAAAGGTCATGAACGACGTACTGCATCCCCTGCATTTAGAATTCAGCTTTTTACCTTCAGGTAAACGCTTAGATGTTAAATTCTGCAGAGTAACTCGCTTTAAAAGGTATCTTGTGTCATACAATATTAAACTTTTTAACTCACAACCCTCTATAGATATTTAATGTTTTGAATTATGTGTTTTATCTGCAGCTTATTTTTACATGCATAGTCTAAAAGTTTTGTGTTATTTTTATGTATTTATTTGTATTTGTATTTATCTATTTATTTATGTAATGAATTGCAAGTCAACAACAAATTCCTGGAAATTATGGCAAATAAATGTTATTTCATCTTATCTTATGATTACAATAAGCACACCGAATTTAAGGACAACCCATGCAGAAAGGTCATCACGTACAAGCGCTGAGCTTACGGGACCAGCAGTTTTGCAGGTGCAATAACTATTTACAGTACCGTAGAGCTGATCCAGCCGATTTTTAACATATTCATGACAATATTGTAGAGATAATAAAGATACTTTATATATGCATGTAAACAATATTTCACTTTATAAAAAAAAATCACCCTGGTCTCACTATGGCCCTTTTTAATGGAGCTATCTATATAACACCTGTTACAGGTGCTCTTTTTATTATGTGACACGGGCATAACTCCTGTTGTGGCACTCGTGTCTGGCCGCGTATCACATTCTATGTTTAATCCGGACTGGTTGAACTCTCGTTGTCATGTTAGCCTTGAGTTTTCTCGCCTGGCCGAGGTTACCTGACGAGCCTGGTATGTGGAGACACACAGCGCTGTTTTTCTAGAGAATTCCTGAAACGCGTGTTTACTGTGTTGTGCAAGATCTTATGGACTGTTCGAGAAGTGGAAAATTCTCGGCTTGGGTGTGAAGGTATATAAGGGGGCTGTTTTTTTTTAAACCAGGCAGAGAGAAGGAGCAGAGCAGATTTCAGCGGACGCAGAAGCGTGTGTCAGTTTCTAGGACCTTATCCGACGAATGCGGCAATTATAGATTTTTCTAAGACTTTCTCCTGGATTTTATGCATTTGGACTTCAGTTTACTTTCTGGATTGTTACAAGAGCTTTGCACTGGACTGTCATTCTCCGAGAATATACATTTAAGGAACTTATCGTGGTGACGGTGTTGGTATCCAGGTACTGTGCACATTATTTTCTGTGTGATTGTATTGATTTGTTCCTATACCGCTGTTTTACTGTATAATTGTATTGATTAAGTGTACTGTATTGCTAGGTTTGTTTTAAGAATAAATTATGGTTATTTGTTAACAAAAAACAACTGGCTCCTTTATCCATTTCCCGCTGCCTAGTGTTACGGAATCTGATTGTTTTTTTTTTTTATCTTCATTACAAAATTTGTGTTCATCACGCATACGTGATCTGTTTATATTAGGTTCCGTAACACACCCCAATGCATATATTCTTGTCTGGGAGTAGGCCTATGTACCCTGGTATATATGGTAAGAACGCACCTTTATCAATGCCAAGGAGATAGTACTCCAAGGTTCTCCCTGAAGCAGGATGCCAAATGCAGATAAATTATTCAGTCCGAGCGTCTCCCGAAGGAAAGGGCACTGTGTCAGGGTCGCATAGCGACACGGGAAGCCATCCCATGATCCCGCGCCACTGGGAGCTTCGCGGAGTAGGATTGGACAAGGATAAACTATGGAACATGTATAAATAATTACTGTTGATAAAACTCAAGTTTCTGCAAGAGAAACAAGCCTTATAAACCGTTGAATGTGCTTTTAATATCGACACAGCGTCTTGGGTGAGTATATATGGTAGCTGTGTATTGTCTGATAACTCGTGCTGTGTTTTAGTTGACAGCGATGCGTGCTTGTGTTGTGTGTATTCAGTGGCATAATGTTGTGACTATGGGACCCCCGACCTGTCAACTCAACAGTTTACTGTATGTTGTTGGCTCGCAAGGGAGTGCTCCATAATTTAGCACGCCCAAAGTTCATTAGATAGGCTAATCCCTTATGCTAAAAGGTGAGTATCTAAGGTTATACATAGTTACTTACCAGTATGACAGGTACTTTGACCAGACTGATTAAAATTAGTTAAAGAATAATTAACGTCTAATATTAATAATGAGTTAATATTTAAAGTAGATTAGAAATTGATGGATTACAATTAAAATATTTTGAAAACTTTAATTTTGAAGTTCAGTGAAATGGCCTATTGCTAATATTATATTATTTGTTTTTAAACATTTTACCCTTGTGTATATTAGGGTAAATTTATAAGTATTTTGACACATTAATTGAATAGCTAATTTGGTCTAAAGATGGTTACCAAAAGTGCGTAGTCCATGTACGCAAAGTTCGTTTTTCATACACAATTGTATTATGCCTAGTGTATTCCATGTTGAAAGGTGCCCCATAGCTGAAGATTTCTTTTTTTGCAAGCCATTTCACCATATATTTATTGTTCAATACTTCATAATTGAAGTTCATATCTATATTTTAGCAGCAAAAGCTGGTTTGAATAAATCATAATATTGATAATTTCCAACATGATCTCAGTAAAAGTTTATGTGGTACTGGTGTTTACACTTCAAACATTTAGAAAATACCAGATGATAAAAAATGACAACGCAATTCAACCAAATGGTAATTACATCGATCTTGTCTCCAAAAGACTGATGTCAGAAATAACATTTATAGCAGTTAAAAATAGAAAATGTTCTCACAACGTAGGCATACAGCCTACACATACTGATAAATGGAAACAACTCGGTTTAAAAACTCTTATGAAGGGAATTTTGCCGACTACGTATGCAGACTATGCATATGGGCTGTGACTTTGCATTAATGAAAACAACCTTAATAATTATGACAAACATCTGGCTATCTGGCTTCCTCCCATAGATTACAATGTTATTCAAACTGCAGTGTATTGCACAGAAAAATCTGTGAAAATCTCCATTGTTTGATATCCCAGCTGGGTCGACCAGCTCCAGAACAAAGACATCCCCTTAAACAAGTGGGAGGCTCAGGCCTTTGGCCAGGGTAAACATACTGCCCAGTCTTACACTGGTAAAGAGTTCTTTGATTAAAAGCTTAAATAAAACACATAGTGATCCAGATTACCTCCAGAATTTAATGGGTTTCTGCTTAGA
Source organism: Sipunculus nudus (assembly GCA_026874595.1). NCBI lineage: Eukaryota > Metazoa > Annelida > Sipuncula > Golfingiida > Sipunculidae > Sipunculus > Sipunculus nudus. Next base: position 71,952,731 of record CM049314.1, read on the forward strand.
TGTTAAAAAGTTACCCTGAGCCTCAACAAATTTTATCAAATTCTGTTAACATTTTAAATGATCCTGCCAACAGACAAACCACATGACCATAATTGAAACATTATTTATATAGCTCTCCTGCTAGTGAAGGTACAGTACAACAGTGTCTTGTTCAAAACAAACCCTTGATTACCAATACACAACCGTCATCATGAAACAAAGTCATGCAAGGAACGGGCAAACTATAACCCACAGGCCATGCCAGGCTCACAAAGTTTGTGTGGCCCACAAATATACTTGCACATTGATGTCAATTTGTCCGGTCAGAGACATTCTAACATAAAAAAACAGAGTGGTGACTGAGATATTACATTTGTCCCATGGTTGGTTTCTCACTTTCTCTGCAAGATTTGTCCCAGATGGTTCAGTTTATTATTTTAGTTCAGTTCAGTTACATTTATATCAAATATTCAAGAGACAATCTAAAAATAGCATTAATTAACTTTATTACGGCAGTTACCACAACTCTAATACACATGTCAATCATAGATATTGTGCAAAGTATACATGTCTGTATGTTTTATAATACATGTATACTATATGCCAATACATTCTACAGTAAAGATTGCAAGTTTTCAACAGCAGTGCTTCGTAAAAACATCCGTATAAAAATTAGTACCCAATTTGTTGCTCTTGAACTCATAATTGTTTCTAAATTCTTATATTAAATTAATTACCATTATTATTATTATTATTATACATAAAGACAAAATTTAATAGGAGGGATTACACAGTCTACCTTTTATGGTTATGCGTTTGAACTGTGTGGCAGAGTTCGGATAACTATATCTAAAAACTGCACTGCTATGACTGGGCCCCTCATTAGTAATCATAAAGGTTTACTCCGGTGGATAACAATCAGCCTGTGATGCCAGCATCAAGACCAAATCAAGAAAACCAGTATTGATGTATTGAGAAAACCATAATAGTCTTGTCAGGCTCAGGATTTTCCTGTATAATGCTGCGGGTCTGGGTTAACTATTGTAGATCAACATTGGTCAATATCCATTCTTTGTGTTTAGTGTGTATGGAATATTTTATTGGTGAGAAACAAAATGGTTGAGCTGAAGACTCAGTCATAGCTTTTTCCAATTAAAGCATATATATATATATATATATATATATATATATATATATATATATATATATATATATATATATACACATATATATATATAAATAAATATTATATATATACATATATATATATATATATAAATAAATATTATATATATACATATATATATATATTATGTAAATATATATTTATACAGGTAAAGCATCACATTGCTACCATGTGAATTTTTTTTTTAACAGCAATATCCAAACATATTTCAAATTAATGCTTTTTCCTCTCAAGAATTTATGCTTACAAATAAGGGTGGGATCACATGAGGTCCTTCTTAAACCAAAATATATTTGTTACCTATGCTGTTATTGCTGTAAGGGATAAGATAAATCATCTGGACAGACAATATTTAAAAATAATACAGGTAAATTGCTGTGCTTTTATGAGCATGATTATACGATAGTGATCATGGAAAAAAAACAACACATTACAATAATAATAAGTAGTCGTCACTAGATATTGTAAATATTTAAAGATTAAATGTTACAAGTTGATCAAGTACTCTATAGCTCTGTCAGTTCATGGTGGATGACAGGGCTCAGCATGAACAGTTAATTGCTTGCTCAGGGCAAGTGAAAGTTCCAGAAAATGGTGAAAGAACTACTAAAAGTTAGCTCCAATTTGCCTTACTCTGCAAGTGGGTCCAACATATACTTCAACATACAGGCCTTAATCTGAACTAATCTTCAGTAAGCCATCATCTTTCTTGGAGAAATGAAATCAGATTGATAATACAGTTTTATCCTCAGTCACCTGTACACTTATATTTAAATTACCAAAGAGAAATAAACATTTGAATGTGACTATTGTCAAACATGCGATAAAACATGCAAAACAATCACGTGAAACACAGTTTGTCCGTGGTTGTGATCACTGTTTTTGTAGGGCAAGTAGAAACTAGTTGTTACTGGACAAATATTTTCATAAGTTAATATAAAACCCTTGATGGTTACAGATAGATCACCCTTTTCAGAATGTTTGCACTGACAAACTTATTGATAATATCTCACCACTACAGCTATTATGATATGGATAATGTTTGAATTTTTCATCGTCCTAGTGGTAACGCTGTGTTAATTGCCGAGTCTGTGTCCTTGACACTATCTTGGACATCTTGTGTAGTGATAGCGGTATCCTGGCAACCAGCAGGAAGTTGCACAGCCATATTCAGGGTAAAAGTTAATCCCTGGTTTTCAATAAAACAACACTAGAGATGTATTGTTTTGGTTGTGCCTTAGATACTGAGGGTTTGTGAATCAGGTTTTAATGTTACTATGATGTAATTGTAAATGCAAACATTTATGAAATTTCAAGCTATTCTCTGTTTTCATGGTTATTAATATATAATTCAAAATATTGCCTGTAATGCTTGTTTATATAAATAAAGCCCTTTCTGGTCTAAATGTGGCAGTCTTTAACATATATTTAACATGTAAGCAGTGGTTGATTAAAATGGAATAAGAGAGGGAACGTAAGGAGAGCACTGGATAAAGAAAGTAATGTTTGATCATTTCTTCAGAAAGTCTCACAATCTTTTTTTCCCAATTTTTTAGGACTCTAAACTAGTGTTGGAAGTGGCTTCCTAATAGATAATAAATTGGAGATCAGGTGTAAGTTCATCACAGTCACCAGTAAAAATTGCTTGAACTCTATGAGTATGAAATTTCTGATCAAATATGAACCTTTACATATTCTCAGTTCATATATAGGCCTAATATTGGCTCATATAACTGATAACTCTACATTTATTTGTATATAGTAAACTTAGCAATGAATCTGTTAGTAAACACAGATTGTTCTAAAGTTTGTTCACATGATATTATGAAAGCATACCTTCTGTCATTATAAAACCTAACCTTTTTTGAAAAAAACTGTGATTGATTTTGGCAATACTGGACATATCATCTGCATCAGCTGACCATTCATCAATTTATCATTATAATCCATCATCCCAACACTAATCTAAACTGACTAATCTTCCTTTTTTCTGTTACTCAAATCACTGAGTTATGAATCATGACAATAATTCATGTGAATGCAGGAAATGGTTCAGCAGTTGGCATGATTATTACAGGATATTTTGATCACTTAATAATTAACTGTCTGTTACATCATGTGTTGCATGGGAGTTCATTAAGAAAAGATCATTCAAATGTCAACTTCACCTGGTTTAGTTTAATCAACAAGTCATGGAAGAGAGGATGCATGGAGCATTTTACATTCAGATTCTAAGAGTGGAAAACAAACACTAAAGTCTAAATATTAAGACTTTACTTGGGGAGGTTCTGGTAACTGGATGCCCCAGAAGCAGAAGATAAAAGTGATATAAATAATCAGGTATGAAAATATTATATATTTTCTTTAGAAATATTTTAATAACGTCTTGATTTTTATTGTTCATGAAAGTCCTTGACATGTAGGTTTATATATAATATAATATAAAATTCATATAATAATTCTAATTTAGTAATATACAAAAACAGATGCACCTCTACTCTCTCTCATGCTAGGCTTTAAACCAAGAACTACCCAACCACCCAAATAATTGATAAATAAACTGATTAGGTAAAGGTTAACACCAAAATAGTCAAGTTGAGATCACATGCTTCACTGCAGTGCTGCTCATTTATCAAGTTGGTACTTTCATTTTCTCCCCAGCTCAAAGGGAAGAAAGTTACACTTTTACTTTATTAATAACACCTGGTCTCTATTTTACTTTCCTTTCAAAGTGACAGGACCAGTGATCGATTATAATTGATGATGCAGTCCAATAATAAACTACAGAGTTATGTACTTAAAATGTTCCAAGGCTTTTTGATGAGGGAAGGTATGCTTTCACATAATTTATGAGAGTAAACAGTTTTTTTGGTTAATTGATAAATTCCTCTCTTTGTTTACTATTTATGCACCTTAGGCCATAGAATTATAAGATATATTAGCCAATATGTGGGCCTGTATATTTATTGAGAAACTGCATGGACATGCATTGGTCAGAAATTTCATACTCTTCAAGGTCAAGTGATCTTAACTGGTGATCGATCATGAAATTACAACTGGTTCCCAACACTTATCAAAAGTGAATAATAACCGATCATCATTTACATACATATGCAGTTGATGAATGATTATGATTAAGGAAATGACTCCCAACACTACTTTTCAATCAATATTCATTAACCCCGTTCTGTTGTCCATCACTGAGTGTCAGCCACATTCATATTCCTACTTACACAGTTATTGGCTTGCCAAGTTGGTATTGTAACAGAAGTAAGTCTTTTAGTCTTGGAATTAAAAATCATCTGGTTCATATTTGTAAGGTTTCGAATGTTTGCCATACAGACTGTCCACTCACATCCTTTAATTGATATAATTTACCATGTTACCAAAAAACATGCAGAATATCTACTTGTGAAGCTCACATAAGTATCTTAGTGAAATGTTTCAAAATGATTAAAATCTGTCATTAACATTCACACTTAAAACATTTAATTTCTGAATGAGCACACAGGGCACAAGTTCACACATCAACAATTGTAGGTCACTTGAGTCATGGCTGTCTGAGCTCTGTGGGCCATGGGTCACAAGTTTATATGCCAAGCATCATTGGTACACCTGTACTCCCACTTCCAGCTCATTTCATGTTATTTGTGTAATTGACAAGATGCAGTATTATACTTGTACATTTACCTGTTAGTAGGTGGTGGGAAATTTATAAATCATTGAGGTGTTTGGAAAAAGGTGATCAATACATTGTATTTGTAATACACAATGTAAGTAGCACTCAGTGACCTTATAATCGTGGTGGTGTCACGCGGGTCGGTGTCCGGAGAACCTGTCATTAACTCTGTGAATGTTTACTCAGTGTTGTCGTCCCTGCTCAAGTGGCCTTATTCTCATGTTGCCATGGTGATGTAACGCAAGGAACATGTCCAACAAGGTCCAGAACATGCAGCATATGTTGTAGTGTTAATTTTGTGTATGTCACTCGTGAACTGTCCTTGTGCTTTAAGGAAACATGGCAACAGTGTTTTGTTTGCTTGACTCATTAGTGTTTTTCATTGACTTAATTCCTATATTGTACAACAGAATTGATCAGATAAATACTCTAATTTCATTAAATGACCATTATTTCATTTTGTTTACATTATTTTCAACCAAATAGGTCTGCATAAGAAAGCTTTCAGGAAGACTACTGTGTGTTTTCATTTTATCTAAAAAATACTGAGATGCTGATTTGATACTGTATTCTTTCAAAATAATTTAATTTTAGGGGAGAGTTTCACCCCATTTTGAAATTTTGTAAAATTGTGCCTTGATATTAATGAACACCTGTGTTTTTTTACTTGGGGGAGGGGGGGGGTCAGATAAATTGTCCTAGCTCACAAAAAAATCCATTCGGCAAAAACATGGTGAATCATTATTACCTTCAAAGATGAATGGGTTGCGTCCTTCTTAACATACCCCACAATTCAGAATCTGGTCATTTTTTAGGTAAATTTGCAAACTATGAACAAACAAACCTTTCTTCAGCAGGGTTAGACACCTACTATATATCGTACCTGCCAAGTCGGGTAGCTGTTTGATAAAATTCACCTGCCCAAATGTGTTTGTCACATGCCTGAATGTAGTCACTAAAATATTGAATTGTTAAAACTTGTTTGTTTGAATGTTTTATTAATTCAGTATATAGTAAATACGTTACAATGGTATCTTCATTCACATATATAGAGAAACATGTAACACTTAATTGAGTGCAAGGTACTTAAAGCTTTTGAAGCTCGCTCCTGATTTCCAAGATGATAATTTTATGATGGAAAGAGGGATGTGATTTTTATCATATTGATGAATTTGAAATATAGATAACTTGTTCCTGCTGAGTAGTGTTTGTAGTCCATTCCATTTATAGGGTGCAGACTGCTGATAATTATGTGGAGAGACTGATATTCAAAGAGTTCTCAATGAAAATATCACATTCCAGTGAATGCAGTTATTGAAAAGGATACTGGTAAAGAAAATTGGAGTAAAATTGTGAATATATTATTTATGAGAAAAAAGTAAGATTTTCATGTCAGGTTGACAGAAGCAATATAAGTTATTTGGAAAAACAATTGTTCTTTAATATCAAATATTAGATGTGGACCCTGTGCCTGCCTTATCGAGAAGGCAACCCAAGTTTTCACCTGCCTGAAAGCCTTAGTCACCTGCCCCGGGCAGTGGGGCAGTGGTAAATGTTGACCTCTGCTACAGTGATGAAAACTTACTACCTCCTTGCAGAAATATAATTATTTCAGACCCAGACATGGTACCTTGTAGGGTATGACTGTTTCAGTGTTTGCGACAGTAGACAACAATACAAGACATTAATGGGGAAACCTGGATAGTATGTATGTAATGCAAAACAACACAGGTTTAGGGCCTGTTTTTGGTTATGCTGTATGGTAAACCCCTTTATTACTTGAGTGTTTGTGCAGCCCTGTGTGAATTAGGGTCATTCTATAGGTTATACCATGGCTGTCCACAATAAAAACCAGCTTTAATGTGTATTCATACACAGTGTATTGCCTCCAGTGTTAGATCAAACAAGGATTTATACCATTCTGTACATGTGTTATACATGGCCACAAAGTATCAGGGATTTAATGAGTTAGATTTCACAGGGGATCTAATAAGAGAATTTTAATGCCGCACTCCTTAAGTCCATGACCAACCATTAGGGGGATATTTATTCAATTCGAATTTCATAATAAAAATGTATGTTGTAAGGATAATAAACCTGAGCCATGAACCTACAACAAGGGCACAAAATAGCATTCACATTAAATCCATGAAATTAATTAATAATCAGAGAAGTCTTGTGTTTTACAAATATGTATCTGAAAAACTAAGGTCAGTCAAGTTTGTTGGTCACTGCAAAAATGTAGCCATATTCTTTAGCTGCTGATTGCTTGACGTCATATAACACTTTAAAACACAGACACTGCTGAAACAAAGGCATCTACACAAGCAGGGAAACATTCAATATGTCAGAAGATGGTAAAGAGGCAAAGAAGTAGTTTTAAAAACACACTTGGAATTTAACTAAGAATCTTTAATGCCATATGTCATTTAGTCATCTCTTGTGTAGTTTTCTGTGATATTGTACAAAAATTGCAGTTTTTTAGAATATTATCCTGGGAAAAAGGTGGGAAAAGGTTAGCTTATTATCGTACCATTTGATTAGTCTTTCTTCACTCTTTCTGGCTGGTTGTCCATCAGCAGAGCACCAAATTAAAATGTAAATATAGACAGTCTAGGTTGAGAATAGGAAGTTTGAGATCAGGTCACATCAGTTTGAGATTAGGTCACATCAGTTTAATTTCTACAATGCACCATATTGAGAAATCATAGAAACCCCAAGCCATTAGCATTAAAAGGAAAGTTCCTTTCTGAGTTTCATGTGATAACCATGTAAAGTTTTAAAAAAATTGGCCATTCTATTTCACTCATCCAATTGAGTACAGAAGGCCTCTTACTAGTTTGGTATTTAGCAGGATTTAACAGCATCAGAGAAAAGGGTGAATGGTAAAATTTTGATTACTACCTCCAAGAGGTTTATGTGTTTACCTGTGTTTGTTTGTTTGTCTGCTTGTCTTGGCAGGGATATGTGCTCTACTGAATGTTACTCTTGTTTGATATCATTTCCATCTGACAGTGATTCTCATAATAATAATAATATATTTAATTTATATAGCACTAATTCAACAAAATAGTTATCAAAAGCGCTTTACAAGACGCAAAGCACAGTTTTACTAAAACATAAAATGTAGATTCCTACTAAAGCAAAGATTCACAAAAGAAAACCCTAATTTCTAAGAACTACCAAATGCTAATATAAAAAGGTAAGTTTTAAGATTTCTTTTAAAAGAAGCTAAAGATGGTGAAGCTCTGATTAAGTGCAGAAGTTCATTCCACAACCTTGGTGCCACAGCTGAGAAAGCTCTTGAACGACACATCTCACTTCGTGCTTTAGGGATCACTAAAAGCCCTTGGTCAGATGACCTAAGCTGCCTGACTGGAACATAAAAAGTTAAGAGGTTCCTAATGTAAATAGGCGATTGACCATTTATGGCTTTGTATACTAACAATCAAATTTTAAAGTCAATGCACTGTTGCACTGGGAGCCAATGGAGTTTTTTAAGTAGTGGTGTAATGTGGTCGCGCTTCTTAGCACCAGTTACAAGCCTTGCAGCTGCATTCTGAACTCTGTGTAGCTGGTCCAGTAACTTGCTAGGAAGACCACATAGCAAATAGTTTGAACAGTCAATCCTTGAACTGATGAACGCATGAATTAATGTTATTAGTGAATCTTGAGTTAGGAAACCCTTTATCCTAGCTATATTACGCAGGTGGTAAAAAGCCAAACTACAAATTATTTACATGGTTGTCAAGGCAAAGCCCTTGGTCAAACACTACCTCCAGGTTTCTAGCACTGTTTGTTGGCACAACTACAGAGTCAAATATGTTAAGAGTTTTCAACTGAATTTTTGTCCTAATGTTTCAGAACAAGAAAAAGAGTCGAAAACAGCGTCAAAAGCCTTCACCATAATGAACATAAAGAACTTGCAGTAGTACAATAGTACACATGCAGTAGATACCAAGCATACTTAAAGATCGTTCAAGTATATGCTCCACAATAAACTTGTTTTTTTGTTCACAAATGCTATTTACTTACAAGTTACTATTCATTGTATTTTATATTTTGTATTTACACAAGACCAGAAATTACACACAAATTGGTTTATTTCAAAAGTTTTCAAGCTTTGAACACTGAGTAGCGGCGGAATATAAATATGCTACGTTTACATATTGTCTGCAGGCCAAGTGGGTCCTCCAGGATATTAATGAAACATGTGTTGCTCAGATATACAGTTGAGGACGAATCCTTGCTTCTGACGTTAAGTACCCTCTCTATGATAAAATCATGCCGGGGTGATTGTTTTTCTTGTGACCGCGTCTAGAACATTATTACATTTTCTTCTTTTTAACATGTTTGGCTACATGTGTGTTGGAATAATTAGAGGAAGTAGTGACATGGTATTGTTCAGGATACCTTAGCTTTATCAACAGGTCATTGGCTTATAAATACTTTGTGCAAACATGTAAGTGTAAGGGAGCATTGATTCAGGACAACAGGTATTACCACTGTTTTCTGTGTAGGCTTTTCTCATCAGTGTTTGAAATTTATTTAAAAAAAATCATGAGTCAGCAAGGCCTGTGTGTTTTATGTGTTTTAGATTTTCTACTGACTGCCTTCAAAATTACAAGACAAAAAAAATCTTTTTAATCTATGCCCCTCTGTGACAGGACTTTATATGGTGTACAGACATTCGATCCGTTGACTGTCTGTTGTTTAACTAGTGTCGGCACTATAACTTACAAGAGATTTGACATATTTTAACGAAACTCACCACAGCTTCTTACCAATAAGTTATCTTGCCTGAGTTCCATTATAGGCAAAATCCATGCATAACTAATTAGGTGCTGTAGCCAAGATAATTTATCAGGAATATAATGGATTTTTATGAAATTCAAAATAAATATTAAACAATATACTTTCTCGAATAAATTTGATTTCCAGCAAAATCCATGAATATTAGAGGTCAGAGGTCACCAGACTTTGGGTGGTGCTGAGATGACTTACCATAAATCTGATGAATATTCATAAAACTCATTATGAATATTACGCAAGTTTCTCACATGAATTTAATTCTTGGCAAAATTCACTCATTTAATGAGATCAGAAGTTATGAGACAACAGATCCAGGCGTATAATGCATGTTTCCTGTGCTCTTACCCTCTGTGGTTGAAATTTATTGAAACTAATAATAGGTCCGCAATGCCTGTATGTTTGAGATTCTACTGACTGCTTTGGAAACCACATGACATAATTTAATAATATTTTACAGTATTTATTAGTGCCTACTAAATTATGTAGGACTACCAAAATGGTCCTTATCAATCTATCCATCCTTCCATCCATTCATCCTTGTACCCTTCATTGACCAAATACCTTTAAAACCCCTGGTGCTTTCTTCATCAAATTTTACAGACAGATTGATCACGTGACTGACCTGTGATTTTTACCTACAGATGGCGCCAGTCCTTTTCTCATACATCCACTTGTCAGACTTACTCTTTTAAATTACAATTAAGCATTTCAATTGAATAGTACTGAGGATGACCCCTGGTGGCTGTTTTCATAACTGAATTTTTTCCCCCACAGGTACAGATGTCACCATGAGTACTGGGAGAGTGGATCACAGGTTCCCAAGGCTGAACTCAGCAAAGCGAGAAGAAACCACTAAGGAGTATAAAAGTGGTGCCTCTTTCAAGGGAAAAATTACGGACTACAAAAAAGTAGGATATGGAATTTTCACCTGGCCTAATGGTGATCGTTACGAAGGGGAGTTTGTGGACAATGTGCGACATGGGAAAGGTGAGTCACTAATGAATGTTAGAATATATGGAGCTCAGCAAAGCAGTTTAATTTTCATAATATACAAGGTACTTCATTCCTAAATATATTTTGTATGATGTGATAATTACAAATTAAATTTGATTTCTGTGAACCTCATAAAATCAGAAAGTAGTTATGTCTTTGATTTAAAGGTTTTCATGCATTTTACAGAGGATCTACTTTTACAGAGGATCTCTTTTCTCAAGCAAAATTTTATAAATAAATAGTAAATTATTTATTGTGTCCGCCAAAACAAAGTTTTGCATATATACTTTGTTTTATAGGGGGTTCCGCTGTCTCTGCCCCTGCTGCTTTCATTTCTATGGAACTCCTCTGAGACCACTGGACCAATATTTCCAGAACTTGACCCCATTATAGAGTCACATGTAAACTGGTGCCTAACCATTTAGCGTTGATCTCTGACCTTTCCTCTCTGCAGTGCATCCATCTGTGCCTCTGTTTTCACACATTAACCCACATATCTTCGGACTCGTTTAACCAATAGGGCTGAAATTTGGCATGAGTATAGCTCTTAGATAGCTTTATATCATACAAAAAACTAGTGGTGCAACCAGCAACCATTTTACACAGTGTCTGTTTCTCTGCCTAGGGTTAAAACCACTCATATCTCTGCAGTGGTTTGACTAATTCACCTGAAATTTTGTATGTGTATTCATCATGGATGATTTTATGACAGGTGGCACAACCTACATTCACATTCACACTGCAGACATCCATGCTAATATCCCAGGACTGGTTTGACTTATTGGCCTCAAATTTTGAATGAGTAAGACCTTACATAGCTCTACAGCTTATACAAATTTGGTGGCCCGACTTACAACCATTTTTGCATGGTTTCCATCTGTTCACCTGCCTAAGGTTAAAATCACTCAAATCTCAGCAGTGGTTTGACTTATCCACCTAAAATTTTACATATGTATACATCTTGGATAGCTTTCTCTTTTAAATAACAGGTAGCGCCACCTACAATCATGTTCACATGGCAAACATTCATGCTAATATGCAACACATCTCACTCTATTTCCCCTTGCCACTCAATCCATGCCTCACTTCATCCATCCCACTCTGATTTTGGTGGATACATGTAGTCGCCTGTCGAATACCCATATTCTAGTTTTAAATGGATTGTACAAATAGTCATTATAACTAATTATCCATGGCTCAGATGGTGGCATTCAGTAGTCGATGGAGGAGAACACTGAGAAAAAACCGGCCCTGGATGGGCAACTTCAGCCCACTCTCATAGACATGCCAGGGATTGCACCCGGGTTGCCAGCAGAGAGAGCTGAGTGTATAACCTTTCAACTGTCCAGACTATACCAGTTTATATAAATTGAGAGTTGCTTTGCCGTATATGACTGCTATTGCACTACAGCTTCCTCTGCAAGCCAGTGATGCAGGATTTTAATCTAGAATTGGACTCCAGTCCACTTGTTCAGGGACTCTGACTTAGACTTGGTGATACTGGACATAAATTACTTACAGGTACAAGAAATCAGGCCAGTCCATCTGGAGAACAGTGAAAAAAAATGTATTTGCCACCTAAGGTTTGACTTCTAGGTGGGATTTAACAAAATGTAACAAAGCACATAGTTAAACTCTTTACCTGCATCATATTGCAAACATGATTGGTCCATAGTAAATCCTTTCCTGAGTGTTCAAATAATATGGACCTCAGCCAAACGTTATATAAAATTAAAGTATTAAAACGAGCGTGAACTAATGTAAAAATACACACATGATGATCTCAGATTTATATTTTTATTAATCCATATATAATTTTCTTTGGACTTGTCCTTTGACTCACTTTTTAAAAGACTGACTCGAAGAAAGTGTACTTGGTCTTGCACCTATAGGAGTCGCACTTGGATTTTGACCTGATCAATCTGCACTCAGGCTTGCCTTTGGACTCAGTCAGCGTGGACTGGATTATAACACTGTTACAGGCCTTGATCATCATTGCATACCATACAGTAGTTAACTTATTAGGACCCCGCTTGACAAGCGGGTGCCCTATAGTGATCACCGTGTCAGGCCGTCCATCCGTCCTTCCGTCAGTGACACTTTTTTTGCACGCTATAACTCAACAACAACATACTGCTGCTTTCCCAAATTCACAGGGTTGATTAGTAACTATGAGGACTCCAGACCTATTCAATTACAGACTTGTCCAAATTCCAATATGGCCGCCACAGCCAAATCGCTGATTTTTTTTCACACGCAATTACTCAACAACTACATACTGCAGCTTTCCCAAATTCACAGGGATGATTGGTACTCATGAGGGCTCCAGACCTATCGAATTACAGACGTGTCGGAATTCCAACATGGCCGCCACAGCCCAATCGCTGATTTTCTTTCGTGCACAATAACTCAACAAAATCATACTGCAGCTATCGCATATTTCCAGGAATGATTGGCACCTATGAGGGCTCCAGACCTCGAATTACAGACTTGTCGGAATTCCAATATGGCCGCCACAACCCAATTGCTGATTTCCTTTAGCGTGATAACTCAACAACAACATACTGTAGCTTTCCCAAATTCACAGGAATGATTGGCACCTATGAGGTCTCCAGACCTCGAATACAGACTTGTCGGAATTCCAATATGGCCACCACAACCCAATTGCTGATTTCCTTTAGCTCGATAACTCAACAACAACATACTTCAGCTTTCCCAAATTCACAGGAATGATTGGCACCTATGAGGGCTCCAGAACTGTCATATTACAGCATGTCTGATTTCCAATATGGCCGCCACAACCCAATTGCTGATTTCCTTTAGCTCGATAACTCAATAACAACATACTGCAGCTTTCCCAATTTCACAGGGATCATTGGTGCCTATTAGGGCTCCAGACCTATTGAATTACAACTGGCTCAAAATCAGATATGGCTTACAGCTTACGATGATTTTCTATTGCACACATTATTTCAGACATATCTTCTTTAATATCATTTGATCCAGTAGGATTTTTTCCCTCATGCATATGGATAAAAACCTGTTTCAGTTTGTCATATTTTTCAAATTTTAATTAAATTTTTACACATATGTAAACTAGTCCAGCACTTGCAGAAACGCGGGGCCCTCTTAGGACCATTGTCTGACCATCTCTAGTTTATTTATAAGTTATCATTATTACTATTATTATTCAGGCAAGCAGCAGTGGTCTGATGGCAGTGCATATGAGGGAGAGTTTGTACAAGACATGAGACATGGAAGCGGGGTCCACCACTGGGCCAACGGAGAGGTGAGAGAAATAAATCGGGCATGATTAATTTGTCTTGTGCACAGGAAAATTATGTTAATTTATGCTAAAGTTAAAGCTCAGTAACCATAAAATGATTAGGCTGATATCCCAAAGTTCTTTTGGTTGTGCTCAAAAACTTATCAGTGCTGGAAAGGTATTTGAGATTCCTAAAATGTTGTATACTAATAGAGAAGCTGTGAATGCAGTCCTTAAGCTGTGTTTATGAAAGACTTTAGTTAAACATTATTGCTGGGTCTGAAAGTGCAAGGGAAAGGAAAACATTTATTACCATAGGCCCCTGTAATGGATCAACAAAATTTTCATTTTTGCCACTGTGGGAATTAGTATTGATTTCCAGTTGATACTGTATTTCTCTGGAACCACTAGGGGCCAATAACTGTGAGAATGAAAATAGCTCTTGGCAGTTACCCGAGTATGATTGCGCTGTGATTGTTTATATAACGACATCGTGCTTTATTGGAATGAGCCAAAAGGAGCTGGTCGGTATTACAACATCTGAATGTCTGCCAGATCTCTTAGTACTATTGTTATGTATAGCAGCATACTTGGTTATTTTTGGTATATGCATTATATTCATTGGATAATTTGTAATAAATATATACAGATATGAAAAATACAATCTGTGTGTTTTTGTAAATTTGTTTGATCTGCTATTTATAACTGTGCATTGTAACACATTATAATCAACATGTAATGTTGCTTTTGAAACAGTTATACAAATGTTTAAACTCCAAGTCTATAGTCTTTATTTTCATAACTATTCAGTGAAGTTTAACTACATATGGCTTAATTTTAATGCAAAATGAATAATTAAAACATTAATTTTGGAGTTCAAAAATTTAAACTGGATCAAGTTCATAAATACAAGGGTTCTAATAACTTTTAAACTAATAAAGTAAATTAGTAAACAGTATAATAAATACAAAAATTTTAGGAGGCCTTTGTCCTTTAATTTTTTTTCTCACTGATCAGTATTACAGAATTTATTAGTTAAGTGACTTCAGTTTAAAACCTTGACATTTAAAAAAGTAAAGTTAAAAAAAATATTAGATGTTATTGTTTTAATAGGGCTAGACAAAATTAAAAAAGTAAAAGCAATTTAAAAAAAACTCATATAAATGTTTTATCTACTACAGCCAGAAATACCTCAGGGAATAATCAGTAATATAATTTTTCTCTTAAGAAGTGTCTATTGAGATTCAGTGGAGATTATATCAATACGAGCCTGAGACTCTTATGATTATGCTGAACAATTTTGGGAACAGTAGCACGACAGGAAGTACAAACACTCAGCGTGGATTCTAAGAACGTTGATTCATGCACGGACCTTGAATGCTGAAGAGTTTATAAAAGCCATCGCCATGGTGACAGCATGTGCTGTGCTCTATGTACAGCTTATGTTTATTGTACATTATGAAGAGCGTCCCCACGAGACCTATTTGCTCGATGTATTTGTTCACCCGAACTTTTGTTTATGAAGGGCATATATGTGGGGATGGTCTTTTATTTACTCAGACTTGGGATGAATATATTGATTCAGTGTCTTCCCACTGCAGAATAGCTGAGATAATCCTGTTGAAATAACCCTCTTGAAATAACCTGATATAATTCTGTATATATAAATAACTGGATTAAAGCTCAGACAAAGCTAAAACAGTATTCAGATAGTAAATAAATAATAAATTTAAGATTAAGGGAGACTGGCTATGAGTTAGGTATTAATAGAATTGCTAATATAAAGGAATAAAGACCTTGAATAAAACAATATGTATTATGTATGGATATCTTATGTATTTAAATTAAAATAGAAATTTCCATGATTACAAAGTTAACTTGCAGAGTGTCAGCTGATCAAAATGACATGGGCATAAATTTTCTTAACAAAGATTATCTCCTGAAATTCATTAAATAATGTCACATTTATAATTTCTTTTAACCACATAAGGGCAGCAATTAAGTATATACTTATTAACTGCATGGTGAATGATACTTCAGTGACCCCACAAAATTAAGGGCATCATCCACTCTTATTATTTTTTAAGGAGCAAGGCACTTTATTATCCCCTTCCAACAAAGTTGCAAGAGGAGATGTAGTAATGTCTAGAGCTATCTGTGTGTCGTCTGTCTGTCTTACCGTCTGTCCATCTCTCTGTCCGTCCGGAATTGGCTTATGGTTACGCAATTGAGTTGAAAAGTTGTGGTTTTCCCAGATTAGGCTTTCTGTCTTGTGCTCCATCTATAGTCCATCTCACATACCACCCCTGTCCATCTGATTTTTCTTCATTACTCCACCTAAGACAAACTTGCCAAACGAAATTAGCACCAATTGCAAGAAGGGGAGAATGCGTAATTTTTGGTACCTCACCTGCTTATGTTATAAATATCATTCCCTTTACATCCTGGTTGATATGTCTGGTATATATATCTGGGGTTCTTGGCATCCTCAACAAATGACCATTGCTTACCCTTCAGGGATAGTCGGGCCATGACGTAACAGTGAAGCGATGCACGAGGAGAATACAAGTCTCACTGGAAACAGGGGTCGGCAGCTCTTGGTTATTGGTCACGTGAATATGGGTGCCTCTTTAGTGTGTCACATCTATTATGACCTCATCACTGTTCCTATCATGCCAGTTTCATAGATTGGTAACAAGATGTTGCTACAGAATCAACTAGTTACTCAAAAAATGGTTTTTAATTTATTAAGAGGAAAATGACATAAGGTAGGCTATCATTTCCATTATATTAAATTTCTCCTTTCTGCCTTAAGGGCAAAATATTTTGGCTTTCATTGCCTTGAAATAAAATAATCACAAAAAAACAGGTGGACAGGGATGGTAGAACAGACCATAAGTATTTAAACTCTATTTGGGATATAAACAAAATTCTGACAATTCAGGTTGTGTTTTACTGGTTTACAAATATCTTTTATTTTGTTGTAGACCTATAAAGGTCACTTCCACAAGGATCGTCGACATGGCCGAGGGGAGTACACATGGCCGGATAAATCGAGCTATGCCGGAACATTCTATCTGGACCGGAAAGAAGGCTACGGCTGCCTCACTTTTGCAGATGGACAGAAATATGAGGTAAAAACTTGAGCTGACACA
Source organism: Sipunculus nudus (assembly GCA_026874595.1). Classification (NCBI taxonomy): domain Eukaryota; kingdom Metazoa; phylum Annelida; class Sipuncula; order Golfingiida; family Sipunculidae; genus Sipunculus; species Sipunculus nudus. The sequence continues at coordinate 71,969,800 of CM049314.1, forward strand.
GGTACTAATCTATAAATGTTGGCAAAAAGCTGAAAGGATAAGGGTCAAGGTCACATATTAACTCTTGTTAGTTTGATAGTGACATAGAGAATATTCTGAAAGGAATGTAAATTATATTTTAATAGATCAGCCTGCATGTTACAAGCAGTATCTCATAGTTACTGAATCAGGTTTGTGTAATACTGTTTAAAGTATTTGTGCATCACAGAGTCAAAGGGCTTTAGCCAAAGTAACAGGTAACCACAATAAAAAAAAATGTTGACACTATGTGGTTTTGTGGTATCACCATATATACCACACAGTAAATACTTTATTATATGAATTATTTAATATGCTTGTACAATTTGAGATGGACCATGGGAACATCCAACAAGCAGACATTTTTGTTCATTATATAAAGGCAGATAATGGAAAACATTTCCTAATATGTGCTCTTTGACTTGCTAATTTGATTTTGTTGTTATTTTTTAAGGGTCTGTATAAAGGTGATGAGAGAGAGGGGCCAGGTGTACTAACATACCCGGATGGTACGGAAGATGTGGGGCTGTGGCATCGTGAACAACTCGTGCGAATTTGTTACAAACTCCCAGAAGGGTTTACCATGACAAACCACACTGAATTTGACTGTGACGTATCACAAAATACACAATACCTGGAGCCAGAGACTGTGCATAATCGATTAGACGTCATTGACCCGATATTAAATCCGAAAGATGAATTTAATTACCCGCCGGAAGTGATACTTTCACCAGAGAACAGTTTTTTCAGTGACACCCTTGATAGCAGGAGCATAGCAGCTGATGTTAAATCATTTGAACAAGCTTTTTTTAACAATGTTAAAATTGAGGATAATGTAGAAAAGAAAAATAAAGCAAATAAGGCAAAGGTTGATAATTCTAATCGGGTAAAATCATGGAATAACACCCCTTCTTGTGTTAAAATGCAGTTGCATGTGTTGAAACATAGGAATTCTGGGAAACATTTTGCCGTGGATATGGACAAAGTATGCATGGGAAACAGAGTGAGAAAAAGCCAGAAAGGCCCACTAGAGGTTGCCTCTGAGGAATTACTGCAAGCTGCACTACAAGGAGATTTACGGATGGTACAGGAGCTGTTGCATTCTGGGAAGGTGTCACCTGATGTCGCTGATCAGACCGGGCACACTGCTTTGATGGCTGCTGCAGTAAGTTTATGTGTACCGTACTCAAATGTACTGTATTATAATGAAACTTCAATCATATTGAAGAGATTAAAGCTCACACTGATAAAAATCCATCTTTAGGCTGATTCAGATATATCCTTGATAAAATTTTCTACAACTGATATATGCATAAATATCTTTTTTTTTATATATTTTTTTAATTAATTTTGTCTTTGATATTGTTATGCAAGGCATGGTCCATTTTGCATGCACATTGGCTACTGACACCTTGTGATTGATTTTGGAACTAAATCTGAAAGAAACCATGTCTTCTTTCATTAAAATAAATTTCTTAATATCTTAATGAAATATTTTCTAATGTTATCAGTTATTGGGAGCACCCTTGCACCATTACCAGTACCTTCTTTTACAGAATCCTAAAAAAATGTTGGCGCTACATTTTTCAGGTGCAAACCTGAGCCATTCAGTATTGCATTTTGGGACAGTATTTGTTCCTCCTGAAGAGTGTTCATGCTGTTGCATCCTGTTAACTACATTCTCCAGTTCTTATCACACAGACTGTTATCTGCATTCTTCAGATGATGTCACCATCCAATTCTTATCACACAGACTGTTATCTGCATTCTTCAGATGATGTAGCCATCCAATTCTTATCACACAGACTGTTATCTGCATTCTTCAGATGATGTCACCATCCAATTCTTATCACACAGACTGTTATCTGCATTCTTCAGATGATGTCACCATCCAATTATCACACAGACTGTTATCTGCATTCTTCAGATGATGTCACCATCCAATTCTTATCACACAGACTGTTATCTGCATTCTTCAGATGATGTAGCCATCCAATTCTTATCACACAGACTGTTATCTGCATTCTTCAGATGATGTCACCATCCAATTATCACACAGACTGTTATCTGCATTCTTCAGATGATGTAGCCATCCAATTCTTATCAAACAGACTGTTATCTGCATTCTTCAGATGATGTCACCATCCAATTATCACACAGACTGTTATCTGCATTCTTCAGATGATGTCACCATCCAATTCTTATCACACAGACTGTTATCTGCATTCTTCAGATGATGTTACCATCCAATTCTTATCACACAGACTGTTATCTGCATTCTTCAGATGATGTAGCCATCCAATTCTTATCACACACTGTTATCTGCATTCTTCAGATGATGTTACCATCCAATTCTTATCACACAGACTTTTTTCTGCATTCTTCAGATGATGTAGCCATCCAATTCTTATCACACAGACTGTTATCTGCATTCTTCAGATGATGTTACCATCCAATTCTTATCACACAGACTGTTATCTGCATTCTTCAGATGATGTAGCCATCCAATTCTTATCACACAGACTGTTATCTGCATTCTTCAGATGATGTCACCATCCAATTCTTATCACACAGACTGTTATCTGCATTCTTCAGATGATGTCACCATCCAATTCTTATCACACAGACTGTTATCTGCATTCTTCAGATGATGTTACCATCCAATTCTTATCACACAGACTGTTATCTGCATTCTTCAGATGATGTCACCATCCAATTCTTATCACACAGACTGTTATCTGCATTCTTCAGATGATGTTACCATCCAATTCTTATCACACAGACTGTTATCTGCATTCTTCAGATGATGTAGCCATCCAATTCTTATCACACAGACTGTTATCTGCATTCTTCAGATGATGTCACCATCCAATTCTTATCACACAGACTGTTATCTGCATTCTTCAGATGATGTCACCATCCAATTATCACACAGACTGTTACCTGCATTCTTCAGATTATGTCACCATCCAATTCTTATCACACAGACTGTTATCTGCATTCTTCAGATGATGTTACCATCCAATTCTTATCACACAGACTGTTATCTGCATTCTTCAGATGATGTAGCCATCCAATTCTTATCACACAGACTGTTATCTGCATTCTTCAGATGATGTTACCATCCAATTCTTATCACACAGACTTTTATCTGCATTCTTCAGATGATGTAGCCATCCAATTCTTATCACACAGACTGTTATCTGCATTCTTCAGATGATGTAACCATCCAATTCTTATCTCACAGACTGTTATCTGCATTCTTCAGATGATGTAGCCATCCAATTCTTATCACACAGACTGTTATCTGCATTCTTCAGATGATGTCACCATCCAATTCTTATCACACAGACTGTTATCTGCATTCTTCAGATGATGTCACCATCCAATTCTTATCACACAGACTGTTATCTGCATTCTTCAGATGATGTTACCATCCAATTCTTATCACACAGACTGTTATCTGCATTCTTCAGATGATGTCATCATCCAATTCTTATCACACACTGTTATCTGCATTCTTCAGATGCCGTTACCATCCAATTCTTATCACACAGACTGTTATCTGCATTCTTCAGATGATGTAGCCATCTAATTCTTATCACACAGACTGTTATCTGCATTCTTCAGATGATGTCACCATCCAATTCTTATCACACAGACTGTTATCTGCATTCTTCAGATGATGTCACCATCCAATTCTTATCACAGGGCTCTTTTATCTGCATTCTTCAGATGATGTCACCATCCAATTCTTATCACACAGACTGTTATCTGCATTCTTCAGATGATGTCACCATCCAATTCTTATCACAGGGCTCTTTTATATGCATTCTTCAGATGATGTCACCATCCAATTCTTATCACACAGACTGTTATCTGCATTCTTCAGATGATGTCACCATCCAATTCTTATCACACAGATGTTATCTGCATTCTTCAGATGATGTCACCATCCAATTCTTATCACACAGATGTTATCTGCATTCTTCAGATGATGTCACCATCCAATTCTTATCACACAGACTGTTATCTGCATTCTTCAGATGATGTCACCATCCAATTCTTATCACACAGACTGTTATCTGCATTCTTCAGATGATGTCACCATCCAATTCTTATCACACAGACTGTTATCTGCATTCTTCAGATGATGTCACCATCCAACTCTTATCACACAGACTGTTATCTGCATTCTTCAGATGATGTCACCATCCAATTCTTATCACACAGACTGTTATCTGCATTTTTCAGATGATGTCACCATCCAATTCTTATCACACAGACTGTTATCTGCATTCTTCAGATGATGTCACCATCCAATTCTTATCACACAGACTGTTATCTGCATTCTTCAGATGATGTCACCATCCAATTCTTATCACACAGACTGTTATCTGCATTCTTCAGATGATGTCACCATCCAATTCTTATCACAAAGACTTTTATCTGCATTCTTCAGATGATGTTACCATCCAATTCTTATCACACACACTGTTATCTGCATTCTTCAGATGATGTCACCATCCAATTCTTATCACACAGACTTTTATCTGCATTCTTCAGATGATGTTACCATCCAATTCTAATCACACAGACTGTTATCTGCATTCTTCAGATGATGTCACCATCCAATTCTTATCACACAGACTGTTATCTGCATTCTTTAGATGATGTCACCATCAAATTCTTATCACACAGACTGTTATCTGCATTCTTCAGATGATGTTACCATCCAATTCTTATCACACAGACTGTTATCTGCATTCTTCAGATGATGTAACCATCCAGTTCTTATCACACAGACTGTTATCTGCATTCTTCAGATGATGTTACCATCCAATTCTTATCACACAGACTGTTATCTGCATTCTTCAGATGATGTTACCATCCAATTCTTATCACACAGACTGTTATCTGCATTCTTCAGATGATGTTACCATCCAATTCTTATCACATAGACTGGTATCTGCATTCTTCAGATGATGTAGCCATCCAATTCTTATCACACACTGTTATCTGCATTCTTCAGATGATGTCACCATCCAATTCTTATCACACAGACTGTTATCTGCATTCTTCAGATGATGTAGCCATCCAATTCTTATCACACAGACTGTTATCTGCATTCTTCAGATGATGTTACCATCCAATTCTTATCACACAGACTGTTATCTGCATTCTTCAGATGATGTAGCCATCCAATTCTTATCACACAGACTGTTATCTGCATTCTTCAGATGATGTAGCCATCCAATTCTTATCACACACTGTTATCTGCATTCTTCAGATGATGTAGCCATCCAATTTTATCACACAGACTGTTATCTGCATTTTTCAGATGATGTAGTCATCCAATTCTTATCACACAGACTGTTATCTGAATTCTTCAGATGATGTTGCCATCCAATTCTTATCACACAGACTGTTATCTGCATTCTTCAGATGATGTAGCCATTTAATTCTTATCACACACACTGTTATCTGCATTCTTCAGATGATGTCACCATCCAATTCTTATCACACAGACTGTTATCTGCATTCTTCAGATGATGTAGCCATCCAATTCTTATCACACAGACTTTTATCTGCATTCTTCAGATGATGTTACCATCCAATTCTTATCACACAGACTGTTATCTGCATTCTTCAGATGATGTTACCATCCAATTCTTATCACACAGACTGTTATCTGCATTCTTCAGATGATGTCACCATCCAATTATCACACATACTGTTATCTGCTTTCTTCAGATGATGTAGCCATCCTGGTTCTGAGCAGACACACTTGCACAACATTGAAAAGCATTTAAAAAACTCTCTTCCCAGTTATTTTAAGGCTGAATCCCAAAAAAGCATATTGTCAGACACCCTTGCCTATTAGGATATGGGATAAAAGCTTACATACATATTGAGAAACTGAATAACAAATTTCAAATAAGCATCTTTTTCTGAAGAAAACTAAACCTTTGACAGCCATGTCAAAATATTAGTAAATTTTAAACTATGGTAGGGAAAGCAGCTTTTAGTCCTCTGTTGTTGAGTTGTAAGATAACACAATAAGTGATAAAAAGTGAATGATGAAAAAAACATACAGGCAGGGGAAGATGTGGCCTTCACATGCAAGTTTGTATCATGATATATAAGACCAGCTTGTGCTCCCATCTGGTGGTGATAAGAATAACTAATCCTGAAATGGCCAGCTTTCTATACATGTACAATATTTACAGTTTTGCCTATTTTATATTCAAAACTAGCAACCATTATTCATGTCATTTTGTAAGGTATAAAATTTTGAAAAAAAACAATACCTGTTCTTTTATATATATGTTTTTTTTTTATTCAGGTAAACTGGCACCAGGATGTCATCCACTGTCTGCTGGATAACGGTGCTGACGTAAACAAGCTTAATGACGAGGGAGTCTCCCCGCTCGCTGCATGTCACGTCTTCTTCTACCCAGTTGACAGATTCAAGTACAACATAGCTGAACGCCAGCTTGAAAAGCCACCGGATTTTGAACAAGAAATTGGTTATGACGTAAATGAGGCTGTGAAAAGTATTTTGGCAAATTCTCCAAGACGACGAAATCTGCCATCTCAGGAAAAGACCCCAGTCGATACGAAACGTATTCAGGAATTAAAAAAAGAATATAGTGCAAGATCACGAGTGTTAATAGTAGAGGAAGAGGATAAAAATGGTACAGACAGTTTAAACGGATCTGCTTCTGAAGCAGAATTCCGCGAACTGATGAACGGGGATGTGCAAGAAGGAGAACGAAAAATTGGAATGCTCAGTATTAAACGAACAAAGCGGCCAGGTTCCAGGGATTTTTTAACCAATGAGGAACTAGAAAGAGATTCAGTGCAGACTGATCGTGATGGTGCTGAAACTCAGGTTAGCGAGTTCGAGTCAAATGCGAGTGTAAGGAATATGGATATCGATGTGCCAGATCAGCTGATTGAACGATGTGCCACACATCTTAGTGTAAACGATATGGTCGTATCAAGGTCAAGGTCGGCAGTCAGTCATACAGAGAGCATGGGAACGGTGAGGAGGCTAGCTGTAGAAAAATCACAGTAAGTCGTAAAATCTTTTTTTTTTTTAAATTAATACCTTTAGAATTATTTCAGAAAATATTACTTTATATTATGGAAATTATAAATCTTTCCTCATTGAAAGTATATAATCAAAGATTTGTCCAGAATTTGATCACTACAATGGTCAGAAAAATTGATTCAGATCAGTTTTATTTTATTAATATCAAATTTTGTCAGATTTTTGTCTATTTTTGGACAATTGTAGAAAGTCTTGTCAGAGCCACTGATTCTTTTGAAGAACACTGGATAACATGTAATTGTCAGAGCCATTAATAATTCTTCCTGCATTGATCATTTTATGGATATGTTTATATATATGTATATTACACCAAATATTTACATAATACCAAAATCTAACCCATTTTTGTGTAGTTCATATAGTTTGAAAGATGGAATGCAAGTGTACCTTGGCAAAAAAAAAAATGTGAAATATCTAAAGATTTTTGGAGAAATATTGTATTTCTAGACCCCTAAGGCCCTAAGGACACAGGTGGCACCTTTCCAAACAGTTCAAGACCAAAAATGTGCATTTTCTTAGGCATGGCCACAGAGGAATTGTCTGGCAAAGATTCAGTGGCACCACCATCAATTATAATATTGTTTACATTCTTCCCTCTTTCTTTCAGCCATGCGTTGATGGAGAGTACCATCAGACTGCTGTTAAACAGAGGGGCAGACCCTAACGCTGCCAGCGTCCCCATGCCTGTGCTGTTCTGTGCTATCAAAGCAGCGGATGTAGACGCTGTCAGACTGCTGCTGCTGAAGGGAGCTCACACAGCATCTAGACTGTCAGAGGAGGTCAGTCTGTATATAATATATATACTGAGGTTACCTTTATGTTTGCGAGGGTTTTAAAAGTGCAATATTTGCTAAAGGGGAATTGTTGTAAAAATAAAAACTTGGTGAATAAGAGGTCCCATCGATGAAGGCAAAGTTGAAAAGTTAAAGGCAGACATTATGAATAAAAATAGATCGTGAATGTTCAAAGATCGATATCTTAAATGATAAAATATATTTCCAATTGTCTTTCCAATTTCTAATATTTTTTTTGTTAATAAGATTTTATGTACATAATATTTGATACAATAAATTCACATAATAATGGTTAAATACTCTCTGTTTAGGTGCCTTTGTCTTGTGAGATCGTAAAAATGGTGCCCTCATGAAATACTTAAAAAATGAAAATTGCAAAATTTTAACTTTGCTAATATAAATCAAACCACAGTATACAGATCTATACACAGAAACACAGACACATTACAGTTGGTGTATGGGGCACACACATTACACCTGTCAGAGGAGGCCTGTCAGATCCAGAGGTAAATGAGTGCTTACCAACTCTAAAGTGAACAATGCAGCACTGAGGTATTGTGTCGCTGACTCATCCGAGTGAAAAATATAGATGTGCCAGCTTGAAATGGTGCTGGTGTGTGTATATAAATAGATATATTAAACTGGTCTTTTTAATCTTTTACAAAAACTAACCACAGATCTTTGTATCAGAATATTAAACAAAGAAAATTAAGCATATCATCAATATACATGTATTGGGTATGGCTTTAAGTGAATTGCAATACATATTGTACCTGAATAGGCTAACCAGTACTGAATACTACTGTATACACCACCTAATTTTTAAGGTAATTAGATTTTTGTTTGTATATATAGTCTTTGTTAGGGATGATAGATAAATTAAATAATTTGTTTGTGGTAAAACCAGAGAATTACAAAGATATGATCAACTTTATCTACTTTATTATTACACTACATAAACAAACTATCCTCAGTTATACAACATTTTTTTCTGTGTTTGCAGAAGGGGTGTCTTGCCCCACTCCATATTGCCGCTGCCCTGCCAGGAAAGGAGGGTGTGGAGATAACTGAGCTCCTCCTTATCTCCCTCGCGGATCCCGATGTCAGAGCGGCCAAGGATGACTCATTTCTAAATAGACTGCTCGTACGTATGATCCACAAAAACTGGTTTTATGTGTGCTGTTTATCCTCTTCATATTTGTATATATACAGTATAATGTCATTTATTTGCCCCCCCCCTCCCCTTTCATTTGCCAGGTTTACCCACTGCTAAGTAACATTATTAAAAATCCTAACATTCAGTCTACCACATCTTTAACATGGTCGTGTGTTTACATTCCCACCATCTTACCATTTCCAAGCTGCCATGCTAAAAACAAAAGAGAATGCATTATTTTCACGTCTCCAGTTTGAAATTACACCAGACCTGCATTGTTTGATCTTGATTAAACTTCCCCTTAATGGATGCCATCATTTTTCTGACTCGCCTTCACCTGTCACTTATACTTCTTAGACATATAAACGGGGTTATACTGTAATTGTTGTGTCATGCCCTTTGTGTCTTGTAGGCCCATAAGCCTTTTGTTTATAAATCTATATATCTGTATTATAAACCTATAATAACAGTAATCATATAATACAAGTATTATAACATATTTCTAAAAATTTGCAAAATTTAGAATAATAATGCATTATTTAATGATTACCCTAAATCCTTCATGCTGATTCTGTCTATACAATATCACTAGAAGGTTTATAAAGAAAACCATAGATACAAAAAGGCATGTTTCTTTCAAATGTGCAGTGAACACACAATAGTCATTATATGGAGAATAGGGCCAGGATCAACAGTAAATTATCAGTAGAATATTTGTGTCATCTGAGTGGAAAATGTTACAATTTATAATTAACATGAATTCCAAATGGGTGTTGATATAGATTGATCTAAATAATGAATCAGAGGGTGATGGGGGGTGACATGCCTCGATTACTCCTGGCCGAGCAGAAATTCCAGTTTTACAGATTAGTGCAGGGGGATGGTAACTGAGGCCAGAGGCAGTGACAGCACCAGACTGGGTTATAAAACAACATAGCAGTAACGCAGTACTTGGCTTTTTTAAAGCTTACCAAAAGCCAAATCATGTGTAATCTGGATCAATATTTCTTGTCTTTCTGGACAAAACTCTGCAATTTCTCTCTCATCTCCCAACTCTTGCATTCTATGGACACTGGCTAATTTGTTGCACATGTTTTCTTTGCACAGTTCATATCACATATTTTACAATATTTATTCTTGTCAGAGCCATCAATAATCATATCAGTTTCTTTGTATTGAACAATATTTGTATATCATGCTAGTCCTAATATGTATACACCTTTGTATTGTGTGTGCACAATCATCACATGTTTGTTTTCTTCAGCCTTGTTTGCACTGTTGTTGCGTACTGTGTTTGCACTGTTGTGTCATACATGCACTGTTTTATGATTTTCAGGAAGAGCCTGATGAAAACCTTGCTAAGAGGGTATGCTTAATGACAAAAGCTTAACTGTTAGTTGTTTAGTTGTTTTATTTGAGTTTGAAAAAATAGCTTACTTTTGTTTAAGGTTTTGTTTCACTTGCTTGCACTTTGAAGCTGTTTAAAGTGATATATACTATTGTAGATTTTGGATTTCAGCGTATTTTGATGAACATTTCTTTGTCGGTTCTTCTTATTTTGCCTTGAATGGAGCTTTTTGTTAATATTTGCATTAACAGTTGCATTTTAATCAGTATTTTGTTATTAGCAAAAAGTTTCCTTATTGTATCCCCAGACAAAGTCAGGTGATACTATGTTTTCATACCGGTCCCTCCGCAGCCGCATATAAATCTTGTTGGAGCGATAACTCAAAAATTATTTCACGGATCTTTACCAAACTTGGTATATGTATAGATATGGGTAAGAGGACGATGCCTATTTAAAATGAGGTCATGACCTTGACTAGTAGAGTGTTCTTGACCTTGAATAGGTCCAATTTTGGGGAAAATCACACAAATTCTTAAATGTCTCAAGAAAACTTGCATGGATTGATCCCAAAATCAAGTTGATGAAGATCATGGATAGGGTTGTCATGTTCCAGAAACTGGTGGCGCCACCAATTATTCTTTACTTGTTTTCATGCCGTTTAATACCCCCAAAATTGCTACTTGACAGTACTGTGAGCATTATAAGTCAAAAACTAATGGACAGATTTCTTTAAATATTATGCATGTACATAGATATGGGTTATGGGAGGATGTTTATTTAAATTGGGGTCATGACCTTTCCTATGAGAGTGGCCTTGACCTTGAATATTGCCATATATGGTGAAAATCTCACAAAATCATTAATATCTCAGTAAGGGATGCATTGATTGGTCCAAAAATCAACTTGACCAAAGATCTTGGATAGTAATGTCATGTACCGGAAACAGGTGGCGCCACCTGTTATTCTTTTACTTGTTTTCGTGCCGTTTAATACCCCCATCATTGCCACTTAACAGTTCTGTGAGCATTATAAGTCAAAAACTATTGGACAGATTTCTTTCATATTATGCATATACATAGACATGGGTTATGGGATGATGTATATATATATTTGGGTCATGACCTTCCCTATTAGAGTATTCAAATATTGCCTTATATGGTGAAAATCACCCAAAATCATTAATATCTCAATAAGGGATGCATTGATTGATCCAAAAATCAACTTGACCGAAGATCTTGGATAGTGTTGTCATGTACCAGAAACTGGTAGCGCCACCTGTTATTCTTTTACTTTACATAGACATGGATTAGGGGATGATGTATATTGAAATTGGGGTCATGACCTTTTCTATGAGAGTGACCTTTTCTATGAGTGTGGTCTGATATTAATTGTTGCTGAAGATGGGGGACCTATTCTTAAAGGGAGGGGGGGGGGGATTAATTGTCTGGGGATACTATGGCACCTGCGGTGCCAAGATATATCTAGTTTTATTTTTCTTTTCAACTCTTTTTTTTTGGCCATTTGGTACATTGATTATAGTTATATGTGTTCATTCAAAAGCTTAAAAACGAGCACTGTCAAACTATGCATTAATTCTTAAAATAATTACTAAATTAATGATGAATTGATTAAAAAAAATTCATGAAAGATCAGAATTATTTACATATGATATGTATGTATTGTCAGCTTCATCCTCAGTCAGTTAACATAACGCCAACAGTATTATTTGTAACTAGCTTTATAGGCTGAGAAATTATGATAAACACCACTAGTTTATTGGTACAGTCTACTGAATATATAAATATGATACTTCGTGAGTGCTTATTATTAAAATACAGACCAGTTTGTTTTGTTTGCTGTGCTTTTGGAAACTGGATCTGTGATTTTGCTATTTAATTGCTGTTAGATTAAATAACATTACTGATATAACATTTTGTATATTATGTCATATAGCACACAATATTAATAATCCCACAAACTTCTGTTTGAATGAAAATAAAAAAAAGTTAAATCCTGCAAAGTTTTCTGATTCCTAAATAATTTGAATATTTGAATATTTCCATATAAAAGGTACGGTGGGTGTAAAAACAACCAGTGTAATTTTGGAGCCAGTTGGACATAGGTATAACTCTAGGAGTAACATACTTGTATTATAGCAGCTTCATTTAATGTTGTCCACCACCAGACTGTCATTTATAATGAGTTGTCATTGATAATGGTATTCCCTCTGCCTGAGAAATTTGTATCACCAAGAAAACATAATGGGTATGCTAAATATATCCAGGGTAGCAACAACACAATCACTCTTGTTTTCATTAGTATTTCCCTTGTATATTCTTCGGAATAAATCATGAAATTTTATGAAACTTCATAAAAGTTTTGTTCTGCTGTTTTACAGGAGGAAGAGTGGAGGAAAGACACCATAGATGGCGCCAGCGAGGCACTCCTGGGTGGTCGTACGCCGTTACAGATAGCATGTGCAAGGGATGATAACTATCAGGTCCATGTCATTAGAATTACATTTTCACTATAATTGTTTTTTTTAGCTCAGCTGACTGAAAGTCATCTGAGCTATAGCGATCACCCTTTGTCCATCGTCTGTCCAGCCGTCCGGGTGTCCAGGCATCTGGCCGTCTGTTAACAGGGCACAAATTGTAACCGCTAGACCTGGAATCTTCAAACTTGAAATCCTGGGAGGTCCATGAAAAATCTCCTTAGAAACCTGGAATTAGGCCTCTGTTACCCATATCCTTCGAGCTATGGGGCTCCGAAGTAATGCAAAATTTGATACAAAAGCTCAAGTATTTGAATAACTACTGCATTGATCACCATGGTTCTTTGCATGAATATTGATCATGGGATGTTCCATCACTTCCTGCAGACTGGTAGCGCCACCTATATTTTTTCCAATTTTTACGAATTTTTTTTCTCTTTTTTTCAGACCTGCAATGAAACTGTCATCTGTTTTAACAAGGCACAAATCGTAACCACTGGACTTGGAATATTCAAACTTAATATCCAGGGAGGTCCATGAAAAATCTCCTTGAAAACCTGAAATTAGGTCTCGGTTACTCATATCCTTCAAGCTATAGGGCTCCAAAGTACCCCCCAGAATAATGCAAAATTTGATACAAAATCTCAAGTATCTGAATAACTACTGCATTGATCACCATGGTTCTTTGCATGAATATTGATCATGGGATGTTCCATCACTTCCTGCAGACTGGTAGTGCCACCTATATTTTTTCCAATTTTTACGAATTTTTTTTCTCTTTTTTTCAGACCTGCAATGAAACTGTCATCTGTTTTAACAAGGCACAAATCGTAACCACTGGACTTGGAATATTCAAACTTAATATCCAGGGAGGTCCATGAAAAATCTCCTTGAAAACCTGAAATTAGGTCTCGGTTACTCATATCCTTCAAGCTATAGGGCTCCAAAGTACCCCCCAGACTAATGCAAAATTTGATACAAAATCTCAAGTATCTGAATAACTACTGCATTGATCACCATGGTTCTTTGCATGAATATTGATCATGGGATGTTCCATCACTTCCTGCAGACTGGTAGCGCCACCTATATTTTTTTCCAATTTTTACGAATTTTTTTTCTCTTTTTTTCAGACCTGCAATGAAACTGTCATCTGATTTAACAAGGCACAAATCGTAACCACTGGACTTGGAATATTCAAACTTAATATCCAGGGAGGTCCATGAAAAATCTCCTTGAAAACTTGAAATTAGGTCTTTGTTACCCATATCCTTCGAGCTATGGGGCTCCAAAGTACCCCCCAGAATAATGCAAAATTTGATACTAAAGCTCAAGTATCTGAATAACTACTGCATTGATCACCATGATTCTATGCATGAATATTGATCATGGGATGTTCCATCACTTCCTGCAGACTGGTGGCACCACCTATATGTTTTCAAATTTGTACAAATTTTTTTTTCAGACCTGCAATGAAACTGTCATCTGTTAACAGGGCACAAATTGTAACCACTGGACCTGGAATCTTCAAACTTAATATCCAGGGAGGTCCATGAAAAATCTCCTTGAAAACCTAAAATTAGGTCTCTGTTACCCATATCCTTCAAGCTATAGGGCTCCAAAGTACCCCCCAGAATAATGCAAAATTTGATACAAAATCTCAAGTATCTGAATAACTACTGCTTTGATCAATATGGTTCTTTGCATGAATATTGATCATTGGATTTTCCAATACTTCCTGCAGACTGGATGCGCCACCTATATTTTTTCCAATTTTTACGATTTTTTTTCTCTTTTTTTTTCAGACCTGCAATGAAACTGTCATCTGTTAACAGGGCACAAATCGTAACCACTGGACCTGGAATCTTCAAAATTAATATCCAGGGAGGTCCATGAAAAATCTCCTTGAAAACCTGAAATTAGGTCTCTGTTACCCATATCCTTCGAGCTAAGGGACTCCAAATACCCCCCAGAAATGCAAAATTTGATACAAAAGCTCAAGTATCTGAATAACCACTGCATGAATCACCATGATTCTTTGCATGAATATTGATCATGGAGTGTTCCATCAGTTCCTGCAAACTGGTGGCACCACCTGTATTTTATTCCCAATTTTACGAATTTTTATGCCCCCGCCACAAAGTGGCCGGGGCATATAGTTTTACCCATGTCCGTCCTTCTGTCCTGCCGTCATTCCGAAATCAAAGTTGTACAGACTTTTTTTCGCAATGCCTGCAGATATTGGCCTGATTTTTGGTGTGTGGGCAGATAATGACCAGTTACAGATCAAGTTTGTGTTTCGTCCCGGTTGACCTACTTTTGACTGTTTTACGGCTGCTAAACTTTGAAAATTTCATGAAAAATAGAAATTTTCATGTCAAATACACATGTACAGTCTTTTTTTCGCAATGCCTGCAGATATTGGCCTGATTTTTGGTCATGTTGACAGATAATGACCAGTTACAGATCGAGTTCACGTTCATTCCCAGTTGACCTACTTTTGACCATTTTACGGCTCCTGAACATAGAAAATTTCATGAAAAAAATATAAATTTTCATGACCAATACACATGTACGGACTTTTTTTCGCAATGCTTGGGGATATTGGCCTGATTTTTGGTGTGATGGCAGACAATGACCAGTTACAGATCGAGTTCGCATTTTGTCTCAGTTGACCTGACTGTTTGACGAAGCCCTAACATAGAAAATTTCATGAAAAATATAAATTTCATGGAAAGTGCTAATGTACAGACTTTTTTTCGAAATGCCTGCAGATACAGCCCTGATTTTTGGTGTGTTGGCAGATAATGACTAGTTACAGATCGAGTTTGCGTTTTGTCTCAGTTGACCTACTTTTGACCGTTTGACGGTGCCCTAACAAAGGAAATTTCATGAAAAATATTAATTTTCATGGAAAGTGCACATGTACGGACATTTTTTTGCAATGCCTGCAGATATGGGCCTGATTTTTGGTGTTTTGGCAGATAATAACCAGTTACAGATCGAGTTCACGTTTTGTCCCAGTTGACCTACTTTTGACCTTTTGACAGCTCCTGAACATAGAAAATTTCATGAAAAATGCACATGTACAGACTTTTTTTCGCAATGCCTGCAGATACCGGCCTGATTTTTGGTGTGTGGCCAGAAAATGACCAGTTACAGATCGAGTTCGAGTTTTGCCCCAGTTGACCTACTTTTGACCATTTGACGGTGCCCTAACATAGAAAATTTCATGAAAAATATAAACTTTCATGACAAGTGCAGATGTACAGACTTTTTTTTGCAATGCCTGCAGATACAGGCCTGGTTTTTTGGTGTGTGGGCAGGTTGATTCCTGTTTTGTCCCAGTTGACCTACTTTTGACCATACGACACCTCCTGACTTAGAAAATTTAACAAATATTTCTCATTTGCTCCAGGTGGGGGCATTCATGTTGTTCCGACACATCTAGTTTTCTTTATTTTTGAAACCTTTAAAGAAACTGTCATCTGTTAACAGGGCACAAATCGTAACTGCTGGACCTGGATTAATATCCAGGGACATCCATGAAAAATCTCCTTGAAAACTTGAAATTAGGTCTCTGGTACCCATATCCTTTGAACTATGGGGCTCCGAACTACCCCCCAGAATAATGCAAAATTTGATACTGAAGCTCCAGTATCTGAATAACTAATGCATTGATCACCATAATTCTTTGAAGGCATATTGTTCACAGAGTGTTTCATCAGTCCCTGCAGACTGGTGGCGCCACCTATATTTTTGTTTAATTTGTACGCATTTTTCTTCTCTTTTTGAGACTTTCAAATAAAGCCTCATCTTGTAACAGGGCACAAATCGTAACCACTTGACCTAGAATCTTCATACTTGACATCTAAGGAGGTCCATTAAAAGTCCTCATGGAAGTCTGAAATTAGGTCTCTGTTACCCATATCCTCTGTGCTATGGGGCTCCTAAGTACCCCTGAAATAATTAAAAATGTGATACAAAATCTGCGTTCGATTCTGGAGAACTCCTCTGAGACCCTTGGACCTTTGGATCTTTCTGTAACCCGGCATAGTTGTTCCCTCACCTATGTAGTTGTGCATAACAAAGACAGGTGGCACCACCATATCTATCCATCTTGGAAAGTTTTCTCGTAAACCAGACAGGTAGCGCCACCTACCTTCCCGTTTTTGTAGAATAAATTAATGCCCTTTTCTAAGGAGTGATTTGCTGTATTGGCCTGAAATTGTGCATAACCATAGATCATGGACTCCTCCATTTTGTACTCAAGACTGGTGGTGCCATCTGCAATCATTTTCCGATGGTGTCCATCTGTATGTGTGCTTTGGGTGGAAATTGCTCATATCTCCGAAGTGGTTCAAGGTATTGGTCTGAAATTTGGCATGCCCATCCTTGGAAAATTAATCCTAAATGAGTTAGGTGGCGCTACTTACCTTCCCATTCTGTAGAATAAAATACTGCTTTTTTATCATGAGTGATTTGGCGTATTGGCCTGAAATGGTGCATACCCATAGATCTTTGACTCCTCCATCTTGTACTAAAAACTGGTGGTGCCATCTGCAATCATTTTCTGGTGGTGTCTATCCGTACATGTGCTTTAGGTGAAAATTGCTCATATCTCCAAAGTGGTTCAAGGTATTGGTCTGCAGTGTTTCATTTACAATTTTGCTTGACCGAGTCCCAGGACTCGCAACAGACAATATAATTGGGTCCTCTTGGTGAGATGATGAGTCCCAACAAATTTGATGGCTCGTGAGTCCCAATAAATTTGTTAATTTTGAGTTGATGTTTTTGTTCATATGTACATACACTTTTTAGTGAGTCAGTAACAAAAAAGAAAGTTTTAAATAATCTTTTTTCATACACTTTTCAACATGTCCCATCCCACGTTTAAATTTAAAAAGTTTAAGCACAGGCCAAGAACTTTTATGCTATTTAACGGTAGTACACGGATGTAAATGAAACGATGATTGGTCAGAAACTGATTTCCCTGACCAGCAGGCTGAAGAACAGAATAAAATCAGGTTAAACCGCTTATCCAGGTTATATTGCGATGTATACTGCTTTCGTAATCTGCATCTGTTATAATCTCTTGCTTCAAGGCATTTTAATTCTATATTCCTCACTTAACCATACGACGTTAAAAATGACAAACAATGAGAGGGTTACCTTTTATTTACCTTTTTATGCCCCCGCCACAAAGTGGCCGGGGCATATAGTTTTACCCATGTCCGTCATTCCGTCATTCCGTCATTCCGAAATTAAACAGTTGTACGGACTTTTTTTCGCAATGCCTGCAGATATTGGCCTGATTTTTGGTGTGTGGGCAGATATAGACCAGTTACAGATCGAGTTCGCGTTTCGTCCCGGTTGACCTACTTTTGACCGTTTTACGGCTCCTAAACTTAGAAAATTTCATGAAAAATAGAAATATTCATGACAGATACACATGTACGGACTTTTTTTCGCAATGCCTGCAGATATTGGCCTGATTTTTGGTGTGTGAGCAGATATAGACCAGTTACAGATCGAGTTCGCGTTTCGTCCTGGTTGACCTACTTTTAATCGTTTTACGGCTCCTAAACTTAGAAAATTTCATGAAAAATAGAAATATTCATGACAGATACACATGTATGGACTTTTTTTCGCAATGCCTGCAGATATTGGCCTGATTTTTGGTGTGTGAGCAGATATAGACCAGTTACAGATCGAGTTCGCGTTTCGTCCTGGTTGACCTACTTTTGACTGTTTTACGGCTCCTAAACTTAGAAAATTTCATGAAAAATAGAAATATTCATGACAGATACACATGTACGGACTTTTTTTCGCAATGCCTGCAGATATTGGCCTGATTTTTGGTGTGTGAGCAGATATAAACCAGTTACAGATCGAGTTCGCGTTTCCTCCTGGTTGACCTACTTTTGACCGTTTTACGGCTCCTAAACTTAGAAAATTTCATGAAAGTAGAAATATTCATGACAGATACACATGTACGGACTTTTTTTCGCAATGCCTGCAGATATTGGCCTGATTTTTGGTGTGTGAGCAGATATAGACCAGTTACAGATCGAGTTCGCATTTCGTCCTGGTTGACCTACTTTTGACCGTTTTACGGCTCCTGAACATAGAAAATTTCATGCAAAATATGAAATTTCATGACAAATACACATGTATGGTTTTTTTTCTCAGTGCCTGCAGATATTGGCCTGATTTTTGGTGTGTTGGCAGATAATGACCAGTTACAGATGGAGTTCGCATTTTGCCCCAGTTGACCTATTTTTGACCGTTTGGCGGTGCTCTCACATAGAAAATTTATAAAAAAGTGCACATGTATGGACTTTTTTTCGCAGTGCCTGCAGATATGGGCCTGATTTTTGGTGTGTAGGCAGATAATGACCAGTTACAGATCGAGTTCCTGTTTTGTCTCAGTTGACCTACTTTTGACCATTTGACTGCTCCTGAACATAGAAAGTTTCATGAAAAATATAAATTTTCATAACAAATGCATATGTACTGACTTTTTTTCCTCAATGCCTGCAGATACCACCCTGATTTTTTTTGTGTGGGCAGATAATGACAGTTACAGATCGAGTTTGCGTTTCATCCTGGTTGACCTACTTTTGATTGTTTTACGGATCCTAAACATAGAAAATTTCATGAAAGACAGAAATTTTTATGGAAAATGCACATGTATGGACTTTTTTTCACAATGCCTGCATATACTGGCATGATTTTTGGAGTGTTGCTTGATAATGACCCGTTACAGATCGAGTTTGCATTTTGCCCTTGTTGACCTACTTTTGACCATATGACACCTCCTGAACTTAAAAAAATTTTCCAAATTTTACAAATGTTTCTAATTTGCCCAAGGCGGGGGCATTCGTGTCGTTCCGACACATCTAGTTTTTTTTTTGAATTTGTCAGATCTTAAAACTCTCATCCTTTTGTGATGGACACGAAATTGCGCTGGTGAATTTAAAAACATGAAAAAGTAACATGAAAATAACGAAAAGACAAGTGGGAAAAAAATTTTATTCACTAATCAGTAGGTCAACGAAATTTACCAAGGGTTTCCCTATGGCGGTTGTTGCATTATTTCAACCTTAATATTGGTGTTCATTTGCAGAACACTTTCAACGATAATAACTTAATACCGGTAATTTACAAATGCCTCATATCATTCCTTGGTGACTTTCCATCGAAAATATCTTCAACCTGACAGAGTTATCACCGTGTTCGCTTGGGCTAGCCTGTCACATGCCCATTTTCCAGTTCCCGCCAAAACAGGGTTGATCCGGCCGGCCAAACAAGAATCTCAGTGGGTACCCTCTGACATTTATTTTATTGACTTTTGCAACTCTTGCGTAATAAAAGCACCATTAACATGGGGTTTATCATGCATTTCCGTGGTATACCGCAAGTTTTTTTATTTTGCGATCCAAATGATTACTGCCTGCATAATTCTCGTCCGCCTGGATAAATCCTTTTGTGTGGATATTAAGGCCTACTGCAAACACCAAAGGTGTCCCTTGAGAGATTAAAGGCCACTGATTAACTGGGCAGACATAAGAGGCAAGACTAGTCTAAGCGGTCAGAAATACAAAGATACGTTTGAAAAATCTAGCTGGATCAAACGTGCACGCTTATCATCAGACAGAAATGAATAACATACTGATTAGCCTTAAAGCGCTGTGCTTGTATCTGCAATTCACAAAAAAAAAACACCTCAAATTCTAATATACCAGTGAAATTTAAATGCAGAATACACTTCTCACGAAAGAGTTTACAAACTTCTATGTGAGTGTTCAGTCATTGCTGAAACTAAGACCTGGCATTGGCTGCCAACCTGCCACCCCTACTTTGAATGAACTGGCTTGAATGTTCTCAAAAGTCGGGCTGCTTTTCGCAGTAAGGGCGATCCCATTTTAAAGTTGGGAGGACCCCAGACACTTTCCACTTGCACACCTGGCCTGTCGGCAGCTGGGCATACACGTTGCAAAAAAAAGCGTTGCAAAATTAATCATGTGTAAATGATAATTAACAGATTTCTTTGAATATCTTGCTTCTGCATATCCTTGACACACGGCAAATGGTAAAACAATTCTCAGCGAATCAAGACTTCTGTCACCCAAATTAAACTGTCGAGGGAAACGGAACTTGTATGTCCGAAGTTCTGAACCAGTTCTCCATCCGTTCCTGATTTAAAAGTTAAGACGCACCTTTATTTTTAATGCAGTTACAGCCTTCACTTCCACTCTGACTTTTAAATTACTTTGATTATACTGAGGATTATACTAACGGGATTGTATTATACGTAATTTTAATTGTTCACCTGCACTTTCACCAGACTGATATAGCTGTAAGAAAATAAGTAATTTGTGGCCAGGCTCGCCCAATCACAAAACCGCTTTACAGAAGCCGCTTTGCATTCACTATGTTCGGCCATTCACTATGTTCACTACAACGTTTTGCGAATGCAAGAGAGGGAAATTCCCGAACACTATGAAAGACATATCTCTGCAAATTGTTTACACAACTCTACGCTCATCAATAAATCGTCTTGAAAGTTTGCTGTCATTTTATAATGTATCGGACAGAAAATTATTTTCCCAAGGGACGCATGTTACAAATTTTAATGCATCCTTTGGAAATATTATGCGTGAAAGGACGCAGGACGCGGGGGTAAATAAAACAATGGGTCTGAACTTTGGCATATCCATCCATCTTGGAAAGTTTCTTGTAAACCAGACAGGTGGCGCCACTTACCTTCCGGTTTCCGCAGAATAAATTACTACTCTTTTCTTAGGAGTGGTGTGCCGTATTGGCCTGAAAATGTGCATGTCCATATATCTTGGACTCCTACATGTTGTACTCAAGACTGGAGGTGCCATCTGCAATTCTTTTCCTGTGGTGTCCATCTGTACGTTTGCTTTGGGTGAAAACTGATCTTAGGAATGGTTCAAGGTATTTGGCATGTCAGTCTGTCTTGGAGAGTTTTCTCATAAACCAAACATGTGGCGCCAGGTGTTTTAGTTGATTAAATTAATGCCCTTTTCTCAGAGTTTTAGTGGATTATATTCAGGAGTGGTGTGACATACCACTCAATCCATCCCTCACTTCACCTGTACCACTTCGGCGGATACAGGTTGTCGCTTAGCAAATGTTTTCCAGTTTAAATGTGATACAAAAACTCCAGTATCTGAATAACTAATGCACTTATGACCATGATACTTAGCATGCATATTGATCATGGAGTGTTTCATCAGTTCCTGTACACTGGTGGTGCCACCTGTATTTTCTTTAAATTTTTAGGCATTTTTTCTCTATTTATAAGACCTTCAAATGAAGTGGTCATCTGTTAACATGGCACAAACCATAACTGCTGAACCTAGAATCTTCTTACTTGACATCAAGGGAGACTAATGAAAAATCTCCTTAGAAAACTGAAATAAGGTCTCTGTTACCCATATTTCCGAGCTATAGGGCTCTTAAATACCCCCAAGAATAATTAAAAATTTGATACAAACAAAAGCTCCAGTATCTGAATAACTAATGCATTGATCACCATAATTCTTTGCAGGCATATTGGTCACGGAGTGTTTCATCAGTCCCTGCAGACTGGTGGCGCCACCTTTATTTTTGTTTAATTTGTACGCATTTTTTTTTCTATTTATGAGACCTTTATATGAAGTTATCATCTGTCCAAAAGCACACTGAAACCCATTTCTAAGGACTTTTCACAAAATTCATGATTTGTTTGCACTCTGGCAGTCATTTTGCTCATTTTGCTCATTGTTCAACATTCCTTGAATTCAGCTGAGCGTCATGGCCCATGGGCCACTAGTTTTGTCTTTTAATAGTGTCTCAGGTCTCGGCTTCAGGTTAACACTGAAGTAATTCTAGATTTGATCAGATATTAAGGGGTATAGTTCAAATTTTCTATGGGGTTGTAGGTCTGATTATAAGTTATAAGAT
This sequence comes from Sipunculus nudus, assembly GCA_026874595.1. Classification (NCBI taxonomy): domain Eukaryota; kingdom Metazoa; phylum Annelida; class Sipuncula; order Golfingiida; family Sipunculidae; genus Sipunculus; species Sipunculus nudus. Next base: position 71,992,702 of record CM049314.1, read on the forward strand.
CAGACCGGATTAAAAAGCAACATTTAGATATTTTTAAATAAGTATATATATCAAATATCATTTATCATAAATTAATATAATATCATTAAAGTTCAAGACCAGAACTAAGAACCAAGGTCATCACCAAGGAGCTACATAGGATTTTACCTTCTTGCTTGTCATGTTTCACTTTAATTGGCCCTGTTTAATTATGTACATGTACATAAAATTATTGTATCTGCCAAAAATGAAGGATTGCAGATACTATGTGTTTGACAGGGTTCCGCCGCCGTATTTGTTTCCAGAGAACTCCTCTGAGACTACCTACCTACCTATCCTCTTCATGCCCATGGTGGCATATGAGGCCATGTTCTGAGACTACTGGACTGATTTTTCCGAAACTTCCACCAATTATCGGGTCACATGTAAACTGGTGCCTAACCAATTGGCGTTGACCTCTGACCTTTCCTCTCTGCCCAGCGTCCATTTGTGCATGTTTCCACACATAAACCCATATATTTTGGGAACCGTTTCACCAATCAGGAAAAAAATTTTGTACAAATGTAGTCCTTGGAAAGCTTTATAAAATACACAAAAAATGTTGGCGCCACCTGCAACCATGTTTGCACAGTATTGTCCATCTGTTCGTTTGTCTTGGGTTAAAATCACTCATATCTCTGCAGTGGTTTGACTAATTCACCTGAAATTCGGCATGCGTATACATCCTGGATAGCTTTCTTGATTTTATGACAGGTGGTGCCACCTACATTCACATTCGCGCTGCAGACATCCATGCTTATATCTCCGGACTGGTTTGAGGCATATTCCTGAAAATTTGCATGTGTATAGATCTCACATAGCTCTTTATCATACGCAAAACTGGTGATGCCACCTGCCACCATTTTTGCACAGCATCCGTCTGTTTGTCTGCTGTGGAATAAAATCACTCATATACATGTAGTGGTTTGACTTATCTGCCTAAAATTTTGCATATGTATGCAACTTGGACAGTTTTTTTGGATTTTGTGGTAGATGGCGCAACCCACAAACACATTTCGGCTGCAGACATCCATGCTAACATGCATTACACCTCACTCTATTTCCCCTTGCCACTCAATCCATGCCTCACTTCACCCGTTCCACTCTGATTTTGGCGGATACATGTAGTTGCGTGTGGACTACTCGTATTCTAGTTAATGTTAGTTTCATGTGAATATTTTAAAATGTTAACCACTTCTGATGACAAGATATATGTTAATGATGTTGAATTCTTACTGTCATGATGTAGGTGATGAATTGTGAGACCTGTTTTGTCTTTTGTTTCAGAATGCTCGCCGTGTGGTACATCTTTTGTTAGATCACCATGCCAACCCAAACTTGCTGTGTAATGGATTCTCTCCACTGGCATTGGCCATTGCCAGTGGCAACGATCTTGTAAGTAGCCAATTGGATGATGGCTATTGATGCTTTGTTTGATCAAGAACATGTACCTCTATATCTTTTATCATTATCATTATCACACCAGGACATCCACTCTTGTTGGTCTGTTTCTTGGCACTGAGCCAAAAACAGTGTTATCAGACCAAGGAGAATTGGTGTGGAATGTTCAAAATTTGGGAGCTGAATGCCCAGTGCAATACCATGCTCTCATTGGTCTGATTACATTTCTTTGCTCTGTGTGCACCCTGGTGTCCTGGCCCAGACAACCTTACCATACAAAGCAGTTGTTAAAACAAAGGAGATCTGGGACGACTGCAATGTATAAACTTGGCCACTTGGCTAACGTTATTTACAGAAATAATAGATTTACAAAGATATTCCTTCATGGTATGAGTGTAAACCTGCAGACATAAATTGTTTCTTTTTTGTTTACAGGCTATTGATGAATTGCTTGCTTATGGAGCTGATCCCAGCCTCAAGTTGACACATGGCGTAGGTAGTGCCCTCTGTGTGGCTACATCAACAGAATATGAGCATCGGAGAACACCTCAGGACAGAATCAATCTTGTAAGAAAAATTATTTAAAGGTCACAAAAAAACGCTGCAATAATAAAACTGTATTGATAATATTGTTGGAATTGAGTATATCATTGGTAATAAATTGTGAAAGAAATACAAAAGAGCGCAAACTGCCCCCATATGGCATTGTCAGAAATGCAGCAAGTTTTCATTTAAAAACATTCCTGGATCCACAGTGTGATCCTGATCGCCCCCAAATTTAATTAAATTTTCCTTTGATCATTGCTGAGCTATCCTGAAAATTTCATCAAGATCCGTTAATAAATTTTTGTGTTATTTTGCAAACAGACAAACAACATAACATGAAGAAACATTTAATTTAACTGAGTGCAGTTGTGTAAATTAATAAACTTGTTCAATTTGGTTGACAGTGCCACTAATAAAAATGATTATAGTGATAATGTGACTGTAATTTCGTCTTTGGAATATTTAACTACCTTTGTAAAGACAAACTAATGATAAGGCCAGAATGTAGTGTCTTTGGTGTAAAGATGAAATGTTATCATATCTGATTATATGATATTGTAAAGAACTGCTTTCCATCGTAGGTTGACAAGTTGGTGAAGGCTGGCACTAATGTCCTTGCTCCGATTCCGATTGGTCCAAAACGTGTCCCAGGAACCGCTGTAGACTACGCATTCTACATGTTCAACCTGGTAGGTAATGGTTTAACTCAAGATTTTGTTAAAGATTTAAAGATTTTCATCTTTAATTTTTATAGAAGTGGTATTTCCAGTTGGTAGTTTGGTATCAAGCTCTTCAGATGCCAGGGTTTTAAGTGATTTTAAGAGTTGGCTTATATTTTTGCCAGATATCAGGCATGAGTAAAAACCTAATTTTGTGAGATGTTTACAGGCAAAAAAAAAAAAAGACTCAAATCAAATCATTGTGGCTTGCAAACCCCCTGATGAGCTGAATTGAATATCCATTTAGTCATAGATTTTTAATACAAGGTTATTTTGAAATCCATGATTTCATACAAGAAGAGATGGAATATAAAAGTGGTTGTAACACCTTTTATTTATTTTATCATACTAACCTCTATAGTTTTATTTAATGCAAGTCTTAGTTTTATTGCAGCAACTTAAAAGGGGCCCAGTCACATAAAATTATTTTGAATTAACACAAAAAATAGCTTCTTCCCTTTAAATAAATTTGTATCTGGCAAAATATTGCCCTGAAATCATTTGCCTACTCCTGTAAATTAGTGTTAAAACAGTGGACTTGGCGTGATCACAGGTGTCAACATAAACATAGCGTGTGCTTCACCCAGGCCACAACACTCGTCAATCAGGAAAAGCCCTGACTGATTTGGACCAAAAAATATAATAAATGTTCTTGTTGGATAAAACATTGTGAGTTGCGGCTTACAATCGGACTTCCAGGCATGTGGGCTTGTTTTGGTAAACAGACACACGTGCACTGTGTTTACAACAGTCAGAGGCATTACAAGTTGTTAAACAGTCATATGCGCGGTGCTGTGATGGTGAGCTGGAAGGGTTTTGCTAGGAAAGTAAAACTGAACTGATAGTGTGAAAGAATATTGGTATGCCCCTCCAAAGCCTTGGCATAAGAATTTACCAAACTGCCACACTGGTATCCCACTTTCTTTTGACAGTAGACTGTTTTCTTCTTTATTACCTGCTTTCTGTTGAAGGTAATAAACAAGAAAAGTTAAACAGTATTTCAAACTGTGTTTAAATGTAGCATGATTAGTTTAGATTTGATCTTTGAATTATTATTATCATTTCTTTGTGTGATGTCCCATGTATGTTTTAAGGTTTGCCTACAAAAATGATAGGCAGTTTATTCACCCATATTCATGATCTCCGTAATATTCATATTTTCTACAGAATTCATTTTATATTTAATATGGTCCAGTTATGTTTTTAAAAACAATTCTTTACTCTCTCACTGAAAATGAGACTTCTTTCTGTAAATACTTTATGTTTTCTGTATTTCTGGGGTTTTTTTTTGCTAAAATAAAAGTAAATACTGAAATTATTTTACATGCAGTATTTGGAAACAAGTAGGTTAAGTTGCAAGGTTCATTATATATTGTTTGGCTGCTGGAAAGAGTGCTTCAGTCATCTGTACATTTTGTTTTGTTTATCCAAACTGCTCACTTTGTGAAGTTTTACACATATTACAATCCAAATTCTTAATTTGTTAAACACAGTCAAAATGAAAGCTACTATGTGTAAAATTCATGCTATTTTAAATTTATATCATTCTCTTAATAAACACATTGGTTTACAAAAAATAACATAGGTCAAGGTTTCTTCATTTTGGTTGTTAACTGCCACATCATAACACCATCAACACTGTATTCTTAGACTGCAGATCACTTTTTTTTCACCAAGACCTTATAATTGTTGTCACACACTCAATACCTCTCTGTCTGTTAACAATTGTTGTTGTCATTTCATTTATTTTCATAAATGAGAAGGTCAGGTCCAAAAAGCTAGAGAGATAACTGTCTATTTTATGTTTCAGTCTATTGATAAATGCATCGAGAATTATATTTGAAATCTTTGCTGATTGGTTGTTTAGTGCCATAAAATATTTGAAAAAAATTGTGAATATTAAAGTGAGGATGGCAAACCGTGGGAGATCCACAAGATCCTGAAGCAGTAGAAAAATAATAGATTTTAGTTCTTGTAATGTAGGTTTTCAGGTCATATTACTCCTTTAGCCCCTCACCCACTTTGAGAGCCAAACTGTGTGAAGATATTTAAACTTGAGAATAATGGATCTTTTCCATTTAACTAGCGTCACCTATCAGCAATATCTGACATGTATGATTCGAGGTTTGTAACCTTCAAGTGTACCGCACTCAACGACAGAAGTGGTTGTATTTTAGGCCCTGTTGCATTAACAATATTAACATCCTTGACAACCATGAGAACCTGAACCAAACATGGTTTATGTATGTTTTGAATGTATATATATCTGAAAATCCATGGTACCCATGTTGGCAAAAAAATTATTTATTCATTCATATATTGTTGTCATATTACAGTAATATATAGACTCCTAACTGTAATATATTTGCATTCTACCTGCTGTTTATTTATATTAGGCACCTAAATACTTGATATCCTCATCTTACCTGTCTGTTTATATGTAAGGTCAGCTGACCAGAACCCTACAGACCTGAACCTTGCTCAAAAAAGCACAGTGTACATTGCTTGTGGTAAAGGTCTACTGACAATTTCTTTGCATACCCTTGAGAATGTCTACTATTTCTCCTTGCAGTCCCTGGAAAAGTATTTTTTTTTCCTGAGGGATTAAGAAAAAACTCTCACCTTTATAATATATTCACATTTTATTTGCATACTGCATGCTCACACACAATGCATGTGTCACTGATTCTCACCACAGGATCGTAGGATTGCCCACATGCCGTATCACGCACTAACACACGCTGAGCGTGAGACCTACAATGCTCGGCGCCGACTGCTGGCACATGTAGGTGCCATACTGAGGACCAAAGCTGTAGAACGAGAAAGGCTGAGGCTTGAAGAAGATGAAATGGATGGCCGAAGAAGTAGGTCAAAGAGTGAAGGTCAAATTTGTAATGACCATGACCTTAACCTTGACCTTTTACCTTACAGTTTAATACACTTATTGAGAAGCTGTCTTGTGGATATATTCTATGCAAAAGTGATGTGGTTTTGTTCAGCACAAATATCCTTTAACTCACAGACTTCAGGATATTTTCAATTATTGACATATATTGTGAACTGTTCCACCTTTGGGACATAGATGTATGTATTTTTAATCGGGAATAATTTTTGTTTGTTCATATGCTATCTCTGCATACTTAGCTATTTAGTTTAATATTTCTAAAATAGTCACCACTGAGTAATTAAATGATTGGTCCAATGTAGTGGCTGTAGAACTGAAAGTAGAAATTAAGAAATGTAGTTTCAGCTGATATATAGGGCATTTGGAAATAATTTTAAAATATCCAAATAATATATAATTCCTTGATTTTTTTAGGTAGGAAATTAAAGACATTTATAGAGTTATATCTTACATTTTACATTTTACTAATTTAATTTCTAACTGAATTCGTTTAAATTCCTGTTACTGCAAAGCCTGGCTGATGACAATCAGATAACAGTGTATCATGGTGTAATATAGTGGACCAATGTTATGTCATCATGTATTTGCTTTTTAGGTAGAAGCCCAAGTCCTAATTTTGTGTACACTGGGGCTGGTGCCCCCCTACCCCCTGGAGCCAGAAAGGGGGGGGGTGGACAGGCTGACGGACATGTGTCATTTCAAGAAACTGGGACTGGTCCAGGAGGGGTTGACATGGCAGAAGCAAGGTGAGGTTATCATGAATAATTATAGCATTTATATATTCATTTAGGCATGAGTACTGGTATTCATGTCTTAATTAAAATACCCAAGTGATTTTGAATATTCATATTCCGACCCTCAGTCACATGAAACATTATATCCTTGAATAACATGAATATCCATGACTAAATGTTGATAGGAATATAATTAATAATATGCTTTGTCATGAATATTCATATCATAATAAATATTCATACGGGTCATCTGACTATTAATATTCCTATTTAAAATTCATATGGATATATATCCTTAAAATTAACCAGATTTTCTCTATGACTTCACAGAGGTTTGAATATTCTTGAGTGGAGTCATTTACCCTGTCAGTACACCCTTTTTTTTTTACTATAGACAGTGTTTCCTCTGGGGTCCTTGAATGGAAATGAAGTGTGCTTGCTATAAATAACTCCTTTTGGATCAATGAATATTCATATTGTACTTTGGTGATTATGAATATTCAAATATATAAAAATAAATTCCCCATAATTCATATCATCATCACGATTTGCTAATGATGTACATGATTAATCATTCCTCTGGTTTCTAAATGTCATGAATATTCATTTTGCTTGGATACTTGAATTCAGATTCCCAAAACTAAATTTTGTGTTTAAAAAGAATCAAAGTTAAATGTAGGGTACACTTTCTGCGATAGCCAAACTGCATAATAATCACCTTAAATTGCCATATGCTTATTATCCTGCATATTTATAATGAGTTATTAATATGCATACATTCATAATGCCAGATGCCATAATTTGCATTTATTACCTAAGCTGATATTTCTAATGCTATTATTTACTTGCACAGTTTTAGTCAGTATAGCATTTCAGTTGTTAGTCACTAATATATATATATATATATATATATATATATATATATATATATATATATATATATATATATAATGTTGATGTATATCTTTGTGATGCTGCATTTTTCTAGACCAGACTTGTATTCTTTCCGATTGTTATGGTACACTTGATATTATTGAAATAAATAAATTCCATCGGAATAATTTATGACACTCTTCTTTATGCAACCAATAGCATGACAGAAATGATTTGCATGTTTCTTGACTGATGAATTTCCATAAATATTTTAGTGATATAAAATCATTCATATGTGTCTTGATTTGTTATATTTAATAATTTCAACCCCAAAATGACTGTAGTGTAGACTCATGCATGTGTCTTTATCGGATCTAGAAAGCGCGGCATTATCACTCTTAGCGCTAAGGAGGCTAAGGCTTTTAAAGCGGCATTAGTGCGGAGACAGAGACAGCTAGCAGTCAGGTTGGGCAGTTAGTGTCTGCATGTTTTCTAGTTTGATCACCAGATGGCAGCATTCATTTTTCACTTTGCTTTTTTGTACATGGTTCTGGTTTCACTGCAGAATAGACAGCATGGGCACAAGCAGACCCTTTAAGTGATTTGCTTTGAACAATATGGCTGCATCATAATTTCACATTTTTATTATTATTAATGCACAGATCTGAAATTTTACTTTTAATTTTCATTGCACAAGTTGAATATTATTATAGACACACCAATATTAATTAATCTTTTTTAGACACCAACATAAATTCACTGTTATTATTTACTCACAAACATTAAATTCACAGTATTGTTATTAACTCAAAGACATGAACATTCTAGATGATGGATTAGTTGTCTGATTTATTTTCCTAAGCCCAGACCTCCTTTTTTTTTTTTTTTTTTTTTTTTTTTTTGCAAAAGTTCATTTTAAACTTTATATACTTAGGCTCATACAATATCAAATTACAAAGTCGCTGATTTTATTCAAGACTAAATGACAACAGTATCACTTGCAAGGATTGTGTGCTGCAGTGCTTAAACCAAAGTGTCCAAAGCCACCGGTCTGGGGATCCAGATATACTTTATGTAACAAAATTACAGAAAAGCAGCGTAAATATCTACATCTGTCAGGTTGGTAATATATATAGGAATACATGGATTTACATACTGCTTCATACATCATATGCAAATGATGTGATCACATGACTTATAGAAATATTTCCCACAGTTTCATCATGCAAATGATGTGATCACATGACTTGTATAAATATTTCCCACAGTTCCATGCTGTCTCTGCTTTTTCATGAAGCCTTCTTGTACACTTTAGGTGTACAAGTGTACAGCCATTACATATGTAGATGTTCCTGCATAGATGAATTGTATAGAACTTGCATGTTTTGCATGATGTACATTGATTCTTCTTCAAATAGACATGATATGATCCTGATCTCAGCTGTTCATCATATAGTATTTGTTGTTATAAAAATCATTTACAGATTTTGCTCAATGTCCTTTTCTGGCTTTTAAAACTATTTTAGTGAGAGAGGAATTTCATACCGCTCTGTTTTCAATATATATTTGTATGTTCTGCAAAAGCATGGAGAACAACTGCTTTATTCTTATATTCTCATTTTTGTTATTAGCATATATCTTTTAAAACTTTGAAATGAATTATTTATAGTATTAAACAGCAGTGAACCAACAGAAAACATGATGTTTACAAGCTTTCCAGATCAGATAAACTAGAAGAGCCTATCAGAAACAGGACCTATTAAACATCAATTTTGAAATGCAGATTTCTAGATTGTATTTTTAGCTCAGGTGACTATAAGTCATCTGAGCTATAGTCGTGGTCCATTGTCCGTCGTCCGTCCGCCCGTCTGTCCGTCCGTCCGTAGATGTGGCACGTTTTGAAACCGTAAGACCTAGGAATCCAAAATTCGGCATAATGTTAGATGTCCCCAAGATCTCCTACCAAGCCGAAAACTGGGTCTTTTCGACTTCGTTCCTTTGAGAAATTAAGGAAAAACCTCAATTTTTTATTAAAAACCTATTTTCACACTTCAGGACTGCCTAATATCAAAACCACTCATCTGTTTTTCCTCATATTTACCATAAATATTCCTCTATATAGTTCCTATGTACATTCAAGAAATTATGTCTGATTTATGTAATTTAAAAAAGTTATGGACCCAAACATAATGCATTTTGTAAAAAATCAGGAAAGATATTTGATCACTTAACACAAAACATGTTAAAGCTATGGACCTTTTTTCCAGTAATATAACTTTAATTAATCAAAATTAAATTGTATACCCAAAATTAGATGAAAATCTTTTAAATTTTTTAAAATATTAATAAAAATAAAAAATTGGTACCTTAAATTTTGCCCAACTTTGGCCATGGCACTTTTTTTCTGCAAGTACTGTGGATTAAATTTTCACAGCATGTTTTGTTACCTTTTCAACTAGTAACACCAAAAATTTGAAACCAGTTGATCAAAAACTGTAGATTTTATTCAAGTTTTCAAGCACCATGTAACATATTGTTTACATCAAGCTAGTGTTGTGCAGTTTGCAAGAGCTCAGCTCCCCAGCTTCAGCTCTTAGTTCCTTAAATTCGGCATACAGCTAGATGTCTCCAAAATCCCCTACCATGCCAAGAATTTGGTCACTAGGACTTAATACCTTCAAGATATTAATGAAAAACTTCATTTTTCCATTAAAAACCCATTGTTACACTTCAAGACTGCCTAACATCAAAACCACTGATCTGACTTTAATCATAAATAATATACATATTTTTCATTCTCTATGCACATGCCAGAATGATGTCAGTATTGCGTAATCGTTTTAAGTTATGGGCCCAAACATAATGCACTTTGTAAAATCAAGAAATATATTTACTCCCTTAACAAGGGGATTGCTGAAGCTAGAGATTTTTTGTCAGGGATGTAACATTATTTAATCAAGATTCAATTGGATACCCAAAATTAGTTCTGAATTTTTCAAATTTTATAAGTTATTAGTATAAATGTAAACATTAGTAACTTAAATTTTGCCAAACTTTGACCATGGCACGTTTGTTTCCTGTGAGCACTGTTGATATAATTTTCATATCATGCACACATAAGGATTTCAGCTTTTAAGTTTAGAAAGCTGAAAGAAATTGGCCAAATTTTAACTTTTATTAATGTTTTTATGAGACCCTGTCAGACTTTGGCTCTCTCCAGCCCCTCTTGAGTCACCTGTATGTTGACCTTGTTGAACTTTCAGCAAATTATGCATGCTTGAGGCGAGGCATACACGGGAATCCAGGCAGCTTATGGCCAGCCACAGTTGATCCAGGTGTCCAACCCAACTCATCTAGTAGTTTTAACCAACTACATAACAATAAACAATAAATTAATAAATTTTGATTGGTTAAAGAAAAATAGAAAAGGAATTTGTTAGTTTATAATAACAGGAAATTAACTTGCAGTTACTGATGATATAAGAATCTTGTATCGATGGATAGAATGTCACATATTCCAAATAACACCATGCAGTCACCTATGGTATTTTTCAGTTTAATTTTAATGATAAAGAAGTAAATCATATCATTCATTACTAATCATTAGGGATCATATGATGGAAATTAATGATAGACAAAGATGCAGTTGATAATATTAATCTAGATTCCTACTGTGTCTAGTGTGTACATTGATGTGAAATTAGTCCAAAATGAATTTATTACAGTTAATTTTTAATATAAATAAAAGCCATAAAACCAGGTACTTATGATCATTATTTAAATGTGTGAATTTTGTATATTCTGGATTCTCAACATCATTGTTTGGTGAAAACTGAATAAATACCAGACATGGTGCGAATACTTTGTAATTGTATTTAAATAAGAATATGATTATTTACTCCATTATAAAATTTCTTGCATAAAGAATGGGAATTCAGGTAAAAATGAAATTATATGAATACCAGTGCAAATACTTTCAAAATGTATTCATGAATGCATTCATGAATATATTCTTTAATATTATTTTAATAATCATTTCAGTTATATATTTTAAAATCATATGATTCTCTTATTATTTTTAATAAAAATTATATTTGGGACAATATTTGTAATTTTTTTTAATTAGTAGTTAAACCCTTATATTATATATTCTGCTTATAAGTTATATGGCCAAGTCAAAATCTGTGTGACAATAGTGCTCCATTTGTTAATAAAATAAATGAAATCAATCCTCTTCCCTGTCTCCAAAGGTACTATCAAAATCATACATAAGCTAAACAACAACAACTCTTAATACAGCTTATATTTATTACCACACAAAACCAGCATGTGCCTCATTTCTAAATAATATTTTTTTATCATATATAACAGCTGAGCGTCGTGACCCATAGGTCCCTTGTTTATATCACCGGTTTTTATGCCTAGAAAAACAATGAAAGATAATTAATGAAATTTTGGATGTGTATTTTTGTGTGTGCTAAAGATAATAATATAAAGAAAATATACAATAAATAAGACTTATTAAATAAGTATACATATATATAAAACCTGTTTGTAATAAATCACTGGCATATTTGTGTCATAGATCTTGTGTAAATAATCTGAATTTCCATTATTTCTCCTGTTGATGTGAATACACAAGATTTTGTATTAATTGATGCACGTGATGTGCACTGTTAAACTGTTTTCATCATTATTTTTTCTGTCTATAACAAATGATATCTGGGTATTGTGTTGAAAGACCTTGAAAATTTATTTTAAATTACAATGTTATGAAAAATGTTATTTTGGAATATAATTTCAAACTTTGGCTCTGCTTTTTATTCAGTGTCTCTCTTCATAGGCCAGTGCATTTTGTACTTAGCGCTAATAGGTCTAGTCTGAATCTGGTTCAGCAAACTGTGCAAAATCTTGCATGAATGATACATACATTAATAAATCATTATGATGCATGCATTGTTGTCTTTTTGTATATTGCCAGAATTCACTGTTGTCCTTACCTTCAACCAATTGAAAAAAATTATTAAAATAGTTAAAGGATCGTTATTTTTGCTTATGTGAGTAACAGGGTATTCATTTGTTATAATATTAATTAATTAAATAACGTAAGTATGTCACCAAACTGCAATTCTTACATCAATCTGACCTTAGTGTTTAGATTACCCCAATTATAAGTTGTTATTTTTTATATGAGCCTTGAATTTGTGTTGACACCGTGCTAAAACGACATTGAATATTGTTATTTCAGGAAACCATTGTTTAAGTATTGTTACGAGTGTGGTCGCTCTGTGGGTGTGAGGTTGTCGGCATGCACCAGATGTAAAGAAGTTTACTACTGCAGCAAGGCGTGTAAGCTGAAAGCGTGGAATGCTCGGCACAAAGAGGAGTGTATCCGGGTCGGAGGTCAGTATGACATCGGTAGTATAAACAAAATATCCAGGTTTTCTATAAGCAGTGGTTAAAGTATTTAAGTTTGAAGGTTGTGGTCTTAGGTCTTAGGCCATATTGGTGCCTTAACCCTTAGATAATCTCAGAGATTTGCTCTTATGTTTAGCTACAAGTTATTCTGGGGCTGTATTGACACATGATTTGATAAATGGTGTGAAACATTACACATTATATAAAACATGATGTGATATATGTATGTTATATCATTTTGTCATTTTTTGTCAGTGTTCTTTCTCATTCATAACAGAAATGAGCAAAATTCCTCTCAACCCCAACCAGAAATATACTGTATAATTAAATATATATTTTTCATGTTAATGTCATATAAATATATTTTACATGTAATTATTTGGGTCATATTTAGGCAATATGACCCTGCAGCATTTGGGGAATTTCATTTTCAAGGGTTTATCATGTTTGTGAGATGACTTAGATATGATTTTTTATCTATTATTTATTTATTTCAATTTTTTTACAGCACGGTCTCATAGCCCCAGTCCAACTCGAGGTCAGCAGATCGACAGTCCCACACCAGCAACTGATCCAGACCGTGGAAAACCAACCACAGTCAAGGGGTTAGCAGGCGAGAAGGGCAGGAAAGGAATTCAGGTCAGTTACATAAAAAATACTAAATTTATATTGGATAATTCACCAGAATACATATAAGCAGACGTTATGTATGTAATATTTTTTATTTCTTATATTACAAACTAGAGGTTAATTTACTATATATTTTGGATAATGGTCAGTTATACAATATTTATATCTGGGGTTTTCTCCGGTATTTCAGACAAAGGATAAATTTACTAAATTTATTTTGGACAATGTAGCTGTGTACATATAAGTGGACGCTGCCTAATCTGGCTATAGAAGTCTGCTTTTCGTCTGCTAACATAGGTATAGCAAGCTTATTACTAGTATATCATATAATATGATGTATTTGCATTTTCTATTCAGTAAGACTGATATTATTTTGTTTTGCTTTAATCCATTACATGTGGTGTATATTCTTATATTTTCTGTATGTTAGAACATGTTTATAATGTAAATATACTTTAGTTTTTTTACTATCCTTACTAAGTGCAAGACACTTCTGTTATACCCCAAAATGATGACATGTCTTCTGTACATGTCTCACATATCATAAATGTGTTCCCATGATATGTACAGGTATCATAAATTGGCTGTTGTCCTCCTTTCAATGTTTCTTTGCCCGAAATGAGAACATGTTTCATGGTCAAATATGTGGTCTTGGATAATGGATTCTTGTCTTGTAAAATGCTACATATTATAAATTCTAGTGCCATGAGACGTGGTTTCACAGAGTTCAATGATTTTAGCACCACAGCCCCCCCCCCCCCCCACCTCCTTCATTCCTTATGTTGCCTTTCCATTTCCAATTTTTCAGCTGCATAAGTACCATCATGTATTTAGTAAATTATAACATTTTGGCTCTGTCTTTATCCCTGTCTCCAGTTTTGGGCTCTGCTTAAAGCATTATATACACCACAGGAACCAGTGAGGCAACTCAACATGGTTTACTTACATAATCATATGATTAGTTTACCACAGAGGCTGAAATTATCATATTACTGGAAAATTATCATATTACTGGAAAATTATCATATTACTGGAAAATTATCATATTACTGGAAAATTATCATATTAGTCAAAGATTATAATATTCCTGGAAATTTATCATACTACTGGAATATTACTGGAAAATTATCATATTAGTCAAAGATTATCATATTACTGGAATATTACTGGAAAATTATTATATTAGTCAAAGATTATCTTATTACTGGAAAATTATCATATTACTGGAAAATTATCATATTACTGGAAAATTATCAAATTACTGGAAAATTTTATCAGAATTTTAATAACCGACAGATCAAGCAGATGGATATTTGATAAGATTGAAAGGATAATAATAAAAATTAATAAGGAATGATGTGTTTGAATTTGGATGTCAGTTAGGAGGAAAATATTGGTGAAAAACCTTTCGCAATAAAAAGAATGGTTGAATAATTTGTTTCAATATATTTAATTTTGTCAATTAGGATCTTTGATATTATGTAATTTATACACAATTATAAATAAAGCTAATATTCTCCAATGAAAAACAATTGTATGAAGATTCTGTTAATTATACCATATTCAGTTTTTGTTGTTACTTCAAATCAAAGAGAACTTCAAAATTATGACCAGTAGAATTTATAAACATTGTCTATATAACCTTGGCAAAATTAATCAGGATTCCAACTGTGTAGCTGATAAAATGAAATATTTATATTCCTGAAAATTCATCTCCCAAATGTATGGAGATATGGAATGGCAACTTATCCCTCTCTCATTGAAATGCAATTTTTTTCCTGTCCCTGAACTAACAGAGGACTCCGGGGTCGACAGAGTCTGTGGGTAGACAGACACGCATGTCCGATTCCAGCACCAAATCTAAACCACGATCGCGGAACAGTGACATGAGCAGCACCACCAGTTACCAGGTCAATCCGAAGCGATCATTACGCACGGTGTAAACAAATTTATCGCTTGTTGTGCACTGATTCTGCACACTGATTTTGCATGCACGCACTGCATGGACGTTTGCCTAATGCGTTTGTATTTGTTGCGTTGTGACCACAGCATAGTTCATGCAACCACATTTTGACCCTATTATCTGTCTAAATAATAACCTTACATCAGCAAAGTCTGCCTTTTTATACCCCCTTCTTACCCACCGTCCATCCATCCATTAACTTTTTGTCACCCGCTAACTAACCAGGGCTTTGATGGATTTTCATGAAACTCACTACAGGTACTAACCAATAGATTATCTTGCCCGAGTTTGATACTAGGCAAAGTCTAGGCATATTTAATCAGGTCAGAGGTCAAAATACTTATGATGGGCATATTTTGCAAACTTGTCTGTGGCACATGTATAAAGTATGAGATTAACTATGATACAGGTTTAACCAGAAAGTTCAATAATTTATAATAAAAAAATGGTACCCTCTTAAAAATGAGGAGTTTGAAAAAAAAAATTTATTATAATGGACTGGGACCCTCCATTGTAACCTGGGACGAGATAAGTTTGGTGTGCCTGTCTTATAACACAGGTCATATTTAGGCATTGGCAGTATCAGCTTTTCTATACTACTGGTTATGTATACTGTTAAGTAAAGGTTTAAGAATAATATACTGTTTTCATTATTAGGTGATATTCATCCTGGGCCATAATCTGTGATCAGTGTCACCTACAGACCATGTTCCATCAATTTTTAGCTCAGCTGACAAAGTCATCTGAGCTATAGTGATCACCCTTTGTCCGGCATTCATCCGTCTATCTGTCGGTCTGTCAGTCTGTCCATTAACCTGGGACAAATCATAACCACTGGTTCTGGAATCTTCTAGCTGCATATTTAGGGAGAGCCATGAAAAAGTTCTTTGGAAACCTGAAATTAGGTCTCAGTTATCCATAACCTCTGAGCTAAGGGGCTCTGAAGAACCCCCCCAGAATAATGGAAAATTTTGTACAAAAGCTCAAGTATCTGAACAACTACTGTATTGGTCACCATGATTCTTTGCATGAATATTGATCAAGGAGTGTTTCATCAGTTTTTGTAATCTGGCGGCATCAACTGTATTTTTTCAAAGTTTACAATTTTTTTCTCTTTTTCTGAGACCTATTAAGATGGGGTCATTTGTTAACAGGGCACAAATCGTAATGACTGGACCTAGAATCTCTTCCCTTGCCATGCAGAGAGGCCTATGAAAAGTCTCCTTGGAAACCTGAAATTAGGTCCCAGTTTCCCATATCCTTCAACCTATGGGGCTCCGAAGTATCCCCCAGAATAATGGAAAATTTGATACAAAAGCTCAAGTATCTGAACAACTACTGTATTGGTCACCATGATTCTTTGCATGAATATTGATCATGGAGTGTTTCATCAGTTTCTGCAATCTGGTGGCGCCTCCTGTATTTTTCCTTTTTTTTAGGAATTGTATTCTCTATTTTTGATACCATTAAAAATGTGGTCATATGTTAACAGGGCACAAATCGTAACGACTGGACGTAGAATCTTCTATCATGACATGCAGGGAGGCCCATGAAAGGTCTCCTTGGAAACCTGAAATTAGGTTTCTGTTACTCATATCCTGTGAGCTATGGGGCTCAGAAATACCCCCCTCCCCCAAGAATAATGGAAAATCTGGTACAAAAGCTCTAGTTTCTGAACAACTAATGCATTGATCACCATAATTTTTTGCAAGGATATTGATGTTGGAAGAGTTCCATCAGTTTTTGCAGACTAGTGGCGCCACCTGGATTTTTTTCTAATTTTTACACATTTTTTCTCTTTTTTTGAGCCCTTCAAAGATGAGGTTGTCTGTTAGGTTATAGTCATACATTTTCGTCATTTTTTACAACGCCTCATTGCTTACATGCTTACGTGTCACTTCAAATAAACCCACTAGACCTTTAAATAAGTTTCTTAGCTCTCCAACGACACCTACCATGTGTGTGAAATATTCTGTTATAACCCAATATATTTGTATATTGTTCTGCAGGTATAGGAGATTTCTGCCTGCGGTCTGCCTGCTGACTATGCAGAGATACGGTTATAAAGCATGGCGTGGACTTGCAGGGCGGTTCTCAATTTGGCTTGTGTCACGACTCAGTAGCGGGTCCTAACTGAGTCATGTTTGTCATGGCTAAGTAGAACCCTACTGAAATTTTAGAAGGACCATGAGTACAGAATTCATCCCAGTTTTAGAGTCAAAACTGTGGTCAACCGTAGCAGAGGGGCACTGGGATGCCCTGGGGCAAACCGGGACCAGAAACCGGGAATGTGTGACAGGGGCCTTAACAGGGCACAAATGGTTACAATTGGACCTAGAAACTTCTAACGTTACATCCAGGGAGGTCCATGAAAAACCTTGGAAGCCTGAGATTTGGTCGCTGTTACCCATATCCTTCAAGCTATGCTTAAATTGACTGGAGATACCACCTACAAACTTTGGCGTTGATAAAATTCTTTTGTGAATGTTTTCCTAGTCAGCTGAGCGTCATGACCCCTGGGTCACTTGTTGGTGAAGTTTTCAGACCGTGCCATTATCATATAAATGTTCCATACACATATTGCCAAGTTTGGTGATTAAAGAACAGTGACTCTTGCTTCAATGATAATGGGATACTAAAACCCTGGTGATTATTATTTACAGTATTATCACAATTGCTCAGCAGTGCCATCTGTTGTCCATGCTTGGAACAAGCACCTTAATGCAATCAGTGTCTGTATCCTATCACAGGTTAATGGCTTACAAGTCTGACAACTTGTGTTGGCAGCGCCTGGCAGTGTCTGTATTATAAGATTTTTTTTAACGGAATTACAGAATTGATACTTCAGTGACTATTTGTGGCTATGTTGAATTTTAACAGTGGATGATGCAACTGCATGTCATTGGTTTCAAAACAAAAACCTTGTGAATAATTCTTTTGATTGACATCAGATTACAAGGCATCATGATAAAGAGGTCACAAGATTCTGTACCTAAATATATATAAAAAAAATGAAATTCCCCCCAAAAAATGGCATTTAAAAAATAAATTCAAATTCTGCACGTTTGAAACCTTATAGCAACTGAGGATGGACAGGAATTATGTTGTATATACATATGTATATCTCCCTCGTATAGTTCATTACTTAGTTTCCTAACAGGCTAACAGATGGCACTGCTAGCCAGTTGTGGTGTTACCAGAAATAATAATTACAAGTATCATACTTTTGCTGGTGTTAGTTTCATTTTGACAATGTTTTCAGCTTGCATTATTATTTGCTTTTCTGGAACTTATTTTATATCTTTACATCATCCAGTTTCTGTTCACACAACTTTGTTTTTTCAATTTATCCTGCTGATATGCATACTTCAGCATGTTTTGTAAAATGCATAAAAGGTTAACTTCCTTTTATATGAAAAAAATTGAAGAGAATAAGAAAATACAATAATGAGAATAAGAAATGAAAGTAGATTACCAGTATAGTATAATAAGCATAATCTTAATCATGTAACATATAATGACATAATCTATTTTTTGTATCTTTTAATGTGTATAATGTTCAAATACTACAATTAGGTTAAATTAGTAAATTATTCTATAAAAATACAAATATACAAATGCAAATATCAATCAAAATGCATTATTCAGTGCCTTCAATTTAAATTGATATGTGCATTTGTACAAATTTTTATTTCTTTTTAATAATTTACAAACTTAAAGTAATTGTAGTATTTTAATGAAATAATAGGGGCAGTCATATCTTTTTCCACCTTGTTTGAATTAATAAAAAAATGATCCTGTGTTTTCAAATTGAATGCAATATGAGAAACCAGAGATAACTGACTTTGCCATTGTAAGGGCAGAACTAAATTGGAGACAAGGTACATGCCTGGACATGGACACATTGCGAAATTCATCTTCGAAGTTAATGAAACACAGAAAGGTATTTTGAGACGACAAAGCTTGTAGCACACCTTGTAAACCTTCTATTAATAGAATTGTTCACAATTTTATCAGATCCCTCATCAGTGTATACCTGTGTATTATTATCTAACTGTGACTTTATATGCTTCCAGGGTGCAATGAAAGGTCGGTTAAACGGGAAACAAGGGAAATTTGGCAACATGAGCGGCGGAGCCAATGCAGACGATGGAGATGTATACATGGATAATTATAGTTTTGTCTGAATATACACTAAGGATACCAAACCTTTCAAATAATACTGTGAGACAAAATCATTTGTACATATTTGACATCAGTTTTGTAATCAACTTATGATCTAACATTTTATAAGTCAAGTTCTGATAATACATAAGGTATTATTAATGACATGGGAAGCCGTAAAAGTTCACTTTTTGATTATGATAAGATTTAAAATGTAGAATGTGTGATGGTATATGTGGATTTCCCACATTGAGGAACATTGTCAGTATTCATACTTTAAGATTCAGGAATATGTACCACCTTTCACATTTTTTCTGCATATCTAACATCATTAAACTGTTGTTGAAAGTACCATACCCTCAAAAATCATTCATATAAGGCATGTATACCATACATATAGCGGATTCAGTGGGAGTTCTATTATTATTATCTAATAGTGACATGCGCAAGTGGCATCTTTAAAATTTAAGTGACATACCATGCGCAGCATGCATTTGACATCATTTTTACCTGTGACATCATGTTTGCTTAAAAAAGCAATATACTTGTGATAATATTATTCTTGATGACATTCATCCAGTAATTCATGCATATGACATCATTATTTCCTGTAAAATCTCTCCTAAGCAACAACATCCTTTTGACATCCTAATTAACCTGTGACATAGTGCATGCAGCAAAATGCACATATGACATCATTGTTGCATGTAGCATGAAATATTCACTAAGTAGCAGCATGCTTGCAATGTCATTATAATCCATCATATTTGCATAGTGCTTAGCAGTACTCAAAATTGCAGGTATGAATTCTGAGCCATCTGAAAGCTGCCTAAACATTAAAATTTATTGTGCAGTAGCTTACTCCAGAATTCAGTCACAGAGAAATGTGTTTGAATTCTGAAAATTCCTTTTGGATAATGATATCTCTAGCTGGTTCCCTTCAGGAAGGGGAATTGAAGAAAATATTTTACATTTTGGGGCTGCTGAAGCGAACCTAAAGTCCTGCTTTTATCTTATCAATCCTTGAATAGTGTGGTCCATCATGGGGCTTTCTTTGTACATAAAATACCAAAATCAAATATTTCCATACTGTTGTACCAAAAAAAGCATACAATTATCGGTAAATGAAAATTCTGTCTCAGGTATGTGGCAAATATAGTCTGTGTTACCCTGTGTTGGCACCAGCGCAAAATGTAGGAACCAAAAAGATGTCTAATAAATTTTTAAATTGAAGTGTGTGATGTTGATTTTCAAGAAGTATTTGATAGATGTTGCATATATATATATAGTAATCCTTGATTTTTTATACCATTTATAGAATATTATCCAATATTTGTGACTGGTGTGGAAATACTTTGTAATATATTGTATTAATCATTATAAACTGCAGGTAAATGTAATAATACAGTGTGATTACTGGGCTAATTATTAGCTCTGGACTGTAGAAAGTGCCAGTGAACTTATCAGTGATGATGATATTGTAATGTGTACATTCATTTAGTGAACCCCACTGGAAAAAAGAATCTTAGTGCCAAAGACAGTACAAATTCAAATGTATCATAAATTTGATACCTGTATATTATGGACAGTATTAAGGTTTTCTCAATTATGGGTTTTTGCTCTCTATTGTGGACATGTTTTATGCAACATGAGATTTTTTATTGAAAATGATTTGAGGGAAAATATTCATAAACCTTAGTGATACAGAATGTATGGTCCTTGGAATAGGGATCTCCTCTGTGTTTCTTTAAATAACATTTTAGTTCTTTGCATTCTATGTAAGGTGTATTTCCTGCATAAAATAATACCTGTTTGTCCATCTGGTGTATGTGATAACAGTTGATAGCATTTCCGAATGATAGAAATTCTGATTTGACAAAAAAGTTGTAACAGTATAGATTTTTTGTCAAAGAGAGTTATTTCAAAAGAGGATGTGTGTTGGTTGATGATGGCCTTTTTTTGGATACATAATTATAAAACATGATTATCTTAGCATAATATAATGTGTAAAATATTCAGAACAGTGTGCTTTCAAAATGTGCCTGATTGAACCTAGATACAGTGAGCGATTTAAAGCGGTCAGGAATTGTAATCATACAGGTAATGTTAATGTTTCAAAAGGTGCATGCATGCACTACAGCATGTCATTGTTCAAGGGTGCATGGGAAAATCAGGTTAATTTATTTAATGTATCCAAGGTGACAGTACACTTCAGTGTTGCCATCATTGATGATTTTTAGGTATAATTTTGAGAAATATTCGATAATAATCTAGAAAATATACATGTTTATGAATTATATGACAAAATTGTACAAACCATACTTTGGATAAAAGCAGGTTATTCAGTTAGTACTAAAGGTATTTATGGATAATATACAAGTTCTATTATAATATCAGTTTATAGGTTTTTGCTGAGAATTGAGGATACTTCATTTTAATCAGAAACAATTATTAAGCCTGCAAACTTTCTGAAACCAAGTTGTGACTGAAATATTATCATGAATAAAGGGACCGTTATGAGATTGGTGATCAGCCGTTAATGTGCTAATGCCGAATCTTTCAAGAAATAAATGTCACAACATTTGGAGAAATAATTAATCCCTTCCAAATAACTCCCCAGATGATGTATGACAATTTCCTGTGTTAGTTTAGAATATATTTAATCATGAGAAGTTAGCATTTTGATACTCTGTGGAACATCTTGGGAGTTGTGTAACAAGGTCTGGTGTCTTTAATGCAGGGATGTATTTCTACTGTAATTCTTTTCATAGTTGCCATAGCAACAGCAGCAGCAACAATGTGATACAACATTAGATAGGACATTTTATGTTGTCATTATTTTTCATTCCGTCCATTATATTGTGAACAATAAAATTTCCTGTGATAACATTGATTTGTAAACCTTTTATAGTTTATTTACTTTACAGTGGACAGAAATCAGCTCATAATGAATTAAAGTGCAATCTTTCCACTTTGTTTCTAGACGTTTATCAAACATTTTCTTGTTTCTAGACGTTTATCAAACATTTTCTTGAATTATTAGATTTTTCACAAGTATTTGATAAGGTTTGATAGAAAACTAGTGTTATTATATAGTGGGAATAGCATTTTTAAAGATCAAACATTGGGGTTGGCAAGGTGTGGTACCATTTCTTTTTATAGCATGGTACTACATCCACTTGTATGGGGAAAGGGTAAAGTTCACATATTTATTCACAAAGTATGGCATAATATATGTTTGAAGCAATCTAAATGTTATTAGGCAGGTTTTACAGAATTATAGGGTGGGTCCAGATTTTATTCATGGAGTCTTTTCAACATTAGACAGTATTATTTTAACAAGTAATTGATTTACTTTATTACATTATCTCAAGAAGTAATCTTTTACTTATGAAAAATGGGAGAAATTACTTATTTATGAGACATGGAAGCAACCTTTTATTTATAAAAATAGAAGTAACCACAGAATTATGATAAATAATCCCATCAGATTTTGTAAATATCTACTGCAACTGTAGAAGTTATAAAACTAACAACAACTATTTAATAGAAAACTTTCATACATACTAGAGAATATTTTCATGATGCCGGTTGAGTCTGAATAAATTTGATACATTGTACATCAAGAAACAAAGTTAAATCTTCTGTTAGCACTGACCAATACTACAGTATCAACAGTTTATACTTGATCATCAGATGGAAAATGAAATCTTACATTTAAGAGAAGTCACGCTGCAATATATAAATCAAGTACAGAGGCATGTCATTAATCAGATACCAAAGGAATGACTTCTTGTTGGCTAATTTTTTTTTAGCAAATTATTAAAATTAAGTTATTGTTTAAAATTATATATAGGTGTTATCAGGAGCAGAACATCAACAGTCTGTTAACTCAGCACTGTCGCTACTTAAGACAGAACATTTTCAATATATGCATTTCATATAATTTTTAGCTCAGATGACTTACAGTCATCTGAGCTATAGCGATCACTCTTTGTCCGTCATCTGACCGGCCGTACAGCCATCCGGCCGTTTGTCTGTTAACAAGGCACAAATCGTAACCAGAGAGGTCCATGAAAAATCTCCTTGGAAACCTGGAATTAGGTCTCTGTTACCCATATCCTTTGAGCTGTGGGGCCCCAAAGTACCCCCCCAGAATAGTCAAAAATTTCATACAAAAACTTCAATATCTTATTAACTACATCTCTGATGCTCATGATTTTTGGCATACATATTGTCCATGACATGTTCCATCAGTTTTAGCAGACTGGGTGTGCCACCTCAATTTTTTTTCAAATTTTTACGAATTATATTTCCTATTTTTGAGACCTTTAAAGATGTGGTTATCTGTCAACAGGATACAAATTGTAACATGCAAGGAGGCCCATGAAAAGTGTCTATGGAAACCTGAAATAAGGTCTCTGTTACCCATATCCTTCAAGCTATAGGACTCAAAAGTATCCCTCAGAATAATGGAAAATTTGATACAATAGCTGAAGTATCTGAACAACTTATCCAGAGACCACCATGCTTCTTTGCATGGATATTGACCATTAATTTTTATATTAGTTTCTGCAGACTGATGGAGCCACCTGTATTTTTTTTAAAGTTTACGCATTTTTTCTCTATTTTTGAGAGATATTAATACAGACACAATCTCAGCCTGTTAGTTAATCTGTTTGATGCTTCAGTTGAATGGTTATATACTACCATTCAGATGATAAAATTTCCTTTTGCAAATCTCTTCCCTGTCAGCTGAGCATCATGACCCATGGGTCACTTGTTCAATAATCTGCTGGGTGCAGGTTTATACTTATATAAATGTTTGTGATGAAATTCTTATGATCTTTGTAAAAACTGTTTTATGCACACACGAATTGTTTCAGATTTTAACCTAAGCCAAAGAGGTCATGTTTTCACTCATGTTTGTATGTTTGTCTGTTAGCAGGATAACAAAAATTGCAGCACCAATTTTTACAAAACTTAGGTAGGGATGGAAGTATGCACTCTCCCAAGTGCTCTTCTATCAGAGTTGGAAAATATTCCATGTAAACATCAACTTCGGGTAAAACCAGTTTAATTAAACATGACATTAGGCCTAACTAATACTCATATCAGTTGCTGTGGATACATAGGAGTCTGTTCCCACAATGTCCATCTTCTGTTAAAGCTAGGACTACCAATACTTTTCAGTAGGACAGTATATTTTTTCCATACCGAGCAGTCCTCCAATATTATATTTGTATGATTTACATACAACTGATTTTTCTTGGGTTAATTTTTTATGATAATTTGATAATTTCTTGTCATTGATGGGGAAATGAAAACAGTGTTTGTACATTGTTGGTTTTGTTATGTGCCAAATATAATTGTTTAAAAAAATGTTTTTGTTATTATTATTTTTTTAATAGACCAACAGAGGATGAAAGGAATGATGAATACTTTGCGAGGTGGGTGTGTCCATAATGGTTTGACATTAAGAAATTAAATTGCTCAAAGATCTGAAAAAGACAGCTAAAAAGGTGTCCACATTACTCCATGACCAACACCAATGAAAACTGTTTTTACCTATTTCAGTATTTTAAGACCCATATCCATGACAAGCTACAGTTTTCTCTAACTCATAATCATGACACATTACAGTGCTCTTAGACCCTTATCTATGACAATCTACATTGCTCTCGTATAATACTTGTAACAACTTGCATTGCTCTGTGAACCATATGCACATTTATTAACAGAGATGGCATTGCTCTAATGCCTATACCCAAAACAAAATGACACTATTCTAAGCTACATACCCATATCAAAATGACACTGCTCTAAGCTACATACCCAAAACAAAATGACACTGCTCTAAGCTACATACCTAAAACAAAATGACACTGCTCTAAGCTACATACCCAAAACAAAATGACACTGCTCTAAGCTACATACCCAAAACAAAATGACACTGCTCTAAGCTACATACCCAAAACAAAATGACACTGCTCTAAGCTACATACCCAAAACAAAATGACACTGCTCTAAGCTACATACCCAAAACAAAATGACACTGCTCTAAGCTACATACCCAAAACAAAATGACACTGCTCTAAGCTACATACCCAAAACAAAATGACACTGCTCTAAGCTACATACCCAAAACAAAATGACACTGCTCTAAGCTACATACCCAAAACAAAACTAGGTATTTCAGGGCACCTTTCATAGTATCCCAGACAATTAATCCCCCCCTCCTTTAAGAATAGCTCCCCATCTTCAGTAACAATTAATATCAGACCACTCATAGAAAAGGTCACTCTCATAGGAAAGGTCATGACCCCAATTTCAATATACATCATCCCCTAACCCATGTCTATGTATATGCATAATATGAAAGAAATCTGTCCATTAGTTTTTTTACTTATAATGCTCGCAGTACTGTTAAGTGGCAATGATGGGGTATTAAACGGCACAAAAACAAGTAAAAGAATAACAGGTGGCGCCACCTGATTGCGGTACATGACAATACTATCCAAGATCTTCGATCAAGTTGATTTTTGCACCAATCCATGCATCCCTTATTGAGATATTAATGATTTTGTGTAATTTTCACCATAAATGGCAATATTCAAGGTCAAGGCCACTAATAGGAAAGGTCATGACCCCAATTTAAATAAACATCAACCCATAACTCATATCTATGTTTATGCATAATATAAAAGAAATCTGTCCATTAGTTTTTGACTTATAATGCTCACAGTACTGTCAAGTGGCAATTTTGGGGGTATTAAAAGGCACGAAAACAAGTAAAGAATAATAGTTGGCGCCACCAGTTTTTGGAACATGACAACTGTCATACTGTGAGCAATCCCAGGATTTGTGCCCTGCTAAAGGACAGACAAAGCTCCGTTCCTATAGCTCAGTTGACTTTGTCGGCTGAGCTAAAGTGTATTGAAAATTAAGCAAAATATTCCTCATAATGAGCTGCACATATGAAGAAAATTAATTTACTCTTAAATTGTATAGGGACCTTTATCATTCTGCCAGAGGTGGTTTCTACTCAATACAAACCTCTTCCAGTTTGGAATTGTGGTGATGGCCGTGCCAAATCGGCTCAATTGTCAAACTTCACAATAACAATTTGTAACATTTCATGGCAGCGATGGAGCCTCGACTCAGACTAGTAGGGTGTGGACTCAACTACATCACTTTTTCAAGGAAACACATTCTTTCCACATATCACATGTGCATCCTTACAAAATATTTCTTAGTCTGTGAAGTCTTAATCACAAAAAAACATTTGTTATTAACCTTGCTGCCTTGAGAGTTCTTATCCAACATACAAATATTTAAATGGGCTACAATTCATTCATCACTGGTTATACCTACCTTACTTCTTTAATAACCCCAGTGCATTGTGGGGCTTAGATTTTGATGCCCATAGATACTAAGCATCAGAGTTATCCTTTTGGGAATTTAATTCTGTGCAGCGTCAGCTCCTTTTCTTCAGGGGTTGGGGGATTTTGGATAAATTGTTGTCCCAAGGTCCTTTTGTTGGGGGTGATAAATACTGGAGGGAACCCCCCCCACCCCACCCCCATGAGACTCCTTGTAAAGTTGCAATGAACAGATCATGACTGGGAAAGAGATTCAATATTGTATGGAACAAGGTGTCAACCTCATGCAATCCCCTTGGTCCTAGGTAAAATATCCAAAATGAATATTCATAAATAACGGAAGTGATGTAGTTTTATAGAAATTTAATAGACATTTGTAGTACACAAAACATATAATACATTAACAAACAATACAAGGGCTGAATTGGACAAGCCCGAGCCAATAAGAGCTGCTCTTTAATATATGATCTATCGCGCTGAGCCAACTAAGAAGCCCTCGATCATTCGTCCTCTCATAGTGGAGTATTTATTTGTATGTTCACTTAGGTGCTCGTCAGTTGCTGAGCTGTACCTGAAACTTAGTCCTAGATCTTCTGATGTCAAGTGCTTTATGAAAGCTAGAATTGCTGATTTTTTGCATAATAGCAAATATCTTGTACTCTTTACCTGCTTTACTCCGCCTTCATATCTGATTAAGCTACACCCCTTGGATACTGTTGCTTGGCACCCCTCTGTTGCTGAGGATGCATGTATGCCATAGCCTTGGTTACTGTTGCTAAGATACCAACAGTGACATCCAATGGTTATTGATACCAAGGATAAAAATAATATGAAAACCAGGTACCAAGGAATCTAACATGAATCCATTTTTCACTGTAGTATGATTTCAAATAATATAGTTTAAATTTCCTTCTTGAGCAATTGCTACCTAGGTGAAACCATAAATAGGTAATACTCCATAAAACTAGTGGCCAAAGACAGGCCAACTGACAGTTTTTCTTCTTGTGTATTCGGCACCATTTAATTTAATATAAATAAAGTTATGCTTTAAACATTAGCCATGCAATGTAAGCAGTTGACCAACCACAATCAAATCATGATCTGTTTTCAATCAGAAATTATCTAATCTCCTTTCAGAGCTTTAAAAAAGGCCACTCCCTACTCTCCATTTTGACGTGACCAGGTTATTCCCTTATATTCCATTAAAATTTGGGTCATTTCTTAATCTTAATTCCACTTTGTTGCATTATGTTGCTCTTTTTGCCTAAAATAGCAGAAAACATCATGGTCTATAGGCAGAATTAATTAGGTCATTCTCCAACCTCCTATCAGCTGAAGTAGGTCATTTTCCAACCTCCTGTCAGATGAAAGTCTTTCTCCAACTTCCTATCATATGAAGGCTTTTTTCCTACCTTTTAATGAGTAAGTCCACCTACCATAATTCACCATTTAATATTGAAATTAACTAGTATTTTGTAGGTAAACTAGAAAGTCTCATCAACTTTCAAAATTTTTCTGGCTATCTGTGATACAAACCTGTGATTCATCAATCAATCTGAAGAAAAACATGCTTTTACCTACTATAGAATGTTTTTTTCATTTTACATAAATGCAAGTAACAGTATTCAATTAGAACACATTTATTCTGTGATTTCTATGTATGCAGCGGAGGCTATCCTACCAGCTTCCTGTGAAAGCTGTTCCTTCAAGATAGTCATGATAAAAGTATGTTAAAATATATAAACTGATCCTTCTGGGTTAAATGTATGCTTATATAACTGATAATCCATTTAACATCTGATCCCAGCAATATATTAAACAGCACTCTCAGTTCCAACCCACCACAGATGTTGCCCTCACAGCAATGAGCTTAGGTGAAAATTAATTCAACAGCTGATCCCTGTTAGTGGAAATATTTTCAACAGCTGATCCCTGGGGAGTCTGAAATGTCGGTGCGTGCAGAAAATCCCAGGAGCACCAGAAGAAGCTAGCTTAAGCTGCAGTGTTTCGGTGACAGGGCAGTGTCACTGCGGGGAATCACGCTCACTCGCTCACAGGAAGGTCCTATTGCTTTGGCTTCTGTCACTACAGCACATTCACTCTCATCAATCACACCACAATCATGACTCACTTCCGCAGATCAAGCACAAACACCTGAAAAAAAGAAAATTAATATATATTAGAACAATTTTTCACTGGATAAAATATTGACAAAAAATCTACAATCATGATAACTGTATACCCTTAATTGACATGGCCTTAAGCTATCTGGGTTTAAGTGTGCAGGATGGTGGAACAAGAATGGTTTTGAAATACTTGCGAGGAATTCAATAAGAGTTTTATAAGTTTTAATTACTAGACAGTTCTTAAGGTTGTAATCAATCAACAGAGAGTGTTTGGTGGAACTTGGACCAATATTGATTTTTCAAAGAGCAGGAATTACTCTATTTAATCCATTCCATTTACAGGTTATGTATTTCATTTTTACTGTGTCTTTTTTCATTGTTTTGTTTGTATGTAAAATAATAAGTATATTTGCTCTTAAAATTTGTTTGAATGCTTCTTTGTAAATTTTGGCACGTCAAAAAATGCTTTGTTACTATGGCAATTATAAATCTTTTACTTACTGATCCATCTGATGCACTAGCTCCCACTTTGTCACCACGGTGATTCCAACAGACTTCAAATATACCACCTGTCCCACGGTAACTGTTAACTAACGTACCACTCTGAAACACAAACCACATCAAGCATCAATGCTGCACTATTTACACCTCGTGCCATATTTATTCTCATATTAAATCACATTTAGTACATAACCTTACTATCACACAATTTAGGATAAGAAAGATGCTCCATTCAAACCACAGATGCCAATGTGAAACAAAGGGCCATTCTGATGTATAGTTGATCTGGATGAGTGCCTCCCAAGATTGACATTGTATTACTAATTGATCAAAGGAGCAGGGCTGATAATGAAAATGAACATATTTTCTAAAAATCAAGCAATCATTACAACTAATTTATAAGAGCACTTAACTAAGAAATGTGGTCACATAACATTGGGCATAAATCATTCCACTTCCCTACTGCTAGCAAAGATTGCCTTTGCCATACGTGGCTGCCAATGATACAATATGTAATTGCCCAAATTGAAGTCTGTGGTATATTCCTGCAATTGGCCTAAGAATGTGTTTGCCTATTGCAAAACACTGCGTGGTTGAACTGCAGTCATAACTACTCCAAGACAAGAGCAACTTCTAATGCATGGCACTAATGAACATGTGAGAGATGGAACATTTATTGCCTCTGCCAAGAGGGTATTCACTCATCCCCATTTGTGTGTGTCTGTTCACAAATCAACCCGTGCAATTATGATGAGTCCCCCATGAAATTTTCAGGGTACTGCTGTAATGGGCCATGGAAGATTTGATTAGATATTGGTATGAATCTGCCACATGCCCCGGATTCAGGAATATCAACAAGCATTATTCACAAATGTAAAGTCATATAGGCATGAGTGAATCTGGGGAAAATGGTCCAAATTTAAGTGAATGCAAACTCAAGGCGAAGGCTTGCATTCTTCAGAATGCAGATTTCCAGTTCATCAATTCCGCTCATTCATTAGAGCTTTTAACTGAAATTCCCATTACATTCTTATATTATTTTAATTTTTATTCATTTCAATCCTAAATCACAAATTTCCTTAAAAAAAATCAATTCAGAATTAACCTTAAGTTTGATAACAATTCAAATACAGTTTAACCTTGTGTCACATTGGTCCAGTTTGAAAAGAGCATCATATAAATTAGAAAATCTTATGAAACATTTGTCCAGTTAAAGAAACCTCCTAGTGCAGTCCTCAGTCCTGCACTGCAACAAAATGCTAAGTAGGTTTCATCTTGGTAAGTGGTGACTCCAGCATATCAGACTACTTTTATATATCATCACAGTTTAGTGTACAGTACGGCTACCAGGTGTCATCATGCATGCTATCCCATCACCACTTGGTTATAAATCAATAGACAGGTTCCCTGCTCAAATATAACCCAAACAAACCCTATCATTTCTTTGTGATGAGTATTCTGGGGGGTATTTGAGAAAGGAATCAGTCTACTCCACTCACCTCCTTCAACACTAAATATACAACAACTAGATGTGGATTATGTTGGATGGTTTTGTACAATAGGTAATGATTAGTAGGAGATCACATGACTTAATTAGATAATTGATCAGGGATGAATCATGCATTCAGCAAGGCCTGCATACATTTAAAGTACTGGACTTATATTTATGTTAGTGAATGTACTTTAAAGGTTTAGATCTGTACATACATGCAGTAATTCTTATATGTGGGTTATACAAAACCCAATAATCAATTTATTAATACACCATCACCTTTAATATCTAAACACCTAGAGAGGGATAAAAATAATCAAATAAATTTTATATTTTCACAATATGTTTGAATCTTAAAATGAGACTTACAAAAGTGTCATTAACAGTAAAAATTTATTTCTTTTCATACTTACATCTTTTTTTAACCAAAAGCATACATACTATATATGTTAAAGTGGTCAGGTGGTACAAAAAGGTGGTAATCAAATGTAAGACGTTATTATATCAACAGTATTAAAATGGTAAGTATAGCTATATGCTAATTATTGACCGTACCTGTACATTCCAAATATGAACACATTTGTCGAAAGACCCGCTGGCCAGGAACTTTCCATCAGGACTGAAGGCCACACTGTAGACTGGCTCGTGGTGTTTAGTCAACGTGTGTACACAGCAGCCCCGCTCTACATCCCACAATCGAACCGTGGAGTCAAAAGAGGCACTGAAAGACAAAAGAGACCAAGAGAATGAAAACAGTGGAGTAAAAAGAGGTATTGAAAGACAAGTTTAAGTGCTACTTGGCCAGGACAGGCATTACTGCATTTTGTTAACTCTTTGATAATTTACTCTGATATAAATAAAATTGTCACTGGTGGGAACAGTTTTAGACATTCTGAAAATATAATACATTCTCAAATTTTTAAATAATTTTTTTTTTAAATTTAAAACAAGGGACCTATGGGGTCACGACGCTCAGCTGTTATATATGATAAAAAAATATTATTTAGAAATGAGGCACATGCTGGTTTTGTGTGGTAATAAATATAAGCTGTATTATGAGTTGTTGTTGTTTAGCTTATGTATGATTTTGATAGTACCTTTGGAGACAGGGAAGAGGATTGATTTCATTTATTTTATTAACAAATGGAGTACTATTGTCACACAGATTTTGACTTGGCCATATAACTTATAAGCAGAACATATAATATAAGAGTTTAACTATTTATTAAAAAAAATACAAATATTGTCCCAAATATAATTTTTATTAAAAATAATAAGAGAATCATATGATTTTTTAAAATGAAATATAACTGATATGATTATTAAAATAATATTAAAGAATATATGCATGAATGCATTCATGAATACATTTTGAAAGTATTTGCACGAGTATTCATATATTTTCATTTTTACCTGAATTCCCATTCTTTATGCAAGAAATTTTATAATGGAGTACAAAATAATATTCGTATTTAAATACAATTACAAAGTATTTGCACCATGTCTGGAATTTATTCAGTTTTCACCAAACAATGATGTTGAGAATCCAGAATATACCAAATTCACTCATTTAAATAATGATCATAAGTATCTGGTGTTATGGCTTTTATTTATATTAAAAAATAACTAAAAAATTCATTTTGGACTAATTTCACATCAATGTACACACTAGACACAGCAGGAATCTAGATTAATATTATTAACTGCATCTTTGTCTAATTTCCTTCATATGATCCCTAATGATTAGTAATGAATAATATGATTTACTTCTTTATCATTAAAACTGAACTGAAAAATGCCATAGGTGACTGCATGGTGTTATTTGGAATATGTGACATTCTACCCATCAATACAAGATTCTTATATCATCAGTAACTGCAAGTTAATTTCCTGTCATTATAAACTAACCAATTCCTTTTCTATTTTTCTTTAATTTGTTATTAAAAACCAATAAAAATTTATTTATTTATTGTTTTTTATTATGTTCTTGGTTAAAACTACTAGATGAGTTGGGTTGGACACCTGGATCAACTGTGGCTGGCCATAAGCTGCCTGGATTCCATGTATGCCTCGCCTCAAGCGTGCATAATTTGATGAAAGGTCAACAAGGTCAACATACAGGTGACTCAAGAGGGGCTGGAGAGAGCCTAAGTCTGACAGGGTCTCATAAAAAACATTAATAAAAGCTACAATTTTTGGCCAATTTCTTTCAGCTTTTTTAAACTGAAAAGCTGAAATGCTTATGTGTGCATGATATGAAACAGTGCTCACGGGAAACAAACGTGCCATGGTCATAGTTGGGCAAAATTTAAGGTACAAATTTTATATTTATACTAAATAAAATTTGAAAAATTCAGAACTAATTTTGGGTATTCAATTGAATCTTGATTAAATAATGTTACATCCCTGACAAAAAAATCTCTAGCTTCAGCAATGCTCTTGTTAAGGGAGTAAATATATTTCTTGATTTTTTACAAAGTGCATTATGTTTGGGCCCATAACTTAAAACAATTACACAATACTGACATCATTCTGGCATGTGCATAGAGAATGAAAAATATGTATATTATTTATGATTAAAGTCAGATCAGTGGTTTTGATATTAGGCAGTCTTGAAGTGTAACAATGGGTTTTTAATGGAAAAATGAAGTTTTTCATTAATATCTCTAATGTCCTAGTGACCAAATTCTTGACATGGTAGGGCATTTTGGAGACATCTAACTGTATGCCGAATTTAAGGAACTTAGAGCTGAAGCTGGGGAGCTGAGCTCTTGCAAACTGCATAACACTAGCTTGATGTAAACAACATGTTACATGGTGCTTGAAAACTTGATTAAAATCTACAGTTTTTGATCAACTGGTTTCAAATTTTTGGTGTTAACAGTTGAAATGCTAACAAAAACAGGCTGTGAAAATTAAATCCACAGTACTTACAGGAAAAAAAACGTGCCATGGTCAAAGTTGGGCAAAATTTAAGGTACCAATTTTTTATTTTTATTAATATTTTAAAAAATTTAAAAGATTTTCATCTAATTTTGGGTATACAATTTAATTTTGATTAATTAAAGTTATATTACTGGAAAAAAGGTCCATAGCATTAACATTTTTTGTGTTAAGTGATCAAATATCTTTTCTGATTTTTTACAAAATGCATTATGTTTGGGCCCATAACTTTTTTAAATTAAATAATACAGACATAATTTCTGGCATGTACATAGGAACTATATAGAGAAATATTTATGGTAAATATGAGGTAAAACAGATGAGTGGTTTTGATATTAGGCAGTCCTGAAGTGTGAAAATAGGTTTTTAATAAAAAATTGAGGTTTTTCCTTAATTTCTCAAAGGAACGAAGTTGCAAACACCCAGTTTTCGGCTTGGTAGGAGATCTTGGGGACAACTAACATTATGCCGAATTTTGGATTCCTAGGTCTTACGGTTTCAAAACGTGCCACATCTACGGACGGACGGACGGACTGACGGACGGACGGACAGATGAACGGACGACGGACAATGGACCACGACTATAGCTCAGATGACTTATAGTCAGCTGAGCTAAAAATATATGACAATTATAATAATATAATTAAAAATTTGAAAAATCATGAATTTTTAAGGGCAGGGGAACCCTGTCTTGTTTTAAAGTTATTTTCATTGCCTTTCAATACTCAGTGCTAACTACAGGATTTTTTTAACCAAGTTTCTTCTATACAAAACTTAGACATGAAAAATAATTCAAATCAATGACTTACCTAGCTAAAAACAAAGGAGCATTTGGGTTGTTTGTCCCCGCTCCGGTGGGACTCCATTTTATTGTGTATATCTCTTTATTGTGAGCCTGGAGGTCATGGACACAGCCACCCTGCTTCATACTCCAAATCTGTAACCAAGTACATAAGAAAAATAATATAGTGTACAAATCTGTAAAAAAAAAAAAAAAAGAACATGAAAATGTAAAGTAAGTTTACAAATCTGTAACGAAGTAAACAAATGTGTAGCAAGTTTACTTATCTGTAAAAAAGTACATGGAAATGTAACAAATTACACAGAATTGTGACAAATAACACAGAAATGTAACATAGTATATAAATCTGTTACAATTATACATATATGAAATAAAATACATAATCTGGAAAAAGTACACAAAACTATCTAAATACACATACTGTGGTTGCCTTATTTGTTCACAAGGGTTTCAAATTTGCAATATTTGTGAATGTGGAATTATCACCAAAATAAAAGCTATGTGAATAAGAGGTCCTGTTGTCGAAAAACAAAGTTGAAAGGTAAAAGGTTGACATTATGAAAGAAAATTGATTGTGTATGCTCAAAGATTGAAATTTAAATTACATTAGATTTTTCTAATTTCTGCATATAATATTTGACATGATTAATACAAATAAGAATGAATATATACTGTGCATAGTTCTTTTGTTTTGTATGATTGTGAAAATGGAATACTCACAAAACATTGAAAAAGTGAAAATCGTGAAATTTTGACCAAGCAAAAATGAACCCATCCACAGTAAATAAAACAATGTTTACAAGTCTGTAACAAAAACCATAAATGTCAATAAATATATTCTTTACTTTCGTATACCTGACTATTCTAAATTTTGACAGGACACATCTTCTCATAAGGACAGAGTAAATGACAATTTGTAAGTGTGCTCCATATGGTTCAACTATAATATGCGCTATCCATGAAAGTGTGTAACAGATTACTCTACGGAACACCAAAAGGCTGGGCCTAAAACATCAGTTTTAATGCAGATTAATACAATATATTTTTACATACCTTTAATGTCATATCATCTGAACATGAAGCCAACAAATCGCCTTGTGGGTCCCACTTGATGGCGTTCACCTCATTCTTAAAAGAGAAACACATGAATAACTTCATATCTGCCAACACTAGTGTCTGGGATAAATACATCACAAACAGTTGAATGATACTCTTGCCTAAAGTTTCTGGTAGGAATTTATCTATACATTTAACAGAAACGATAAGAATTACTTGATGCCACACCCTATATGTATATGGTGATACAAAGAAGAAATGCAGGGATTGGCTTCGCAACATATATATCATTAAGGGCCCAGTCACACCAGAAGTTACAGCCAGTTATGACTAGTTACAACCTGCAATCATGCGAAGTCATGGAAACTGTTTGACAATTGTACAACCACTGGTGGTCACTGGTTGTTGCTAACAATTGCAGGATGAATATCAGTTGTAAGGGGTTATCACAAAGGCTACCTACGGCTGGTGTGGTCATGGCCAATCATTGGTTGTCTTAAAGCGGTCTTAGGCTAAGGTTAGCCTGTCTTATGATGGTCTTAACAAGTTACAACTTACAATATGCCGCTTTTACCGGTGCTTGGTCATTAAAGTGGTTTCAAGACAGTCGTAAGACCACAAATTACTTGTTGCAAGACTGTCATGGATGGTCTTATACTGGTTGGATGGCAAGTTGCAATAAACCCCCACAACCAGTCGCAGGTGATCACTGGTGATCATGCAGCACTTGTGTGATAGTGTGATTTATTGCTAAATTGCCACGATTGCTTGTTGCCAGTTACTTGTTGCAGTCGCAGGTCATTGTAGCTCTGGTGTGAATGGGCTTTAACACACAACACTGATTGGCTGTACCAGGGGTATGTTGCAATGAGGTGACTTAAGTCGTAAGGGTGACTTAAGACTAGTGGTATCTGTGTGCCCCTATTGCAACCATTATGAGGTTACAATTGTACCTATGGTTTAATGAAAATAAATCTTTATGGGTAAAGTTTTTACTAACACATGAAACTGTCATGAAACGCTTGACATCTAATAAATAATCCCTTCCCTATCTTTTTGGGCCTCTGGTGGTCAACTGGCCAAATAATGCAAGGGTGTGGTATGTCTGTGAGTCAGACACAAGTAATTCGTTGTTTACACACACATGATCAACTGCCCCTTGGCTCATACAACACACTTGAAACAACAAAATAGCTAACAAAATGCAGACAAATAATACCAAAGCCAAATATCCTGTTGCCACACCTGGTTATGAAAATAGCATTCAAGATGAACTGTCATGAATAATATTTCAAATACAGTGTTTGCTAGAGGATGTGAACTAAATAAGATGAAAAAACATGTGTGATGGGTACAGTTGATTTTTATGGACTTAGAGAATGCTTCTTTAAGTCCAGTTTAATGTTACTGCAACAAGCCCAGGATGACAATTTTTTGTTGATTTCTCTGATTGGCTGAATATCATGTCAATCATTCTACATCACCGCAATTATAGGTAACACATCTAGTCCATGGTGAATAACATATCATTCATCGGAAGGAAATATTTTTGAAGCTATCATCAAACTGATGACATTTATATTCTTTCGTTTATCATTTATTTTCTGTAATAATATAATCTTACTGTGTGGCCCTGGAAGGTCTTGACAGGTTTGTCGGAGCCGAGTTTACAAACATGAATACACTGATCTGTCGAACACGACGCAAAACTGTTATTACTCTGCCAATCCACGTCTAATGCAGGTGCTGAAAAAATAAATTACCAAATATAAATTGACCTACAATATTTCAGTTCTTTAATGTTCAGGCTTTATACCCTTCAGAGAATAAATTTTACAATTTATTTTAGGGCACTTAATTGCCAAGGACCTAGGCATCTACAGATTTACACCGGTTAATGAAACAATCAATCAGCACATTTTAGTTTATTTCTGTACCAGTAAACTTTTCTGACTGATCCATTCAAGT
Organism: Sipunculus nudus; assembly: GCA_026874595.1. Taxonomy (NCBI): domain Eukaryota; kingdom Metazoa; phylum Annelida; class Sipuncula; order Golfingiida; family Sipunculidae; genus Sipunculus; species Sipunculus nudus. The sequence goes on from CM049314.1 coordinate 72,030,343, forward strand.
TATTAAGGTATCCTTTATATGGACTTCATGTGCAACTGGTACCTGATTTTATAAAGAAATGATAATCCTGATGAAAGAATTATAACAAATATTTCAGCTATTTTTATTATTATTTCAACAATACTTCAAGCCTTTTTATTGACTTAAAAAATGTCAACATTTCATCTTGTACTTGCATGAACTACTATTACAAAGTAGGTCAGCACTATGGCACATTGGTAAAACAGCCTGGTTTATCAATTTGCTTTTATACCTTCATCAATATATTTACACACACAAACACATACACAGGAGTAAAACCCAACAATTACGACCATCTTTTGGACTGACCCAAGTTGTCATAATTTGGGGGTGGTCGTATTGATGAAATTCTTTGTTATCTTAAATATGTATTAGGGACCAGGAAAAGTGGTCTTAATTGTTTGGTTGGTTCCAATTGTGGGGTGGTTGTAAGACGTGGTCCTACTGTATATATTTTAATTTATAGCTGACCTTGTGTAAATGAAGTTTCAAAGAGAGTACATTTTCTTTTTTAATTTATGGTTGACCTTGTATAAACAAGGCTAAAAGAGCATGTCCTGTGGCTGGATTCTAAAACTTATCAAGTAGTCCCAAGAAATCCAATAAAAATAATTAAATACAAAAGCATAGTAATCAGAATCCACCCAATATAATATGACATAATAAGACATATTTACCTGAATGAAAAGCAAATTGTTGTGTACAGTGACCTGAACTGGCATCCCATATGATAGTTGTCTGAAAAGAAAGTGAAGAATTTATTAATAAATGGGAAATAAATGATTTTTGTAATATCTACAAGCAGCATTTACCACAGATCTTTTTGTTTTGTTTTAAATCTTGGCTTTAATGTAATATTCCCAAATGTGCAGCATACTGTTTAGTAAATATTCCCACAAACAGCACAATTCAATCTAAATTCCCATATAGCAATCTGTATTATTATCATAAACCTATTCCAACTGATCCAAATATAGCTGAGGCAAGCACTTCAATTAATTAAACAAAAATATCTGACAAGAGTCCTTTTTATGTCTTAAATGTTTGTGTAATAGGTAACTGTGTATCTCTGTATTTTCCTGTCTTTTCTTGGATAGATCCTTGATAAAAATAAATATAACAGTACAAACAAATCTATTTATGAGGTTGTTCAATACATGCTTAAAACAATTTATGTAAGCATGCCTTAGCAGCCTCATTTGAATTAAGTTTTCTGAGCAAGCTGTAAATCTCAAGATGCAATATAAGTTTCCATATCAGCTATTGAGAAAATCAGCAAAGGTAATACAATTTTCAAAAAGCTGAAAAAGGTGACTAAGCCTTACTAGCAGACACTAGGGCACAAAATAAAAGCTAGAACTCACAAAATATCAGTCTAGCAAAGTGCTTTACCACTTGAGTTAGTCTTCATTTTCTTTTTTTGGTATAAATAATACTACATCTTCTAACAATATAGAAAGTACAGGGTACGGTGTTTGAAAGGAACTGACAAATATTTTAATTCTATAACCTATTTATGATGATTAAAAGGTAATTTTTTAGATCTTCTTACCTTATCTACTCCTGCACTGAGAATATAGTTGCCTTTTTTGTTCCATTTCAGTGCAAATATAGGGCCTTTGTGCTGTCCTAATGTGCTCACTAGTCGACCTGGAAATTAAAATATGAGAATCAAAATATGGTACCGTTTAATTTATTTCACATAAAATGGAAAATATGAAACTATAATTATAAACTGCATTCTTAAATTCATTTTGATTAAAACAAATGAAAAGTCAATATAAGGTCTGCTGTAATATTTTTTCTAACTAAGGGTATAACCATCCCTCTCACAAATCCACGATTGTGACTAGTAGGTGGCCCCATCTTTCTTACATACCAGTTATTGCGAAATGTATGTGGTACAATTTTTTACGCAAATATAAAATTACATCGCACACCGATGTTGTGTTTTCCCCATGTCTGCTGATTTGTCTGTCTGTAAACAGGGTTATGCAAAACTACCACACAAATTTCCAGGAGTTATCCATGAAAGGTAGATTCTACATGGTTGTTTAACCTTGGCATTCAATTTACAGAGTGCTTTTCAAGTAGTAAACCCACGACATTGAACCAACATGACTGCCTGTACTATGTATCAAGGTTGAGCTTTCCATTAAGTAAAATAACAATCTTTTTTTCTTTACAACTTACCATCTGTGCTCCATATCCTGGCGTAACCATCGTATGAACCTGTAGCCAAAAGCATGCCTTCACACTGAAGCAAAAAAATACAGGAAAATGTTAAAAGAGCTAGTAAGAAGCTATAAAATATTGATCTTGTAGTGCTGTGTATCAAGTGTTCAGTTCTGGTTCAATTAACTCACTTCTTATTATATTAAAAAGGAACTTTGTTTAAAACAGACATGAAGTTGTGTCTAGAAAGCAGCACAATACATTATATTTTTAAATACTCACTCAAAATGTATTCTGATCCAGAACATCTACTACCTTATGCCGGAGGGCACATAAAATAATTTCATTAAATCAAACAGCTTCATTATATAAAGCTTGAAACTGCCCATCAGACAGCATGCCTCTGCTTAAAGCTCAAGGTAAAGAAAATTAATCTCAAGTCCTCGATGAAATTTCTGTACTTGAAAGCTAAATAAGTGTTGCTTTGGGTGGGTACAAAACTTCAAGACCAGACACATGATAATAACAAATTTTCAGGAATAAGTGTCTCCATGATGGACAACTGCCAAATGTGAACAATTATAGCCAATTGCAACTGTGATTACTGAGAGTGAAGAATTCTTCCTGCTGAGAGCTAACGATTAACTCAAGAGCCCCACAGAATATTTAGTAACAACAAGGGCACCACAAAACAAAGCATCCCCTCGCAAGGGTGAATAATCAAATGAGGTGTATTACACTGACCCTTGACCCCGTGACCTTAGAATAGATGGGGTTCTTAATCCATGTGTGGGTGAGCCATATGTGAAAGTTGAAAGGTTTAGGTGAAACAGTTTGGCTTAAAATCGATCCAAAAGGCAATTACAGATGAATGGAATGATGGAAGGAAAGATGGACAGATGCACAAACAGAGGCTTCACTATATCCCCTAATAATAAATAAAAAGTTTAATTTATCTAATGATTTGTTTCTGGTAAAATGTGGCAACATCGCAGGTTCTAACAAGTGAAATCAAATACCAGGCACAGATACTGTGTCTTTTAAGGTGAGGTGAAACTGAACTGTTACAATTTATAAATTTATAATTGAAAGAGTATGACTAAATTTCAACAATATTTTTTTGTTCACCATTTGGACCTGAAGCCTCAGTCAATCATTGCTGATACATGTCACAAGTCTGATGGTATCAGTCTATTGTTTCATTCATATTATAGTTGGTGTAATATGCTGGTGTATGAAACTGGTTTGAGCCTACCTCTCATCCTCTTAATCTAAGTTACACTTAAGTGTTCACTTACATTCCAGTCCAATGATGTGACGTCTTTATTGCTAGGAACCTCTGTGCCTCCTTTCTGTATACAATGTCGTAACACTAGCTGATTTGCACTGTTACTGTTGTCGTTCATATTCCATATCCTAGCTGTTGAGTCACCAGAACTAAAACAGAATTTAATTACACTGCATGAACATTCATCACTTAAGGGGTAGGACAAGGCCTAGTAGTTAAGGCATTGGAGTTTGCAGCTGAAGATCCCCAGTTCGAACCCTACCAGAGCCAGAATGAATAATGGTGAAATCTCACTTGAACCTCAGAGAATTAACTCTAATGTCTTAACAACAGGTTATGACTTTTTGATTTTTCCTAACCCCAGGCATATAAAATCTGAAACCCAGAAGGCTTAATAATAACATACCATTCATATGGGTATCTTCATCATCATTCAATAAACAGTGCCATCAACAGGCCACTAGGTAAAAGGTAAAAGTCTGCTGGGCTTTTACACCCGAGCCTAATGGCTCATCAGGCCGGAGCTTATCCCGGTTTCAGTAGCGTGAAGCTAATAAGATGGGACGCTAGTCCACCACAGGTTACCTCCCCAGTATTTACTGGTACCCATTTCTACTGCTGGGTGAACAGAGGCACGCTTGCGGTTCGGACCTTGCCTAAGGGTCTTGGCACGGTGTGGGTCTGACAGGGATTCAAACTCACGACCTCTCGATCATGAGCCCGGCACCTTTACCAATACACCACCGCCCCCACTCGTTAAACAACTACATCATTTTCTGTGATATTTCTTTATAAATTAGCTAACGATGTCTCTCCACACTTATATATAACTTGCATCATTTAATCAGGAAAAAATCTTTCTATAATTTGTAGTCTGCAGTTTCATCTACATCTTGGGGTTTGTGACCATCTTATTTGTTCCTACATGGGTACTATGCAGAAGTATCAATCAAATCCTTCTTTTCTTTTTTTTATCTCAAGGTTTGGAGCATGAATGGTGGTCAACACTTGTTACTGTAACAGGACAAAGTTTACTTTTTGGCAAACAAGCAATATATTTCATGGAGCCAGTATAGAACGCGGGCTTCGCTTCTTTTGAGGAACATATAAATAAAATTGTCTCCTCTCATTCGCTATTTTAACTCGTACTTTTCCCTGTAGATGTCCCTACACTCAACTCTTCTAACATAAACAACTACTAATCATCAGAAGTCGCCTGAATCGGGAATCGAACCTAGGATCTCTAGACTAGGAGCCCTACACGCTACTAAGTGAGCCGTGAAGACGAGATACCAGCAGGAGCAAGTTTTGTTCATTTATATCTGCGATTGAAGAGGCATCTATCACGAAAATGGGAAACCATTTACTATTTTAACAGGACAATTGAGCTTTAGGTGGGGGTGGGGGCACCCCCGTTCAGACGGGGAACCCAGGTTCCCCGGACCCCTCCTCCTCTAATATAATAAACTCCAGCTATGAGCAAAATTAAATACGGGAATTCTGAGGAAAATGATATGTATTGGCCTTTTCCAGGAAACAATTTATTATGCGACACCCATTGTACCGGCAGTAGGCTGAAGCCCGGTTTCTATAGTTCTGCCTATTTCATAAAGCAATCCTTATTTGAAACTCATTTTATAGTCAGATTTAGATATCAAGATGAATTTTACCAAAATGTGATTCTTATTATCTGAGGTCTATTCAAGTTCCTGATTGTCATTTTGACTTACCCAGAAGCTAGAAGATCATTGGTTGGGTTCCATGCACAGATAAACACTTCTGACTCGTGGCCACGCAGGACGGTAGCTTTGCTGCCTGGTATCTCTACACCTCCGTCTATCTCCATGGACTCTGTATGATTTGTTGCTGTAATAACAAATACAATATTATAACAATAAGACTATTTCCATGGACTCTGTGTGATTTGTTGCTGTAATAATAAATACAAAATTATAACAATGAGACTATCTCCAGGGACCCTGTGTAATTTGTTGCTGTATTGATAAATACGACATTATAACAATGAGACTATCTCCATGGACTCTGTGTGATTTGTTTCTGTAATAATAAATACATCATAATAAATACACATACAAGAGAAATGACTTTTCAGTTCAGATAAGCAACATTTTGATATATGGATCTGAATTACACTGTACAACATATCCTCACGATCTGCTTGCAGGACAAGATCTCCCTTATCAACTAGGTGAGATTGCAAAAAGAACACCAGTAGCTAACAGATCATTACGGGTAAATGGGGCTGGACTGGAAACATTCTAAAACCAGCAGGTAACATCACCAGGCAGGCGTGACACTGGAACCCTAAAGGAAAAGGGAAAGCTGGCGAGGGGGAAAATTTTCTTTAATGTTCTTTTTTTTGGATGTGACCACCTCCTTTTCTTAATGCTAGAATAACCAAGTATATGTACATCTGCAGAATTCCACTCTGATTTCAGACAACCTGACAGGGCAGTATCACATGCTTCCTCTTATTTTATATCAAGGTGTCACCCAGGCCTGGCATCTACTGCACCTGCAGGCCCTGGATGTATAATCATCCCCATTGCCGGTCATACCACTGAGGAACCCCTGAAAGGTGCACTTGTTTGTTAGGGAAGGATGGCCTTTGCACAAGACCTTCCCATTTAGCCTGCAGAGCCCTCACCCTGGGATGGGGTCAACCACTGCCTCTGCTGAGATTTGAACTCACAATATCCTGGCTTTGAATCCTGTGTTCTTCAACTGAGCCATAGAATCTGATTGAGGAAGAAAACATGGAGAAGTTGTGTCACAGACAAAGTGAAAGCAACAGGTTTTTTTTGTGGTCTAGGCTGAAGAAGGTCACCCGGAACAGAGTCCTTTGACAAATTTACATTGACTAGCTGTAGTGGCAGCCAGCCACCCAAACTTTGATTTTTAACTTTAAGACATTGAGCTGGCAGTACTACAAGTTATTAGGTTATATGTAGATGTGCTATTGGGTTATATGTAGATGTGCACACCACTTCCAACAGTACTTTTCTTTTTCATATGCTTGTTGAACTGTCATTTCATCCGAGGTAAAATATGAAGTAATGTGACCATATAAGCACCTGATGTCAAATACTGCCACACAGCAAATATTTTGATCGGAACCTTGAGTGGGTGTTCTGTTATGACTTGAAGCATGACCTGCTGGCCCCTATTAGGTTATTTTAGAAGGCCTGTGTGTCATGGCTAGACTATCTGAGGCCCTATGCTTCTACTGGGGCATAGAGGATAAAGTGTATTAAAACACACAAAACCTGGGAAAATAATGAAGATTTTGTGTGATGCTACTGACCGACAGTCTGTGTGGTTTCTTCACCATTAGTTGTCATGGGTTCTGTTTTGACTTGCTGGTTTTTGGCTGCCTGCTGTTTACGCGTCTCTACCACATCCGGCATCACTGCATCAATGAGTGACAGTGATTCAATGACTCTCTCTGATCCATCCTGCAGTAAAGAACAGTAACATTGTTATCTAAATACAGTAGAGTGTCATTAATCTGAAAAGTCTCAGAGGGAAAAGCTTTTTGTTGGGATAAACAATCATTTGGATGAAAGATTTTGCATAAAACTGCACTGGGAATAACTGTGATTATCGCCAAGTTCAGATGTAATCAGATACTGGCTCACCAAAATTAACATGTGACAATATATTGTAACATTTTCAACCAATTTGATAAATTTATTATTTAAAACACATACAAAATTATTATTGGTGAACAGCCCTGCCCTTAAATCAACTGGTATTGTACCTGCATCGTACCTGCCTTGATATCTAAATTGACCTGCCATAACCTAGAAATTGCTGCCATCAATTGACGGATAGATTACAAAGGTACATAACAAATTTGCTGTCAATATGAGCATGATGAGTATTTGTTTTACATTACTGATAGTCTGCACAGACACAAAATGTAGATATCACATATCTGTGAAAAGTGCTACAACACCACATAAGTGATAGACCATGATAGTTTTCACTAATTAACCCAGAAAAGTACAAAATTTAATAGTAACAGTCCTTCAAGCAACTGCGCCCTTATGAACATAATAAATTGAAAAACAAATTGGAAAGTCACTCACGCCACCTACCTCTCCTATACTGATCTCAGCCTCTGTGTACTGCAGGCCTTTCTGTATGATACTCAGCAGCGCCGCCGGCGGTACCAGGGCACCATTTATATTTGACTGACTGATGTGGCTCTCTATACCAAATGTGTAGGCCGAGTGAGCGAACCCTGTCAAAGAAAGAAAACGTGAGCTGCAGGTCCATGGGACAGACTTATAATGAAAACTTGTGTGAACAAAATCATGTTAAATATACTTTATAATATATCACCTAAAATCATATTGAAATCAGCATATATGGAAATGAGGTCTTTCCCTGCAACATTTTAATATCCTATTATATTTTTATCAATATCCTGCAACATTACTTTAATATCCATTCAGTTTTTAAAACAACTGCAGCAAATACGAGTGGAGAAACACGTAATTTTTGGTATAACAGCATATTCAACTGGACAACTTATTCACTCACTGACCTATTGTCCAGTGGGTTAAATGCCAAGTCTTTCATGGCATCCATTGAGAGAGACTGCCATATTGTGCATCAATGTTTGAATGATATAACAGTGACAGACTAATGCAAATCAATGCCTAAATATAGCAGACATTTAATTATGAATTCTTAATTTTTAATGGTTTTCATTGGCGGGGTTGTTCATGGGCTGGTCATGTCCTATTATAACCCCTGTCTGTGCTAAGACTCCAAGCCAGCCACAACTCCATAAGGGTGTGCTCCCTGGCTCAATCCAAGAGTGAATGGGCAGCAAGCAAATATATCTAGAACAAATATCCTACTTAGTAGTGCCTATCACAGCTGCTTGTGTTGCATGCTCCCAAGGGAGTCAAGAAATGCTAAGAGAACGTACAGGCCTGAAAGACCAGGTGAAACAGACATCATCAGTGATACAAGACCACAACCCAGGTGGTGTTCCAACTAACTAATCATATCGATGAATAGATGTTTACTTTCATAATGGGTTTAATTGATTGCTTTTTTTGGCATAATCATTCCACACAATTATATATACACATCTAAAGATTTCATATTATCCAGATTAAAATAGATCTAATTTTTCTATCATAGATTTATTAAAGACTGTTAAAAACAGCAAACAGCGTTAAATCTTATCCTTGTGCAACAAATAACTGTCACAACCTGGGCATTACAATTTATAACCATTCAGCATGATGTTAAAGAATATATAACTTTGGCCAATATTTTAGGTATAATTCTATACAGCAGATTAACTGGTAAATAGATTGTCCATAAAATAATCAAATATTAATGGATCATCTGTTGTTTGTATTACTGTTTGATCATATGTTATAATTCAGTAATGTATTATTCTGACTCCCATTTCTTATGGATTTTTAATGGTGAATTCTGCTTTTGGAACAAAATGTTTTGAACTGAGTTGCTTGTACCAGTTGTAGTACTTTTATTTGAGATAAAAACAAGGATACAGTTGTGGTATCTGGGCTTTAGTATCTGATAGAAAATAAGGTTTCGAAATAACTTTGGACGTAGGTCGTAGGCACTTTCCCACTTACCAGATTCTTGCAGATAACGATAGACCAGAAAGTTGACTTCATCGCTGCTGAAGCTCATGATGTCAGCCTCCACAGCATCTAAATAATAATTTAAAATGAGCAATAGTAGACCCTGGTGAACAAAACTGCATAAATTACCTGTATACAAATGAAGAATGAAAGAAAGCTTGACACAAAATATAAATAACAAAATACGAAGGACATGAAGATAAAAAACTTTCATGCATCCATTTCAGGGTCGGGCAACAAAGAGACATGTAGGTTTTAACGGCAATATGATATTGACTTTTCTTAATTTTTTTGTGTTTATCTGAAAATTCCAAAGTATAAAGTAGTGTTTCAAATTAAGTTTCATCCCTCAAAATAATGTGGCTGAGGCATCCCCATGTAACCAAGATAACAAATAGAACAGGGATGTTGTGCAGGTTTTGTATGCAGCCACTAACACAAGTAGTGTGCCCTCCAACATGAAGAACTGCACTGGCCTTCATTTCTAAGGAGAATTGTGCTGAATCAGTTGTTTGTGCCTGAACTTTACCCGACAGATTTCCACTCTCATACTAAGGGTCATCAGCAATTATTCTTGATGATGAAGTTTTGACTATATTTGTACGGAGATTCTAATTTATTTCTTACACATAATTCCAGATTAAAATGCCCCCAGCCAAATTTAGGTGAAAGTCCAGTCCTTGAACGGTTAAAATCTGGACTGGCCAGGTCTTCACCCCCACCACCCACCGTTTTGTAAACCATAATTCCTTGATCAGATGCTGGTTCTTAAATAGTCACCTGCCTTATTTAATGAACAAGGCAAAACAAAGTCTTAGAAAAAAAATGCTAGACTTGTTCAGAGGCATGGTACCATTTTTATTAATAATTTCCTCTCTAAATCTTTCTTTTATCTTAGGTGTCATTCCTATTTTTTCCCCTGAAGGGACACCAAATATTCCTGTTTTGTCCATTATGATTAAAGCCTATCACTAATCAGGACCAGCAAACGTATCACAAAATGTCAGCAGTCAGGAGGCTTACACTCAGACCAGCACTATCACAAGTGTCAAGCCAAACCATGCTCCTTGCTTTAATTTTTGAAGCTCTCTAAATGTGTCCCCAGTTCACTAATACCATGCTGCCACTAATATCAGTAAAGTTATTAATACAAGTGTTCCCTTCTTGTCAACATTCAAGACATTCTGTAGAATATTCCCAGCAGTATGTCACATACCAGTATATACAAGGACAAAAACACTTGAATACACTGTGCTTAGCTGAATCAGTCAAAAAGTTGGAAGGAAAGTGTAATGAGAATGAATTACACAGTGCCATTTTACATTCATATATACTTGTGTTATAACAAATATAACCTCACAAGAGTAATTTTTATAAGTTTAGAAACAATCCATTTGTCAACATCATCATTCGTTAGTTCTAGTACTGCTGGTAATGCAAAGGACAACAAAGGACTTATTCACCAGCACAAGGGCCTTAATTTGCATGCAGGATGCTTGGCTGGTTGTTGTTGCAGAATCCACAACTGTGATATAATCACAGTTGTGGGAATGACGTGTACAATTAGGCCTTGTAATGGTGATATGGTTAAGGGCAAATAAAACTCAAAAGGTGCGAAATATAAACTGTAAAATACATGTCTTTGACAGTAAATGAATCTTTATGGCAACACTGCCACATTCTAACCTCAATATATTAAGGAAACATTATCAACTAAAGATCCTTGTAAGCCCCCCCATGATTTAAACATAAAACTTTTTGGAATTGTTGTGAGCAAATGTTGATAGACTTTCACCCTGTATGGACCCAATTTACACCTGCTTTTTCCAGTTCCAACAGTGATAACATAAAAGCTGGGTACAAATCTAAACCCCATTGCAAAGGACTGTGGGACTTTTTATGTAACGTTGCGGCTTCTTCTCTATGTATTTATTTGATTCTTGACAAAATTATGGATATGTATGGCATTTGAGCATCACATTGATATGACAACCTTCCAGAAGTTTCATAAAACATCAAGGGACAATGAGAGGTATTATTTTATGCTGACATCGGATAAAAAGTTTATTATACCATTCCAAAGGGGTCTTCTATTTGAAACCCTACGAGACTGTTTCATAAGGGTCAATATCAAGACGCCGATTGAGAGAAGCAGAGCGAATCAGAATAAAGGGTCTTGGGACAAGAATAGGCTGGTTGGTGTTTCATTCTATTATTGCTGGAGACAGGAACATGGGGTCATGACAACAATAGATTTTTATCAAGATAATATCATATTAGGTCAAAGCAGAAGCATAAATAACAAATTATTTAGTATTAATTTAAACATAATACTAATAAATAGACATTTTGGTGGCTAAATAGCATCTTCATATAACACAGTATTTATGATAATTACCTAGAATACCAGACATGTGTAGTATATTATCGTGTCACTAGTAGTGCTAACACCCCATACACACCTCGGTTTATGTGTACAATGATGGAGGATTTAGGGGAGTTTCGAAGTACACAATCAAGTAGTATGTTTTATGATATTCATTAAAGCCATATTTGACCTTTTTTGTGTATTATGTGCACAAGATAAGGACTTGTTTTCGGTCATTCTGCTGCTAGTTTGAGTGGGCGCCTGCAAATACATTGCTGGTTCACTCGTCCACGACATTGTATGGATGTAACTTGTGTAAAGAATGTCAACTTGTGACCAAGACAACCAGAATGTGTGATTAAAATCAAAGAAGCCCCCACCAAGCCTAGAGCGACTGCTTTGTTAATGCAATTCAACGTTATGTCAGGTCCCATGACAAGATTGTCAGGTGAAAATAAATCAAGAAACAAGGTTCTTTAGCTATTGCTTTTCAACCACCCAGTTAAACACTAAAAGGAACTTGAATATTCTCTCAATTGCAGAGCAAGCTATCCTCGACAGAACACTGAAAAAAATATAGCTGATGCCCACTTTCTCCACCATGACAGCCTAAGCGTATTCTAACTATGGACAGAATGGGCACAAAGAGTAATTTAAGACAATAGCTCATGACGGTGTAGTGCGTTTCCTCAACTTGTGCAAAAAGAACACGATTTTATTCTACCAATACCATGTACATGATGTGGATCTATCCCCCGAAATCAGCGCATTGGGTTTGATCGCATCAGCAACTTTCAGGGTGTATATTTAAGTACAGATGCACGTAAATTGTTTGTAATTCAGTATTCTTTAGTTGCAATACCTGTTTTTAGTGGAGCCACTCTTGTGTAGTCGGGATTAATGTATTCAGACACTATTATGTCACACAACACTGCAATGAAGGCACCTCACCGGCAAGTATGGCGTCAGCCGTGGTGCGTCCCAAAAATTCTACATGCGCTAGAAATTAGAACCATGTATTACCGGAAAAGCCTATTCAAACACTGCTCAAGGATATTTGAAAATCAATCTCCCTTATTAATTTATAAACATTATTCGATAATGATGATTACATAGGTGTTTTTGTCTTCGAATGGGTGATCGGCATTTTTTATAGTGCGTAGTAATTCGCAGGTGCGTCAGAACTATAACAAAGCCTCATTTCCATTGGACGGCTGTCTTACAACGGGGCCAATCTCGTGAGGTCAAAGGCGTGACACTACAACCAAAACAAATGTCACGTGCCCATACAGAGATTCCCACGGGTTTTCATGAAGTTCAGTGTCCTTTGTTGTTACACTGACATAAATCAAGAACAAATTTCATTATACAAAACACATGTGTATATGATATTGAAATATATATTAATTTTTAAAGTCTTTATATAATATTTTTTTTATCTAATTAAGAACTACAACTGGTTTTCATAATATTACAAATGTGCCTTTCTTGATTGTTGTTTTTTCCGAGTCACCTAACTGAACCATAAAACTGTTTTCGATGCCATTTTTGCAAGTGTCATATATTTGGTCGTCCCCGGCTATGCGTACAGATCGAACGAGGTTCACCAGTTGCCATCCCTCTGATAGCCACCCTTAATTTTAATGCTAAAATTGTTTTATATGCTGTTTTTACTCATTATTGCTACAAATGTTAGCGGTATGTAGTCTTACGGTAATAGGTGCGGTCGATCATCTCACCGAGACATCTTTATTTAAGCAAGTTGTAAAAACAATTAACCTCGCGCATGCATGGTCGCTAATTAATTGAATAATTAATCAAAGTATTAACGGTATACCTTAACAAAAATGCTCTGCGAACCTAGCTGCGTGTTTCATGTTTTGATATAAATATTATATGAATTTATAAAACCCAATGATAGATATATGATTGGACGAGGCCTGTTACTTAACCTGAATTACACATTCCATAGTGATCGACCCCTTTCAGGGGCGATACAGGATTTGAAATTAGAGGGGACTGAGGGTAAGGAATTAATAAAGCAATTTTTTAACATTTTGAAATTTTATAGGCTTTAATGGCACAATTTGGGGTAGTTTAAAATGCATCCGGATGTTAAATATGTCTGTTTCCAGGTATTATAAGCGCTTACTAATTTGTTTCGCAGATGTTTAGGTCGAACTATTATATTTACAGGAACTTGCAAAAGTTCATATCCCAGTAAGGCATCTATACGGTCAAAAACTAAATTCCTCCTTTTTAAGCCAACGAACAAATAAACAATTGGTGACAGACGATTTGGACGTTATATGCGAAAAAGTCTGCCTTTAAATATCGGCACAGTACGCTCTTTACACAGCGCTTTACCTATAGGGCCACTACCTATATCGTAAGTCGCTGTTTGTTATGACCTCGTATCCTGAATTGCTACACCAGAGGGGAGCGCTGTATTTTTGTCCAATCAGATGAGACCTTGTGCTGGAAGACAAAGCCAAGCGAGGAATAAACGGAGCCAATCATGTTTATTTCGTTTTGAGGGACAGCTCATCGCCCCGCGTAACCGTCTGAACAGGCCACAGGTTCAGAGAGTGGTTTGCTTAGGGCCTTGGTCACATAGGATGCTCAGCCAGTGAGATGTAATTCAAACGAAACGTAACAACAAAGGCTGCGTGCACACCTCGCTGGCTTGTTTCAACTCTAGAGACAACAGATACATGGCTTCGCTAACACAGTCATATTGCCATAATCGAAACGGTCGATGATGCGAGAATGCAGAGGGAGCAATTTAAATTCGACCGGAAACTCATCAAGCGGCGCTTGAAGCGCAGCAATGGGCGGAGCCAGGATGCCTGTCGAGTGTTTGTTTATTGGCATCTGATTGGCTGCTTGTCACATCATACGCACGTTTATTTCAGCGGACAACGAACCGCCATCTGGTGTCTAAATATATCATAAACGGCCAAAGCTGGCAGCGTGGAATTCAGTTGCTTCTTTAGAAGCGCAAGATTTCCGTTGCCTCGGGAGCGTATCGGCACAGTGGATTCTTTTCGTTCATATCCTTTTTTAAAAACAAAGATTTGACTAATATACTATAGTATGTGACTTTGGACATCGGACAATGTAAACCTATATAGTTGGTATAGGTGCATTTTCCGGGGCTGAATTTCAAGGGGGCTTAAAGAATAAGTGGATCCATATTTTGTGGGTTCAGTGTGTAATAGACACTCAATTAGTGAACCCACATTTTTATTTTTAAGAAACCCCACATTTATGCTTGTGAACTCACCTTTATTTTGTGCAAAGTGAATCCAACTTTAGCAGTTTTGCTATTTTTGTCAATGACGTCGAGTAAATTGTCAAGAAAATAAGCCAAGGGAATGATGCTTATTTTTTACTGCATATTGCTAACTTATAAAATGCTATAATATATTACTTATAATTACATTAGTATCAGGGTTGGCATGTTTTAGGCAGGAAGGTTTCAACAATACGTTATAACCTGGTTAAAACTGCCTCGCCTAAACAGTTTTTAGGCAGATTGTAGGCACCAGAGGTGTTTAAATCAATGACATAGATCTATAAAACTACTAACCTGGTTTGGGAGATGCAAACTCAAGGCTTTGTTGGGCTTCTGGAAGGTTTCAGGTATTCCAAATGCAGGATTTCCTGTTGACTGGGATCATGCAGTCTTCAAAGAGCCAGTATAGGTTTCTGAGCATGAGACCATGTTCGTGTTGCACATGGTTTCCTGATGAGTGTCTTGCTACCTGGAATGATGTAATAGAGCTTCCAGTAAGGCAGGCTGTCGGAGGTGGGGGAGGGAGGGGGCATGCTTGACTATACTGATTACTATTAGGGTGATAGGGTCATAAGAGCCAATGGTCATAAATACTACAGTACTGCTGTTTCAAAGTATATGTTCACATGAGCTTTCATACATCGCTAGGATGATTCAATAACAGCCTGAAAACTTTTCTTGAGTCAAACTTTTTATACTGACTCAGTGTAGTAGTCAGGGCCGATGACCATGAAATGTGGTTTCTCAGACTTTTAGGTTGAACACGGCCAAAAAGTAATTATGAATATTCTGGGGTTCGCAACATATTAACTGCAATAAATTTTTTTTTAATTTTTCAGTTTGTACTATTTCAAATGTTTCACAAGGGTTCCATTTTCACAATCTATCCATGCAGTTATCTTCACAGAGCATATACATCATTATATGGACAATAAATGTGTGCACACAATCCTAAAATTTCTTAAAGGGATGACCTAAAGAAAATAAACAACTAGTGGAAATTCTCATTTGTCACCAGATAATGTAAAAGATATCATATTTTTCAATTTTTGGCTAACATAAATGATACGTTATAACTTATAAAATCCGGTTTTAGCTTTTTGCCATTTGAAGCTACAGGCATACAGAACATACATGATATGTTAGCGAGACTGCAGTATAAATGAATATTCATCAGTGTAGATGGAACAACTTTTTAAATTTTGAAAAACTTCTTTTGGATATATCACAAAATTTAATCCCTCATCATCAAAAAGCTAAATACAGTATCTGGTTATAAGCTTACAGTATATGGTCATTCTTTTATTGACAATAATGGTATGCAGAGGTGGGAGACCTCTGAACATGATTTGGGGATACAAGCTTAAACTGCTAGAGAACTGAGTTTATATGGACAACCTGACTAGTGTCGTTTTCATTTATTGCTTTTATAATGGTTAAATTTGTTAAGTTTGAATAAAATGTTCCTCAGTATTATTATTTTTTTAGCATATTTCTTTCGTGTATTTAGGTGTGTAACAATAAAACATAGTTTTATGCAAGTCATATATATGCGAGGGTATCTAACTTCTAGGGTTTTAGGCAGTTTAAGGCAGTCTTTGGCAGGTTATAACCTATTTTAGGCAGTTAAAAGGCAGGTTTTAGGCTCTGCCATACCGGAAACACGGTTTGGGCGGCCTAAAACCCAACCCTGATTGGTATACAGTAGAAGTCTATTAGGCGTTAAACCCACATTTTTTAAAACGAAAAATGTGGGTTCACTTCATGTTTTAGCTGATCTATGTATGTTTATGGCGAACCTACATTTATTGTTTTGTCAATGACATCGCGTACACATATCACGTAACAAAATAAGTCAAGAAATGATGCTTATTTTCCTAGACAACTTATAAAGATGATACGATATTGATATATTATTTATACTAGGGTATTATAGAAGCCTATTAGGCATTGAACTCACATTTTTTTTAAAAACCAGAATGTGGGTTCAGAAACTTTTTTTGTCCCCTGAAGTTCAGCCCCGGATAATGCACCTATACATACCTTAGACTGTTAGTTATCATCTTATTGGTGTAATATGTAACCATTGTATATTTATCAACTTGTAACTTATAACTTGTATATATATATATATATATATATATATACATATATATATATATATAATAATAATAATAATATATCCGCACTTATGGGGTTGATATGGGGAGGGGGTGGTCTTTATTATGTAATATACTATCTGTACTGAGAAATACTGGTACTCCTTATGTTTTTCCATCATATAATTGGGGGGAGGGGGGGTGTTCCGGGCTGGTCCCCCCCCCCCCCCCCCCCCCCCCCCCCCCCCCCCCGGTTTCGAAGCCTGTGTTACCAGGTTACGGACTCTCTGGTTATGACATGTTAGGCCACCTGGCGGCAAGTTGTACAACTAAAGACCGCCATACAGATTGTGATTTATCGCACGACAAATCACAGAACACAACCGTACCGTGTAGGGTGAAATCGCACGTTTTCAAGAGTCGCGCGACAAGTCGCAGCCGAAGAAACATGTCTCGAGCTCATTCCTGCGATTGTCGCCCGACATCAGGCCCGATCATCGGGGATAAAGTATAATATAAAGTTACAAGTCAGAGCTACGGTGGAATCCTGCATTAGGTTATGTTGGATGCATGTAGTTTTTATTCATAGGTTTGCAGGACATGCTGCAGTTGTGTGTAAGGAACTGTTAATGTGGAACGACATGTCGCGCACAGAACAAGCGTGTTCTGCGACTTATATGAATCACACCGTGTAGACTTAATGGCTTAAAGGGACATAACCAGGAACAATATTATGTCTATTCTTTCACACTATCAGTTCAATTTTGCTTTATATAAAAGTTTCTCAGCAAAACCATACCAGCACAGTCTCAGTTCCTCGCATACGGCTGTTTAACATCTTGTTATGGCTCTGCGTGTTGGTAAACACAATCCACGTGTGTCTGTTTACCATATCAAGGCAGAGTGACCAGAGGTCCGATTGCGAACTGCAATAGGCGATGTTTAAGACAGCGGGAACATGCATTACATTTTTTGGCCAAGCCAGTCAGGGCATATCTCCTGATTGACACGTTGTGGCTCCGTTTCGCAGACGGCCGCACGCGCTGTGTATATGTTGACACCTTTGATCGCACACGGTTCACTGTTTTCAACAGTTTCAAGGCAATATTTTGGCATGCAGGTACAGATTTATTTTACAGGGAAGAAGCCGGTTTTTCGTGTTAACTCAACCTGCTTAAGGTGATTTGGCCCCTTTAATTTATATACTTCTTAGCCCGTCACACATCTGTCAGTTTATAAACTTTAAATTTATTCATTAAATAATAGCGCCTACTTATATATATATAAAATAATTGCATCTTTAAAGTTCTGGGAAAGGTACCTGCTGACAGAGAAATAAGCATTTACTATTTTTGTTTTTGATGGCACTGATTCTGGAATGCGTTACTAACTTTGTCATAATACCAGTTTCACAGGATTTAGTCCCTAAATTGCAGATTATAGTCTTAACAGCTGAATTCCTCCTATGTGAGTAGTGTAAAAGCTTAACAAGTGAACTCTTTTGGAAGTCCTTCTAAAGCTCCACTGATTGTTTTAAAATTTATCCAAAAAATAGTCTTCATATTTCGAATTTGCTGGTGGGACCAGCCATGCCACAGCAGCCTTTAATAGAAGAAGAAGTTGACTATAAGTTTAGTTTCTACATTCTATTTTCAAATATCCATACGTATGTTTGAACAAGTCTGACCCAAATTTTATTTTCATAAGAAGAATATTGACACCAAGGGTTATTTCTAAATAGTATAAACGATATGTAGTTCATACGTATATCGGTTAATCTATTTATATTAAACAAGTTTGTCTCATTATATTGTAGTTGCTTATTAATTCGGGGGGGGGGGGGATGGGACAGCATGCACACGCACAATTTAAAGAAATAAACAACGCAGGTTTACTGGAATAAAATTTAAGAGTCAAATTAATTTTTCAAGCCGGCCATACACGGGACAAGTTGCACCGTGTATGGGGGTTAGTGGCACATTTTCATGAGTTGCGCAACATGTCGCAGAAGAAGGGACATGTTTTTTTTCCCTGCGACGTGTCGCGCGACATCAGGCCAAGTGTTGGGGAAAAAGCCAACGAATATATAACGATTGATCATGTTATCTTGTGATAATGTGACCGTTCATCGTGTGTGATGGGGGTGCCATGTGTTTTGCCCGGTCAACTGGACACTCAGAAGAAGTTGTGTAGCTATCCCAAAATACCTATGCCTATTTTTCTTATATATCTATATTAATTAAGAGAAACAAGACAGAATATGTCCTAGGCAGAATATATTTTTCGTCACACGCACGTTTATTGATAAATATAATGTTACCATACAAAAAAATGGTTGAATCCTGGAAGTTATGTATGACGCATCTAGTTTTTATAGTTTTGCAGGACATATTGCAGAACATGTCCCTGCATGTGTGTATGGACTGTTTCATGTTGAGCGTCATGTCGCCGCGACATGTCGCCTCGTGTAGGCACACGACGTGCCTCGTGTATGGTCGGCTTAAACCTTCAATTTATCAGGACTGCAACTTTTATTTAAACTAGAAATGATAGCGAAAGACACTTACCAAGCTAGGTAGAAAGACTGCTCTTTAGAAGTGGGCCGGTGTTCTTCACCTGGGTAGCCGACACTGTCGTAATACCAACCCCAGGGTGATAAAGAAGCCATACCCTGGCTTGCACAGAGGTCAGCCTTCTATAGGGCCAACTGGTCTAGTCTAAAAGAGGGAGAATTTCTCGATTATTCCAAATTTAATACAGGCTATACAGAAGCCTGTACCCTGCCTTGTGATTGGCTATTGGGTATCTCTATATTGACTGTCAACCAGTATTGTTTCCCCAGCCCTGGCCAGCTGAGGTCCAAGTCAAAAGACAAGAATGCTACAATATATTAAAACAAATATTGATATCAGAGTTTATTTCTATACCATATCAACAAATTTAAAAAAAAAAACTGTATATCAGTCCTTATATTGTCACTATCAGTCAATGTAAATCGATACTATACACTGAGAGGGTATAACGGTCCTTATATTGTCATCAACAGATGAGATAAAAGGTGGAAACCAAATTTAAAACTCTAGTCGTAAATTAAAGTAAGGCCCTCGATATTCTTAATCTAAAAATACGTTTCCACAAATTGATTGTCAAGCAAAATATCTGTAAAATAAATAATATAAATAATGTCTCATTATATTAAAACAAGTACTGATATCAGCATATGTTGCTACAATGTATCAACAAATTTTAAATTTGCAACCTATATCAATAGATATAATGTATATAATATAATCTCTCTCTCTCTCTCTCTCTCTCTCTCTCTCTCTCTCTCATGCTTTGCCTGTTAATATTCAGTGTAACAGAAGGACAAGACCTGGGTACCAGAATCAGATGACTCAGAATGTCATAAGTCTGTGTGACGGACAGAGGTATTCTGCCTGTGATGCCATATTTGACTGTCCACGGCACGGATTAAAATACACTAAGGGAAGTAACCAAGATGAAAGAAGATCCGACCCGCTCCTGAAAGTAATTAAAAACATTTTTTTAAATATTTTAACCTGAACGATCATTTGAGTATCACTTGTTATGTCAATAAGAGAGTCAAAATGTTGATGGGTTTTGTCTTATAATATCATTAAGAATTTTTTTAGAAATAACATCAAGAAATTATTTTCTGCTGTTTCCCGAATCAACTCTGGATATGAAAAAATTGTGAAACCTTCTGACGAGAGTATCTAATACTCATTTTATATTAATATTCTCTTCTAGTGCTTAATCCTTAATTTATTAGTATTAGAAACTAATTTTATTATTTAGAATAAATAATGGAGTTCCAAGGATAATGGACATTGCCGTTTTACAGTGAATATGAATATACGAATATTTCCTTTTTTGCCCTTGGTTTCTCTGATTCAGTACCACCTGGCAAACAAATGTTATTTTTTTATATTTTGAATGTGTGGAATCCTCTCCTGGTGCACATGTAAATAATAAAATAACGATAAAACATGCCATATATTACATCAACTGCTATTTTGTGAAGATGTCAAATTCTCCTAAACTGTACACTAAATGTGTCTCCGTTTTTGACTCGGTTGATTTTTTTTTAAATGTACAGAAAATAAAGCTACCATATAAATAATTTTTAATAGGTAACAAAGATCATACATTTATTTTCACTTTTGATACATTTCCTGTCACTATTTCACCTTTCAATATACATGTATAAACGTCCTCTAAAATGCACATATATACCATATATTAAAGTGTTTGGTTGCATGTGAGAAAAAGTCGCATCTTGGGGACCCTGTATCTAAATAACATTTATTTTCAATTATTAAAATATATAACTTTTATTTTAAAATCTTAGAGTAGACTCATTTAATTAATCTTACATCAGTTAAAAACAAACAAGGAAAAGAAGATTTGTTATGATGCCTTGATTTTTTTATGACAACGTTAACCAATTTGCTTAGCTACTGTACCTTTTACTAACTTTCAAATTACATGCAAGATAATATTAAGTGTATCTGTGAAGAATTACTGTATGTTGTAATAAAAGTGTCGATGTCCCGTTACAGAGGTGATTTTATGTACGTACAAGAAGACAGGGACTACTATAACCTGGAAACATGAGGTGATGCGGAACAACCACAGACAAAAGCGAATGGTAACAAAACATATTGTATAATAAATAATGTGAAGGATGCTTCACTAGAAAAACAAGAGGCTTCTACCATAGTGCTCCTCGGTTCAAAATAAAGATGTACGTTCATTCTAGTCGGACTACTATTTTCATACACCATTCGACATGCCAGGCAGTCACCATTTATTCTTACAAGTAAAATAAAAAGTTAGTTCAAGCCTCGATAGACGTAATTGTGTCCCGGGGATTCTGTGCTGTTCATTCGAAGAATAACGGTCAAATAGGTGAATATTAATAAGCCTTTAACGTGTATATGGTATACATAACTTCCGGTAACCAAGTGCCAGTCCATAAGGCCTAGAAAAGGACACAGGACTCTCCGTCATCAAGGACCGGTCCACAGTGCTTTGCCAGTACACAGAGCTCCCAGTCATCAAGGATCGTCAGGGAACGCCTTGCAGAGATACAGATCTCTCGATCACCAAGGAGCAGCCTGTTCCACATAAAAGGGACGCAGATCTGCAATCCATCAAAAACTAGTGATTCAGTTAAAATTTACAGCTTATTTATTCTTTCGTAAGCAAATAAAAAATGGTACCAGGGTTAAAAGAGCAATATTCGGCTTATTTTACCTTTATTTCTATATTTCTATATATTTCAATATTCTGTTTCTGTAACATTTTACATTGTGTGTGACCACGTTGCCTGCAATCACAATTTTGTAAGGCATTAAAGATATGTATCCCACATTCATATGTATATCTTTAAGAGACGTTCCCCTTTTAGCAGATAGACATGTTAATGTAATGCTACAGGACATTAACTTAAATCCCATAGAACTTTAAAAATAAGTCGAAGGAAACTGTATGCTGCCATGGTTCCTGATATCTAATCGTTTACATATATCTTTATGTTTCTGTATGTTAGGTATGTTATTTTAATATATAATATTTTTATTAAAAGTGAAATGTCCTTTGATTTTAAACAGCACATGAAATTAAACGGAGGCTAACATAGATATTATGTCTAAATGGTTATAACTTAATGGTTGACTCTGATAACACTTACAAAAATATTACTTAAAGCAGAACTATTTTATATGAACATTCAAATAAATGTAACCCAAAAACAACGTCTGGAAGGACAAACTTTAAAACAGAATAATGCGTGAGCAAAAGCAGACAAACATCTGTAATATTGGTAATGACAAAGCAATATAGAATAATGCAGGTATCTAGGTCTAAAAACTCAATTATAAATTGCTATTATAATCCTGTCGTCGGCTTCATCTTGTTCTATATGTTTCCAATAACATGTTAACTAAATGTGCCTGCCTGGTTGTATAGAGGTTTTGAGTAACTGTCAGCATATGCATTTGGGAATTCAGAGAGAATAATGCATGGTTCTCACATTCTGATAATCCTGCAAAAATATAAGGTTCTAATACTCTTTATGCAGTTTATGAAAGACTAACTTTAATTACTTGGAACCTCCGGCTCTACAATTCAGGTATTATGCGACTTAATTAGACCGTTATTAACTATCATCATTTAGAAAAAAAGTTTGCTACAGTATAATGGAGTCTTATTATTACATAAATCATATCCATTACGGTAAGAACAATAAGTATTCCTGGGAATTCTGAGATGTTGTACATACACAGAGATTTAAACAAGCAATACTTTAAACGCTCATTTGAATATTGATTAGAACTTTAAAGGCAGCCAATCAGTTTGCTCCACGCTTGAAGCTATAGTGAAAGACCAGCTGTTGAATATAAATCAGTTTATCAGTTGTTGGTATTCTAGACAAACGCGAACGGTCGGTATGAATAGCAGGATCTCATATTTGATAATCTTGTGTCTGGTCACTTGTAAGTTTGACTGTTAATGTTTCCTGTGGCTGAACCAATAAAACCATAAGTTTTCCGTCTGTTTAACAATATTGATAGTACAAAGGATAAAAACAGTACGTTTAAGAAGCATGTAGGTTTAATAGAGCAAAGTTCATTTTTATGCTCCGATATATAAACTGTCATATGCATGCGGTATCGGGGTAAACAAGACATATGGAACGTATAAACAAGATTCATATGGATATATCAAAACATTTGAAGTGATTAAATACAGGTAGACTGATTTTCAATAAGGGCATCCTATAGTCAAATTCAGTTAAACTTTCCTTTTTTATATTTCATAGTAAACATTAAAGAGCAAAACAATAAATTTAATTTGTGGGGTTTGCTCTGGTTCGTTTAGATGCAGTAATACTTTTAAAATTTGACGTTGTCGGAAATTTCTATAAAAATTAAAAAAAAGGAAATACTGTATATAAATGAATAATGTTTTAGTTTTAGTAATAGTTTTTATCTCCCTTACTTTGTCTATATGTAGCAGCCGGGGCCATAGTAGAATACCCTGAAGAACAAGCCCATAAGATGGAGCTAAAACGCGTTCACCGGAAACGCATTTCCCGGACAGAATGCTTATCTATATGTGAAAGACAGAGGTCTCCTGATTGTGTTGGAATATTAGTCCCAGAGAATATGTGTATTTTATATGGATCAAAGTCCTACCAAAGCTCAGAGCCACGGAAGAGCTGTTTGTCCTCCGATGGGAGTATGTAACACTTTTTGTAATATTGATATTCACGTGAGATGCTTGATCTTTATATAAACAATATATCATACAGGTCCAAGGATCACACATATTACATTAAATATATATAATGGGTTATAACAATCTATCCTAATTTTTATCCACCATTTTCTCCAATCCCTATCTCTCTGGCAAAACAGCTGAGTATGGGATGTAATCCTTATGAAAAATTGCTGTGCTGAATATATTGTGACTTGAATTATTTAATTGGCAAATAGGTGATTACAATATATGTTGGTTATCAAGTAAGTTTGATGGTCATCGGCTTTTAATTGTTTTTTTTTTTAATTTTGAGACTAGAGACTTTAAAATTTATTTACTTATGTTTCGTTTTAAGCTTGTCCAGATGGATATGGATACTACTTTCGGCCACATACACTTGGGGGACAAAATCGACCATCTTGTTACAAGATCGTTAATACCATAAACGACTTCAGTGGTGCTCGTGATATCTGCCATTATTTTGGCGGGGATCTTATCAGCATAGAAACAAAAAAGGAACAGGGCCACATCGTGAACATGCTTTCACGTATGTGGACCACATAAATCAATGCCTTGAGCCTATAATAATTAGAACGTAATATACAAAACGAGCGGCGTTTGTTTTAGTGGGTCACACCCGACGTAAAAAATATATGAATGCGTTATTCATTTCCTGTTTCTTATAGTACTCCAATTGTTAAATTTTATCCTGATATAGTTATGAATATTAAATTAATATAATGAAATATAATACTCTCTTTGTAGGCTGGAATATCTCGACGTCTGGCGCTAAAGTGAAACAAAGCCACACCAAGGACCTGTTAAAACAGACGACCTTCAGTACGTGGAGTGGTACCATCAGCCTAATATGATTAAAATGGTTTAAATAACATGAGCGTTGCCCGTTCTCAAAACAGAAAGTTTCTTATCTTTCTTTTAAACAGTGAATGCAACATTCTGATTATGTCTGATATAATTCTAAAAACCTACGGTGTTGCACCTGTATATCTAATAGAAACATATTTAATCTCTTTGTAGATGCATTGGCAATCATCTGGACGTCTGGTGCTGACCTTGATAAAAATAACGAGTGGATATGGATGGCCACTGGGGCTCCTGTTACTTACACAGCTTGGCTTAAAGGGATGCCAAGCAACCAAGGTTACTGTCTTGGTTTGTTCCGGATTATTAGGCCTTTGGCCTGGCTTAATATTAAGTGTAATGCCCAAGGTTACAGTATCTGTGAAATTGATGCATAATGGTCTAAAGATTTCAATCTATCCCCGAATGTCCTAAGCGTTCAAAACGGATCTGATATCAAGATTACATGAAACCTTAGGTAGTCCAAACCTGCTTTGCTAAGATCAAACTTTCAGACTAAAATAGGGAAGATTATCATGTGCATTGAACCAAACACATGATAGATTGAAAACTAGTCTCAAGTACTTTAACATAACAAGTGCAACAAAGTTAATTAGACTGATACTTCATACAATGTATCATAGAAACATCTTCTGAACATTATAAAGAAATATTTGATGTATGCAGATTTACAATCATTTTGAAAATCTATGAAAATACTGCAAAATTATACATTATGGATACACAATAACATCCAAATTTTACACATAAAATTCAGATTACATCTCCTCAATCAACTACCTTACATATAGCTACATAGAGTGAGTTTTTAGCTCAGCTGACTGAAAGTCATCTGAGCTATAGCGATCACTCTTTGTCCGTCGTCCGTCTGTCCGTCTGTCCGTCTGTCTGTCTGTCCGTCTGTCCGTCTGTCCGTCTGTCCGTCCGTTAACCAGGCACAAATCGTAACCGCTGGACCTAGAACCTTGTAACTTGGGATTCTGAGAGGTTCATAAAAAATCTCCTTGGAAACCAGAAATTAGGTCTCTGTTACCCATATCCTTCGAGCTATGTGGCCCCAAAGTACCCCCAGAAAAGTCAAAAATTTCATATAAAAACTTCAATATCTCATTAACTACTTGACTGATGGTCATGATTTTTGGCATACATATTGATCATGAGATGTTACATCACTTCCTGCAGACTGGTGGCGCCACCTGTATTTTTCGATTTTTTACGAATTTTTTTCTCTATTTTTGAGACCTTTCAAAATGTGAACATCTGTTAACAAGGCACAAATCATAAAGACTGGACTTAGAATCTTAATTCTTGACACACTGAGAGGTCCATGAAAAATCTCCTTGGAAACCAGAAATTAGGTCTCTGTTACCCATATCCTTTGAGCTATCGGGCCCCAAAGTACCCCCCAGAATAGTAAAAAATTTCATACAAAAACTTCAATATCTCAATAACTACATCACTGATGGTGTTCATTTTTGGCATACATATTGATCATGAGATGTTCGATCAGTTCCTGCAGACTGGTGGCGCCACCTGTACTGTTTGATTTTTTACGATTTTTTCCTCTATTTTTGAGACCTTTGAGGATGCTGTCATCTGTTAGCGTGGCACAAATCGTAACGACTGGACCTAGAATCTTCATTTTCGACACACTGAGAGACCCATTAAAAGTCTCCATGGAAACCAGAAATTAGGTCTGTTACCCATATCCTTCGAGCTATGGGGCCCAAAATTACCCCCCAGAATAGTCAAAAATTTCATACAAAAACTTCAATATCTCATTAACTACATCACTGATGGTCATGATTTTCGACATACATATTGATCATGAGATGTTTCATCAGTTTGTGCAGACTGGTGGCGCCACCTGTATTTTTCAATGTTCACAAATTGTTTTCTCCATTTTTGAGACCTTTAAGGATGTAGTTATCTGCCAACAGGGTACAAATCGTAACGACTGGACCTAGAATCTTCGTTCTTGACACACAGGGAGACCCATGATAAGTCTCCATGGAAACCTGAAATTTGGTCTCTGTTACCCATATCCTTTGAGCTATGGCACTCCAAAGTACAGCTCAGAATAATGGAAAATTTGATACAAAAGCTAAAGTATCTGAACAACTAATGCAGAGATAACCATAATTGTTTGCATGGATATTGATCATTGAGTGTTTCATAAGTTTCTGCAGACTGGTGGCACCACCTGTATTTGTTCGGTTTTTTTTACGAAATTTTTCTGTATTTTTGAGACCTTTACAGATATGAACATCTGTTAACAGGGCACAAATCATTAAACTGGACCAGGAATCTTCATTCTTGACACACAGGGAGACCCATGAAAAGTCTCCATGAAAACTTGAAATTAGGTCTCTGTTACCCATATTCTTTAAGCTGTATGGGTCCAAAATACCCCCCCCCCATGAATAATGGAAAATTTGATACAAAAACTGCAGTATTTCAATAACTACAACACTGATGGTCATGATTTTCGGCATACATATTGATCATGAGCTGTTCCATCAGTTTCTGCAGACTGGGAGTGCCACCTCTATTTTTTTTCAAATTTTTACGAATTTTTTTCTTTTTTTTTGAGACCTTTAAAGATGTGGTTATCTGTCAACAGGGTACAAATCGCAACAACTGGACCTAGAATCTTCATTCTTGTCATGCAAGGAGGCCCATGAAAGTTGCCTGTGGAAACTTGAAATTAGGTCTCTGTTACCCATATCCTTCAAGCTATAGGACTCCGAAGTATCCCTCAGAATAATGGACAATTTGATACAAAAACTGAAGTATCTGAACAACTAATGCAGAGATCACCATGATTTTTTGCATGGATATTAACCATTAAGTGTTTTTATTAGTTTCTGCAGACTGGTGGAGCCACCTGTATTTTTGTATCCGCCAAAACGAAGTTTTGCGGATACTATGTTTCTGACCGAGTTCCTCCGCTGTGGCGGCGTTCGTTTCCAGAGAGCTCCTCGGAGACTAATGGACCGATTTTTCCCAGACTTACACCTATTATCGGGTCACATGTGAACTGGTGCCTAACCAAATTGCATTGACCTCTGACCTTTCCTCTCTATCCAGTGTCCATTTGTGGGTCTGTTTCCACTCATAAACCCTCATATCTCGGGAACTGTTTGACCGATCAGGAAATAAAATTGATACAAATGTAGCCCTTGGATTGCTTTATAACATACACAAAAAATGGTGGCGCCACCTGTAACCATGTTTGCACAGTGTCCATCTGTTCATCTGCCTTGGGTTAAAATCACTCATATCTCTGCAGTGAATTGACTTATTCACCTGAAATTCGTCATGTGTATACATCCAGGATAGCTTTCTTGATTTTATGACAGGTGGCGCCACCTACGTTCATGTTCACGCTGATGACATCCAAGCTTATATCTCGGGAACCGTTTGACCGATCAGGAAATAAAATTTATACAAATGTAGCCCTTTGATAGCTCTGTAACATACACAAAAAATGGTGGCGCCACCTGTAACAATGTTTGCACAGCGTCTGTCTGTTAGTCTGCCGTGGCCTAAAATTACTCATTTCTCTGTAGTGGTTCGACATAACTGCCTAAATTTTGCAGGTTTATACATCGTGGACAGCTTTCTTGATTTTATGACAGGTGGCGCCACCTACATTCTAGTTAACGCTGGACACATCCAAGCTCATATCTCAGGAACCATTTGACTGATTGGGTCAAAATTGTGCATGTGTTTAGATCTCACATAGGTCTTTATCATACACAAAACTGGAGGGGTTACCTGCAAAGATTTTTGCACAGTGTTTGTCTGTTTGTCTGCCATGGGCAAAAATCGCTCATATACATGTAGTGGTTTGACTTTTCTGCCTAAAATTTTGCAGGTGTATACAACTTGGACAGATTTCTGGATTTGTGGTAGGTGGCACAACCTACATACACATTTAGGCTGCAGACATCCATGCTAATATGCAACATACCTCACTCTATTTCCCCTTGCCACTCAATCCATGCCTCACTATCCGATTTTGGCAGATACATGTAGTCACTTGTCGGTTACCCGTATTCTAGTTTTAAAAGTTTACACATTTTTCTCTATTTTTGAGATATATAAATACAGACTAAATCTTGGCCTGTTGGTTAATCTGTTTGATGCTTCAGTTGAATGGGTATATACTACCATTCTGGTGATAAAATTTCCTTTTGCGAATCTCTTTCCAGTCAGCTGAGCGTCATGACCCATGGGTCACTTGTTTTGTATGAAGTGAAGGGAATAACTTTGCACTTTCCGATAATGAAAACACATTAACAAGAACCCCCCCCCCGACTAAATGTAAACTATGATTGATAAATTGATAAAGTCATTTGGTATATTTAATATCTTTTTATAATTATTTTCCTGCCATATATAGTAAGCCTGTGACAGCTAAAATATGCGGTAGGGGGCAGTCATTATAAGTGGTTTTGTTTCTTTTACACTTTCCTGAAACTGGGAGATGTATGTTACATTTGTTAAACGGGTCAGATACGAAACAATTCGACAGGAGCTATTACTGTTGAAGCTTATGAATATTCATAAGAGGGTTGACTTAATGAGCGAGGCGAGATTCATTAGTGAACCTTCTGTTACTCTGGAAGTTCATGAATATTCATAAGAGGTATGAATTAATGATTGAAAGCGAGACTCACTAGTTGGCCTGCAAAAAAGTGTAATTCTAGCGCTGCAAGAAAACAAGTGTCTGTAGAACCCGGTCGTCTGCTTCTAAAGGCTTGGGTTCAGCTGTCAGCCTGGGCATGTGTTGTTTTTCGACGTAGTAAGTGTTTTCGTCATGGACTTGCCATGAAGCCATTCTTAATAACTGTTAACGATACTTCATCCATAGCCTGGAAAGGGGCATTTTTTAAGTGTTTACGGAATGTCTTTCCACTATTCCCGGAGGGTGAATCCAATGGACACTAAACCAGGACCGACGACAATTTATTTTGTGTGCTACCTATTCTGCAGATGAAGGCTTACTGCCTTCGTGTTCTGGGAACTGTGACCCGTCATTATACTATGCCTTTTAACTATTCCCGAAGGGAAAATCATAAGACGCTAATCCCTCTGCCGCGTGTGTCTGGATTTCAGCGTGTTTACCGGGACTGTGCACTCTTGATCTTCATTTTTTAAATGAATTTACTTACGCATGACTTATATAGGACCCGGAGAAGGCTTTAATCACGGGAGTTTATATATTTTTGTACAAACGTTGAGGTACTAGTGAGTGTTTTTGCTCCTAATATTTTTACAATTCGTGAATGTTACTGTAATTTGTTACATGTAAACATGGTACTCTTAATATCGCATATGGTGTTTTACTGGTCATTGAGTAAACTCGCGTGAAGCAAGTGAAGCGTGAATTTATTAATCCCAAGGAGGAGATTAGCAAAAAGGGTTCCCACACAATAGTATTAAAGAATTCAGGTCTGTCACCAGCAGCAGGGTGTTATATATATATATATATATATATATATATATATATATATATATACTAAAAAAACTAATGAAAAAAGATGTAAGGACTTTTTTACTTCGTCAGATAGTACGATATAGTCTGACACTTCATTTGATTTAGAAGTATTAACAGAAAGCTGGATACATTTAAGTGTTGAATGCTGAGGTAAAACCATGCTGAAGTTAGATATTCTGAATTAAGCATTGGGGAAATGTTTTTTTTTTAATTTATCGCAAAGCAAAGGACATCTTTAGTAGATCATAGTACTAAGCATTTATATTTATATTTATAAATTGGATTTGGATGTAAAAGTGTACTCCTTCGATATTAAAATAAAAATCTGAAACACTCCAATTTATTATAACTAATTACTTATGAAGCAATCGAAGCATATCGTTATGATGGGCATGAAATATGTATGATAGGTCTCACACTTGTTCCTGATCCAACCAGGTCATGGAGTAATATACACATGTAACAAGGACGTGCATCTACATATTTGCAACTCATGTTTATATTCGTCGATTATTCGTTTAAAATCTGTTCTTTGACAAACGTTTTGTTATATTTTCAACTGTATCTTTTTATTTTTTTTGCAATTAAAACATGAGGATTGCTCAAGAAATCTAATTTAAAAAAAGAGGAACCAATGCTATCAAATTAAGCCCACTAATGACCCTCAAAACAGAAAATCAGTTTAATGGCATAATTGTTTATTTTCTTGTAATGTTTCCTAGGAAACTAAAATAAAGGTTCTACAGTTAAACGTCTTTCTTTTAATATATTATTGAAATATTATAGTAACATAAAATTTTGAAACTCTAAACTGATTTTAACATATACTGTATAAATTGTTTTACATGTTTACATACTGTATACTATTGTTTTCATATCGAAATATGTATGTAATAATTAATTTAAATAATTAATATTGATTAATTTAAATTTATTATTAATATTATTAACATATGATATTAAAAAAGAAGAAAGCAAATGTATTTTATTTAACAGGAAACACATGGAATTTCCTTGACAGACGCCTTCTGCGTAATGACATAGAAACAAATGTGTTGAATATATTGTAAAATATTAAAAAAATCATATTTTAACATAACAAAAGTTATATTGATAAAATTAAATTAAATGCAGACTCAAATGGTATGATAAATAAATATCACAATTACGTAGTTAACGTGGACATCCTGCACATCTTCTGGGCGTTGTTCACACCAGTCCCTCATTCTCGTGCTACAGTTGCTTTACAGAATGAACATACGAGTGTAAAGAACTGATGTGATCTACTCTGAAAGGAAACGTACCGAAAACTTTTAGTACTTGGCCAGTGTGATGATAATAATAGTGGTGATTATTATTGTTATATTGTTGTTGCTGCCGATTTCGGTGTTACCTTGAGTTTACATTTTGGAATAAAATTAGCACATCAATCTAAATAAAATATGAATAAACAAATGTTTTGAGGGAGCATTCTGATATGAAATGAGTGGGGACAATCAGTTCCTGATGACCGTCCTTTGGGGAAATACGAAATCGATTTCCTCCTACCCCTCTGATATCGATTAATTTTTTTTTACCGGCTATTTAAAATGTTAGTCTAATAACCAGACCCGCAAGTAAATGCACACGAAAAAAAAATGTTTCTACTTGTCTTTGGAGATTTTATCTGTTAATAAAAAGTGAAATAACGTATTTTGGTAAGTAATCTGTGGCTGTTCATATATATATATATATATATATATATATATATATATATATATATATATGATTAAGGTTGAAGTAACGGAGGCATTGATGAGCAGTTTTATGGGAGAATAATATTGGTCTGTAGAGCTTCCGGCTCATATATATGTTAATAATATAACATAGAATAAAAAATTCGTATAATTGAAGGGACCTAAAGAAAATTTTTGGCTCGTATTGAGGTAAGGGCGGTTTTTTCTTAACCTCTGGATAGACGCACGATACTACTGTACAGTCATTGTATATGAACACTGGGAAGACGCACGCTAGTACTGTAATCCATTGTATATGAACACTGGGAAGACGCACGCTGCTACTGTACGTACAGTCATTGTATATGGACACTGGGTAGACGCACGCTACTACTGTACAGTCATTGTATATGGACACTGGATAGACGCACGCTACTACTGTACAGTCATTGTATATGAACTCTGTGTAGACGCACGCTAGTACTGTACAGTCAATGTATATGGACACTGAGTAGACGCACGCTAGTACTATACAGTCATTGTATATGAACTCTGGGTAGACGCACGATACTGCGTACTGTACTGACATTGTATATGAACTCTGGGTAGACGCACGCTAGTACTATACATCCATTGTATATGAACACTGGGTAGACGCACGCTAGTACTATACATCCATTGTTTCTGAACACTGGGTAGACGCACGCTACTACTGTACAGTCATTGTATATGAACACTGGGTAGACGCACGCCACTACTGTACAGTCATTGTATATGGATACTGGGTAGACGAACGCCACTACTGTACAGTCATTGTATATGGACACTGGGTAGACATACGCCACTACTGTACAGTCATTGTATAGAACACTGGGTACACGCACGCTACTACTGTACAGTCATTGTATAGAACACTGGGTAGACGCACGCTACTACTGTACAGTCATTGTATATGGACACTGGGTAGACGGACGCTACTACTGTACAGTCATTGTATATGGACACTGGGTAGACGCACGCTACTTCTGTACAGTCATTGCATATGAACTCTGGGTAGACGCACGCTACTACTGTCCAGCCATTGTATATGGACACTGGGTAGACGCACGCTACTACTGTACAGTCATTGTATATGGACACTGGGTAGACGCACGCTACTACTGTAATGGCATTGTATATGGACACTGGGTAGACGCACGCAACTACTGTACAGTCATTGTATATGGACACTAGGTAGACGCACGCTACTACTGTACAGTCATTGTATATGGACACTGGGTAGACGGACGCTACTACTGTACAGTCATTGTATATGGACACTGGGTAGACGGACGCTACTACTGTACAGTCATTGTATATGGACACTGGGTAGACGTACGATACTACTGTACAGTCATTGTATATGGACACTGGGTAGACGGACGCTACTACTGTACAGTCATTGTATATGGACACTGGGTAGACGCACGCTACTACTGTACAGTCATTGTATAGAACACTGGGTAGCCGCACGGTACTACTGTACAGTCATTGTATATGGACACTGGGTAGACGGACGCTACTACTGTACAGTCATTGCACATGGACACTGGGTAGACGCACGCTAGTACTGTACAGTCATTGTAGATGGACACTGGGTAGACGCACGCTTCTTCTGTACAGTCATTGTATATGAACTCTGGGTAGACGCACGCTACTACTGTACAGTCATTGTATATGGACACTGGGTAGACGCACGCTACTACTGTCCAGCCATTGTATATGGACACTGGGTAGACGCACGCTACTACTGTAATGGCATTGTATATGAACACTGGGTAGACGCACGCAACTACTGTACAGTCATTGTATATGGACACTGGGTAGACGGACGCTACTACTGTACAGTCATTGTATATGGACACTGGGTAGACGGACGCTACTACTGTACAGTCATTGTATATGGACACTGGGTAGCCGGACGCTATTACTGTACAGTCATTGTATTTGGACACTGGGTAGACGGACGCTACTACTGTACAGTCATTGTATATGGACACTGGGTAGACGGACGCTACTACTGTACAGTCATTGTATATGGACACTGGGTAGACGGACGCTACTACTATACAGTCATTGTATATGGACACTGGGTAGACGGACGCTACTACTGTACAGTCATTGTATTTGGACACTGGGTAGACGGACGCTACTACTGTACAGTCATTTTATATGGACACTGGGTAGACGGACGCTACTACTGTACAGTCATTGTATATGGACACTGGGTAGACGGACGCTACTACTGTACAGTCATTGTTTATGGACACTGGGTAGACGGACGCTACTACTGTACAGTCATTGCATATGGACACTGGGTAGACGGACGCTATACTACTGTACAGTCATTGTATTTGGACACTGGGTAGACGCACGTTACTTCTGTACAGTCATTGTATATGAACTCTGGGTAGACGGACGCTAGTACTATACATCCATTGTATATGAACACTGGGTAGACGCACGCTACTACTGTCCAGCCATTGTATATGGACACTGGGTAGACGCACGCTACTACTGTAATGGCATTGTATATGAACACTGGGTAGACGCACGCAACTACTGTACAGTCATTGTATATGGACACTGGGTAGACGCACGCTACTACTGTACAGTCACTGTATATGGACACTGGGTAGATGCACGCTAGTACTGTACAGCCATTGTATATGGACACTGACACTAATGTATTTGAAAATAATGTTTTTAAGGAACACCATATAGGCAGAAGAATGGGTTGACACTCAGAAAAACAGCCCAACATGGAAAACACACATAAAAAAGGGAATAGACCCAAAAAGTGTTCATGTGAGCCCAGTGTGTTCCTGTCACCGGCGGATCCAGCCAACTTTATACTTTTGAAATGACATGTCAGCTATGAAATGTGTTCTCTATTATAAACGTTAGGTGTCAGTCGGCAGATGAATACAGCAAATCACATGCAAGGGTTTTATGGTTCTGTCACTATAACGATTAGTCCATTCTAATGGAATCTGTCAACTTACTCGGCGCATTGTCTGTTTGATTGGCTGCATCATAAGCCTAAACAAAACGCTACAAAGGTATAATACAGAACAAAAGAACCTCTATTGCCCATTATCCTAAAAAAAAATTTTGATCTAACAGATCAAGGTTTAACTGGGAAATACACCGAGCTGCATCGTGCAGAGAACCTACATTTTCAGCTGGATATTGATTTTGATCCAGCAATACAGCTGGCACCAAGGGAGTCAACAAAATCAGTGTTAGGTACCAAGGATAAGGAATAGGATAAACGGCATGACTAACATGATCACATCCTTTGCATGTTGGTTCTCTGTGGTCACATGTAAGTTAACGATTAACGTTTCAATAAAGTGAACATTGTCAGTGAAGCTAAATGTTTAAAATATCAGCTGTAAAAAAACTGGAGAAGCCAAACGCATATAAAAGGATATTTACGAAAGAATTGTTATTCGCCGATGTAAATCATAATATTTGAGCACTTCCACCGTCATATATTATTATATGTTGTGGTCAACCTTGTTTTTCTACATTTTATATGTTGAAAAAAAATATACAATAAAATTATTTACAAAAACAAGAATTACATACGAGTATTAATATATACACATTATACATACACAACTGTTGATAAATGTTCTATTAAGGGTGTTTCGTTAGGCTGATTACCTTGAAACTTCTATTTTATAACTTACAGTCATAACGAAAAGTGATAACAAATTAAAACTCTAGTACCTGATCTTCTTCCTGAAATGGATGTTTTTAAATTACGTTAATGGTTTTAAGATCTTAATGGTTTTAAGAAGGCTTAAGATCCTGTATTATATATAACATTATATATTAGTATATATATATATATATATATATATTTATATATATATATATACATACATACATACATACATATACAAATATGTATATACCATATATGGTGTAAAATTATCGTTAAGCTTTTTTATTAATATTGAATCAGCTTTTCTTTTTCTTACTTTCCCAATGTAGTAGCAGGGGCCGTAGAAGAATACTTTCAAGAACAAGCCCCTAGTATGGAGCTGAAACGCGTTAACCGGAAGCGGATGTCTCGGACAGAATGCCTCCTGTTATGTGAAAAACAGAGACATCCTCATTGTGTTCCATAGTGACATCAGAGGATATGTGCATCTTATATGGACAGGACTCAGAACCGCAGGACTGTGGACAGGCTAATAAGAGTAATAAACTAATTTTATATTTAGTTATATGTGCAGTGCCTGATTCGCTATAGCATATAGTTTTATGGATGACCGGTATTGTCTTTTAATGACTTTCTGAGCACTCTATACCTACATATCTTTAATAATAGTAGGATTTACATGCACCTTAATTTTAAGCAGGGAAGCTACCATGGTTCCTTAGGAAATACAACATGTCCATTTCTTCAGGCTTGTGTAGCAACATGTATAATGCATTACATATCTGATGTAAACTTCAAAGGCAACACGAAAGTTAAATTATGGCATCAACCGTTTCAAGAATAAGGAGACAAAGTAAGAAATTATAATGTTCATTGACATGCGCACCTTACATGCTGATACTCTTGTGCGTTCGGGGAACATTCGAGACATTTCGAGTGGTATACCACAACTCAGTATATCTCGTCCCCACTGGTGGTTTACATAACGATCAGTGTGTCTTGGGCCACTGATGGTATTCTGAATACTCCGTCTATCTCGTCACCACTAGTGGTATATTAAAGATCCGGAGAGTCTCGTCGTCAGTGGTGGTATACTTAACACTCGGAGTGTCTCGTCGCCACTGGTGGTATAGTAAACACACGGAGTGTCTCGTCGCCACTGGTGGTATAGTAAACACACGGAGTGTCTCGTCGCCACTGGTGGTATAGTAAACACTCGGAGGGTCTCGTCACCACTGGTGGTATACTTAGCACTCGGAGTGTCTCGTTGCCTCTGGTGGTATACTGAACACACTAGGGGTCGCTAGTTTGTTCGGCCATGTATACAACCCGGACCCCACAGACCCCAGATCCCGGAACCAAAAAAATAATTTATAGTATTTAAAACTTTCCCGGTAATCTGTTTAGATATTTGAGGATAAAAGCATCTACGGACGTATTTTATATTATGTTTGGGTGAAACCAAAAAGCAAGTCTGTTTTGTAACATAATTTGACATTTAACTCTTACGGACCCTGATGCACGGATCTGACGCTCCGATCGACGTGCCCTTATTTTTCGTTGTTTGGCTCATATTTTAACCTCGCCTTCAGGCTTAACACCCATATCATTAAGTTATTGTGTTTCGTGTCTGTAATTATACATTTATTACATCTTTTTATTAACATTTCTATATTTGATATTTTTTCCATATGTCTACAACGTTTTGAATTTAAGTAAATTTAGGTTATATTTGTTCTTGTGTCTCAGCTAATATCTGCTGAATTGCAAGTAATCAAACTTTCTTTAGGTTATTATGAAGAATGGAAGAGCAATTATATCAGGGCACCTAGCTTATCAGGTCCGCAATGACCGAGGGCACACTTAATTTCCCTTGGTATGCCCGCACCATTATATTTTCACTCCAAAGAACAAACAATCATTTTTATTGCGTGACATGAGTGCTAAACCTTTTCTCGTTCAATCAGAAATAAAAATATAACCGTTGGTTATCTATACTGGGGTCCGCCAAATTAAAATAGTCCGGGGGTCCGTTTCCGTTTAGTACTTTTTGTATTCTTAAATCTTTTACTGGATCGGTCATTTAAAAGCTTAGGAACTTCGCTCTGTTCTTATATCAGTTAGAAGGATGTATTTATCGGTATAAATAATTGATAATGTGGAAATTGATGTTAGCGGTCCGGGGTCCGGGATTCATGGGGTCCGGGTTTTACACACTGCCTTACTTTCCACTATTCTTGCATTTTAAGCTTGTCCGGGTGGATTTGGATACTATTTTCAACTACAAACTGCCGAGGCATTCCATCAACCGTCTTGTTACAAGTTTATAACGTCATTAAACGACTGGTATAATGCACGGGGAATCTGCCGTAATTTCGGTGGAGATCTCCTCAGCATAGAAATAAAAGAGGAATACGCACACATCGCGAAACTTTTAGGAAACGGGGGCTCAGGTATGAGGACAACAAAAAATTGAATATAAAAATAATATTTATGAAAAAAACCATGGCCTAATTCAGTGAGTAACCACCTACGGACTTTCTTTAAAAACACCAAGTAAATATATTATTTTCGTATTTAGTCCCCCCCCCCTGATCTTTGTAAATTCATGCTCCTATCTACGACACGACAGTTACTCAAGTCATTCCAAAGCATGCTTGCCCGAGAGCTGTTCTTTTGTATTTATTTGCCCATTCCCTGTTTTATTTGATCGATAGTTTATGCGTCTCGCTTCTGTTTGCATATACGTATCTCGCATCCCGCATTCCGTACATAAATAATTTTAGCTTTACTATGTTTAGAAGGATTTACGGAAAGAAACTAATCTTTGAACTTAACTAAGTCACGTCGATTTCCCATAGTTTTGTTAATTATTACCACAGGTATCTTAATGAGAATGTTCGTAAACACTCCAGTTATAACGAGTTTCTTATTAAATAAAGGAGTGAGCTTCCTCCGTGACCACCTCGATTCTCTCTGGCTTTAGT
The DNA here is from genome assembly GCA_026874595.1 of Sipunculus nudus. Taxonomy (NCBI): domain Eukaryota; kingdom Metazoa; phylum Annelida; class Sipuncula; order Golfingiida; family Sipunculidae; genus Sipunculus; species Sipunculus nudus. The sequence continues at coordinate 72,069,341 of CM049314.1, forward strand.
TAAATGAAAATGTTTTATTGTATTATTAATTGGGAACATATATAATTAAACAATTATCTCTGCTGTTAGTGCTGTTGTGAATGATAAGAGTTGTCAATCTGTGTTTTTCTTCTCTGCCTATTTTGGAAGTATTTAATGGACACAGATATATAACAAATAAATTGTGTATATTCATATAAATGTATACTTCATTGACATTGAGGTAATATGTACAGAAGTTCAAGTTACAATTAAAAGAAGCTTACAGTGTACATAAGAATTGAAAATGCGTATTTTAATATCATACGGTGTGTTTATAATATGCTTGTGGTGCTATATTGTAAATGATAGCTTAACTTTGAGACTTGCAAATGTATGCATAAATGTTAAAACATTTTTTCTTTGTCGAAGTGGATATGTCGGCTCTTGTTGATCTACAGGGTGTAATAAAATTTTAAAACAAGACCCAGTTTTCTTAAATTTGACTTTTATTTGACTTGTTTTTTTTTTAAACAGATGTAACGGGTGATATGTCTTGTGAGAGAATAATGTTGTTACCCTGCCACAGACGAATAAATTGATACATAGTATATAATCCCTTTATTTGGAAATCACCATCGCAGTTGGATTCACGCGGAGCGCGAATATATTTTCTGTTGATTTATGTATTTTAATTTATTTCAAATCATAGTAGGGACAGCAGAAGAATTCTCGAAATCGGTCAGATCAGAATCACACAGTATGTTTGTAAGACATCTCCTCAATAATAATATGAGCAGGACACATGTTCATGTGTTGCATACATGTAACATTTTTGCTCATATTCTAATTATACAGACTCTATCTCAAATAAGTCAAAATGTTCAAATCTATCATAGAATCCGCCGTTAAATGAAAGTATATTTATTTTGTTTTATCAAGGTTGACGTTAATCTGCGTCTGATTTTGAAGGCGAATGGTCAATGGCCAAGTGCTCCGACGTACACGAAAGTGCCTGCCAAATAGATGCTTGGTTTTGAACCGGTGTTAATTACTCCAGATTACCTATCGATTTTAAAGTCCCTCATCAGGTAGCCTGAGGTTGATTTCAGGTTACCCATGCACTGTTGATAGCCTCTTATAAAATAAGCTAAAATGACTTCAGTCAAATACAAAACGTGAGAGATTTACATAAATGAAGGCTGATCTAAAAGGTCATGATATGTTAATGATTTTGAAACTACTAACGCACCTGATTCAATCCCATGCACCAAAAGATTAAACCTAGTTCTAGAAACCCAGAAGACATTGGCAGATTAATTACAAGGTGCATGATAATGAATAGGGATACAGGATATCATTTAGATATTTGATAATAAATAGTATCCACAAAAGTAACTGATAAAAATATTACTAATAGGTTATGACATTTATTATTTTCATTAATAATGATAATAATAATATTATTATTATTATAAAGTGATTGTATTAGTAGCAGCAGCAGGTGTTCATAAACACGTAACAAATACACATCGAATCTGGTCTAAAAAGTCAGGAAGAGCAAATGGTAATTAAATTATAACCATTCATATAGCTCATTCGAGCCGATGGCATACAATTGCAATATGCATTTGCAAAGCATTCGCACCATGTCTAGTATTTATTCAGTTTTAGCCAAACAATGATATTGAGAATCCAGAATATACAAAATTCACAAATTTAAATAATGATCATAAGTACCTGGTTTTATGGCTTTTATTTATGTTTAAAAAAATGTAATATATTCACTTTGGACTACTTTCACATCAATCTACATACTAGACACAGTAGGAATCTAGATTAATATTATCAACTGCATCTTTGTCTATCATTAATTTCCTTCATATGATCCATAATGATTAGTAATGAATAATATGATTTATTATTTTATCATTAAAATTTTACTGAAAATTACCATAGGTGACTGCATGGTGTTATTTGGAATAACATTGACATTGACATTCTATCCATCCATACAAGATTCTTACATCATCAGTAACTGCAAGTTAATTTTCTGTTACTAATCAACTAACAAATTCCTTTTCTATAAATTTTTCTTTAATTTGTTATAAAAAAAAACAATACAAAATTATTAATTTATTGTTTATTGTTATGTTGTTTTTAAAAAAAAACTACTAGATGAGTTGGGTTGGACACCTGGATCAACTGTGGCTGGGCATTAGCTGCCTGGCTGCCCCAGTGTATGCTTCGCTCAAGCATGCATAATCTGATGAAAGGTCAACAAGGTTAACATACAGGTGACTGAAGAGGGACTGGATTAAGCCCGGGTCTGACATGGTCTCATAAAAACATTAATAAAAGCTACAATATTTGGCCAATTTCTTTCAGCTTTCTAAACTACAAAGATGAAATCCTTATGTGTGCATATTATGAAAATTATATCAACAGTGCTCTCAGGAAACAAACGTGCCATGGTCAAAGTTGGGCAAAATTTAAGGTACTAATTATATATTAATACTAATAACTTATAAAATTTGAAAAATTCAGAACTAATTTTTGGTATTCAATTGAATCTTGATTAAATAATGTTACATCCCTGACAAAAAATCTCTAGCTTCAGCAATCCTTTTGTTAAGGGAGTAAATATATTTCTTGATTTTTTTAAAAAGTGCATTATGTTTGGGCCCATAACTAAAAACAATTACGCAATACTGACATCATTTCTGGCATGTGCATAGCGAATGTATAGAAAAATATGTATATTATATATGATCAAAGTCAGATTAGTGGTTTTGATATTAGGCAGTCTTACAGTGGAACAATGGGTTTTTAATGGGAAAATGAAGTTTGTCATTAATATTTCGAAGGAATTAAGTCCTTGTGATCAAATTCTTAGCATGGTAGGGAATTTTGGAGACATCTAACTGTATGCTAAATTTAAGGAACTTAGAGCTGAAGCTGGGGAGCTGAGCTCTAGCAAATTGCATAACACTAGCTTGATGTAAACTTGATGTGACATGGTGCTTAAAAAGTTGAATAAAATCTACAGTTTTTGATCAACTGGTTTCAAATTTTTGGTATTAACAGACAAAATGCTAACAAAAACATGCTGTGAAAATTAAATCCACAGTACTTACAGGGAAAAAACGTGCCATGGTCAAACTTGGGGTAAATTTAAGGTACCAATTTTCTATTTTTGCCAATATTTAAAAAAAATTAACAGATTTTGATCTAATTATTGGTATACAATTAAATTTTGATCAATTAAAGTTGTATTACTGAAAAAAAGTCCCTACCTTTAACAATTTTGGTCTTAAGTGACCAAATATCTTTCCTGATTTTTTTACAAAGTCCATTATGTTTGGGCCCATAACTTTTTTAAATTAAATAATACTGACTTAATTTCTGGCATGTATATAGGAACTATATAGAGGAATATTTATGGTAAATATGAAGAAAACCAAATGAGTGGTTTTTATATTAAGCAGTTGTGAAGTGTGAAAATATATTTCTACTAAAAAATTAAGGTTTTTTTCTTAAATCTCAAAGGAACGAAGTCCTATTGACCCAATTTTCGGCATGGTAGGAGATTTTGGGGACATATATCTGTATGGCGAATTTCAGATTCGTAGGTCCAATGGTGTCAAAACGTGCCAGTCTTACGGACGGACATCCGGACAGACGGACGGACGGCAAGACAGACGGACGGACGACGGACAATGGACCACGACTATAGCTCAGATGACTAATAGTCAGCTGAGCTAAAAAAAATGTTTCAGGAAGACCAGTCAAAGAGTCTCAGAGGAGACTCTGTTTTGGCAGATTATAACAAATAAATACTCAATGACATATTATGGATAAAAGCGGAAAAGACCATTACAGCCTCCTGAAAGTAGCTAAACACAGGTAGTGCCACCTGCAGGTCAAAATTATTAAGCAGTCACATGGTCAACATTCCTGTGAAATTTGAAACTGAAGGCTGCAGCAGTTCCTTAGATATTTGGTAACAGACAATACATCATGTATGGAAACACATCAAGTTGTTAAATTTTACGATCGACAAAATTTGAAGTTCCGTAGAGACGCCATCTTGAGAATGACTTGACTGAATTTATACTCAAATTATTTCCCTTCCTCTAAGGAACTGTTGACTATGATATGAAGGCCAAAATATTAATACTTAATGACTTATCTACTAAGAAGTGGAAAAGACTATTCTGTCCCGCAGAAAGTAGGTCAACAAAGATGGCGCCACCTGGAGGTCAAAATCATTTAGCAGTCACATGATCAATATTCCTGTGAAATTCGAAACTGAAGGCTGCAGGAGTTCCTTAGATATTTGGTAACAGACAATACATCATGTATGGAAACACATCAAGTTGTTAAATTTTACGATCGACAAAATTTGAAGTTCCGTAGAGACGCCATCTTGAGAATGACTTGACTGAATTTATACTCAAATTATTTCCCTTCCTCTAAGAAACTGTTGACTATGATATGAAGGCCAAAATATTAATACTTTATGACCTTACTACTAAGAAGTGGAAAAGACCATTTCATCCCGCAGAAAGTAGGTCAACAAAGATGGCGCCACCTGGAGGTCAAAATCATTTAGCAGTCACAGGATCAATATTCCTATGAAATTTGAAACTGAAGGCTGCAGCAGTTCCTTAGATATTGGGTAACAGACAATACATCATGTATGGAAACACATCAAGTTGTTAAATTTTACGATCGACAAAATTTGAAGTTCCGTAGAGACGCCATCTTGAGAATGACTTGACTGAATTTATACTCAAATTATTTCCCTTCCTCTAAGGAACTGTTGACTATGATATGAAGGCCAAAATATTAATACTTAATGACTTATCTACTAAGAAGTGGAAAAGACTATTCTGTCCCGCAGAAAGTAGGTCAACAAAGATGGCGCCACCTGGAGGTCAAAATCATTTAGCAGTCACATGATCAATATTCCTGTGAAATTCGAAACTGAAGGCTGCAGGAGTTCCTTAGATATTTGGTAACAGACAATACATCATGTATGGAAACACATCAAGTTGTTAAATTTTACGATCGACAAAATTTGAAGTTCCGTAGAGACGCCATCTTGAGAATGACTTGACTGAATTTATACTCAAATTATTTCCCTTCCTCTAAGAAACTGTTGACTATGATATGAAGGCCAAAATATTAATACTTTATGACCTTACTACTAAGAAGTGGAAAAGACCATTTCATCCCGCAGAAAGTAGGTCAACAAAGATGGCGCCACCTGGAGGTCAAAATCATTTAGCAGTCACAGGATCAATATTCCTATGAAATTTGAAACTGAAGGCTGCAGCAGTTCCTTAGATATTGGGTAACAGACAATACATCATGTATGGAAACACATCAAGTAGTTAAATTTTACGATCGACAAAATTTGAAGTTCCGTAGAGACGCCATCTTGAGAATGACTTGACTGAATTTATACTCAAATTATTTCCCTTCCTCTAAGGAACTGTTGATTATGATATGAAGGCCAAAATATTAATACTTAATGACTTAATCTACTAAGAAGTGGAAAAGACCATTCTGTCCCGCAGAAAGTAGGTCAACAAAGATGGCGCCACCTGGAGGTCAAAATCATTTAGCAGTCACATGATCAATATTCCTGTGAAATTTGAAACTGAAGGCTGCAGCAGTTCCTTAGTTATTTGGTAACAGACAATACATCATGTATGGAAACACATCAAGTTGTTAAATTTTATGATCAACAAAATTTGAAGTTCCGTAGAGACGCAATCTTGAGAATGACTTGACTGAATTTATACTCAAATTATTTCCCTTCCTCTAAGAAACTGTTGACTATGATATGAAGGCCAAAATATTAATACTTTATGACCTTACTACTAAGAAGTGGAAAAGACCATTTCATCCCGCAGAAAGTAGGTCAACAAAGATGGCGCCACCTGGAGGTCAAAATCATTTAGCAGTCACAGGATCAATATTCCTGTGAAATTTGAAACTGAAGGCTGGAGCAGTTCCTAAGATATTTGGTAACAGACAATACATCCTGTATGGAAACACATCAAGTTGTCATATTTTGCAATCGATAAAATTTGAAGTTTCGTAGAGACGCCATCTTGAAAATGACCTGACTGAATTTACACACAAATTATTCCCCTTCTTCTAAGGAACTGTTGACTATGATATGAAGGCCAAAATATTAATACTTTATGACTTATCTTGGAAGAAATGGAAAAAAACCATTTCGTCCCGCAGAAAGTAGGTCAACATAGGTGGCGCCACCATAAGCTTATTTTTGCATGTCCATCACATGATCATTAATTCTGCAAAGTTTCATGAAGGTAGCTGCTGTTGCTGTTGAGATATTTGGTAACAGACGGTGGACGGTGGACAGTTGACAGTGGACAGTGGACGGCGGACGCTGCGCCATGGCATAAGTTCACAGAGTGAACTAATAATATCTAATGGAGATCAAGTCTAAGAGGAAAAGGTAATATATGCCATGGCTGGTTTGTATTGATGAGTAAGAAATTGTTGCAAATAATATTTTGAGACCAAACCATGCATTCTCTGATGTCAAAATTGAAGCATGTGAGCAGTTTGTGAACATAAGATGTATATTAATACTATGATCATTGGCTGGCTTTTTGATAAATTGTTGACAGTTCAGTAGTTTACACATTTGCTCTATTGGATCTATTTTACATAATATATATTATTAAATATATGTATTTTTTATTTTATAAAATGTATACAGTTGAAATATAACTGATGTCTCCAGTCTCCAGACGAAGGACTTGGTGGTGGTGGTGAGGGGGTGGGGGAGGGGGATGGAATGATGCAAGTTACAACATCTCTGTATTAATATAGTGTATATACATATAGGATTTTCACTTAATTCAACAATATTTAAAGGATAAAATAGTTCATTTACAATTACATAATATTTAAATGCTTTCAAATTTCAGACTTTCATAGCTTAAATCTATACACATACAGCATATGAAAGTTATTTTAACAGTGCTTAAAGGAAAAAATTCATAATTAATATATATATTAAATGATAATGGAGAGAAGATGGACAGACAGAGCTGATCACTTTATGTTCCATTCTCCTGAGACAAGAATATGTCTCAATTAGATCTTAATTTTTTCTAATCCAATCATTTTTCAAATAAAAAAAAAATTGTACACATTTGCAATAAAAACTAATGTCCAGTGCACAGGTGCGAAGGATCAATGACAGCCGGAGGGGGGGGGGGGGGGGGGGATGGTGGGATTAACAACACTTTTGCATATACATTAAGGGCAAACAAAGCCTGATCTCCATTTCTGCTGAGGCTGGAAAATAATAAACACTTGTTTGTATTAGAACCTCATTTTTTTTTATTTTAAATTTAATTTCTATACATTTCCAATATAACATATATTTCTGAATATGAAAGTTGATTCATAATTCTAAATTGCATCATCATAAATCTCAATCTTGTCATATAACACCACATCATGCATACAAATGTATATTTATATATTCATGGGGGGGGGGGGGGAGGGTGATATGAGAACAATTGTACACCTGTCACAGCAGGGGACCAGTGACTGTAACAAATCAGGAACCCTGGCATAGCTGACTTCCAGTGACCTGGAGTGGCCTACCTGCATCTGGAACAAAGCAAGTGACTACAATAGAGCCGCAAGAAAAAATTCAATAACTAGCCTAATTTTCAACCTTTAATTTTCAAGTTTCAGATTTAAACAAATTAAATACTTATGTTTACATGCTGTGAAAATTAAATCAACAGTACTCACAGGAAAAAAAGTGCCATGGTCAAAGTTTGGTAAAAGTTAAAGGTATTGATTTTATGTTTATGGTTTATGCTAATAATTTTATACAATTGAATCTTAATTAAACAAAGTTATATACTTGAAAAAAATTCTCTAGCTTCAATAATTTTCATATTACGTGAGTTAATATTTTTCCTGATTTTTTTACAAAGTCCATTATGTTTGGGGCCATAACTTAAAGAAATTAAACTTTACAGACTTAATTTCTGACATGTGTATAGGAAATATATAGAAGAATACTTCTGATAAATATTAAGATAAAACAGATAAGTCGTTTTGATATTAGGCAGTCCTGAAGTGTAATAATAGTTTTTTTTGGAAATTTGAAGTTTTTCCTTAATTTTTCGAAGGAACGAAGTCACAGTGACCCAGTTTTCGGTTTGGTACTTTAAAGTGCATGGTGAAAGTTTGGTAAAAGTTAAAGGTACTTATTTTATGTTTATGGTTTATGCTAATAATTATATACAATTGAATCTTAATTAAACAAAGTTATATACTTGAAAAAAAATTCTCTAGCTTCAATAATTTTCATATTACGTGAGTTAATATTTTTCCTGAATTTTTTACAAAGTCCATTATGTTTGGGGCCATAACTTAAAGAAATTAAACTTTACAGACTTAATTTCTGACATGTGTATAGGAAATATATAGAAGAATACTTCTGATAAATATTAAGATAAAACAGATAAGTGGTTTTGATATTAGGCAGTCCTGAAGTGTAATAATAGTTTTTTATTGGAAAATTTGAAGTTTTTCCTTAATTTTTCGAAGGAACGAAGTCACAGTGACCCTGTTTTCGGTTTGGTACTTTAAAGTGCATGGTCAAAGTTTGGTAAAAGTTAAAGGTACTGATTTTATGTTTATGGTTTATGCTAATAATTTTATACAATTGAATCTTAATTAAACAAAGTTATATACTTGAAAAAAAATTCTCTAGCTTCAATAATTTTCATATTACGTGAGTAAATATTTTTCCTGATTTTTTTACAAAGTCCATTATGTTTGGGGCCATAACTTAAAGAAATTAAACTTTACAGACTTAATTTCTGACATGTGCATAGGAAATATATAGAAGAATACTTCTGATAGATATTAAGATAAAACAGATAAGTGGTTTTGATATTAGGCAGTCCTGAAGTGTAATAATAGGTTTTTTTTTTAAATTTGAAGTTTTTCCTTAATTTTTCGAAGGAACGAAGTCACAGTGACCCCGTTTTCGGTTTGGTAGGAGATTTTAGGGACATCTAACAGTATGCCGAATTTCAGATCCGTAGATCAAACGGTGTCGAAACGTGCCTGTCTTACGGACGGACGCCAGGACGGACAGACAGACGGACGGACGACGGACAATGGACCACGACTATAGCTCAGATGACTTATAGTCAGCTGAGCTAAAGTTCGTTCAAAACGCTCATGCATCTGTCAACTTTAGCCTATTGTTGTTGTGATATAACCGGTTGGCTGCGGATTTCTGACCAATAATAATGGAACGTGTCACAGTAGTAAGTTATATGTGAAAGTTTTTTTTAGATCATTTACTACGACAACCGAGGTATAGTAAAGAGTGGACAGCCAGCCATTCGTTGCTTAATCTATTTAAGTATTAATACACCACCCATCATCTCTTAAAATGCACAAGGCCTACAGGCCTAATGCGAACCTGTGCATTGGGAAATAAACCAGGCATAATGTTTCAATGCTGGACCATTACTTCTCAAGTATATGAACTATGCAAGTACTAAACATTTTGAATAAGAAACAATTACACAAACATCACTGCTGAAATTCTGGCATGGGTTCACACAACACAGAAAATGATTGTAGCTGGCACCACCAGTCCTGTATAAAATGAAGCTATCAGAGATATATACATATGTCCAATTTCAGACTGATACATCAAACCCCTCCTGAGAAACAAGCAGGGACACACACTGTGCAAAAGTTATTGTAGGTGGCACTACCAGTCTTGTATACGAAAAAGCTATTCGATTTGTATAAATATGCCCAATTTCAGGCTGATATATCAAATTCCTCTGTAGAAATGAGCAGGCACACACACTGTGCAAAAGTCATTGTAGGTGGCTGACCAGACTTAGGCGAGAAAGGCAGTTGCCCCGAGTGAACTGTGACAAATGTGCTGGCTCAGGCTACTGCGATGAGTGAACTCATGACTTGCACCTGGCTAGACTGAGTGCACTTTTGACCTGTAACTGGTTGCACTGAGTGAACTGTTGACCTGTTGCATAATCTGACACAGATGGCAGTCTGCCAAAGCTATAAATAGATCCAGGCTGAACTTTGGTGCCAAATCTGATGCAGTGGGCAGTCTGCCAACGCTATAAATAGAATGCAGCTACTGCACTGAGTGACACCTGACCGAGACCTGGCTGCAATGAGTGAACTCTTGACCTGTTGCCTAATAAGATACAGTAGGCAGTCTGCCAAAGCTATAAATAGATCCAGACTGACCTTTGGCCTGTTGCCAAATCTGAAATAGTAGCCCCACCATTGTATAAGCTCAAAGATTGGCTCCACATGCAGCCCTGAGGGGCATGACACCCATGAGGGGATCACATGGTGCCCATGAGGTGTTCAAATGTCACCCATGAAGAGATCACATGCCTTGTGCTTGGCTGCACTGATTGAACTCTTGACCTATATCTGGCTGCACTAAAGGTTTTTCAACTTTTGTCCCTATTAAATCTAAGTAAATGCAGATAGCAAATAAATAAGCTGAATCTGGGGATGGTAGCTCCTGCTATTTCTGAGAAATTATGGGTTAATGTACAGATGACCAATGACCCCCGTACAAAAAAAGGTCAATGCAGATGGCGCCTCCAATACCTGAATTTCATATATATCTCATGTGACTAACATTGACATAAAATTTGGTGATGATAGCTCCGGCCGTTTCTGAGATTGTCATTTTAGTATGCTTTTTTTGGACAGATGACTAAGTTCAACTTCCTTGTAACCCACGGCCAAATTCACCGAGCTTGAACCATTCGAACAAACTTGAGAGAGATCGTAAAAAGATTATTTCTGTGAGACATTAAACAAAATGGCTTGACCGTTTCGGAGGAGAGGATTTTTTAGGGTATTTTTAGCTTTTTCTCTATAAAATCTAAGAAAATACAGAGCTTTTCAGATGGCTAATATTTTGCATTAAATTTCATGATAATAGCTCCAGTTGTTTTCGAAATAGTATGGGTTAACGTACAGACGACAGATGACGGATACTGCCACACCATCGCATTAGCTCACAGGTTCGCTAAAATTACGTTAGATGCATATTGAATGCAAAATTATAATACAGATATATCTCACTGAAGAAAAATCTTGAATTAAGTTGAGTATGGATACCAATTATTTATAATCCATGTACAGCCGTCTTTATATACCCACAGAGAGCTGTATACCTGTGATTGTAAACATTGCCTGGCATGAGCAATATCTAAAATCATAAATCTACATTTTTTAAAAGCTTTTAATAAACATTCTTGTCAATATTAACCATAGATAACCTGAAATCTAAAAGTCTAGAGACATGATGTAACGGATGCTGATAAACTGGTGCCAGGCTAGATGTATCTGCTTCACACAGCTAACATATATGGTAAAATGACTCAATTCAATCTTTATAATTCAGCCAAACTTCATTCTTTGGAACCACTAAAGATAATTATTATACAAGTGACCCATGGGTCATGACGCTCAGCTGCCAAGCATGACCTGCGACATCATGGGCTGCGATTCACAACTAGTAAAATTGTTGCAGAACCTATATGCCAATTGTGTTTAAACTTTCTACAATGCCATAAATTCTTATCATATATGTCTGGTTAAAACATAGTGAACTAGATATTTCTTGGCACCGCAGGTGCCAGAGTATCCCCAGACATAGTAGGCCCCCCCCCTTTAAGAATAGGCCCCCGTTTTAGCAGTATATACTGACACTTGGCAAGCAATTATTGTTTCTTTCATCTATCAATCCACAATCTTTTTGAAGATGTTGGTCCTGTGACCTTGACCTTTGACCTCATGACCAAAAAATCAATTGGGGTCTTGCTTTTTCAATGGGACATATATGTCAAGTTTGAAAACTATACATCAATAAAAGCAGGAATTATCATCCAGAAACTAATTTTTGGACAGATGGCTCCTGTGGCCTTGACCTTTGACCTTGTGACCCCAAATTGATATTGATCATCCACTTTTATATATAAATCAATAGAGGTCTAGATTTATTGATGGGCCATATATAAGTCAGGTTTGAAATCCATATATTAATCCAAGCTTGAATTATCATCTCAGGAACTAATTTTTGGACAGATGGCTCCTGTGACTTTCACCTTTGACCTTGTGACCTCACAACTGACAGGCGTCTTCCTCTATTGGCAGGGGAACTGTATGTGCAAGATGAAATGTCTGAGATGAAATGTTTGGCTGAAAATGCATCCACATCTTTTTGTAGATGTGTCCTGTGACCTTGACCTTTGACCTCATGATCCCAAAATCTATTCGGGTCTTGCTTTTCCAGTGGGACATATAAAAGTCAAGTTTGAAATCCATACATCAATAAAAGCAGGCATTATCATCCAGAAACTAATTTTTGGACAGATGGCTCCTGTGACCTTCACCTTTGACCTTGTGACCTCAAAAATGATAGGGGTCTTCTACTCTTGGCAGGTGATCTATATGTGCAAGATGAAAGATCTGAGATGAATTGTTTGGCTGAAAATGCATCCACAATCTTTTTAAAGATGTGTCCTGCGACCTTGACCTTTGACCTCATGACCCCAAAATCAATTTAATTGGAGTCTTGCTTTTTCAATGGGACATATATGTCAAGTTTGAAATCAATACATCAATAAAAGCAGAAATTATCATCCAGAAACTAATTTTTTGACATATAGCTCCTGTGGCCTTGACCTTTGTTCTTGTGACCCCATAATTGATATGGATCATCCACTATTGGCAAGTGAGCTATATATTCAAGATGGAAGACCTTGAAAGTTTGGCTTAAAATGCATCCACAGTATCTTGTAAGATGCAAGTCCAGTGACCTTGACCTTAGACTTCATGACCCTAGAACCTATAGGGTTCTTACTTTAGTAGTGGGCCATACATAAGTCACGTTTGAAATCCATATGGCTATCAACACTGGAGATATCATAAGAGGTGTGTGATTTTCACCAAATATGGACACATAAAAGGTCAAGGCCACTCTCATGGTAAAGGTCATGACCCAAATGTAAACAGACCTTATCCCATAGCCCATCTCTCTACATGTGCATAATATGAAAGAAATCTGTCCATTAGTTTTTGACTTATAATGCTTACAGTACTGTCAAGTGGCAATTATGGGGGTATTAAAAGGCGTAAAAACAAGAAAAGGATAATAGGTGGCACCACCAGTTTCCGGTATATCACAAGGTTATCCAAGATCTTCGGTCACCTTAATTTTTTGGCCAGTACATGCAAGTTTACTTGAGATATTTAAGAATTTGTGTTATTTTCAGCAATAATGGACCTATTCAAGATCAAGGTCATTCTCCTAGCATAGGTCATGACCCCATTTTAAATAGGCTTCGTCCCCTTACCTATATCTATACAAATGTAAAGTTTGAAAAAAATCAGTAAAATATTTTTTGAGTTATCCCAATCACAAGGTTTTTCTGCGGCGGCGGCGGGACCGTCGTGAAACCATAGTATCCCGACTTTGTCTGGGGATACAATGATGGTCTGAGGCAAAATGTATGGTTGTTGAGCTATCAGGAACTAATCCCACAGCTTGCTCGATTCCTGTCAGTCTCAAAAGAAACACCACAAAGGGCAAATATAAGATCAAAATATAGCAAAAGATCAAGGAAATCCATGCAAGAATTATTGTGAAACGGGTGCTTCCATATTAATTTTTATTCACTACAAGCCAACTGTACTGAGCTTTCATAAATGATGGTCATATTTATTAAGAAATCTTTGACCCAATGCAAGATTACATTAATATACATCCCACTGCATTCACTTTAATAGTTCTTGAGATAATATGTTCTAAAGGAATTTAAAGATGGCTTCCTGGTGGCCATATTGGATTTCTGACAGGTCGGAAATTGAACAACAAACATCCTCTAAAAGGGACCAAACATCATAAAAAAATCACAGAAACTGCCCTGGCAAAAGGATTTCTAAAATGGCTACCTGGCAGACATAATGGTTTTCTGACAAGTCTGACATTTGATATCACACATCCTCCAATAAGACACTAAACTTGTAGCAATTGCTTCAAAGAATGTAACAGTTATGAATGTCCAAAACAATTCAAAAGGCATGATCAGGTTGGAGAGCTCTCATATCAGATTTATGAACATGCAAATGTAAAAAGTGCAAGTCCAATTTGTTTTAATTATCAGCTTACTATTCAATGGGGTCAGCAGGGTAGGTAAACTGCAAAACCTAAAAGAAAAGAAATGCAGAAAGCATCACTAAGAGTCTTGTAATCAAATAAAGCCATCCTAAATCCAGGTAAAGACCCACATATTATCAGAACAAACACTTGCTGGTATATCTGATGATTTCTATAATAATATTTAGATATCTAGAAAACTAAGTTTATTGCTATGATTCCATGATATAAACTGCAAAATGTTCCCATCATTTTATAAATCAGTAGCTAAACCTTAACACTTAACTCTCATAGTCTTAATGCCTGGCCAAAGCATTCCAGCAACAGTGTTTTTGTTATGCACTAATGATATATCCTTATCACTCCATGAGCTGATACAAAAGGGAGTCATATATCACAAGTGTCACTGACAATTATGGGCACATAGTGAGATGTACCAGTTGTGAGTGCCACGGTTATATATACAAGAAAAGAAGAAAAATAGAGATGGTCTACAAAATAAGTTATTGTGAACATCCCTGACCTATGACCTTGGCTTTTTGCCCACATATCAACTGGATTCTTTCTAAATGATGGGTAACTACTTACCACTTACATCTGGCCGGGTGTAATTACTTGGCAACCAATGAGTGAATAACTTAGACCTGCAACCTTTAACCTCCTGACCTCAAAATCAATTAGTTATTTCTTCATGCAAAAAGACCCATAAATATGAAGTTTGAATCAAATTCAGTGATGCATAGATGTGGCATATGTGAAAGACTGAAGGTTTGGGTTAAACAGTTTCACTTGAAATATGTTCACAAGCATTTAGAACAATATTGTGATCTTGACCTTTGACCTTTTGAACTCAACATCAATAGGCTTCTTCTCCTATTGGTAGGCAAGCCATATATGACAGATGGAAAGTATAGATTAAAAAGTTTGCCTTAAAATGACTCCACGCAAGAAGAGGGTGCTGTGAACTTGACCTTTGACCTCAAAATCAACAGGTCTTTTCCCCTGTTGGCAGAGAAGCGATATCAGTGCTGAAAGGTTTGGAATGAAAGGTCTAGCTTGAAATGTGTCCACAACCTTTTCAAAGAAGTGGATCCTGTGACCCTGACCTTTGACCTTGTGACCTCAACATCTATAGGATTCTTCTCCCACTTAGTAGGTGAGCTATATGTGAAAGATCAAAGAACTGGGATCAAAAGGTTTGGCTTAAAATGCATCCTGAGGCTTTTCAAAGAAGTTGGTTCTGTGACCTTGACCTTTGACCTCAAATTAATTATGGTTCTTCCCCTGTTAGTAGGTGAGCTGTATGTGAAAGATGGAAGGTTTTGGATGAAAATTTTGGCTATAAGAAGTATTTCTGGGGGGGTGCAAACACACCCCATAACTTCGAGAATATAGGTCACAGTGACCTAATTTCAGGTTTGCAAGGAGATCTTTTTAGAACCTCTAAGACTGCAAAGGGTTCATGGCCCTAGCCCCTACGGTTACAATTTGTGCCCTGCTAACGGCCGGACGGCCGGCCGGACGGACAGACGCCGGACAAAGACCCATCGCTATAGCCCAGCATGACTGAAAGTCAGCTGAGCTAAAAACGTGATAATCCACACCTCAACTTAGAATACTAAAGCACCCTATGTCACGCACAACAGGGCCGTGACTTGACACGCCCCATGAGCACCAACTTTCCCCATTCTCTACACAGATCCCCAGCACATTCATTCGCACAGCATGCTTTTACACCGAAATAGAACTGGAGCCCCTGGGAACCCAATAATTAACTCGACAAAGCAATTACAGAGCATGCATAGACTTTCTCACATAATCACACTGGGAACAAGACTGATAAATTAACGCATAAAACCAAGTTCTTATACAAATCGTTTAATGATGAACTTCCTATATAAGATTACAACCACATTTAACCGCAATGTGTAAGAAAATACCCTTCTGCACAGTACTGTTGGCTGGTTCGATTCCAGTCAACTGTGCCTTCTGCACAGTTCTGGTGGCTGGTTCGATTCCAGTCAACTGTGCCAAGTCAGCCAGACTGTGGTGAAATTTTCTCTCCACACGTCACAACAGTCTTCGCTGTTGTGCTGCGACCTGCCGCCTTATTTGGGGGAAAAGTGCCAAGCTTTTGGGGAACAATACAGATCTTTTGCGCTTATCACCAATAAAATTTAAATACTGAGGAAATGACAAGCTCCTGGTGTATTTATAGAAAATCCTCAATCCCCTGAGGACCACATGAGACGCCAACTGTGGTAATTTATCAGCGTCTTCGACGCCGTGACTAAAACTATTGGTTACTTTAAATGGCAGTGTCGCCATGTTTACAAAAAAACCTTCGAGACCCAATCCTGAGAAAAGTGTGAGAGATCAAAAGTCACTTCCAGTCGGTGCCGGATGACGTGATCAGTCTAACAAAATGTTGACTGAGCCATGGCTTAGAAAATGCACAAAATGTATGTTCAATACCCAGCGGTAGTTTACCTTTGAACATGTCATTTAGCACCGACCTCTGTTACTGTTGCTATGAGACGTTTAGTAACTGTAGCTAAGAAACACTTGATAACTGTTGCTAAGAAACTTTCCTTTGCTCCTTTACACGCTTAATATCATGAAGTGTTACGTGCAGGTATTACATCGATTATGACATAACTTGTTAAACCCTTATCTCCCGGGTAAAAATTATTATTTTCGAAAATAAATCTGTATTAGCGATAATTATCGATGGCCGTTTACCATATATAAATTTCCTATAGTGGCCAGTCCATACGTGGCAAACAAATGTTTTTAAATGATACATTGATGCTGACGACTGACCCTGAACCACCAAAACCAGTTTGGTTGGTTTTTATAATATATAGCTGTATGGAACTGTTTACGATGTTAGTTGTGAAGACTATCACATTAACCCTCTTACTGCAAGACGCTTGACAGATATGAATTGTGTTTGATTCCTACAACCGCCTTATTTTGATTCACATTCAAGACCTCACTGACGAAGTGTTAAATGTTTTATTTTCTAATGTGAAATACACAAAACGAGTATTGTGCATCAAGTAACCATCCATGGACAAACACGTAAAGTAATTCATTATCAGCGCACTGCAAGTATGACCTTTCGCCAATGTGACCTGCACTTATTAAATAAATTTTACTAAAATGTTTAATATTCAGGCTTAAGCCATGCATCTATTTTTCACAACACGCATAACTAAGTCTCGCTTGCACTCCGCAGTTGGCTAGAAATATGAGATCATACTGCGTGCCGCTGGACCTTATTCAACATGGCATTATGTTATACGGTCTCCATAAGAGATAATTATTCAAAGTGTCAATGTTCCTTAACACTTTATGTGACATAGTTTACTTCCTGTGGCACACTTATTCCACGACGGCAGCTTGGGCATTTTAAATAGCTGCCCATGTTTGCTAACTAATGTTTGACATGTTAAATTTTCTATCTTCGCCACGTTTCATGTATAAACTATAGACATTCAAGAACAACAATTTTCAATGCTCTCAATGCGGCACGACCTAGATTTGTACCTAAGCATAAAATTTTCAAGTCAATTGTGGAGTATAAAATCACTGAATACTTTCATCAATGTAACAAAATAACTTCATTTAATCAAAAGGAGTATTCAGTTGGCATCTGATGGTACGTGGAAACTTATAATGCTATGCGCCAGGTGTTTAGTAGATAATACATTGACGTCAGCCCGAAATGAGCGAGGAATACATTTTGTTCTGTCAATAATAATAATAATAAATGTTAGTGCTGCCTTGTAATTTTAGTAAGGTTTCCTCAGACACCAGGGCTTGCGAGATGCACAGACTACGTGCACTGCGACATAACTACATATAATATGGCAGTATCTGTCAATAAAAAAGTCCAAATTATCTTTACATGTGTGGACCCATTCTACCAATAAGCAGAGATTCCCAGTTAATATATATATAAGAAATGAGACTTGCTGAAGTCGACCTTCAGGGGGCCAAAGTCCATGAAATATAAATGATTGTTTCATTGTTGCACACTTCTTTGTGCATTTTAGCGAATGTGCCCAGCACATCGTGAACAATAACAATTCTCCGCAAATTTGTGCCATTTTGTTAATGTTTCTCCTGATTTTGTGCTCTTAGCACACTCCCTAATCAGCCATGCGTGTGGCCCAACATTCTTCACATGTCCATGTGAAGCACAATGATATGTGAAGCACCATTTGTGGTCACCTAAGATCATATAACGACTAGCAAAGGTATATGTCATGAATTGTATACCCACGTCTTCACGGCATGTTTGGCATCAACATGCAACGGTCCCGCACAACCATTCCGGCCACTCACACAAGTGTATATAAAATAGTATAAAACTGGCGCACATTCACGCACATAAAAAGAATAAATAGTAAATGGAGCACAGCATGAACTGCCATGCAGATAACTATGTACAATGGTGCCAGGGGCTTTAACGTTACATAACTGCCATCTTCATCGACCCCGCAAACTTGCCCCCTAGTCCTGAGTTGTCTTGCGGCACCATATACATAAAACTAAAATATGACAATTGTTTTACTAAATATTTATGGTAATAAATACATGGACTGGCCCCCTGTAGTATTTCGCACAGAATCCAGAGGTTGTGAAGTTGGGGAAAACACGCCCGGCGAACCCACTGGAGTCAAACCTCCAGTTTGTGGGCCAAGCATCATAGAATAAATGGAATGTATGTGTGCTAGGAGACCCAAAATATATTCGCATCTCCAAACATACAACAAAGATGCAACGCATCAATGCCTGGTCAAGAACTGCACCCACAGCAGATCGGTGGATGCTGCAAGTTCGGCCCACCTGCATCTGCTATATACTGTCATATTCTCACTATTTAATGACAAAATATATATATATATTTTAAAAACACATACAACCAATTCTGGACCTGTCTGCGTCCCTGAAAGAATGGGTCATTCACTAGTAGTGTAAAGCAATTTTCCCCGTCTATCTCCCACTCTGCTGGCTGGGCCAGCCAGCACGCGGAAAGAAGACGACCCGATGATTATCATGTAATAGGTCTGTGTATCGTCACAGACCGCAGTAGTAGTAATGGTTTAAACATGTCATATTTGGCTTGCCAGCTTCAATTTGAATTATATAGCATATTAACGTCAAATAATCTGCATGAAAATTCACTAGGCGCATCTGACCTGGATTTGAAAACCCAGCAAGACATGATAATAAATTAATAAATATCATAAAACGTTACATGTTTAAATATAAACTTTGGACGATTAAAGATGTTATCTGACTATTATTCATTTTTGCCACAGCCGGCTATTGCTCTGGTGATTAAGTTTATCAATGTCTACAGCACTGTAGTTCAAAGACAGGTGCTGTGATTAACAGCACGACGTAGAACCTTCTTTCTCTCAAAGCCAGGGTAGCAGCTTTGACCCTGGTTTACATATTCAATTTTACATGTATGTATACAATGCTATATTTCCTCATCTGTGGCAGTGTGCTACATTCAAATTATGTTAAAACAGGTTTCAATATATGCATAAACGTGGCAAGCATCCCCCTCCGAGTCTCTCTCCCATGGTATTCTAAAGGACACATCCAGTCTGGCTGCACATTTTACACAGAGGTTAACAACTAAAATTCACAATGACCTCCCGACCATACAAATATGTCAAGTGGCAAATACTAATATATCTCACAACATTCTCATCCAAGGGCTAATCAAGTTTCTTTCAAACAGTATCCTGGCCACAACCGTTACACACCAGACGCAACATCAAATACATCTAACGTCTGTCTTCAGGTTGCCATATACAGGAATGCGTCTGTTGGAAGTTGTGTTCAGATTATATGCGTGTAACATTTCAACCCTGCCATTTCCAGCAGTACTAGCTGGTATAGAGCCGAGTACTCCAAATAGGCAACCTTTCACTTAACGATGACCAAGATAAAAAAAGACGGTACTTTTGCTTTTCAAGTTAATATAGAGATTATACAGAAAAAAAATCCAACAGTAGAGCACCAGTTATCGTTGATCAACAGTAATAGCAATTTTTCTAATATTTTTATCATACTATGATAGTTCATAATTTTGACAATTTTTCTAAATGATCGTACATTTTATAATGTTCATCAAAGTGTTTTGACAACTGATGCCCTGCTGTACACATTAAAAGTACGCATCAGCTATCTGAAAGGAACTTGCTGCCCATGCGACTTGAACAACGTCGTTACTACATGGGTTCATATCACTAGAAAACACGACAGAGCGGCAATCTGTAACACAGGACAGGCAGGGCTACAATTAGGCAACATGTACGTGAAGCACACCACTAGAGAAATCAAAGGCTCCCCACACAAGTGAAAACACTACCATAAATACACGAATATGAGTGTTACAGGCCTGCCTGACCTATGCATCAGGTTAACACATGTAAAACACCTAACAGCCACTGAAGGACGTATAAAGCTTAAAACCCATGTGTGCGAGAGTACACATTAATACACAAACCCCTCTTTTGGGTACCTGCAATATCTGTCCGGCGCACTGGAGTAAAAATCACTCGTGTAACAGTTGTGCATGAATTAAGGAATTCTATAGGAATGCAAATTTTGTTGAGTTCCCATATCCACTTACTCATTGTCCCATGTTCACTTCCTCTCAGTCATATACCTAACATGGGTTAAGAAGCTTTTTTCCCAAACGTTTAGCCCACATGGGTTTTAAGCTTGTTATTTAATAAATGTGAAAAAAAAACTGATTCAACTGATGACAGAACACCTTGACACAAGCACCCAGATGAATAGCAGGAGCTGTCCTGCGTGGATATAGGATGATAAACCTTAACAAAATCAGATCTGAGGGGATCAGACTTAATTTGTTACTCACCGCACAAACGGTCATTTCTCACTTTTACCTGGTGTGAAGATGACAGAAGCAATGAGTAGGTGCGACGTCACCGAATATCGGCGACAACAATGGCAGGATTTAATGTTAACAATGACATGAAAATTACTAATATCAACTGGAGATCATTTGGTTATTCTTAAAAAGCTTAAAAAAAGTAAGCACTATCTAATCACACCAGCAAAACAAATTCCATAATAATAAAAAGATACACAATTAACAATTTAAATTTGGGCACAATTAAAACATAAGAAACAATTTGTCAATTGGCACATAAACTTGTCAGGTCAAATTTCTTCTTTATAAATATGTATGCCTTGCCTCAAATTATATCATCTTAAATATCAAAGCGGTTTTCAAACCTTGCATCAAAATATCCAACTGATTCACATGAACTGAATATATCTCTGTGATCATGCAATTTAAAAAATTTCACTTTATGCAAGGACTCACGAGGACATGGTCCCTGGTATTAATATAAAAGTCACCCTACATGTGGCTGAAAGACTGAACAGCATCTAAGCTGTCTTGAAGGATTTAACTATTATGCAACCAACAGGGATCTGGATGCTTGCACAATGTTGTACGACCAGTATACTATAAAGAGGCTCTGACTAAGTGTAAAATAAAATAAGTTGTTTTCTCCTCTGTTTGTAGCAAAATGTGGTTGTACAGCCTTAGTCTACAACTCTATGCCGATAAAGAGTAACTAATACAAAGTAGTGCAGATATCGCTAGTATAGGCAGCGATGAGCGCGCAACCTGCTTAAATATGCAAGCAGGGGGCGCTCTGGTGGGTAGGCAGCCATCTTAGTTGCCCCACCAGTCCTGCGAGGGCTGCTGCTGCTGCACAGGTTGGTAGTTTCCGCCATACGAACCCCCGTAACTCCCCTGAGCATACGCATACTGGTACGCCATGGGGTTGACCAGGTTGTGCTGCATGGGGTTTGCCGGTGCTCCACGCTGTGGTCCTCTTCCCTGTTGACGGTAATCACGTCCTCCAAATCCTCCACTAGCAAACCTGGAAAGGAAAGAAATCAACTACAGTTAATAAAGGCTGGAGCCTAAAGGGCATCACGTGGTGAAAAGTACATCATTTACAGCTGGACCTGCCATTTACAACTGTCTTCTCTGGACCAACTATAGACTAATTCCAGACTAAAATTTGAACTTTTTCCAGTTTTCAATTTAAATTTGGTGACAACTGTTCAACAAGAATATAAAGTGTTATGTATTGTATCCTTTGTGCATGTTTTGAGCATCACATCCTGTTGACAGTTCTTGTAATGATTTCATATATTTTAAATAACAATATGAATATTGTGATTATTAATAACAGATACACTGATGTTGGTCCTTTAAAGGAAAATATGTTAAGATTATATAAAATCTGTTTTTATAATGAGTTTTATCACTCAAATGAAATAATCAGTAAAAATTTGAGAAGACACATTATTTTACTTGGATCGGGATTATACTGACATTTTAACCATACCTCAAGGTATGATAACAGTAAACACTTCAATACATTTACCATTCCCAGTAATTCATAAAAATTATCACTGGAAATTTTCAAAGACTGCAAGACATGAAAACCTCTAAAAATTTTAAAAGTGAATTGTGTGGTATTTTTTGGACAGCAAAGTCCTGCATGCTACACAAACGCGTAAATGGACTAACATTACACGCTTCTTACCTTTTGTTTTGAGTTCGTCGGCCACCACCACTATGACGAGCCTCATATCCCATAGACTCGAGCCAGTTGGGCACTTCCTGTTTAGCCTCAACCAACAGGTCAACCAGATCTCTTGTAATGTTCTTGTTCTTCTCATTAAAGAAGGATGTAGACAGACCTGAATCACAACAATCACAAAACATTTTACGATAATAACCTTCATTTCGAGCTACAGGATAATATTTTACAAATTTGGATCCATTGTACTCTGCTACAGGATAAATGGAATTTACTCCTTGATAATTATTGACTTTCACCAATTCTTTCTCGAACTGTCCTCTTTCAAGCTTTCCTGTTACATAATAAACCATGAATATTTTACTTTCATCACAGGATTCATAACTATTCCATCAGATAAATGAGACTGAAACTAAATGCTTCTCCATGGCTACCATTATGTATAATATATTATGATCCCCTAATGATCCTGTGTTATTGCAGGCTTACATTACACCTTCAGATAATCAAATAAAGGGACATTTCACTGTACGCCACGGTTACTATGATATTTATTAGCCCTATAAATCCATCCAGGGCCATTAGTGATCCACAAATTTAGCATACTGTAAGAAAAATGCATACCCAGGTTGCCTACACGTCCTGTACGGCCAATACGATGAACATATTCTTCAATGTCACTGGGAAGGTCAAAGTTGATGACATGCTTCACATGGGGGATGTCAAGACCTCTTGCTGCCACCTGATGGTATAAACCAACATTAATTATATTTTATGAAAAATCTCCTAAATGGTACTGCTGATTCATGCAGGCTTACACACGTATATTGATTTAAAAAATAACAACAGGAAACATTTAAGCACTAAACAATTTTGATCCATTAGCACAGTGTTGATATTCTGATATTAGTCAATTTAAAGATATAATTTTAAGCATGCCTGTCTATGGCATAGTATAAATAGGGGTTCTCTTGGAACCAAGTTACCTAAATTATTCTACAAACAAACAATGTTTGTTTGTATGTATATTATTATGATTTACAATATTTTGATTTAAATGAACAATTTAAAAAGAAAACACATTACAGTCCACTGGCCAAATGTGAATTGATATATTTCTCTGCTGGACATACATTACAGTCCATGGGCTAAATGTAAAATTGATACATCTTCACTGGACAGACATTACAGTTTATGGGCCAAATGTAAATTCATTGTAGAACCTATCTCAACAGATTTGTATGACATTAACAGGGGCCTCAGCTTATATGACACACACTGTGACCCCATGTATAGGGTCACTGAGCCACTGCAATATGCAATAATTCAGCAAGATGCAAAACATTTTTTTTGGCAGTCAGTCGAGGCATCTCCTGATTGACAGGTGTTGAGGCAATGCAAGGAGTCCCAAGCGCTGTTTATGTTGGCCCCAGTGATCATGCCTGGTCCACTCTTTTTTAACACTTGTGTACAGGAGTTAGCTAAAAGCTTCAGGACAATATTTTGGCAGGTACCGATTTATTTTAAAGAGACGACGTTATTATACATGTTAATTAAACAAGTGATTGGGTCCTTTTCAATCAGTTTTATTGTGGGAAGCCTGATTCTGGCATATTTCAAAAGTGAAATAACATTTGAAGGATTTCAGATTAAATGTAATGTTCACATACAGCTGTTGCAACAAGGATTGGAGTTTTCCCATTCCTGAATGATGCAAGTGCATCTTCTCTCTCACGCTGAGAGCGGTCACCATGGATACTGGTTGCTGGGTAACCTTCACGGTAGAGGAACTCCTCCAGTGAGTC
This sequence comes from Sipunculus nudus, assembly GCA_026874595.1. Classification (NCBI taxonomy): domain Eukaryota; kingdom Metazoa; phylum Annelida; class Sipuncula; order Golfingiida; family Sipunculidae; genus Sipunculus; species Sipunculus nudus. The sequence goes on from CM049314.1 coordinate 72,093,988, forward strand.
GGCTCCTTTCTTGGTTTCCACAAACACCAGCGTCAGCGATTCTGGACCTGTTGAATGATAATTTTGAAGGTAAATAAATATCTAGCCAGAGAAAATAAATGTAATAAAACTCAGCACTATGGGAAAAAAAAGGAAATTTTCAAAATAAGATTGAGTGGATCCAATCACTTCATAAATGGAGAGATTCCTAGCTGAAATCAAAGTTTTGATTTGGTCCAACTTCTATTTCAATCATTTTTATCTGATTTATTCAGATGTGTATAACTATGGCCCTAGTATGGCCTTCTAATGGTCATTATTGAGTCTGGAAAAGCTAAGCATGGTAGCTTTCTTGACAATTAACTAAAATAGCCTGATAATCCTTATGCAGACTGAAGATTTATAAGCTCAGCAAACAAATGATCAGCAAGTGCAATTTCAGCTCAAATGTCCTTATAAAACATCACTGCTTATAAACCTTAAGAACTAATTGTTGACAAATGCTTCAACTGAATTAAAATACATGTAGAATGTTCAGTTCTCTATGTTGCAACATGAATTTACGAAGCAATATGTGTATGAATCATATCATAGTCGGTTTCAATATTTTTAAAAAAAAATACAAATTGGTTCTTTTAATGGGGTTTGGACCTAGGATGTTACCTTCAGCCATTTATTTACCCTTCCACCCAGCTTGATGTTTCTAGCAACAATTCTGAACAAATTTCATAATCAGCCCAGGATTAGCCACATTATCCAATATTCACTACAGGAAAATAAAACTTACATAACCAAACAATTTGTTTACTTTAAAATACATAACAGTAAAAATTTAATGACAGTAAAAACATTTCATGTTAACAGACCTGAAGCGTTCAGCAAGTCCAGCAGGAAAGATCGTTTGTCCATCTCCTCAACCCAGACAACCTTCTGGGTAATGTTCTCACTGGTACTACCAACACGTCCGACCGCCAAGAAAATATAGTTCTCCAGGAAATCACGGGCTAGGATCTAGATGACACAGAAATAAAACCCTGTTTAGCGATTGCAAATCCCAAGGGAAAAATGATGTATTCTGTACCCTGCAGCTATTAATTTTTTAGTACGCTGCAGTGTCATCAAATTTTATGCCACATATTTTTCATCTTAAATTTAATACACGGCAATTGGTAAGTGATACAATGGGACCAAACTGACGGCTAGCTAAGGGAGAGAGACCAGGAACTTAAAAAGAGCGGACCTGGCCAGTATGATTTGAGTTATGAAAATACAATCTCACCTGCTATAGCCATTAAGATAAATATGTCACCAGCAAAGAAACCATGGAAACCTGATGATTTTCTTACAGCCTTATTATCAAATAAATGAAAGCTCAGTTCATTTTATGGTCAGCAGTACATTTCAGGTCAAATGTCCTTTTAAAACATCACAGCTTTCACAAGCAGGTAAAACTATCCAACAGTTTTTAACTGATAAACTTTAAATTATCATAACAATGTTAAAAATATAATCCAAATAACAGCCATTTCCAAGTGTTTCTCAAGATGTGTGTGCTTAAAGCTTGCATTCATACAAGTTTATTTGAAAATTTTTTGCCACTTTAAATGAAAATGTTTTTGGTGTCATTTTTAACAAAAATCAAGTAACCAGCAGTCGAATCCATTTTGTTTGTCCATGCAGTACCTCAATGTATTTAATACAGTTTAATAAAGCTTAAAAATCACTGAAAAGAGCAGAAAAAAATTCTCAAAATTTGAAACAGATTAGGGGTTTGTGCTTTTTGAGTGTGTGTTCTAGATATATGCACAATGGCCAGGTAGCCAAGTTACCTGGATTTCCTTGGGGAAGGTGGCACTGAACATGAGCATCTGGCGCTGTCCAACTGCTGGCATGGTGTCTTTCTCCACAATACGACGGATCTGAGGCTCAAAGCCCATGTCCAACATACGATCAGCCTCATCTAACACACAGAACCTGAAGTGACAATGACGACCATTAACACTCATCTTACACACTCTTAACAGCCACCAGGTGGCGTTCCTTCTTCCCAGCATTCACCTCTCCCAGTCTTTTGGGGGAATGAAGATTAAAAGCCTCTGTCATAAAAATACGCCAATTAACAGACTGTTAACAGTCAAGAGTCTAGTACTGAGCAGAAAATGGAAACCTGTCAAGAATAAAAAATTCCATAGAGCATCAATTACGATATCAATGAAGCCTCTGTTAAAGACAACCCCATATGTATGCTTTACTGTCAAGGGTTTTTTTGTGTAACAACTGGTATTATTTACAATGGTTTTCGTACACCTCTTTTTATGCAATGTTCACATTGTCTAGAAATGTAGGCTGGTAATCCTTTATATTATAGTAAATTTTAATTAAAAGTGCTTGAGATTTATAAGCTCAGCAATAAATGATCAGCAAGTGCAATTTCAGGTCAAATGTCCTTATAAAACATCACAGCTTGTAAACCTCAAGCATGTCACATTCCTCAAGCATCTGTATCCACAACCCTGTGAGCAGCAGACTCAACGGATTAATCATATTTGGCATCTAGCATTTAAAGTTCCTTCATTAGATGTTATATGGGTTATGCAGATATACAATTTTTACTGAGATGACATACTTTATATGCTCCATGCCGATTTTGCCACGCTCAAGCATGTCCACAAGTCTACCAGGTGTCGCCACAAGCAGGTGACAACCGCGGTCAAGGTCTCTCATCTGTGCTCCTATGTCAGCACCTCCATACACAACACATGGACGCACGCGGGAACGGTACGCAAACTGAAAAGAGGAAAGAATGTCTTAAAAGTTTAAAAGTACATGCTAATATCACTATATCAGATACCCTTCCATGCAAGTCACAATATATACCAAATAACCTCATACCTATGTTCTGCAGAAGTTAAGTTCTGAAGGATACATATTTCCCCCTTCTAAGCATAAAGACTTGGACAACAACATGGATACCAGAAAAAACATTTGATGCACTTCATTGGGTACTTTTGTATGGTATCGGTAAATCCATGTTACTAAGCACCTTTGTACTAAGAAGAAGTCTTGCTAGAATGTATCTGCAGCAATGTGAATTGGCATCATAAAACATTTCATTATTAATGGCAAATAATCATGAAATAATAGTATATTGAATGCAGAGTGAGGTTCTTTTATATTATGTAATATGACACCACACGGTAGTAATACAGCTTAAGTCAATCTGCACAAGTTTAGTTATTTACCTTGCGTGCCTCATCATAAATCTGAGAAGCCAGTTCTCTAGTTGGTGCCAGCACAAGAGCGATTGGGTAAAGTTTGCGGCGGCCATATCGGCTACCACTGGCCTGCTGTTGCTGTAAAATAGAAAAGTTGATATACAAGAGATAATGATGCATGCTCAATCCATATGATAATTGAACAGGAAATTGCCCTGTGACTTGATTAATCAAACTCCCGCAGATTTTTATGAAAGTTAAATCTAGACCAATATGACATGATCTTTCCCCGACAATCTAACATCTATAAAAAAAAAAGAATATTTTCCTCATACATTTAATTTAGCAAAGGTGTATTTGCCAAAACATTTGTCAACAAAATATTTCCCAAAATTGTGGAAGGATGGGAGAGAACAATTAAAAGATACATAAGAAAGACAAAGATATATAAAAGAACAATTTTATGAGAGACTGTGAGGAACCAGTATCTCAAAAACATCTTCATGAATTTAACAATAATTTCTGTAAGGATGAGCAATAGGATACATTATAATTTCTCAGGGTAGCGATACTGTACCACTGCAGCCCCATACTAAATGGATTGGCTCTATAGCATCCAATGCTCAAAGATTGTAAAAATCTTAATAATTTACAAGAACTTGGCTGGCAAACATATGCTTCCCCAAAAGTCTTCCAGTAAGTTCCGCAAGTTGTAGGGCCCCTATCATCATATAAATTATTCTTAACTATATCTTAATAACCAACCACTGAAAAGATAACATCTCCAAATCAGTTCATCAACAGTGAAAACAAAAAAATAACATGAACCAACCTGGCTCTGTCCTGGTCCTCCCATGTAGATCTGGGCCAGGATTGGGACCAAGAAAGCAGCAGTCTTTCCAGACCCTGTTAACAACAACAGGTGTATAAATCTATCATATTTTCAAGATAGGCTCCCATTAACCAAAGTCTGAAAGACCTGCATCAAAGTCAAAAGTTGGGGTATAAATCAAAACGAACAGTATCTAAAGGGCTTAAATGTTTCACTGAACACAAGGCTAAGAAGCATTTACCACTATTTTAAGTTTGTCATTACTAACCAAAAATTTTACATGAAACATTCATAACTGTCTGCTCCTACAAAAATTATGTAAGGAAAGTTTGTTTGAGCACAACTTCCTTTCTCATCTTAACTTAATGTTTTTCATGTCCTTCCATTACAACACTTATCATAATTTACAGTTAAATATCTTAATTACCGAACATTCTGACCATTTCAAGTAGACCCTGACTGAAAATTCGAAAAGCAGGGGTTGGGAAGACACCATGATTATGTAAAACTGAATTTAAGAACAAGAAACTCACAAGACCTCTTTGGGAGGATATGAGACTACCATTCAACCTGTATATTTTCACAAAGATTTTTACTCACCAGTTTGGGCGCAGGCCATCAAGTCCCTCTTTCCCATGACAACTGGGAGGGCGTATTTCTGTACCGGGGTAGGTTTGTTGTAGCGGCACAGCTTGATGTTGTTACTGATGATTTCTCCCATGTCAATATCATTGAACTTGAAAACAGAAGTGAATCTTCAGTATAACCTTGCAGTCATTTTACCATGATAAGATTAATTGCTGGATAAATACGTGTACATCTGGACTTTCATAAAAGCATATGCAAATATATGCCAATTATACACAGTAATTGTCTATAAATTTCATGATATTTGCAATAAGGGAACTTATGCAAAAAAAAAAAAAAGAAACCTTTGTGAATAAAAGTCAAATTGTTGAAGGCAAGTCAAAAGGTTAAAGATTGATATTTATTATAAATAATAATAGGTCTTTTATATTCAAATATTGCGACTATAAATGATATTGGATCTGTCAATTATCTGTCATTTATGAATCAAATTCCAATTCATTTGATGTTTCCTTGGGTCCCTGTCCAATTATAAAGATTTTGGCCTGCTATCTGATTTAATACCTGAATGAGACAATGTGTAACATGTAAATGTATCTTGTGCTTTGACAGAAGAAATACCGGTAAATATCAGGAGAGTTGCCCATAGGCCACCTTTTTATTGTATATATTTTTATGAAAGCATTGTAAGTCATGTATTTCAAGCAGAAGACTTACAGAGTCAATGTGTCCTGGTGGGTTTTCACCTGTGGCATCAACTGGGATGTCCTCATACTTGTCAAAGTTGATGCCAGTGTTGTTGGTGCCAAAAAGTTCCCTGTGGAGAACAGAAATATTGTTGTGAATAAAGCAAAACAACTTGTGCTTCAAATATTGTCTGATCAAGATTCACACCACTTGATTCACTACGATGCAAGTTTGACATTCTCAGAATCAAACTTCCTGAATATGAACATGAAGACAAGGTTTGTGATTTAAAGAATTAAATCTTTCATTTAATTAAAATTTCTGTCAAATCAGGAAAAAAATGGATATATAAAATAACTGAGTACAGGTTAAGCTTCAAGCTTTATCCATGAGGGAACAAGAGAAATACAACTGCATCCTGTGAGAATTAAATACTTTGATTTATGACTATACAAAATTTAATTTTTTAAATTAATGCAAGACTTAGGGTTATACATAAGACTTACTGCTCAACACGTTCATTCCTTGGTAGTGGTTTAGACCAGTCTTCTGGTTCGTTTCTTTCAGAGGTCCAGCCATCTTCAGGTCTGTTCCAACGATTTCCACCGCTCCACTGCCGGCCGCTGCTGTCCCTGTCGCGTCCTCCACTGTAATCGTCCTTCAGGTTGTCCCAGCGACTACTACTCTTGTTTCCTCCGTTCATGGAGTCACCCCAGTGGCCTGTTCCCTGGTTAGCATTCTGTTGCCAACCTCCGGTGCCATCACGTCGGTTCATCCCCGGACTGCGGCCGCCAGAGGGCAGGTTGTCCCATCGCCCACCACCCAGGTTCTCCTGGCTGCCACGGCGATTGCCTCCCCAGCGGTTGCCCTGATCCATGCCATCTCGGTCCACACTCCATCCTCTGTTGTTGTAACCTCTGCAATATCCATAGTTTTGTCATAATAAGTCCAAAATAAACAAGAGCACCGCAAATGGTGCATAATAAGTTTGTTGTATGTCTTGTGACCTCTGTTTCATTAAATATGTGTGTTTTGCTAAAATTTAATTTAGGAAAGAAACCCCTGTTGGTAAATGTTTGTAGTGATTTTCACAGAAATAGAGCAGATTTTAGGTTAGCAAAGCCAACACCACTGAAGTCTAGTGACCTCTAACCTCATTAAATCTGCATGTATTCACCTGAAACTGAACTTAGGTGAGAAATTTAATGATTAATATTTCTGTTGAGTTAGATCTAAATCCATCATTTATTACTAGTAAGTTATTGCAGCAACACCACAACGTAGCCTGGTGACCTCTGACCTTATTAAACATGTTTTGATATTTTCCCCATAATTTAACTCAGGCAAGATAATTTATTGGTCAGTAGTTATGGTTAATTTTGTAAAAATCCAAGGTAGCCCTGGTAAGTCATTACAGCAACACTGAAGTTAACAGATGGACCAGGGGTATACCATAATTAGACAGGCCAAAACAAACTCCTCTTCACATAAAACTATTTCAGCATTAATCGCTGTGCTAAACTAGACTTTTGCTTTAGATAGGCCCACTGGTGCTTGTAATACAGCTGTCCCTGTTGTTACTGTAATTAAGGCTGTTCTCACTGACCTGTTTCCTCCTCCTCCACCACCACCACGTCCTCTGTAGTTATCTGTTGGTCCACGCCTCTGGAAATTGTTGAATCCTTGTGAAGTCCCCCTAGGCAAACTGCTGTAGCCCTGTTGGGGCTGCTCTCCGACAGGTGGTGCCTGCGGTGGCGGTACTGCTACGTCTGTAAATGACAACACAGAAACAGTACTGTAAGAATTACAACCAGCCTGCATAAAGATCATGAGAAAATCTTAATTGTATTATTCTAAATTGTATTTTTTTATCATAATTCAATAGAAATTATATGACTATCGTTTTGCACTATAAATACCCTAATATACACTGAACATTGTTATATGCAATGAAGAAACTTTCCTTTTTTTATTTGTGACAAAAAGAAAGGACAATTTTGGAAATACTTCCGTCACTTGCACTAATATCTGAATGTAACAAAATTGCCAGGGATGAAAAACTCAAGATATAATAAAATGCATTTTTGGTACCTTTTCTGTACCAAAAATGCATATTTTAAAATATGAAGGGCCCATAATGTATCAAATTGTGCCCAAATATGGCATCCGAGTGCAGGAGCTTGGAAATTTGTTTGACATTCTATTTTTCCTAAATAGTTGGCTTTTTTTAATAAACTGAATGGATTAATTAACTGATGTCTGAAAATTTTGTAGTCTGTCCAAACATGAAATTTAAAACATGGCCTTTTTCAATTTATTTAAAAACTAGAATACGGGTAGTCGACAAGCGACTACGTGTATCCGCCTAAATCAGAGTGGAACAGGTGAAGTGAGGCATGGATTGAGTGGCAAGGGGAAATAGAGTGAAGTGTTGCATATTAGCATGGATGTCTGCAACCAAATTGGTTATGTAGGTTGCGCCACCTACCACAAAATCCAGAAAGCCGTCCAAGTAGTATACATATGCAAAATTTAAGGCAGATAAGTCAAACCACTACATGTATATGAGTAATTTTTGCCCTTGGCAGACAAACAGATGGACGCTGTGCAAAAATGGTTGCAGGTGGCGCCACCAGTTTTGTGTTTGATAAAGAGCTATTTGAGAACTATACACATGCAAAACTTTGGCCCAATCGGTCAAACGGTTCCCAAGATATGAGCTTGGATATCTGCTGCATAAACTAGAATGTAGGTGGCGCCACCTGTCATAAAATCAAAAGAGCTGTCAGGGATGTATAAACCTGCAAAATTTTAGGCAGATATGTCAAACCACTGCCGAGATATGAGTGATTTTATCCCATGGCAGACAAATAGACGGGAGCTGTGCAAAAATGGCTGCAGGTGGCGCCAACAGTTTTGCGTATGATAAAGAGCTATGTGAGATCTATACACATGCAAAATTTTGGCCCAATCGGTCAAACGGTTCCCGAGATATGAGCCCGGATGTCTGCAGCGTAAACGTGAATGTAGGTGGCGCCACCTGTCATAAAATCAGAAAAGCTATCCAGGATGTATACGCATGCCGAATTTCAGGTGAATTAGTCAAACCACTGCAGAGATATGAGTGATTTTAACCCAAGGCAGACGAACAGATGGACACTGTGCAAACATGGTTGCAGGTGGCGCCAACATTTTTTGTGTATGCTATAAATCTCTCCAAGGGCTACATTTGTGCAAAAAAAATTTCCTGATCGGTTCAACGGTTCCTGAGATATGTGGGTTTATGTGTGGAAACAGACGCACAAACGGACGCAGAGCGCAGAGGAAAGGTCAGAGGTCAAAACAAAATCGGGGCTCAGCATATCACATGTGACCCGAACATAATCCCGGGTTTCGTAAAATTCCGCTCAGCGGTTACGGAGGAGTTCTCTGGACACCTACACGGCGGCAGTGGGCTGAAAACATATTATCCGCAAAACTCTGTTTTGGCGGATACAATTAAGTATTTCTACAGGGAAAGAACAATAATATGCATATTTTTTTCTTGCCACACATTTAACTGTAAGCTGCCTGCATTAACTGTACTGGCCATCTAGCTTTTCAGTATATATTTCTTTACGTTATGTATTACAAAAAGCTCTGGACATACACAGGTTAATCAAGATATCATGAAAGCAAAATGGCCTGCAATATGACCTAAACCAGAAAATTTCATCATTACTTTATTATGACCAAAACCAGAACAATTTCACAATTATTGTTAAGAGGCTCATAAAATCATGACATCTTTTCATTGTTCACATACTGAAGGAACAAATCGGGAGAGATGAAACTGGCTTTTTTTTTCAGGGCAAAAAAATGTGTATCATTCTAAATTATGTCTTTTTCAAGCATGGTAACAGATTGCTGAGGTGGGCAAATATCCTTATACATTGGTTTATGTTTGTCATATATATATATATATATATATACAAATAATCAACATGATAAAAAACCACCAAAGCCAATTTCAAAATCTGCCACTTGCCCTAACTTAATCTGACAAATTGGCTTCAACATTAACCCAAAACAGCCTTACACCTTACAATACAAACTAACAAAAGCCTCAGAACCATACCATAGCAGTCAAAACCAAAACGATATAGAATATATATATATAACACCCAAGTGGCAAAGCTCAACAAATACGGAACATCAGTTATTTGAGACGTACCAAAAACCAAATCAGGAGAAGCGACTTAGTGCATTCAGCCAAGACATAAAGGATGAAAACTTAGAAGACATTCGCATCCACCGTGGTAACAGAAACAGGCTGTGTGAAAATAACCTTGATTTGTTAAGATTCCTTTAAAATAAAAAAGTTGCTTTAAAACAACAATAAAAATAAAAGTGCAACACCCACACACATGCATTTCCTAATATAACTATGGAAATCTAAGGTGTGAGGTTGCTACCAAACCCACTAGTCATATGATGATGTTTAAGAGAGCGAGTGAGACTTGAATCATTAACAAATTCCATGATCTGTGTATGAATTTCTGATTCATCGGTTAACATGCTCTTAAAAAACTGCCAGGTAGTTAATTTCTATTTTACACAGTAATGCTGAGGGACACCAAAACAAACCCATCATTTATTCTCACCCTGTAGCTTGTTTATGTGGAGAATGTCACAATTTATGTTTCACAATTTATGTTTCTCAACTTATCTTGCCAAGATAAATTAAAGATGGCCCTAAATTTTAGGTTTATGGCCTTATAGGCTATAAGCAAAGCCCACATACCTCCAACACAAAGAGGCCGTTCTCCCAAACTTGGACTTTGTGATCAGTCATGTGATAATTCTTTTCACATGCCTCAGAAATGTTTATAATATTTTTAGACTATATATAACAGATGTCAGATAATGTTTGATAAATATTATTTCAAAATGACCATCTCTTTCTTTAGTGCCAAGTCACGAAAGTTGCAGAAATTGGAAAAATAGATATTCTCTCAAAACCATAATTAAGTGTTTTTCATTGTGGTTGCCTCCGTATTGGGGAGGGTGGGGGGGGGGGGGTTCCATTTAAGTTTCCAAGGGTTCCATTTTCACAGTATCATCATACAGGAACCTTACAGAGTATATTTGTTCATGTACGCTTCAGCAGCTGGCAGAACAAGGACAGGACAGTTCCAAATGATTCAGATTTATATGTACATAATCTTAAAAATAATCAAATACTTGATATTATTTATATCTTTGATTTACAAATAACTAACAAATCTCTTCTTATTTATCTTTCTTTATCAACTGTCAACACATCGAATCAAGGATGTTGTGCAAGATGCCCATAAGGCTACTATTTGATTACTCTCCATTTGTGTTGATGGAGTGTCAACTTCCCTATGGTTTCATTTTATCGAACTCGTTTTTGAAAAATTATGAATTTTGAAACTGTATTGAACAGGAGGCATACAGGGGTACTGCAACGTTTCTTTTTCTAAAAGGTACTCTTGCTTCAACAAGCAAGACTGCCTTGGAATAAAACCATCTATTTCTTCCTCTGAGTTAAACACAAAATTGCTGGAGAACTATCATTTGGTATGTTTTGACAGCACGAGGCACTTGCAACAGCAACATCATCAGATTTTTTGTTTATCAGCAAAACCAAATCATCACAAAAGATAATTCAATAATACCAAGGTATATGATCTTATTGGGCCTTGGCTCATTAACAAATCATCCGACAACAAATCATCCGACACCTATCATAAAACAAAAGTTTAATCTAAGTCTGACATATCTGGTTCAAAACAAAGAACTGGAATACCTAACTCATGTAAATTTTGCAATAGACTTACAGCCAGTTATGCCAAAATGTCCAAAATACCCCAGCATCTTGACAACATTAGCATAAAACCTAAAATTTGATTTTAAACATGTAACAGATAATTTTCGTCCTTTTTTCGGCATAGTACAACATATCATCTGATGTTTTTTGTAGACAGACCATGTCATGACTTGACATCTTTGTTAGATGGTCATGCTGCATTTGTTCTAAAATTTCTAAACTTATCCACCGCTTTCAAAAGCTCTGTTTTAAAATGTGGCCAACAGAGCTGACACACAGGGTAAAAAATGTTTCAACCAATTCGAGCAGAATACTGCAGATATCAAATTTGAACGGAGCAGGGTGCAAATTTTTTGTTACATTGGTCTAAAATTTCTTGGCCTGGTAACAAGTTCCTGCAAAGCTATAATACATGAATGGTGCGACTGAAGACACTAAGTGGACGGACCCATGGCAAAAACTTTGGGTGACATAGGATTAAGAAATGCAATCACGATTCAAGTTATATCCTGACAGGAAAAGGATTCCATAAATATGTACCATTGCACACTGTTTATCCAAACAGCTCACGGGACAACTTTTTCATTTGGATTAACGATCATTCCGATAAATGATTTTGCACAAGTCTGCACAAGAATCTCTTGCCAAGTTCTTGACGTTATCAGAAACTGATAGACAAATGAATTACTGTAATTTAGCCCAAAGTACATTAGAAGAAACCATTCTACTTATGTTTTTCATAAAGTTAATTAAGGTATCATGTTAAATCCATTAATACTGGAAAATTTGCATTATTTTCCTTGTATATAATTGCATATTTGCCTGCATAAGATTATCATTTACCTATTTTTCAGATTTTTTTCAGATTGTATGGTTTTCTGAAAAATAAATTATTTTCTGTTCTCAGTTTTAAATTTCCAATAAATAATTTTCCAGATAATTTGTTTGGATAAACAACACTAGTGTACTTGACAAATCACCTTAAGGCAATTAATGAATTATCTCAGATTATCATGGATCCAGTTTGTGGCAAGTTTGATATAATACAAAATGACAAGATAATCAAATCAGTGACTGTGAATTTACGGAACATTACTTAAGAGGGTCCCACCTGATATAAAAATTCTGCTTTTCACAAAAAGTTAAATTAAATGCATATAATGTCAAAGCAACGAAACTGCCACATATCTAACTAATTTTTTTTATAGATTTCTGCATCTTGTGATTGAGAAATTCTGCAAATTCCTTTGAAATATGGAAATAAGCAGCAGACCCAACTCAAAGAGTTATTTTTTGAATGGCTGTTGGCTATCACTATTTGGAATCAAACACACTTTCAGTGAATAAAAAACACAGCTTCGTCAAAACAACCAAATCTGGAATAACGGAAAGATCCCCCACACTGAACTTAACCAAAATTTTCATGCAACATTTGAATATTTATGTTACAAAGGAAAATGAATATTTATAAAGTATATGAATATTTATGAGCTCAGCATCCCATGACCTCCTGAACATATAGCAAGCAAAAATAAAAGGACACTTCATCCCCTTACAATACATCCACCACAATTATGAGTAATAAAAAGTTTAAATGCTTACACTGAGCAACTGTGGGCAGAAAAAAAAGAAATGCAAATATTTTGAATTATCTTGTCTGACGCTGTAATAAAACCAGCCAATTGAGCACAAGTAGAATGGTTTAGAATCACACCAGATGACAAATGGCATGCACAAGCTGTAGTAAGTCACAGCAAAACAGTTTCAACACAGCTTCAGGAGCAGGTCTGAATATGTCTAAGAGCTTGTTCCACCAAGGGTTTTCAACTAAAGTTTGTTAATGATCCCTCAAAATTTTTCATAATTTTCACAGCCAGGCAGTGAACATGAGGATGGCCACAATGTCTAAATCTGGGGAGAAAATGTGACAAAAGCAGAAATTCATATATGAAATTTGGCAATGTCTCAGACTCTCTAGACATAGTATATATCTTAACACTCGGGGACAAATGCTTAAATATGGTAGAAACATCTGACAAGTGAAAATCCAAATATTGAAATTCTCTTTCCTTAATTCTGACAATAAAACTTTTGAGTTTGCAAAGTCTTTGCCAAGGCTAAAAGCATAAATGAAATGAAACATATTGTGTCAAAAGACATTCATATTTACAAACTATTTCCATTTACAAACTATGTGCCCCCCCAACCCCCCTTGTTGTAACTGTATTGCATCTTATTAGAGTCCATGCGATTCCTGAGGATTAAAATTAAGAAATCTATTCATGAAATTTTCTGGACATTTCTGAGAAGTACTCTATTGAATCTTGATACCATAATTTCTGATTTGTGGTACAGTACTAAACTGCCATCGTCTCAAGGCAAATTTTGCAAAATTCAATTAATTCATAATACTGTAATGACAGGCATAATATTTTTCTTGACTCGTATTGTCAGATTTAAATAACTTCTCCCATTTCATGACTTTTCCAGTATTTCAAATGCTGTTTAACGACCACCTCAAAATAACCACTTTCACGGTAATCATATTTGCTTTATATATCGCTTAATAGACCTCGCTTTGACGAGCACCTCAAAAATGCAACATTCCACATTTCCGTGGTGTTCATAATTTTGAGGTTTCATTGTGCACAAGTAGAACCTGATTGGTGGAACAGACTCGCCATGCAATCAGCCAGGGACACGGCATCCCCAGTTAATCACAATCAGCAAACCTTAACTATGGTACATTTCAACATTTCCAATATAAGATAGCACCACAGGCTCTGCACTTATAATCTATCATCAATGCATATTATATGTGACATTTCTTCATATAACAAAACAACATCTGGCTTAATTGTATGATCTGTATTTTTCAAGAATGCACTAACATCAGAATGGCAGAGGCTTTTATGCTGCAAATCTGGGCTTATTTGAACAGCATCCTGAACTAATATGAAATCCAGTTACAAAGTAACAATATGCATGGCAGATGTGTCAAATATCTTTCCCAGACTTTCTAAAACGATAATTTTTACTGATCAGGAAATAAGTTTAAATTTGGAAGGCAAATATGTAAACCAGAATATCAGTTTTCACAAATTAAATGCAAAGTTATAATTCAGGGGCGCCATATTTAATACCTGCAAATTATAAGTGACCAAACAAGTATGAGCAACAGAATGTCCACACGTGAGAGTGCACCTGCATTTTTTGCTCAATTCTTTTGAACTTGTGCAATAATTCGCGATCATACTAATATTTAATCATTCCTCTTGAGCTAAATATGTCTAAACTGACATAATCATTATCAAATCATTATTTAAGAAAACAAAGCATGGTTAATTTATGATTTCTCAAATACTTTACAATATGACAAACGTCAAGGACTCAAAGGCTTTTTTTTGCTGATACTAAAGTGATAGTATTTCTAACAGATCCTGGATTTCAGGTTCTGTATCCTTATAAAACCTCAGCTAAGGCCAAGGAGTTTCTAAAAGAGCCTGATTCGGCTGTAGCTTTTCTAACTGTACCTGGCATATCGGGATAGCCAATCATTCCTTGGGGTGCTGCCTGCACATTTGCTGCGGGTTGGAACACCAACAGAGCTGAATTTAAAGCAGGAGCCTTAATTAGGGGGCGGCTACATTATCTTACCTAACAACTTCATAAATATTATGCAGCACTTTGGGAATTCCCCTGGCGCATTAAGATTCAAATATAACACATGTCCTGAACACTTATGAATTAAAAGTTTTACAATTTTATTTTTACGCATATTATTACTATTAAGTCACTGGTTCTTAATGTTTGTTTATAATGCACAAAATATTACCAACTGAAAACTACAAAAGCTCAAGTAAAAACTAAAAACACCTTTCAATTCCATTTACAAGTTAAATATATTTTGTATACTAGTAAGGTTTCCTGCACATTTAAACACAATACATCATGGTTTTTCATGTACAAAATATCACTCTAGATCAGCTCATTCCTGCCTCAGGAAATACTCTCCAACAATCAAACCATTAGTCTTCTAGACAAATACATATCAGGGTTAAGCTACACATATGTGAGGCAACGCTAAAGTGCACTACAATAAATACACTGACACACACACTGAAAACTGTGAGAATTGAAATGTCACACATTTACGTTTCCTCGCATTCTCCAAGGACCAATATCACCTCAGGCATTGATCCTTTGACAAGGGTTTTAAAGTTAACGTACAAAACGCAAAAATGTTTGCTCTGGGGCAGTAACAAGCCCTATTTTAGGAATCCAACTGAATGGGATTGCAGTGATGTACTTCCTGTACACGCAGTCATATTATTCAAGGTTTAGGGCTTTAGGCCAAGATCAGTGTTAGAATGCTTTCTGAGTTCACAATTCATATGTACATATGTGAAGTATTACAAACCTTAAGAGGTAATATAAATCCATAAAATTTTGATTTGCAAATTCAGAGTGTGAAGTACAAACTACTACAGATAAAAATGGGGTTAATTCAGTCAAGGAAGTAATGCAAACTGTGTTACAATTACGCAACTTTCCAAATCTAGGTCACCACTGCCAATACAAATTTTTTTGTTGCTGCAATACTGCAATTTAAATTTTATCACACACTTTTTTTTTCCCATGTCCAAAGGGAACGGACTTTCTGTCAGAAGATAAATTAAGCAAATGTTGGAAAAATACAACCCCTTGAATAGGAATCAAAACCTGAAAGGATAGAACTCATTTTGTGGAAGTAAACATCTCTCAAATTCACGACTGCAACACAAGCAGACTTGGGACACAAGCAGCTCCTTCTGATCTATACAACATTTTCATGCAGCTTATATCTTGATCTGTTCCACTCCTAACAAGTGAGGTGACTGAATTAATATCCAGCGGTCCGCCATGTTTATCGCATATACTAAAGACCTGGCAAGTCTTCCATTGTTTGTATGGGTCTTCTTATTTTTCAATAACCAATTTTCGTGACTTAAAGATCACTGGCAAAGCTTTCAGTACGTTTCAATAGATTTGGCAATTTGGCTGATTATCAAAATTTAATTTAAACAATTTTTGTCATGACATATAACATGCAGGTTGACTTACATAGAAAACCTAGGCCCGATAAAAAAAATACCGTGCATGAGTGAATTTTATTTTTTTATCAGGTCAAACAAAATATGTGGAATTTTGCCAGCTTGCCAGAAGGATATAAAAACTTCAACTGTTGAACTGGTGTATATGATCAACACAAAATTTAGTCCATTTTCCTAACCTTAAAAAAATTTTCAGGGAATTTTTTAACTGGAAAAACCTGGTCCTCATTTGCAAAAATTAAAATATTTTTGATCCTCTGAAAAACAGAGCAGCAAACCTGTATAGCAATCTTTTATGTATGGCCTTATAAAATTGTCCACACAAACAACTGTTGCCTGCTTGGCAAATTAATGACTGCCATTAAGCCAATTAAGGGCTTTCCAGGTAACAATATGACGCAAGGACTGGGTCTTCTATATTTACATGCTATACATGCCTACAATAATTTTATTTCCTTTGCTGTTTTAATGTACAAGTGTCAAGGGTGCAAATAAACTTTTGTCCTCATTCAAGATGAAAATGATAGGCTGAATAGAGCAGATTTTTAAGACAATTTTTCGGCTATTTAACAAGCATATGTTAGGGATAAGTGCACTACACTTGGATATTTAACAATTTCATCATCAATGAAGGCTTTGCTGGTGAACTTTAAGCAACTGACAACAATCAATGAAAAACTTCCTTTCAACTAGCTAGTAGAAATCAAAGATATCATTTCCTTTGAAGCACATATTCAAATAGCAAAACAAAACTATTTGATAAATGTTGATTTTCAGTGCAGTTTTCAAGGTAGGACTTGCGAGTCTTTAAAACTAATGATACTTGGGGAAAAAGTTCTTTTACACACACAAACATGAAAGAAGCATGCACTAGCTAAAAAAGCTAAGTATAGACAAGGACTAACTTTGCGGAGGCGGGCCGCCGGTCAAATGGGCGAAAGGGAACGGCGGTGGCTCCGCAGGGCTGCCGGGATCTCTTGGCCGGTTGCCGTGGTATCCACCACGCATATACCCATCTACAATCACAGCATACCTTGTGAAACAATGGTTAGGTCCAAATTCTCATCTCCTGAACTCTCCACCAACCTCTCACAACAACCAATGACCAATCATTTCCAAGATTTCATGTCTGTCCCCCTGATCAGTGTGCCAAACCCTCACCCCAAAACATGGGAATAAATTGAAATAATTGTATAACAGGAATACAGCAAACAAAAGGCTTAGTATACCTGCTGCAAATAAATTTATACATTTCTGTGATAGATTGTTGAAGTACCATTTTCTTTGCCGGTCAAAATTCTGGTTTCCTTTCTCTGTCAGGATCTGGTAGAAGATTTTATTTAATTTTAAGCCGTACACCTTGTTTGATCATTTTTGTCAAAGGTGTGTAAATGAATGTTCTTATCATATAATATGGTATAATCATAGTAATATTTAATCATTTATTAATATATAATGCCTTGAAGAAAAAAAGAACATTGTAGAAACCACACCTGGGCCTCAAGCAGGTAGAACAGAACAAAATCAAGGGTACTTTTATATTGATTCCCACATATGGAAAACCTTGCCAGGGATGATAGTTCCGTTTTTGTTGACCTCTGACCTTAATACCTACCTCTATGTCCTCCTCGGCCTCCTTGGAACTGGTTGCCGCCTGCCTGCTTGGTGTTTCGCATATGAGGGGGCACGTAACGTGTCGCTCCCGGGCCGTTACCTGCACAGTACACTTCAGCCATGAGAAAACCAGATAAGGATGGTTAATAACCCCCTCCCCCCCCCTTCTCACAAACGGGTAACCACCAGGCTTGGGGCCAATATACTCAGTATTCATGTACTTGAGTACAGATGTAAGTACTCATGTGTACTCTGTGCTTTTACTAATCATTTCTTCATGCATCTGCCTGGGCACAGGCACTTGAATCCTTAAGATTTATTTTCATTTTGAAATAAATGTTTAAAGTGCATGGTTATTGATTTGTTGTTATCTTTAACTGTTGCCTTATTACATCTCTGTATGAAGAATTACACAATTTATTTGCTTCAGTTGAAATAAGTTACTGATTGTAATTTAGAGCTAATGGAAATCAGGCCAATCAGGAAAGGCATTATTCATTTAAACCTAAAAGGTAAAAAGAATTTTGATTCCACATAAAAAATTTGTTGTAGCATGTTAATGCCATGTTTGGTTTTCCCCCCGACTTCAATTTTTTTACTTGCCCTTCGGTTGAATGATCTAGCAAAGTAATTCATGTAAGATAATTCAAGATGATCTGGCAAAGTCATTCATGTGAGCTTAATTTTTACGGTATTGTACATGACCAACCTACTCATGTGCTTGGTTATATCAAGTGATTATTTATGCTTGTTCATGTCAAGTATGTTTGTTGGATAGGTAAACAGTTACATAAGTTCAGTAAATTAAACAAACTGGAGCAGATGACTTCAGACTTGAGATTGTTAAAACTTTACCAGATCAACATTACAAGGCCTAGTTGTGGCCTACCTGGTATTTCAAAATATTAATTATCTAAAAATGTACCAAACTTCTCATGGGTGACCGTGAAATTACAGTAAACCATCAATACTCAAATTGTATCACAAATATCATCAAAAAAGAATCAAAATCATTCACATATTCTGATGGTATACTTTTGTCATACGGTTTATTAAAGTGATTTTCAACTGAAACTTACCACTCATAGTAGGATTTCAGTTTGACAACTCAAAGCAAGTGTTTAAATTATTAATGATTTAAAAGAAAACCCTAACTTCAAATGGCATCTTAAATATTTTGGTAAAATGCTATTTTATTTTTTTTTTGTGATGTTCAAATGTAATTACAAGTACACTGTCAATTAGATTCAAATTTGAGTACTTATACCAAGCTTAAATTAAGTGTACTCTGAGTACATTCTAAGTACTTGGCCCAAAGTCAGGTACAGACAATAGCTTGGAGCCACCTGCAAGTTGTTTATCATGAGAACTGATGAAAAGAAAAAAGTTCTTAGATAAATTAACACAAGTAAAAAAAGAGCATGTAACAGTGAAATATTCACTAATCCAACAAGTTTTATTAAAGTTTTCTTGCACCAGCTGAAAACTTTTGACACATCCAACATTTTCTACCAAAGGCGACTGGGCATATGGGAAAATTAAACCCCCATTTTCAGAAAAACACAGCATGAAGACCATAAACAGAACTCAACTTTGAATTCTTTTCAGAGAAATAGCGAATAACACAGAAATGATAAATACTGATAAAAAACACAGATATTTACAAACTGTGGTTGGCTTTTTCTTTGCAAGGGTTTCAAAATTTGTAATATTTGAGCAGGGGAAATTATAGAAATCATAAAATCTTCTTGACAAAGGTGCACAATATATATACATGTGAACGGTGGACCTGTGGCCTCACTGGCATCTCAATTGTACACATAATTTATCCAAGTAAGTAGAATCAAAAGCCGAAAGATAGATGGTCCATTAAATAACAAATCTTGTATGTTACCAGTAGACTGTAAATAAAATTATATTACATGTATAGGTGTTTTAAACCTTTTAAATTTTTTTCCAAACATAAAAATGAACTAAAAATTTCCACTCATTTCATGTTATCTTTGGCCTGGTAAAATTACTATGATTGGGCACTACTCATACTGCATGGCCAGACTCTGTAAAATGAAACCTTCAAGGACTGATTAAAATGAAAATCACTGAAATCTGACCCTGCAAAAATGAAGCCAACCACAGCGTATACAAATACACGATCATATACTTACTGCCTCCTCTTCCCCTGCCTCTTCCAGAGGAAGCGTTCAAGTCTAGCCCAGCAAACTGGAAAACAAACATGAAACAGGAGGGCTTTAATTCCTTCCCGCTGAAATTCTACATGATTTTAATCATTTTAAGGTGGAGTAATTTAAGCATAGGTCATGATGCAAAGCTCCATCCATAATTAATGTTCAGGTATACCAGGCGAGTTTTGAATATTGCCTGAGGTTATCATAATATAGATTATTATGTAGCTCTCAGAAAACTTAGCATGTACATATTGTGGAGTTTACTGGATGGTGCATGGAAACTTGGGGCGTCTCAAAAACTGGTTACCTTAAAGTTTAAAAGAATATTTTGGATTAATGGAAGAATATCAATGTTGCAATGGGACAAGAAGTATTCTGAACAAGTGAACTGTAGTTTTCTCACTATGAACCTGTTACTGTGGTACAGATCAACATCAAGGGTGAAAACTGGCGCTGTTATAAAATATTTGGACTACAGCCATGAATACAAAATCATGTCCAGCTCGCACTGTGTCCTGTGACTGGTCAGAATCCTGTGTGAACAGTCCTGAGCTTTGGTCATTCAATTATCTCCTGGAGATAATTGAATGACCAAAGCTCCAGGCCAAATATTTTAATGGATTCACATCCAAAATAAGCCTGAAACATAACACATGGCAGATCTTATCCTACATTTTAAGAGCAACAGTTTTTGACCACTGAGACCAGCACAGCTTGTCACAAAACTGACAAATATATTAGAAGCTGCTAAGTTGGTATTTAATACAGCAGATACCCAAACCACATTTCTGCTAGACCCTGTAGTGTCTCTCAACTCTCTATTATATACAGAAAGACACTATTTTCCTCCCTCTAAATGCTGGCGGATGGGGCTACGGTTACTGTTCAGTACTGATTCACATGAAGCATACTTATAAAGTGCCAACCATAGCACAGGAATCACTCGAGCACTGTCTTGACAAGGTATGTGCGTAAATGGACATGTGTAAGATATGATAAATTCATGTAATGAAGAAGTTAGAGGCATATAAAAATTAGTGGCAAAATCAAGATGCAGCTAAATAAATTTTTTTTAAAACGTTTTCTGTTCACACAAGAGTCATGTATCAGAGAGGTGCACAAGTTATTTACAGTCATGCCATGCCAACCGTCTTCAGGAAATTGTCTGTCTCACCACAGGTGCTTGAATCCTGATATACTTGCTCACTCCTCGAGTATAAGTAGGTTGAGAATGTAACATCCCTCATTATCACACGAAAGGTTTTGGCTAGGTTGCCTACCTTGTGATATTACAAGTGATAACATGGTATAATAACCATTTTATTATTAGTAAGTTTGACCCGAGTTAGTCATAGTATCTGTAAGAACATTATAGATATGAAGATTATTATAAATAGGGATTTAAGCGCTTGTGGTCTCACACAGTATATTTTGTGTATAATGGTATTATAAATAAATTTGGTTTCAAGTGGCATTTTTCACAGGCCAGTTCTGACTCATGGTGGCCTATATTATCCAGTCAATTTTAGAAAAAGCCCAATTTATTTGAACTATGAATTACTAAACTGGATTACACAAACATTTCTAAACCACCAATAAAATATTTTGTCTCTGCTTACCTGTGTGCAAATTTCAGGTGTGTAATTTTAAACAATTTTGAAATATGCATGTTATTAAGTGTTAATTTTCCAGACAGACAAAGAGCCATATCTTTAGCTCAGGCAACTTACTATTTATATGTAATGTGCTTGTGAACTAGTCTCGTGTATTATCAAATTTCTTGATTTATGAAATTTGAGTTTTGGATTAATAAAATACCTCAGCTATAAAAAATATTAAAAAGTTGATTCAAATCTAATTCTTGGCAAGTAAAAAATAAATACCATTCATCCAAGAAATTAACTGAACAAAACTTTTGATAAAAATGAAATCCCAATTAGGTTGAAACTAATTTACTGGAACAATCCTAAGCCACTCCTTTGAATTTCAACATCAAAATTGAAAATGTCACATGCGGTTAGTTGTAAAGTCACGCAGAATCGGTCCAAATCATACGTTTCGGATTCAGTTGCCACTTGAAATATTATGTTTCAAAGCTTCAGTCGATCATATATTCAAGTTGCAGAAGTAAATCTAGGTATGGGGTAATATTTAGTGGGTTCCGACTGTCCTAGATACGTTTCGGGAGTTATTACAAAAGCATGGCGTCATGGTGAACGAAATGGGGGCACACCACGTGAAGGGGCTTAGTGGTCATTTTCGATGTTGATTTTTGACATTTATGGGTCGACAAAGACAAAAACACCAACGTAAGTTAATAGTTTACCTGCTGATCTAGACCCTGGCCATCTTGGTTTGCATCATTAGGCATAGTATACATTGATGAGAGCGTGTTTGTTCTGAGCAGGTGACATTCAAGTTTGCAAGATCCCACCACAATGGCCGGCCCAGATATATATGCGCAGGTGTCAATCACGTGAACACCGGGACAAGCCAGTGAACTTTATTTCACCTGGCACATCCTCGGCCAACTAAAGTTAAACTATTTAGGTCTAAACTTATATTTAATTTATTATTTTTACATCTCATTGAAACACATCAATTATATAAGACAAAAAAAAATAAAAATTTATTCATAATAACCGTAATTTCATTATTCATATATATATACATGTATAAATATATATGTCGAGGCCCAGATTAGAATCTGGCCCAATTTAAAACTACGCCAGCCCAGATCAAAATTTTAATCTGGGCTGGCATAGTTTAAAACTGGTCCGGTCCAGATTAAAATCCTGTGGTGAAGACTTCAGGATTTAAATCTTGTCTGGACTGATTTTAAACTGGGCTGGCCCAGATAAGAATTTTGATCTGGGCTGGTTAAGTTTACAGTCCTGTGGTGGACTGATTTTAAACTGGGCCGGCCCAGATCAAAATTTTAATCTTGGCTAGTCAAGATTACAATCCTATGGTGGACTGATTTTAAATGGCCTAATCAGATCAAAATCATAATCTAATCTTATAGGTTAGCTTAATTGATTTTATCATCTTATAACTAAGATAATATAGCAGACATTTATTCCAGATACATCATTTTGAGGGGCACAAAACAAATAATGAACAAGATCATTTAAAATATTTAAGTGAGGAAAAAGCTGTGCTTCTTTGGTTTCATCTATTCTTCAAGCATGCAGGTTCACATTTGAACTTCGCCTAAACCAACTACCATAATTAATCACAGTTTAGAATATGTGTCACTTCTGAGACATCTACTTGACTTAATATCACAATTTTCAACTTAACAGAGATAATTTTCTGTCTTTAATATCAAAATTACATGTGTAATATTAAATATATACATGCAAAATTAAATACCAGCTTTTCTCATTTATAAGGTAACAAAAGTAATTTATCAGTCTTGATGCTCATTGGCAGGTTTGTGATACCATTACTGTAATTTTCAATAGCAGAAAATCCACAGCTGAGAAAATGATATGATTCCTGTCATTTGCAGTCTAAAAAATAGAGGTGAACATGCATGAAAACTGGATTTAGAATTTTATTTCAGAGGGTGACAAACATGGTTCAGTTTTCACTTCAGAGTTAATAACTTAAAAAAAGCTTATCTATAAACTGATAACTTATCTAAATAGAAGATAGTTAAATGCTGCTATACAAATATTCTCTACCTTCAATAGTTAAAATGCTGAGTTAATGAATATTGTTCCCACTGTTCTATCTAAATAGATTATGATCGTGTTGATAAATCACACAAATTAGCAAATATCAACCTAATTTATGTGCACTAGATATATATTTTTCTGTTTGCTGAATTTAAGTCACCTAATTTCAATGACTTAAGTTCAGGTATCTTAATAGATGTTTCAGGGCCTTCTTTCCTTAATAATAATATGTAGTATGTTATAAGTTCTAGGTCAAATGTTACAATATGTGCAAATTTTTAATGGGTGACGGGGGGGGGGGGGGGGGAGGGGAGATCACAGACCAAAAACCCCAACTTATGATAAATGATAAATAACTTTAAATAACAAATAACATTTTGAATTTACAGGTCTTGGATCACAAGCTTAAAATTGTGTAACATATATATTAATAATTATTGATTAAATTTTGTTTTAATTTGTTGAATTAATGCACATGTTCTGCAAGCTATATTTGTAGTTTTTAGCTGTAAAATATGAATGTTTAACATGCAAGTTACAAAAAAAATATGACAGGAGTCCAACCAATGATCTTTTCAAAGAATACGAAATAAAGTCATAAAATATTAATTTTTATTGACTTAAAATGTTTTAGAAATTCTTTTAATTCGATTAAAGGCCAGCCAGGTAAATATAGTGTAGTGAATGCATGGTTCCGTAGGGGTCAGTCACACTGCAGGTGCCCGGGTTAGCTGTGTATCTAACTAACGTAAGTGGGGTTTGTCCGCTGGCTTGTAACAGCGATGTAGCGCTGGGCGACAACCGCCCGTGCAGGGCTGACCATGCTGATACCGCTCGGACGGTCACCGTCCCTCTTTAGCCTATAAATAGGACGCGCGCAGAGCGTGTGAAGACAAGAGTGTGGTGTGTTGCTCGGTCTGTTCACAGGGTGGTCAGCTCTCGTGTCAGCCTTAGCAGTGATTCATTAACTCGCCATTGGGATTCTATACTGGAATATTCCCATTTATTTTTGGATTACCTATACTGCATAGGAGTTTATATAATTGAATAACTCTACCAACCTTCGTTTACGGGGATTACTGTTTAGGATATTGTGCGTAGCGGAGCGACACCACGCCCCCGGCTTCGTCTGCAACGGAGTGAGAAATCGCCTCACCATCTACTTCTGCCATCTGAAAGTTATCGCTGAGTTGTATTAAAACCCTATTTATATATACTGCTGCCTTATTTCATTTGTGAATGCATGCGACTTAGAGGGTCAAGTGCAGATACATCAACCCGAGCCGCTAGGACTTAAATAAACTAACCCGAACTCACGTGCTACACCCCCCACCCCCCGGGTGTTACAATAGTGTAACTGAAGCCAGCCTTGGAGTAGATTAGGATTCTGATCTGGGCTGGTCCAGTTTAAAATCAGTCCACTACAGGACTGTTTACCTGACCGGCCCAGATCAAAATTCTAATCTCGACTGACCCAGTTTAAAATCAGTCCAGACCAGATTTAAATCCTGAAGTCTTCACCACAGGATTTTGATCTTGGCCGGTCCAAATCAAAATTTTGATCTTTGCTGGCCCAGTTTTAAATTGAGCCAGATTCTAATCTGGGCCTCGACATATATATTTCATATATTTCATATGTTTCATATATATGATATTTTTCATTTATTTCATATATTTCATAAAAGCCAAGCAAAATACCTGCAATGACGCAGCATGGAATGGTGATGTAAATTAAAGAGTTTATACTGGTATTTAAATATAACCTGTGATTTTAAATTTCTTTATATTACTTTAATATAATCAATTATTTAAACGTTTCTTATAATGCGATTTAACATAGTTTAATGATATAAACAGGAGTAGTATGTACAGGACAATTAACATATGGCCCTGATAAGAATTAATACAACTATCGATGGATTTCCTGTAGGAGTCGATATTTAAATAAAGCATGTTACCGATTTGGCTCTGTAAATAGTTGATAAAAAATGTCTTCACGATCTGTTTTAGTACATATAAAGACAAAATGTTTAATGTTTTTTTTTATCTGCACCTCATCTTGGCAAACAATGGTGGAGTGGAAACACATACAGCCCGCTTCCACATGAATTTTTAACGAAATGGCGTGGGCCTTTCAAATTAAAAATTGACCATGGTCGCAAATGCTAGGTGTATTTATTTAAATGAAATTGGCATATTTTAAATAAAGTCGCTGTTTTGTTGATTATAAAATTTCTTAGGGTCGATTTTACTTAATTGGTCGATGCTAAAACAAATAATCGATATTCGATTGCCGCATCCGGGTCGATAACCAACACCATCATTTTCTCGACATGTACAAGTGGTTCTATCTATATGTCACAGATATAAGTAATAATTTTGTTAACTGGCCAACTTAAAAGAACAGTTCAACTGTGGAATATTCATATATATATATATATATATATATATATATATATATATATATATATATATATATATAAATAAAATGTAACTTATTATTTAAGCGAGCACACTTCACACACCGATTTATTTGCCCCTTGCCGGCTTACTCTTGTAATGGAGTTTAAAAATATTGAAGTGGACTATATAACTAATGTATGACACACATACATGCATCCGTAGACACAATTATATATATACGACTAATGAGGTTAATGAAGTTAATTAGTTAAGTTTAATTTGTAACTTATATATGAGTTTTCAAAAATATTGAGATAATTAAACGTACCACTGGGAGGGGGACGCCAGAAAATATTTGAAAAGTTATATTTAAGTCGTTTTTGAGAGGATCACGGCAAATTTAGTGTAAATGGGTACTAAAAATATTATTAATTTTTTTGTGGTTAGGATTTCACAGAATAAATCATAATTTGAAAGTATGCACATGTGTATTGTAAGCAAAAGGTGTACGTTTTTCCTTGAAATGTAACAAATGTTGATTTTAAAGCTTAACAGGTGGGACAACTTGTCCCAGTCGCCCCACGTATATTTTATAGAGTGCCCAACAGGAAGAGGTTATTCGTTTTGAACGGAAAGGGCCTCTAGCTGAAGGGTGGATATATATATATATATATATATATATATATATATATATATATATATATATATATATATATATATATATATATAATGACAGTCTATATAGATAAATGAGTTGGATGGCAATTAACCTTGTAGAACCTGAAAATATTGCAAATCTATGCAGTAATGTTTGGCTAACATATTAGTGTCATAGCTTTTATTTCTTCACATGTTAATAATGAAGAGCAAATAAAAGTGGTATCAGTAGTCCATTTGGTTAATTCATATCGCCAACTTGAAGCATATTTTGTTCGTTTTCAGAAGTAGGCCCTGTAGGTTATAGTTAAGTATAGCGTATACATGCATTCAATATTCCGTGCATGTTGATAGGAGCTCGATTACTTTTCATTTTGCAAGCACATTTATCATAGAGTTATTTTAGATCTTTATATATTAGCAACAAAAACTTGTTAAAATAACTATGAAAATTTTAATTATTTCGAAAATAACTCATTACTATAGTTTATAATCGATACTGGTTTCTATGCTTCAAACATTAAGAAAGTACTTTGTTGAAGACAGAAAAAGGTCGACAATACACCTACTTAATTCAACCAAGTGCCAATATTCGTTTGTTTAAAAACAAACTGCCATAGAGGTTGAAAATAGTGAATGCTCATACAACACCATACGAACAGGAAAAGTCAAGTGTTAAAACCTGAAATTGACAGGTGATTGGTACGAGTAGTATAGCAAAAATACTGTATGCGGACAATGCATATATACGGACCATGGATACGGAATATGCGTATAAGCATGCATGGAAATTAAACCATTCCAATATTAGATGTAGATAAAAGTCAAAATCAAATAAAAACTTGAGAAGCCAGACATGCAAAATAACGAGAAATATCGGATTGAAATGAATGGCCTATACAGTAGTTTCCTCCAAAACTGAGCTAGACGAGTGATACTAATCAAATATAAAAGTAATAATTTTCATGAGGGGGGGGGGGCAATGGTGTCGTTTTGCTTCCCTGAACCCATATATTTCCAGTCCTAAATTTTAATAGTGTAAAATAAACCGAAATATTTATATTTCCCCTTTAACATTTTGTATGGGCTATTGCATGGTCTCAAAGGTACAAGGAATTAATTGAATGTGCCTATTTAAAAAAAAAAAAAAGAGATTTAAAACGCTCATCACCGTTTGAGGGGGCCGTCTTTTCCCATGGCTTTCCACCTGTTAGTGTTCTTCTATTCTTCTATGGTGATTTTTCATAGGGATGTTGTCAGAGTATGCCCATATATTTATACATAGGCCTAAACAACCCAACATGTATTAACTCTCCGACTCCCCCCCCCCCCCCCGATATAATGATGTTCCCACACATATATGTAATAACACATTAAGTACACACATTTCTTAGAATTATATATTAAATTCGTTCATAGAAGTATATCGATGATAATTATATAATTATTCCCATGTTATTCCCAAAACACCGCACATCTCGGTGTATATAATCAATAATTTTTTTACTATACTGTCCCTAGCTAACTTGAACCTCTAACGTAATTCGGTCGGATTTCCGGAATTGATATTGTCGTGATTTAATAAAGTGGTAATAAACATATATTCGAACAAGAATATATCATTCATAAAATGAAACGTATGATTATTGGACCTACTATGGCTGAGAACAGATTATGAAAATATTTATGACCCTAAAGGTCAGGCTAACGTCAACCGTCCACTTCCTCTTCCGCTTATCGGCCATACTGGTGCGTAAGGATTCTTGAAAACACGATATGAATCCGGCTAAATCTACCACTAATGCTTGTCATCATAGGTTCACTGTGAAACATAACATGACATTTGATTCATATATTCTTAATGTGCACATATTGTAACTGTATCATTGCTAGGTTTAAGTATATTTAACGTGTCTGTCCCCATGATACCTCTGGAACTGTACCCACAACACGTTACCGGTGGGACACGAAATGGATAGAGTGGGATTCCACGAGCTTCCCCAGGGGAATACAAAGCAGCAGAAATCATAGAGGTTAAGCGAAAATTTGAAACTTTTATGCAGCCCTTACACGGTTAAGATTTGTGAAAAATAAAAGCATATCTTCTGGTGCCAAGTAATTGCGGGGTTCGGAATTTTAAAAGTGTGTGTCATCTTTGTCTTCGACTTCATGACATAAAAAAATAAAGTTAAACCAATCGGGGGGAAAAATCAAAACTCTGCTGTCGAGCAGGTAAAATGTGAATAAGAATGTGAATAAGGTTTTACGTAACCTTGTGGTGATTTAATTATTTTTAACTATATCAACCAAACTTGTCGATTACCCCCAACTTCATCTACAGGTACAACTATAGTATAAGCAGCCAGTGTAATAGCCCTATTTAATGTGACTCAATATTATGTGTCTGCAATATAAGTCTCAGACTACACACCACCCAGTGCCCTTGTCATCAGTGTCAACAGGTGTTTATTACCCTGTGCCAGTGCATCACATCGGAGCTGGGCCCGTTGAAACAAAATTTAACCAAATCGGGCTGTCAGTCGATCTGAGTCGGCAAGGCCGCTATTGAGGTCTGTAAACGGGCCCATTTGACTGTTTTCTGTCCCTACTAAACTTGCTGACATGCCTCTTATAAAAAAAAAGTCTGTTAATGTTTAAAAATGATCCAAGTTTAATTGTAGTTACTATTGAAACCATGTAATCCTTGTTATGCCTTGTTGTTTGGCAGTAAACAAGCAGGCAAAGAAGATGCAACGGATCTGTTGCCTGTTCCATGGGTTATATTGTAGAAACTCTCACTGTATGGCTATCGGACTCAATATATGGCAGGGCCTAATAATAGAGTCGATTAAATTGGGCTACCAGTATAAATGCTATTATTAAAGCCATTTATTAAAGGTGAGCTCCAGCAATCATGATTGACTGTTCCATTTATTAGGTGCATATGAAACCCAAGTAGACCAGTGTTGGCAATATGCTGGACTAAGGCTTGATATCTAAATTTGACTCTTAGTTTTAAATCATCCTGAGAAGTTTTTAAAGCCAAACTATTTGAGTGATTCTGGTCTTTTATGGGCATGGAAGTGAAGTTGTGCTTGGTGCACAACGTGAGATAGTTGCATAAACTTGAAGATTAGATGTATAAATGACCATCCGTGTTGAAGTTGAAGTTTGTACTCGTTCCAATAGCTTTAAAGTTTAGTATTGAATCAGATTTAAGAGTCTCATATTTTATTTCTATTTTTTGCATATTTATTTGAAACACGAATCAAGCACTCCATCATTGTCATGATGAACTACATCCCCCTGAAATTCATTGAGGAAATTTTATGGGAATCCTCTAAGAAGTTCTGAACAATAGGAGTCTGATTAACATATTTGTCAGGTAGCAAAAGGATTGAGTTTATTTACATATGCACCTCTACATGCAGTTTTCCTATTAAATTAAAGGTTGTATTCGGCTCCCTCAGTTTGACTTTTTTGACTCGGTAAATAGGTCAATGGCATAAGACCTTTAACTTTGAGGAACTGGGATATCACCTTTTATGCACTATCTGTTTTATAAGATGCATGGAAATGTATATGGACTGAAACCCATTTGGATCCTACCCATATGTCCTACAGAATAATTAACAACAACATGTAACAACATCAAGACACTATTTTGTACTAAATGGAATTCCCAGTTTTTCCTGCGGGAACTTGAAACGTAACCGTTTTAATAATGAAAAAAAAATCAATTTACTTGCATATTTAATTGTATGTAGACTAGTTTCCATATATATGTAATGTATGCATTTTTGTTTGGTCAAACTTCCAATGTTTTGTGATTTGTTATTGTAAATGTAGCTGTGATATCTTGGAATATTTTGTCTAGATAACCGTGGTCAGTTGAAATAAGCCTCAGTGGTGACATTTGATGAATAAATCATTTAATTTTGATATTTTTTCCAGAAAGACCACCATGGGTCGAGTAATCAGGAGCCAGCGTAAAGGCCCTGGGAGTGTGTTCAAAGCTCACACCAAAAACCGCAAAGGGGCAGCCAAGCTCCGTGCATTTGATTTTGCCGAGCGACATGGCTACATCAAGGGTGTCATCAGGGTGAGTGTATCTGTCATGTTACGCCAATAATAGTTCTATAAACTGAATTAAACAGAATATACATGGTTGTGAAAGTGAATTGTTAATTTTTTGCCTATGAATATCATATTGAATGTATGATTAGTAGTGTTGGGAGTCACCTCCTTGGCCATAATGGATCATGGACAGCATATCAACTAGCAGTTATGATGAACTTTGAAGGTCTGAGTTTCTCAATGAAGAAACATCGAATTGTCCTCTAAGAAGTTCTGAACACTTCTAATAATGTAAAGCCACATATTAAAGTGTTATATGTTGTATGTAAGGCAGCAACAACAAAAAATTGTACAGCCAAGAGATTTGACACTAGCAAGGTTTTCTTGGTAATATAACTGGTCCTTTTGTATATATGGCAGTGATGTAGGCAGGGCCAACAATGATAGGGACCTTGAAATCTGATACCAATACCATAAGATTCCAGACCAGAATGGAATTACTCGAGACAGTGACCTAGATTTTATATATTTATCCAGCTGACATCAGGGTTGCAACTTAATTATTCCAGAGCCAGTGTCCCCATAAATATCAGTGAAGCCATGATCAAATGGTTTGTGAGCATTATATCATTACGGAACCAGGTCAAACAAACAATCGGTGTGGACATATAACCTCTTTTCAATCAGGAATGCATCTTCAAACAGAGAGAAAATGATGTGTAAGCGTTGTTACATCAGTCATACTGTGTATCCTTCTGTAATTTGAGGGGCCTGGTCAGAAAAAGTGTTATTCCCCTCACAGGATGCTGACTTCTGGACAGATTTATTTTTCCTAATTCCCTAAATGGGGACTGCCATTTTGCGTGGAAACTAAAACTCAGATGTCACAGTTGGCATGTCTTATTTATCTGTACTGCTAGTATTCATAAAACTGGATTTCTGTTTAGTTTTGAAATCAAGAATAGAGTAGGGAACTGATATCATCAACTTGAGACACTGAAAATAATTTCTGCCACCAAGACTTGAGTCCCACAAGAAATGTTCCCACAATGCCTCGAGACCAAAACTGGTCTTAAGATCTACATCACTGCTTTATAGCTTATTGGTTTGACACAGAGGTACCAGTATTAACTTCCTTTAGTTCAATAAAGATTTGTGTTTGATCCTCCATAAATCAGCAATTATCGGATGTAAAAGACAAGCATACATGTAATATTTTTTCTATACTTAATTACAATTGCTATGTCTGAACTCTGAGATGCTGAACAGCTGTTGATGTGTTGGTATATTTATGACAGGACATCATCCACGATCCAGGCCGTGGTGCACCATTGGCCAAAGTAGTGTTCAGGGATCCTTACCGTTACAAGATGAGGACTGAGACATTCATCGCTGCTGAGGGCATGTACACTGGGCAGTTTGTCTACTGTGGAAAAAAAGGTATCTATAATTGTCATATCTCTTCTTATTTTAGTCATGTATTCCAGTTGAAGTGGCATCCCTTGCATGTACTCAGTCATTCAAATTAACCCAGAAGGTGTTATTGATTAAATTCTGGTTAGGCTCAATTTAAAATATAGTACATCTAATTCTTCCCTTCTAAAAGTGAATTTTCAAAAAATAAATTAAAAAAAATAATGAACTTTTTAGCACTGTGCCAGATTAAAATATGTACATGTTTTACAGTCTAATATAAATACAAATGAAATTTTTGAATTATTTTTTAAAGCCTCGAAAGGTTACTGAATTTTAAACATCTTGTGGAGTTATTTAAATGACCCTTTTGTCTCTGACGCTATAGGAGAATGTCTTTATCCCCAGACTTTTACTAAATGATTTGTATTTCAAAAGCTGAATGTTGACACAAATCACCAGTCACCAGAACATATCAGAAATTTTAATTTGCCATCTAGACTTGAGCAGTTTATTGTTAAATTGTATATGTAGCATTCACCTTGTGGGATGTGCAGGTCTTTCATGATTGCTACTGAAAACCCCTTTAGTATGCATATAGATTAACTGACAGCGTGTCTGGTAAAAAAGACTCCTCAGTCTGCCATGATGCTACAAAAATTTCTTCACTTTGACCTGAATGGTTCATGTGGACAAATGTTTTTAAATACTGAGCAGACACTACAGTGAGCAAGACTGGAAGTGGTGACCTTGTATTTCTCAAGTGGAGATGTATGATTTTAATGAAAATCTTAGAGATATTGTCAAATATAATATCTCCATTCATCTCTTGGCAAAATCCACACATTTGATAAGGTCAGAGGTCACCAGTAAATGGCTCAGCTGTGATGAAAGATGAAAAATCTTATGGATTTTCTTGAAACTCGCTATATATATTAACCAGTCGAGTGTCTTGAATTAATAATAATTCAGTTATCGGGAAAATGCACACACATTAAATGTGGTCAGAGGTCACCAGGCTTCTTTGAGGTACTTCTGTGGTAAATAGGAATCTTGACTGGTTTTGATGGTATTCAGTATAAATATGTTACCGTTAAAGTAACTGCTCCTATGTCCATTTATCTGCAGAATATGTGCATATTGAAAAGTTCAAATGTCACACAAAGTAATCTCTTTGTTATTTTCAGCCACCCTCCAGGTAGGAAACATCATGCCGGTAGGAACCATGCCCGAGGGAACCATCGTGTGTTGTCTCGAGGAGAAGACCGGAGACCGTGGACGTATTGCCCGTGCCTCCGGAGGTTACGCCACAGTGATCGCCCACAACCACGACACAAAGAAAACAAGGGTCAAGCTCCCATCTGGCACCAAGAAAACTATCCCATCAGCCAACAGGGCTGTTGTAGGTCAGTGAAAACTCTTTATTTCTGTTTTGCGAGTTCAATCCATTGTAGTCTAAATGTTAAACCCCTGTCTGCTGTGATGTAGAAAAATTTCTTCACTTTGACCTGAAGTTTTATGTGGACAAATATTCACAATGTACTGAGCAGATTGGGAGAAATAGGATTTGCTGGTTGTGCAATTGAACATACTAATATAGTAAAAGTAGAAAATAATTTTTTTTTTGCTCATTGCTCTTTCATCCTCATTTTTAGCTCAGCTGACTTTCAGTCATGCTGGGCTATAGTGATGGGTCTTTGTCCGGCGTCCCTCCGTCTGTCCGTCCGGCCGTCTGTCCGTTAGCAGGGCACAAATCGTAACCGTAGGGGCTAGGGCCATGAACCCTATGCAGTCTAAGAGGTTATAAAAAGATCTTAAAAAAAGAAGTTATGGGGTGTGTTTGCACCCCCCAGAAATAACTCTTTGAGACAAAATTTTCATCCCAAACCTTCCATCTTTCACATACAGCTCATCTACCAACAGGGGAAGAACCATAATTTTTTTTAGGTTCAAAGGTCAAGGTCACAGGAGCCTCTTCTTTGAAAAGCCTGTGGATGCATTTCAAGCCAACCCTTTCATCCCAATTCTTTGATCTTTCACATATAGCTCACCTACTAAGTTGGAGAAGAATCCTATAGATTTTGAGGTCACAAGGTCAAAGGTCAGGGTCACAGGATCCACTTCTTTGAAAAGGTAGTGGACACATTTCAAGCTAGACTTTTCATTCCAAACCTTCCAGCACTGATATCGCTTCTCTGCCAACAGGGGAAAAGACCTGTTGATTTTGAGGTCAAAGGTCAAGTTCACAGCACCCACTTCTTGCGTGGAGTCATTTTCAGGCAAACTTTTCAATCTGTACCTTCCATCTGTCATATATGGCTTACCTACCAATAAGGAAAGAAGCCTATTGATGTTGAGGTCAAAAAATCAAAGGTCAAGGTCACAATATTTTATTGTTCTAAATGCTTGTGAGCATATTTCAAGTGTAACTGTTTAACCCAAACCTTCAGTCTTTCACATATGCCACATCTATGCATCACTCAGTTTGACTCAAACTTCATATTTATGGGTCTTTTTGCTTGAATAAATAACTTATTGATTTTGGGGTCAGCTGGTCAGCAGGTTAAAGGTTGCAGGTCAGAGTTATTCACCCATTGGTTGCCAAGTAATTACACCAGATTTAAGTGGTCAGTAGTTACCCATCATTTAGAAAGAATCCAGTTGATATATGGGCAAAAGGCCAAGGTCATAGGTCAGGGATGTTCACAATTACTTATTTTATAGACCATCTCTATTTTTCTTGTATATATAACCATCCCACTCCAGCTGTTACATCTCCCTGTGTGGCTGTAATTGTGAGTGACACTGGTGACATATGACTCCCTTTTGTACCAGCCTATTAAGTGATAAGGCTCAGTGATAAGTACCTCGTTACTTCATAACAAAAACACTGTTGTCAGAATGCTTCAGCCAGGCATTAAGACTATGAGAGTATAGTACTAAGGTTTAGCTACTGATTTATAAGATGATGGGAACATTTTGCAGTTTATTTTATGGAATCCTAGCAATAAACTTAGTTTCCTAGATATCTGAATATTTTAATATATATCACCACATATAAAAGCAAGTGTTTGTTCTCATAATATGTGGATGTGAACCTTGATTTAGGATGGCTTTTTGTTTTATTTCAAGACTCTTAGTCATGCTTTCTGCATTTCTTTTCTTTCAGGTTTGGCAGTTTACCTACCCTGCTGACCCCATTCAAAAGCAGAGTGATAATAAAAATATTGGACTTACACTTTTTACAATTGCATATCTATAAATCTTATATGAGGGCCTGGACATGCCTTTTGAATTATTTTGGGCATTTATTACTGGATAATTTGCCCCAAGTTTGGTCTCTTATTGGAGAATGTGGGATATCAAATGTCATACTTGTCAGAAATCCATTATGTCTGCCATTTAGCCACCTTAGAAATTCTTTCTTCAGGGCAGTTTCAGTAATTTTTCTTTAATGTTTGGTCCGATTTAGAGAATGTTTGTTGTCTGATTTCAGACTTGTCAGAAGTCCAATATGGCCACCAGGCAACCATCTTTTAATTCCTTTTGATCATATTATCTCAAGAACAGTTAAAGTGAATGCAGTTGGATGTATATTTATGTAATTTTGTAAAGGATTGGGTCAAATATTTCTGAATAAATATTACCATCATTTATAAAAGTGCAGTACAGTTGGCTTGTATTGAATAAAAATTCATACAGAAGCACCTGTTTCTCAATAATTCTTGCATGTATTTCCTTGATTTTTGCTATATATTTTGATCTTATATTTGCCCTTTGTGGTGTTCCTTTGAGACTGACAGGTTTCAAGCAAGCTGTTGGAATAGTTCCTGATAGCTTAACAATCATGCATTTTCCTCAGACCATCAATTCATCAATTCTTCAAAATTTGACTGGAAGTTGTGAATCTCAGTCCATGATGTCACAGGTCATGCTTGGCAGCTGAGCGTCATGACCCATGGGTCACTTGTTAAGATCTCCCCTATAAATATTTAATTTTTTCCAGAACTGATTTGATTTGATTTGAATTCTTTTATTTAGGGGGGGGAGGGGGGAAAGCAACATTATAATTAAAGAAAATGTGATTGCAGGAATCGTTGCCGGTGGTGGCCGTATTGACAAACCACTGCTGAAAGCAGGACGTGCCTACCACAAGTACAAGGCCAAGAGGAACTGCTGGCCTAAAGTCCGTGGTGTGGCTATGAACGTAAGTGTCCCCAACCTCTTAATTTATACCATAACTTCCTTTCAAGTAATGCACATGTGAAATTAACCTTTCAAACTATCACAAGTTCATTTTGCAGAATTCCCACTTTGATGATAAACAAGTTTGAAATTTTATTGGCACATGATTTCTAAAAGCCAGGTTAAAAAATGATAGGCTTCATTTAACAGTAAGCACATTAAGTTTATAGAAGAGGGCTTTATGATGAGACTGAAGTATCTGATCTCTGTGATAGATGTATTAACTTCAGAGGCTGTTTCTGAAAGCCCTAGCAAGCTTTTACTTACATAGTGATGCAAATTTATATCCTAAAGCTCTTAAAAAACAAATTTGCTGCCCCAGAAAAAAAAATTATTTCTGTATGTATGTAATTATTACATGTTAAAAAGATGAGTTACGGTATGCTAAAAAGCAGTAAAGCTGAATCTTGTATATGTCATAAAAGCATGAACCTGGTGCCCTGAAAAATTTGAAATTGCAGATTGACATATAAACACATACCAGTATTTAACTTGTATGCCAACTTTTGTTTGGATGTACGGTTGATATATTTATATTGTTATAAAAGTCTGATCATATACATGGCAATCATGAATTCAGTGTTGGTTAATCATATCCATTTCTTGTTGTTTACAGCCTGTTGAGCATCCTCATGGTGGTGGTAACCATCAGCATATTGGTAAAGCATCCACTGTCAGAAGAGATACTTCTGCAGGTAGAAAGGTAAGATATCACACATGTTTCTACACCAAACCATTTTCCTTACATGATCAAATGTATTGTGTCACCACGACTCAACTGTTTGCCACTGTGACATTTGAATCAACCTTTTCATTAAGGATATATAATTTATAAATCAATCTTTTAGTTTGTCATAGCATTATCAGATGTAGCTAATTCAGAGACATGTTCAGGAAGCAGTATTTGAAAACCCTAACAGATAAATATAAAGCTGATTATATTAGGTTATCTTGAATTTTTATTGCTTTTCTCTGTATTGCTTGTTTAGTAACCTTGATAAATATGATATGACGATAAAGGAACAAAAAAGGTTGACCATTTGAACTGCTTACAGTTTAGGAAATCACTGCCGCCTATATATAAATGGAAAAGCTGCCTGTGCCTTTTGGAAGGGAGATGACTGATAAACAGGGTTGAAATGATGATGACTGGAGTACCTGAGTTTAATGAGGATCTCATACTTCAGAGGCTGTTTCTGAACACCCTGCTTTCATGATCTCATTCTATTAATGACATAGAATTGTTTAGGAACTGGTCGGTTTACCATGGTTTAATTCTAAAATTGCTATTCACGTATGACTGTTATATTAGAGATTGAAAATTTTATAATTAAAGTTGCTGTGAAACCTAGATGGCTAAGTGGTTATAGTATAAGACTGGAAACTCCTTCCCAGCTAATCCACTCATTTCAAGCATGACATATATTTGCAAGTCTCACTCGTGATGCTTAAGGCTTGCCTTATTAGGTATAACCATAAGTCCATAACTTACTTGCATTACCAAAATACACAAACTCAACTGGTAACAACTAATTCACTCGACTTCAATAGTTAATCACTTTCCAAGGGCAAGTAAAAGTTCCTGGAAATTTTGGTATGGCAACTAAGTTGCATCTAGTTGCCTCACTGGGCCAGTTGGTCCAACATACTCAACTAAGGGTCTGAATTATAACTTCTCTTCTTATCTTCGGCTAACCATTTTCTTTCCTGGAGAAAAAAAGTCATATTGCTAACACCACTCTACCTTAAGTTACGAGCATATATGTATGAACATATACTTAAGGGAAATTGAATGAACAACAAACAGTTGAATATATTGTCTATCATGCAGTAAAATGGGCAAAAAAAATCATATTGAACATTATTTATGGAGTGATCTTGTAAGGCAAGTGAAACTTAATGTAGGGGAGGTAATTTATTGATGTCAGGCAAGAACTTTCAAAAGGGTGTCTGACCCTTGATTGGCTGTGACTGGAACTTCCATTGTCACTTAATTTTTAGACATACAGACTTCCTAAATGTATTCGACAAACCATGTTACATGTATTAAAAAAACATGCTGACTAATGTTGTTTGTTGCATTGACAGGTTGGTCTGATTGCTGCCCGCCGTACTGGTCGTCTCCGTGGTACAAAACAACTGACAGGAAAGGCTGCCGAAAAGGAATAAACAAAAACGTTAACAATACAGTCAATAAAAAAACTATCTTGGAGTCTGGCTCATGTCTTATTTTTCAATTTCACAGCTTGAGAAGGTCCATCTTTACCTTAAGGGTAGGAACAGCTCAAAGGTCATCGAGGCTATGAATTTCGAAATTGGCAAAATTAAAATATTAAGGTCCTTAATTTTCCATTTCTTGTGTCAAAGGAAATTCAATAATTTGGTGTTAACACAATTGATATTTGTAATGAGTTCTGTTGTGTAGTGTTAATTCAGTCCATGATTGAAATTATTTCCATAATTTGGTGTTTTTACAATCAGTTATTATAATATGTTCCTTAGTTTGGTACATTCCATAGTTTGGTGTAATTACAACTGATTACCAGCTGGGTAAAATCCATCAGTGTGTGAGGAATTTGTGGTGTATGTGGTTGCATTTTGAGCTTTAAAACGTGGTGGTGAGCAGTCATTCCATCAGGTTTACTCTTGGTAGTAACAAATCACATGTAGAAATTTCAGACTTGGGGGGGGGGGGGGGGGGGGGGGGGGAATTGGAAGGACCTTCTTTATCAGGGACTGGGGATATCTTACTCTGGGTTCCCTCCTTAAAATCTAATGAAAATCATTAAATTTGTATACGCCCGTCACTTACCTGACAAGGTAGACCCACTGTCCTGGCCTTAAATATTTGAGACGGTGGTTGTGAAGATGTGCAAACCCATTAGTAGAGATTCAATAATGAGATCACTTGGCTTCCTTCTGGTGTCACTGGCTAGGAAAATGGTTGGTTTGGTGAAACTGTAAGGGATATTTATCAGAAGTTCATTATCCTGGAATACAAACGCATATATAATGAGGTCTGGTAATGCCACAGTTTCATCTGAAAAGTCTTCTGGATATACAGAATTTAGTTTCTCAACTTAGTTTCCCCAAACTTATTAAATTCTCGGCAAAATGCACAAATGTTTGATTAGGTAGTAGGTTGACAGACTTGCGACAGACGCATTTCCCTTGTTGTATCCGCCCAAAACAAAATTTTCGGATACTATGTCTTTTACCGGGTTCCGCCGCCACCGCTGTGTTCATTTCCGGAATAGAACTTAGAGACCACTGAACAGATTTTTCTGAAACTTTGCATGATTATTGGGTCATGTGAACTGGTGCCAAAAGATTTTGCATTGACCTCTGACCTTTCCTCTCTCCATTGCTTCCATCTGTTCATCTGGTTTGACACATTAACCCACATATCTTTGGACTCATTAGACCAATCAGGAAAAAAAAATTGCACAAATATAGCCCTTGGATAGCTTTATAACATACATTGAAAATGGTGGCGCCTCCTGCAACCATTTTTGCACAGCGTCCATCTGTTCATCTGCTTTGGGGTATCTCTGCAGTGGTTTGACTTATCCATCTGAAATTTTGCATGTTTATACATATTGGATAGCTTTCTCGATTTTGTGGCAGGTGGCGCCACCTACATTCACGTTCAGGCTGCAGACATCCAGGCTTACATCTCAGGACTGGTTTGATGTATCCTCCCGAAATTTTGCGTGTGTATAGATCTCACAAAGCTCTTTATCATACGCTAAACTGGTGGCGCCATCTGCAACCATTTTTGCATAGCGTCCGACTGTTCGTCTGCCGTGGGATAAAATCACTCATATCTCGGCAGTGGTGTGACTTAGCTGCCTAAAATTTTGCATGTATATACATCTTGGATAGCTTTCTCGATTTTGTGGCAGGTGGCGCCCCTTACTTTCAGCGCCCCCTACGTTTCGTTCAGGCTGCAGACATCCAGGCTTATATCTCAGGACTGGGTTCACTTCTCTGCCTAAAATTTTACAATTGTTTACAACTTGGATAACTTTCTGGATTTTGTCGCAGAGGGCGCCACCTACATACACATTTCGGCTGCAGACATCCATGCTAATATGCAACACACCTCTATTTCCCCTTGCTACTCAATCCATGCCTCACTAAACCCGTCCCACTCTGGTTTCGGCAGATACACGTAGTCACTTGTCGCTACCTGTACTAGTTCCTATTGTATTACAGAGCCCTGAAAGTGCAAAGAGTTTAGCCTGTGGTAGACCAAGGACGTGAGGGGGGTGTATAGCGTGCTTTAATATGTTGAAAAACCTTATTTTTTGTCTACCGCCATATCAGGGAGGACTATTAAAATGGCTCCTTCCGGCCCGCCCGCCTGTAGATAGTGCCACCTCTTAAACAATTTTCTGTGATAAAAATTTTCTTTTCCATTTTCTACAAGATAAGTCTATGAATTGGATCATATCATACTTCAAATCATATAAAAGAATTCCTTGGAATTGGGGGGGGGGGGGGGGGGGGGTCGGATTAAAGTACTTAAATATTGAATGGAATCATTGCATCAGCAAAAATTTTTGCGGATACCGTTTTTACGCGGGGTCCGCCACTGCCATGTTCGTTACCTGGAGAACTCCTCTTGGACCCTTGGACCGGTCATTCCGATACCTGAAAAAATTACTGGGTCACATGTGAACTGGTGCCTAACAAAGACTTGTGGCGCAACCTGCAATCCTTTTCGTGCAGTATAAATCTGGTTTTTAGCTCAGTTGACTGTAAGTCATCTGAGCAATAGTCATGGTCCATTGTCCGTCGTCCGTCCGTCTGTCTGTCCGTCCGTCCGTCTGTCCGTCTGGATGTCCGTCCGTAAGACTGGCACGTTTCGACACCGTTGGACCTACGAATCTGAATTTCGGCATACAGTTAGATGTCCCCATAATCTCCTACCATGCCAAAAATTGGGTCAATAGGACTTCGTTCCTTTGAGATGTTAAGGATAAACCTCAATTTTTTATTAGAAATCTATTTTCACACTTCAGGACTGCCTAATATCAAAACCACTCATCCGGTTTTCTTCATATTTACCATAAATATTCCTCTATATAGTTCCTATGTACATGCCGGATATTAAGTCAGTATTATATAATTTAAAAAAGTTATGGGCCCAAACATAATGGACTTTGTAAAAAAATCAGGAAGATTTTTGGTCACTTAAGACCAAAAGTGTTAAAGTTAGGGACTTTTTTCCAGTAATACAACTTTAATTAATCAAAATTTAATTGTATACCAAAAATTAGATCAAAATTTGTTAAATTTTTTTAAATATTGGCAAAAATATTAAATTGGTACCTTAAATTTTGCCCAACTTTGGCCATGGCACGTTTTTTTCCTGTAAGTACTGTGGATTTAATTTTCACACCATGTATACATAAGGTCTTAATCTGTTAAAATCTGAAATTTGAAAATAAAAGCTGCAAAATTAGGCTAGTTATTGAATTTTTTTTGGAGGCTCTTGTTGTATTCCCTTACATTGTCAAGCAGTCCAATTTGATGACTGTAGGTCATTCAGTGCACATCTCTATGCTCCCCAGGCTGTTGACATTATTTTAGATGTCCCCAAAATCTCCTACCATACCGAAAATTGGGTCATTAGGACTTTGTTCCTTCGAGATATTAAGGAAAAAAAACTCCGTTTTCCATAAAAAAAGCCATTGTTACACTTCAAGGCTGCCTAATATCAAAACCACTGATCTGTTTTTGATCGTATTTAGTATTCACATTCTTTTATAAATTTTCTATTAACATACCAAAAATTAGGTCAGTATTGGGTATTATTTTGAAGTTATGGGCCAAAACATAATGCAATTTTTTAAAAAATCAGGAAATATATTTACTCACCTAACATGAGAATTGCTGAACCTAGAGACTTTTTTTTCAGGAATATAACTTTATTTAATCAAGATTCAATTGTTTACCCAAAATTAGATCTGAATTTTGCAAATTTTTCAAGTTATTAGCATAAATAAAAAATCAATACCTTAAATTTTGTCCAACTTTGGCACTGTTGATTTAATTTTCCCAGCATATATGCATAAGGATTTAATCTTTTAAAGTCTGAACTTTCAAAAGAAATTGATAGGATTGAATAGCTTTTATTCATGTTTTCATACACCATGTCAAGTGTTGTTTACATCTAGCCCACCTAGTAGTACAGCCTTCACTTGCATTATGTAACCCACCCCAGGCAGCTTACCTTGGCCCAGCTTGGCCACTACTAGCAGGCTTCCCCTCTGCCCTGCACTCATCCCCCCTCCAGCTGGTGCATAAACTAGATGAATGTTATTATTTTATTTTTTTTTCTTGGACATGCTACATTTTAGATTTTGTATTGAACCACCAGGGTTACAATGATTAAAGTGTACATTTAATTGTGTCCACAAAGTGGTGTATTGCTGTGAAAGTGTGGATGTTCATGAGATAAGTAATTCCTTACTTCAGAAGAGTAAAAACTTCACCAGGTGTGAAATTGACTATTAATTCCAGTAATTAATTAAAACTGGGATAGTAATTAGCACAATGATATTGTTTGTCCCTCATTCAACCAACAGTGTGTATACTTTATTTGAAAAGATGTTTTATTTTATCAAATTTACTTTTATTTTATTTTGGTGAATAAAATTAAGCATGTCCTGAAAACTCCAATGCGCAAAACTTTTTAATAGTGATTCAAGGAATATTCTTGTAGATGCCATGTTGTGGCATTATTTTCTTTTAAAATTAGTTTAAACATTTATGATTTAAAAATAATAAAATATATGTGTATGCATAATATGACCCAATGTTTTTTACTCTGTATGTATAATGATTGCAACTTTTGCAACAATTCTAATATTTTAACTTATATTTTCAGGTTTTTTAATTAAAAATTTATAAACCTGTAAATAAAAAAATGATTCAGATAAAAACTTCTTAATGGAAACAAGTGAATCTGCTTAAAAAAATAGGATTATATATAAACTTAAATGCATTATTCTCTTGAAAGTGAAATAAAGGTATTAGTCCATTCTGTCCACTTGCCTGTCCATCTGTAAATTTTCGTATGCAACACAGTATCTCAAAACTTTTACTGTTTTTCTTCATGACAGTCTTGATAGAGTATTAGTTTGCAATCATATATTTAGAACTTTACTATAACCAAGTAGGAGGGCCCCTTTCCTCTTAGCTTTTCATATTCTTATATAAATGAAAAACATTACAATAGAATATTTCTACATCCACCTTCGTGCTGCCCTCACTTTTCCCTTCTACGAACCCCATCCCAAAGTCAGCCTCAGTAAGCAAGAACAAGACGAATCAGATATATTCATACTTTAATATTTTGTATAACTATTCGTCCATAGGTACCTATGTACATGCCAGAAATTATGTCAATATTGTGTAATATGTAGACATAGTGGGCATCACAATAATGTACCTTGTCAAGACTAAAGAGATATTGTGTCATACAGTCACATATTCATAAATCACTTCATCAGCATAGTTAATCATAACATCATATCTGTCAAATTGAATGCTTGCAGACTACCATACACTTTAGATCCTTCAACAAATAGCCTTATCATCATTCTACTACTGCTTATTACTGCTGTCATTGCATTCATATTTGCTCAAATATATCACAATTTTCAACCCCTCCTAAATAAATAAAAAATAAACCACTTTATTTGACTCTATTAATCCATCAGTCAGGTAATTTCATTTATCATTTACTCACATATTACATAACATTCCTTTATAATAGCCCAACATGTATATGATATTCATAAGCTTTATCGACTCGATATAGTATCACAGTGGAGAAACATTTATAGTCCAATCACGATCAGCTGAGCGCCGTGACCCATGGGTCCCTTGTTTGTTAAACAACCCATTTATCAGCAGTTGTTCAGTGTATTGGGGTGAAATTACATAGATCTTGGATAACTCCCAAGTCTTACTTAGGTCTGGTGGCGCCACCTACAATCATTTTCGCGTGGCCTCCATTCATGCCTTTGCCATTTGTTCGTCAAAGTGATTGGTTCAATGTACTGGGCTGAAATGGTGCACGTCTATACATCTTGG
The DNA here is from genome assembly GCA_026874595.1 of Sipunculus nudus. Lineage (NCBI taxonomy): Eukaryota > Metazoa > Annelida > Sipuncula > Golfingiida > Sipunculidae > Sipunculus > Sipunculus nudus. The sequence goes on from CM049314.1 coordinate 72,138,602, forward strand.
ACACTGCCATCTCGTACTCAAGACTGGTGGCGCCATCTCCAATCGTATTTGTGTGGCATCTATCCATGACTTTGCTTTGGATGAAAATCACATATCAGGATTAGTAAAATGTACCGGTCTGAATTGTGGCATGTCCATCTTGGAAAGTTTCTTTGCGGACCAGACAGTAGTGCCATCTACCTTCCCGTTTTTTTTATTGTTGAATGCATTAAGACCCTGCAATTGTTTTCGCGTGGCATCCGTCTGTTTGCTTTGGGTGAAAACCGCTGATATATCAGGAGTGGATAAATGTATCAGCCTAAAATTTTGCATGTTTATCCGTCTTGGAAAGCTATGTTGTAGACAACACCGGTAGCGCCACCTGTAGTTTCGTTTTTGTAGAATACATTGATGCACTTTTTCTCGGTTGTGATTTGGTGCCTTGACCTGTATTTTTGCTTTTACATCCGTCATGGGCAGATTTCTCATTCACGAGACTAGAGTCACCACATGCAATCACGTATTTGTAGAACACGTTCATATTTTTAACTCTCGGGACTGATTTGATGCATCAGTCTGGACTCTCACATGTTCACAGATTTTGGATACCTCCATTTTGTACATCTACAAATGTTAACACATAACGTGTATTCACAATAGACCAGATAGTTGGCGCCACAAACCTTTTGGTTTTTCTTAGAATATATTGCCTTTTTTCGTGGATTACCTTGGTGTATTAACCTGAAATTTTGCTTGTCCATAGATCTCGAGTGGTCTATCTTGTATACAAAACTGCACATGCCTCCTACAATCAATTTCATCTCGTATCCATTTGTAGATCTGATTTTGGTGAAATTTGCACATATATAAGGAGTTTAATTGGCATCCCTGATGCAACAAATTTGGAGCCTTCAATGCCTTACTTTACTCATACCTCTGTGATATGGCAGATAACTGTAGTCGCTTTTAACTGCCCATTTCAGGGGCGTAGCCAAAGGGGGCCGCAGGGGGCCATGCCCCCCCCCCCCCGCCCCGGTCGTATCCAGTACTCGCCGTCCTTTCGGAATTTCACTTAATCTAATATACATATATATATATATATATATATATATATATATATATATATATATATATATATATGCATTAAATCAGTGGCAGATATATGCTATCAGTGGCGGATCCAGAGGGGGCACCTTCGGCGCGCGGCCCCCGTTGAGATGCAAAATCTCTCATTTTATCATATTTCCGATTTTCCAGATTTATTTTCGTTTTTAGCTCAGCTGACTTTCAGTCATGCTGGGCTATAGCGATGGGTCTTTGTCCGTCGTCCTTCCGTCTGTCCGGCCGTCCGGCCGGCCGGCCGTCCGTTAGCAGGGCACAAATCCTAACCGTAGTGGCTAGGGCCATGAACCCTATGCAGTCTTAGAGAATATAAAAAGATCTCCTTGCAAACCTGAAATTAGGTCACTGCGACCTATATTCTCGAAGTTATGGGGTGTGTTTGCACCCCCCAGAAATAACTCTTCGAGACAAAATTTTCATCCCAAACCTTCCATCTTTCACAGACAGCTCAACTACCAACAGGGGAAGAACCATAATTTTTTTGAGGTCAAAAGGTCAAAGGTCAAGGTCACAGGAGCCTCTTCTTTGAAAAGCCTGTGGATGCATTTTAAGCCAACCCTTTCATCCCAATTCTTTGATTTTTCACCTATAGCTCACCTACTAAGTTGGAGAAGAATCCTAAAGATTTTGAGGTCACAAGGTCAAAGGTCAGGGTCACAGGATCCACTTCTTTGAAAAGGTTGTGGACACATTTCAAGCTAGACTTTTCATTCCAAACCTTCCAGCACTGATATCGCTTCTCTGCCAACAGGGGAAAAGACCTGTTGATTTTGAGGTCAAAGGTCATGTTCACAGCACCCACTTCTTGCGTGGAGTCATTTTCAGGCAAACTTTTCAATCTGTACCTTCCATCTGTCATATATGGCTTACCTACCAATAAGGGAAGAAGCCTATTGATGTTGAGGCCAAAAAGTCAAAGGTCAAGGTCACAATATTTTATTGTTCTAAATGCTTGTGAGCATATTTCAAGTGTAACTGTTCAACCCAAACCTTCAGTCTTTCACATATGCCACATCTATGCATCACTCAGTTTGACTCAAACTTCATATTTATGGGTCTTTTTGCTTGAATAAATAACTTATTGATTTTGGGGTCAGCTGGTCAGCAGGTTAAAGGTTGCAGGTCAAAGTTATTCACCCATTGGTTGCCAAGTAATTACACCAGATTTAAGTGGTTAGTAGTTACCCATCATTTAGAAAGAATCCAGTTGATATATGGGCAAAAGGCCAAGGTCATAGGTCAGGGATGTTCACAATTACTTATTTTATAGACTATCTCTATTTTTCTTGTATATATAACCATCCCACTCCAGCTGGTACATCTCCCTGTGTGGCTGTAATTGTGAGTGACACTGGTGACATATGACTCCCTTTTGTATCAGCCTATTAAGTGATAAGGCTCAGTGATAAGTACCTCGTTACTTCATAAAAAAAACACTGTTGTCAGAATGCTTCAGCCAGGCATTAAGACTATGAGAGTATAGTATTAGTGTTTAGCTACTGATTTATAAGATGATGGGAACATTTTGCAGTTTATTTTATGGAATCCTAGCAATTAACTTAGTTTCCTAGATATCTGAATATTTTAATATATATCACCACATATAAAAGCAAGTGTTTGTTCTCATAATATGTGGATGTGTACCTTGATTTAGGATGGCTTTTTGTTTTATTTCAAGACTCTTAGTCATGCTTTCTGCATTTCTTTTCTTTCAGGTTTGGCAGTTTACCTACCCTGCTGACCCCATTCAAAAGCAGAGTGATAATAAAAATATTGGACTTACACTTTTTACAATTGCATATCTATAAATCTTATATGAGGGCCTGGACATGCCTTTTGAATTATTTTGGGCATTTATTACTGGATAATTTGCCCCAAGTTTGGTCTCTTATTGGAGAATGTGGGATATCAAATGTCATACTTGTCAGAAATCCATTATGTCTGCCATTTAGCCACCTTAGAAATTCTTTCTTCAGGGCAGTTTCAGTAATTTTTCTTTAATGTTTGGTCCGATTTAGAGAATGTTTGTTGTCTGATTTCAGACTTGTCAGAAGTCCAATATGGCCACCAGGCAACCATCTTTTAATTCCTTTTTATCATATTATCTCAAGAACAGTTGAAGTGAATGCAGTTGGATGTATATTTATGTAATCTTGTAAAGGATTGGGTCAAATATTTCTGAATAAATATTACCATCATTTATAAAAGTGCAGTACAGTTGGCTTGTATTGAATAAAAATTCATAAAGAAGCACCTGTTTCTCAATAATTCTTGCATGTATTTCCTTGATTTTTGCTATATATTTTGATCTTATATTTGCCCTTTGTGGTGTTCCTTTTGAGACTGACAGGTTTCAAGCAAGCTGTTGGAATAGTTCCTAATAGCTTAACAATCATGCATTTTCCTCAGACCATCAATTCACTGTGTTTTAACCAGACATAGGTGATATATAATTCTGTTGTCATAGAAAATTTTCAACAAATTGGCCAATTGGTTCTTTAAAAAAATTGACTGGAAGTTGTGAATCTCAGTCCATGATGTCACAGGTCATGCTTGGCAGCTGAGCGTCATGACCCATGGGTCACTTGTTCATGTTTCTTATGATTAATACGGAATTAGACTTTATTTTAGTTATCTGCAGTTACAATTACTTTCAAATTTATAAACCGAGTATAAGGATATTTATTAACAGCTGCAGAACAACTGCAGATCGATCGAGCACTGGACCCTTGTTGGGGTCGACCGTGAACAATCTTCCGGCTCCTCTGGTTATACCGGTACTAAAACTCTCAATCTGTGTTGAGCTCTCTAGAGTCCTGTGTGCTGTCGAGACCACGGAACCCGGTAAAATGCAAAGTTTAACATAATAATTCAGTTTATCAGTTACTTCACCACGAGCATTACATTTAAAAGATAATATTTTGATAGTTTCAAACGTGATTGCGCTTTTTGCGCCATTGACTCGTTTGAAAGCAATTGAAATTTTATATCCTAATTTTAAGATATATAAATATTAAATATTGAACCTCTCAACAGTTCGACTACATAACGCAGTGACGTCAGAGAACTGTTTTACAGGAGCCTGGACAGCTGAGTGGTAAAACGCTTGGCTCTCACCGCTGGCGACCCGGGTTCGATCCCCGGCGTGTCTACGAGAGTGGGTTGTAGTTGCCCGTCCAAGGCCGGTGGTTTTCTCCGGATACTCCGGTTTCCTCCACCCCTGCAGACTACCGAACACCATCAACCGAGCCAAGGAGAGTGCCTCGATTAGTTATAATTACTATTTGTACAATCCATGTAAAATAAGTAAGTTCATATAATAACAGGAAATCCTTTAATTTTTTGTTAAAATTGCCTCAAATGTCCTCTTAACATTGTATATTAAAAAATGTCCCAATATGTGAGGGGAATATATATATATATATATATATATATATATATATATATACTTGTATATATAACCGTTTTCCTATTGCCCATACATGCATATTAGCATAAACCTAGAATACTCATTAGAATTATAATGACTTTTCCAGGTCTTTGAAAATCTGGCAAAATGGGGACTTTTAATATACACCTAAAATATCTCTCAAATTTGACCGTAGGTCATGTCAGCTAGCCGCCGCAGATATTGTTTCATAAGCTCTGCACACGTGGATTAGCGGTAGCGCGTCCTGGCGTCTGTTGGGGAAACTATCGACAGGTTCAAAGGATTCTATTTAGACTTGCTGTCTACTTCGTCAGCTCCAGTGTTCAGTAAGATATGTGCTAGTTTAGATCTCAAGAGAGACTTAGTGATGCTCTTATGTGAATATCTAATGCCCCTTTTTCATCATACTAATTATAAATTGTTGCCCTGGAAAAAGCCCTAAAGGACCTGGAGTATTAGTTTACCAGGCGAGATCAAACCCTGTGATTGTATATATGGTGCAAATCAGCTACCCGTTATCTCATGAACCTCAAGATTAATCTGAATCATTACCAAATTTCCCAGAAATATCAATAACACGATGCCAGCAATTTCTAGTTTTCAAAATGATGTTTCCACAACTGAATTTTACTGATCAAGAAATTTTATTATATTACGTCTCTGCAGATAAGGTGCAAAATCTGTTTCCTTTTATCTCAGGAACCACTTTACCAGACATTACATAATGCTTATTCTCGTGACCGCCCTGATTTTCCCTTGCAGTTGGCGCCTCATGCTGTAGTTCACTCTCCATAATTGAAATTGTATTACCTGCTCATTCCGGAATACGTCATAAATATTTAAATTTTAACCTTCATACCATGGTCAGCGGTGTGTCAGAACAAGGGGAATTAAACGTTTGCGTAGAATGGTTTATTTTCAAAATGGCTTCTTAAAAAAATACAAACGTTAACAATTTAAAATTTTATTATTTCTGGTGTTTGCATACTTAATGTAGAACCTAGTACCAATATCCTTGGAAGAACAAAATATCCAGAAGGAGCTGTAAGAACAGCAGGAGCTTTTGGCCTTCTCAATTCAAATTTTATTTTTCATGGATTATGAATTTAAAAGCGGTTCTTACCATGGTTTAGGGATAGTAGAGCGTGATGCTACAGTTTCCTTGTCACATATATTCCGAGGGACTATCTGTGCATTCCGTCCATTGTTGTAAATTAGACATATATGTAGAAATATGGCAAATAAATGGATGGACATTCAGGTGAAAGAATGGTTATTGACGCCATGAAGAAAAGGTCCAGAAATTCGAATTACTGTCTTTGAATAATAATAAAAAAAAAACAAAACTCAAAGCTAATTAATTCCACTCCAATGCCATGTGCACAGAATGCGGAATTAGTAAACACATTTATATGTACTAAGAGCCGCTATGCGGAATGCGTATACGGCCAAACTAATCGCTAAATTTAGCGATTTTGCTGGTTCCGCTCGGTATACTTGTGGGCCCTTTAATTAAATTGACGGGATTGCTCCTAGCATATGATTGATTTAGTCCAAGATAGTCTAAAAATGTAATGTTTTTAGTGAACAGTGAGAATCCTTAAACAGAGGAATTTGACTAGAGTGGCAAGAAATATTACTGAAAGTATAAAAAAAGAGCTGAAGCTTTACTACGAAACGTCAACATAAATGAAACCTCATTTTTTGTCATAAACCAAACATTAACAGACATTAAAACTTTACATACAAAACAATGACGGGTGAAGGGAAACGTAGAAACCAGTAACTCGTGAACCAAAGTTTACTAAATATGAGATATTACAAATAGAATCCTATTCTTACGTACTGTTGTTTACATTGGTGGCAGTGATAGAGAGTTAACCTTCACAAGCAGGAAAACGACTGCTGCCGACCAAACAAAACGTCTGTATAATGCCCGAGCTTTCACTTACCACGTTTTTTCTACGGTTCACCACGTTCTTGAAGGTTGTACTAGGATCTGGCCTGTACCTATTTGGAGGACGTTGCTGGTCGTGAGGATCCACGTTATCTTTGAAATTCTAAAAGAGAATGTGACAGAAAGTGGGTTCTTGTACAAAAATGTTCACCTCGTAGCACCCTAGGTGTTTTGGGGTGGCAAACACTGGGAGCTGGACATCAGCAGATTCTCTCTTTTTTTTTACTCCAAAACGCGTACGATCGCCGTGGGATACCATTAGAAATGGGTCTTTTCTTGGTTACAGTGACGCTGCCGTGTAATGGTGATGGCATTTACTCAACATCTTGAACAAAAATTAAGAATTAAGAAAAAAAGTACGTCTATACGCTTCATAAGCAGCGGTTACGCTCAACTATTCGCTTCACTACAAATATCACAGACTTTTCCAACCCCCGTTTGAATTCGCACGATGCAATCGTCAACTATCAACACAGTATGTATACTGACTTGCTGGTGCGGTCTGAGTTCAGTTATCCCCCATGCACTGTCTTCATATTCTCATTCTTTCAGTGCTACACGAGTTTGATACGGGCGCAGCCGTGTTTATTTAATTTCTAAGCCAATCAGATTTCTTCTACCAGTTCTGCAGATTTGTTTAAACGCAGAACCAAACAGATTTTACTTTATCCAGTACAAACTGACTGGGTTTTTGCAAAACCTGAATAATCCAGCTATTTCTCACAGAGTGTGAGTGGAAGGTTAGCAGGAGGTAGAGAGTACAATATCTACTGAGCTAAATGTGTGTACCTCAATGTTGATTCATGACAATCTGAACACCAAAAACAAACTATGTGCCCCCATGCCCTGTTAAAATAAAGGACTTTGAATTACCAAGAACTACTAATAATGCGGCTGTGCAGATGCCTTACCTGATTTGAATCTGAGATTTGTCTGGATCGCAGTGGGTCACACCCCAGATTTAAGTAATAAGCAAACAGAACCAAAGATGTGATATAACGCAGCAGAGTTATAACGACGTCAATGGGAAGCATGAGCATAACACATGTATCAAAATAATAAGAGACTGGTTTAGGTATAAAAATGCATGTCGCATTAAATAACGGCCCTGATCAATAAACACGTTGATCTGACACGGCTCTATAACTGTTAATTATCAACACGACTTCCCCACAGGCGTTGCTCATATACATGTTGTTATCGCGCGGTCCATTGCTGCAAGTTATTTTAGGTAATATTTACCATCTGGTTCATATACTCTTAAAGTTGTATGTAAAAAAGCATGTGTAAAGGCTGACATTCATGGGTTCCTCACTTTTTATAAAATGCATCAAATATATACATAGATATTAAGATATCGTTTTGGTTTAATAAGGTATAACGCAATATTTTTCCTGAATTCACTAATATATGAGTATATGAGTATATATATAGACATGTATATACATAATTAAAAACTCAGTATATGTGTGATTATAACGCAAAAATGATTTATCCCACATTATCTGCACGTGATTCCTAACTTGGTGACGGTGCTTGGCTTTTATTCATAAACAAATCATAAATAAACAAGTAGGCAAATTCAAATTGTATTATAAAATAATGTCCTCATGTCATAGGAGCTAAAGTCTTGATCAAATAAGTGTGAAAACATTTTTCCATAGATCAGGTGGCCATGGATATAGGAAGGATTACTCTACGCATGGTTATATAGCTCTGGCTATCCAAATGTGGTAACATATGCGGTTGAACATCCATTCGACGAAATTCTACCCTTATTCACTACGCAAGTCGGATGCCCGGCCCTTTTATTGTTTACTTGTGTTAAATACAAACAAACTTAATATACTTACAACCTGGCTTTGGTCAAAGTAGGAAGTACCGCTGAACGTTATGTTGGTTTGTCCCAAAGTATACAAACTCATTGAAGTGGGCCACAACAATTGACCAAACTGTCATGCGCTTGGTTGGATCAGGATCAAAGCTGAAAGGGGGAAACATATCTTGAAAAGCAGGGTCACAATTCGCAGAAGAATCAAATAAGTCTGTTTCCATTGATATGCCGTACTAGTAGAGCAAGTAGCACCGACATATGAAATATGCCATACAGTTTAATATAAATCTGTACCTTAATAGAAAAAAAATTATTAAAGTCAAATAATAATAGGAACAAAAACGTGAGAGCTAACTTGAAGAAATTTAATCGTCCGCCTTCCTCTGCCAACTCCCACACTCGAGTAATACTTCCAACTTCAGTCACACCCTGATGATAAAAAAATAATAGATATAAGTCAATACAGGCGATTAATATCCGTCCAGTGCATAATTAGGTAAATTATTTTATAATATTTTACTGCTTAGCTAGAAAGACCAAATGCTTAGGCGTTGTCGGCTTTAAATGTTGTTGCTACTCAAATGTTTATTTGACTTGACTCACATTTTTTGTTGCTACACCATATACTGTCAGTTTATCCATGTAAGTTGAAGAGTGACCGGGACATAATCAGTTCATAAATTTAATTGTGAACATACATGCATATACTGATATAGTTACCTAACCATATCAATTAAGAAACAATGCAGACAGGGGGTTCAAACATTTATCGAGCTCAGGATCCCTGCACAGGCTTTTATGCCTTTTAGAGATTTGGACGTTAAGAAATTTTATTTACATACCAGAACAGCTATAGCAATGAGCCCAAGTATCATAACGGTACCCTGAAACATATCCGTCCAAACTACAGTTTCCATGCCGCCCTGTTAATGCATAGTCCATACATTAAAAACATGATTAGGTTATTTTCAGGGAATCTGAGAACTAACATCAAAACTGTGGGACTTGTCCTATCTAGAATATACACTTTAATTCTGAAAGCAATATTTTAATTACTCATTGGTATTGTCGGGCACGTTTGATTTATATTTATTGAAAAAGGAAGTAATAGCTATAAGTGAAAACATTAAGGTGTGATAATGGAACTATTTATCGGAAACATTAAACTCACGAGTGCTGTGTAGGCTATTGCCACTCCTGATATAACTAATATGTTAACCCATCTGGGATATCCAGTAACTGTGAGAAGAATAAAGAAGGACCTTAATTACAAACAATATGGGAGTGATGTTTGTTTTGCCGCCTTATTGTTAAAGCAATTCAACATCAGTTTGATCCCATAGCAAAAGATTTACTATGCCTATATATTACATTTAACTATTTAATTTTATAACAGTTGTCTTCGTTTAATTTTGTAAATTTGGTACTGATTAAAAAGGCCCAATTTCCAATACAACTGTTTGTATTTCCAGCTAAAATCAAATCAATTATTTTCATGTAAACATCAAGCGCGTACCTGCTTCGACCGAGGTACTTGGGATATATATGATTAACCCCATGTAGAAAATCTGGAAGATATTTGGGAAAGATTTCCATCGTTATTTTACCGCTGAGGGCCAGGAGAAGGTTATACGTGAAAACAATGTAAGGAAATGGTATGCTTAAAATGTAAAGAGGAATTTTCTAAAAACTTAATAATTTCTTTTGTGTAAACAATTACGCAAAGCAACAATGATTAAACATGTTATGTCCTTTTTCTACATAAGCTTTTATAAATACCTGGTACACAGATTGAAAGAAAACACAAAGCCTCCTCAGGTTGAGTGACTCGTACCTCAGGTACAGATACTAAAAATACAGATACGGAGAAATGCCACATTAATTATTTATGAAACGTTTTCCGAATAATACATTGAATCAGCTGATGTCCTGTTTGGGGCAGAATACTGAGGAAAAAGATGTGGTTCTCATGGGCAAAGAAGTTAAAACATATATTCGTTCGTCACTTTAATGACAAAATAAAGCGATATTTGGTATTCTGGACTTTGTCAAATCGCTGGTTAAAATGACTGCCAGTCCAAGTGATATCATGCATGATTCATCAGCCATATGTATCCTTTTATACGTGGTTTTCATTATGGCAGTATGTACAAGAATATAAGACCAGTCTGTTGATTTTTTTTTTAATTTTAAAGGAATGGATTGCTATGCTACAGTTGGTCGGAAACACCAAAATCAAGAGGGGCCTCAGTAGATAAAATACCGTATACAGTTTACCTGGACGAAACTGGTGATTTTCAGGTGGTACAGCCGAGGGACGATTACCACGGCCGAGATCATATAATTGAAAGCGTTAGCAATAATTTCCATGTAAGTCTGGCTTCCATACAAGTAGAATTCTGTTGTTTGGCCAATAAGCGACAGAGCCGATAGGGTAGACATGGTCATCGACATGGCAGTCGGAAGGACCCACAGGTTCCGAATACCTGTGAAATACTCAGACGTGTTGTTCTTGCGATGCCCAGATGTGGAAAAATATAGACCAATTCCAGCGGAGAAGGCGAGCATCAACCCAAACAGAATCCAGTCAACCCACCGAAACCGGTTTCATCCATGTTCCTGTGAAGTGAAATATACTACTTGAAATAATATTTACCCTAACCAATTACATCAGTCTTCCTTAGGAGGGTCACCGTGGTTGCTGACACCTGATCCAGCTAGCTGCTCTCTGATTTAATGTCATGCGTCACGTGATATTCCTTATAACAAGTAGCCCATAGGATACACTCGGCTGAATTTGACATAAAGGCAATCCTTGAAATAATTATTAAAACAGCAGATAAAGATATTTTTGGGGGGATATTTGAGTTCGTGGAAAGTAATTACAAACATTTATAATTGGTGGTTTATAAATCTTTAGAGCTTATTATCGGTTAATGCATGGCCATCGCAATTGAGTTCCCATTGCAAGGACAATAGTTTGAAACCTGTATACCTAGAAAAGATACATTTTTTGCATATTATTTTTACAACTGTCCGTCAGTGTAAGGGTTAACAGGAATAAATAAAAATTAAATAACATTTATCTCTACATATTACTATTTTTACACCACCTGAAAACATTTAATACACAAATATCAGCAGGTCGTAGAATTCACTACCCATCCACGCAGTCTCCGAGGACGCTGCATGTCGTTTGGGTGCTGCCGTCACGTCACAGATGATGGAATAGTCAGCAAACTAACACCGTCACAGTCAGTTACCTATTGACATCACAAAGAGCTTGGGCCGCAAGTGTCTAGATTTTCTAGATAATCTACGTCCCTGCCTTATGCACAGACAAATTACAGCCATTGGACTTAAGTTTAAATTAGGAGTACAAACAGGCACTGAAGGCGCTGAATGATAAGTTGCAGGTGTTGACTTATCTTGTTAAGCGTAAAGAGGAAAGTGTCCACGACATCTCTGTTGATTCGGCACTAGAGCAAGTGCAGGTGCAAACCGTTTGTCAGAAATTAAGCCTATTCGCGCTGCATTGGTGATATAGGTGCATCATAAGATATGCAATCGCTGCAGATTGATCCAAGATAGGGACATCAAAGTTAGCATATTCGCGTGAAACTAGATTGGTCTTTTATGAACTAGACGTTTTGACGTTGGAATATATGTTTACTGAGTTTTTGCCAGATGCCAAAGAAAAGAATCGACGATCATATTGTTTTCATATTACTGTATTTTTAAGTTATTGTTGACAACGTATATATGTGCTTTACTGAATCTGTGGGGTATATTTCAATACGGTATACCTATATATTTCTAAAGTATATATTTCTAACGTTTTGAAGCACTATCGGCCAATATCTAACCTTTTGTTCCTTACTAAAGTGTTAGAAAAGATCGTTGCCACTCGTATCACTTCATACATGAAGGAAAACCATTTGTATGAAGACCAACAGTCTGCATATAGACCTTTTCATAGCACTGAAACATGCCTGCTCAAAGTATATAACGATCTTGTCTGGGCTATGGACTCCCAACAAGTATCCATTCTCATACTATTGGATTTATCTGCTGCCTTTGATGTAGTGGATCATCAGCTCCTGTTACAACGGTTGTCCACCAGGCTTGGAATAAGTGGAGATGCCTTGCAATGGATAAGGTCATACCTGTGCAATCGAAGTCAGTGTATCAGTGTTGCAGGTCATAAGTCTTCTCCAACTGAGATCACCTACGGTGTTCCACAAGGTTCTGTGCTGGGGCCTCTGTTTTTTACAATTTACACATTACCACTTGGTGAATTAGTACGACAGCATGGAATGGATTATCATTTTTATGCTGATGACAGTCAAATTTATGTATCATTTAAACCAGAATCAAAGGTTCCTATTTCTACCATTGAAACATGCTTGCATGACATAGGTGTTTGGATGTGTCAGAATCTGCTTAAACTCAATGCTGATAAAACTGAGGTTCTGATTATCGATACAAACCAGCAAAGGTCAAAAATTCAGTTGAAAACTCTTAATATATTTGACTCTGTAGTTGTGCCAACAAACTGTGCTAGGAACCTGGGGGTTGTTTTTGACCAAGGGCTTTGCCTTGATAAGCATGTAAATAATATTTGTAGTTTGGCTTTTTACCACCTGCGTAATATAGCTAGGATAAAGGGTTTCCTAACTCAAGATTCACAAATAACATTAATTCATGCGTTCATCAGTTCAAGGATTGACTGTTACAACTCTTTGCTATGTGGTCTTCCTAGCAAGTTACTGGACCGGCTTCAGCGAGTGCAGAATGCAGCTGCTAGGCTTGTAACTGGTGCCAAGAAGCGCGACCACATTACACCTATATTTAAAGAACTCCATTGGCTCCCGGAGCGACAGCGCATTGATTTTAAAATTTTATTATTAGTATACAAAGCCATAAATGGTCAATCGCCTATTTACATTAGGAACCTCTTAACTTTTTATGTTCCAGTCAGGCAGCTTAGGTCATCTGACCAAGGGCTTTTAGTGATTCCTAAAGCACGAAGTGAGATGTGTCGTTCGAGAGCTTTCTCAGCTGTGGCACCAAGGTTGTGGAATGAACTTCCGCACTCAATCAGAGCTTCACCATCTTTAGCTTCATTTAGAAGAAATCTTAAAACTTACCTTTTTATATTAGCTTTTGGTAGTTCTTAGGAATTAGGGTTTAACTTTTAGGAATCTTTGTTTTAGTAGGAATCTACATTTTATGTTTTAGAAAGACTGTGCTTTGTGTCTTGTAAAGCGCTTTTGATAACTATTTTGATTAATTAGCGCTATATAAATTAAATATATTAATATATTATTATAAGTATACTGAATGAATTCAGTTTATTAAAACTTGCTTGCTCTGTGAGACTACTTGTTTTTGCATGCGTTATAATTAACCTTGGAGAATCTTATGCATGATCCGTTTTACCCCATTAAGAAATGTGAGAATGAACAAGTCTATTGCTCTTTCTTGGAATTTAATTGCACTTAAATATGAAGCCTGTCATGCGGGTTTATCTTGAATGGTTGCAATTCAATATAACATGGAAACCCACTTTCAAGGTAAAACGTCCAATATTATACATCGATTCAGTACGACATAAACAAATGTGATATGAAAATCAAAGTATTCTTGAGCGATATTGGAAGAAATTTACATGTGTTATCGAAAACCTAAAAAATTACGGATATTTGTTTGTTTCATAAATCAGTACATGAAAGTTACAAATATTTTTCCTATTATAACCAAAAAAAAAAAAAAGATAGTGCAGTAGGCTTTCCGTCGTTGTCACTGAATGCAGGTAACTTCTCAAAGGATATCAGTTAATAACCGGGTGATTTTTTATCGTTGGAATCTCATAAAACCGTCGATTCCCATTGCCCACGAAATCCCCAATATATAAATGAATGCTTGACTTTTAACTTGAGATTGAATACGTGTGAAACATAACAAGTGCTTCTGACATTTCTTTAGAAGTGATTGGACTTATTTTGTTCAATCTCTACATTCTGTCAAATTTACATATGTGGCATATCATTTTACTCTAATGATCTTATAAAAAATATCTGTTACGCAACCTGAAACACTGTGAAGAATGACTTTAAGGATACTCAAAATGATGATTCCCAAAAATTGACGGTAAGAAAAACATAATACAGTTCAGGTTTCAGGGCAAATATATCCCAGATCTCATAGAAAATTTTATATTACATTGAGAGATCTATTTGATACGTTATGTGCCAAAATGATTTTAGGGTGCACAACTTTTTCAAAGAGCCAGCAGAATATGGGTCACAGATGAAATATGTCTGGTTCCAAAAGAGACCACCAGAGGCCCCTAGTTTTTTTTGTACGAGGGTTCTTGTAATAAATGTGAACAATCTGTTAACTGTCTGATTATCAGGTGCTAAAAATACAGTTTGTTGTCCATATTTTACATAATATAGGTAACATTAATCTTATTTCACTGTAAAAACATGATTTTACTAGGCCAGAAGTCAAGTTTGCTGCCTATGGTATGGAATAGGTCACACTAACAAAATTTCCTGGTACAAATAATAATTCACAAGGGTCAACCAGGAACTAAATTTAGGCATAACAATTTGTGCAGGTCCGACTTTCAGGGTGATAACATCATTTTTCTGTTCCAAAAGGCTTGCAGAATATAGCGGACCGTGACCTAAATTAAGGTTTCCCATGAATTGGGAAATGGGATTTCTTCGTGAAATGGCCCAGGACGTGCCTGGATGTTAGGTCAGAAATGTTTATGCGAAAGGGTAAGAGTTGTGACTGTCTCACTCTGAGGATATTCAAATCATATTTCTTTTCCCTTAGGTCGAGGAACTATGACCTATTTTTTTTCACGAAAAAAGTGGTCCAGGACCTGCCTGGTTATTACAACAGAAGATTAGGATTTGTGTCCTGTCTCACTTTTAGGCTGTTCACGTTGAATCACGTTGAACGGGTACCAATGATAAGGAAATAGAAAATTCTCAATAGAAAATTCTTATGATTGGTACTGAAGCTATATTTCTTTCATAAAAGAAATGTATATTTACCGGGTTAAAAACCAGAGGCATTGTTGTTTGATTGGTTATACATATGTAAAAGCAATTGTAAGCATAGATTTAACCATTCAAAATGAATGGACACGGACACAATTACAAGAAAAAAGTGTTGATTAGCGTCCAGTTGTATGTAAATATATGCTGAACCGCTATTGCTTAATTATTAGTATATAGGCCGTAACACATACGTTGAAAATAAAAAATAAAAAACAGATTTCATGGATTGAATATGATCTGTTTATAATAGATGAACCTATCATTACTATTGGACATTGTACAAATATTACAATATATATATATATATATATATATATATATATATATATATATATATATATATATATAACATTTTCAATTTGAAACATATGGGTGGGTTGGGCTTGTATTTAGAGGATGAGTTAAAATTTATTTTCTTGTAATGAAAACATATCCATTAAAGAGAGATATACTGATGTATTAACTGCAAAAATGTTATTGAACAAGTACGGTAATTGTATATAAAAGTAACTAATACAAAGTTCTAATGGCTACAATACAAGTTTATTCATATAGAATAAGTATATGGTTTTACGAGAGTATTTTAAACAGTATTAATATAGTAAAGAATATGTGAATATTATTAAGTACGATGAATGAACTTTGTTTGAACTTCCTTTTATATAAACATAAAGTGAAACATATTGATAATATAAAGAAATCTAGTTCCACCGTCCCTGTAAAAGGCAAAGATCCATGAATGTTCCTATTCATACGATCTGAAGTAAATGTTAAATAATTGTTCACTCAATTCAAATTGTACTAAGCTTTAGTCAAAATAAGACACAAAACACCTAAAATAGATAAAAGATTCGTTTGGTGGCACCAGATCCAATGCGACGTCCTTTTCTCAAGTGAGTTGTGACTTAATTTAAATTGAAGCCTTCTACGCTTTTTAAAAAGAGTTTGGCTGCTACTCGCCTTGAATAAGAGGCGTTTTATAATATTATTACCGATAACACGGGGGAGACAGTGCAAGCGTGAATACACATTACGAGAGACACAGTACTACTTGTACAAAGTATTGCTCGAATACAAATTTGACCCGACCTCACAAAACCATACAGGAGGAAAAAATACTTTGTTGTCTGCCTGGAGATAAACTAATACATTTATGCCAGGGCTTAGTCTACCACATTTTTTGTGATATCATATAGATGCTATTAAAAAGGTACATTAATGCACGAGACAAGTGTGAGGAGCTCTGTAACTGGCAGAATGGCAGCATGTTTGTAACTCATTAATACAATTAATAAGATATGGATTCCTGTATTATAAAAAATATAATCATTGAAAAAAAAATTAAATTTTAAATTATAACTCAATAAGATTATCATTACTTTAATGAACTTTCTCATGTAAAGCTTATTGATAATTTTTGTATATATTTGCAAGGTTATATACACAAGGTCTCTCAGGGTTTCAATCAAGCTTAAATATATCCCTGAATAGTCTTTTCAATAGATTAATTAATTTCCTTCTTTGTAACAGATTTATTTATTTGCTTCTTTTCATCCTGTATCTGGTATCTTTAGGCTTCACCACATGGAGCAGGCTAAAGCCTGATACAGTGGTGTAATAATTATCACGGCGATGTCATGGTATTAAAATTGTCAGCCTTCTGTCAAACGTTACTTGCAATGTCAATGAATCTTTATTAGTAAAATAGTTACTTCTCGCACGCAGGCAACTGCACGAAGATATTTTATGTAAATTTGTATTAAGTAAAAGCCATAAATGATATTATTTTGTGGATCTTACATTATTTCACGAACCACCATTCTAAATAAGCGTACTATGAGCTAATATGTACAGTCACAATAAAATAATTTAATATGTAAATAGTTTTAATATTGTTAATCAAAGCCTGCTTCACTTGAATTGAGAACAAAAATAAAACATTTCAGTTATATGTAATTAGGAAATCTATACGACGGCTTCGTTTCACCAGAATTAAAGTGGGCAAAATATGACTGAAGCTGTTATGGTTCATGATCTGATTCATTAGTTCCTGTATTATTAGATTTGACTTTTATACAAAGACAGTTGATGTCAAAACTTTAGTGATTTTTAGTGTTTGACTTCTTTTTACTTTTGTTAATGAAGAACGATATTTCACAGCCATTAAGTGTTGAAAAAGTTTTATTTCAGCACATGGAATCTTAAATATTAAGCTTTAAAACAAATTTTATTTTATTTTATTGTAAATCATTCTGGAAAAAATAGAAAATGTTTCACACACTCATGAGCCAAATCTCTGAGACCTAAGAAAGCAGATTCTGTATAAACGAGTCCGCTTCATTTCATTCCATTATTCATTCCATTAATGATATGGCCTTTGTTGATGTCTAGAATTACTTTTACAACATCCGTTCAACCTTTGTAAAGCCTAGAAGGACTGGAATGCTAGGCTGACCTCTCTGTAATCGATAACATTGTGTAAAATTCTTTGAAGCATCAACTAATTTGCTGATAAATTGATTAGTGTATATATTTACTGGAACATGTGTGAATGGAGAGATATTATTAGCACATGTACACAACACACGGAGGATGACCTACCTATGAGGAGTAAGTTTTTGCCGCTCAGCCGCTGACCAGACCATGAATCCACCGGATTGAAACAATAGCGGTGCAGTCCTTAATAAAATTTCTTGCATCATGTGTTCAAGTTTGCTTAATGAGCCACATTTCCACAGAATAAGCTATTTTTTCTCTAGGATCCTGGAACCTTTAATTTCCATACATAAAGGTTAATTTCAATAGATCTTGCACCCTTTTCTTAACACATTATCCAAATTAAACGAAGGAAAGAATGAACATGCAATTATGTCTTTTAAAGCACGTATAGTGTTTAGCGGAATGGACCCAAAGCAATGTCAATTTTATGCCCATCACAAGTAGTCTATTGGTGGGGGGGGGGGGGGGGGGGGGATGTTCCCTTGTGCTTGGATGTGCCCTGAGTTACTAATATTTCATTACTATTATCAATATACAAATTAGTATGTTAATGAAGTCACCAGAGGTCAAAAGGCCATTTCTTTCTCGTTAAGAGTTGCGCTGAGACAATGGAAATGCTCCAAATTACACTTCAAATAGTGAAATTACCAGAAAACATATAATGGCATTGTTGCCTCCTTTCCGAGGGCGTGCACAAATATTAATTGTAAAATTAAACTTGTAAAAACATGCATGGTGTTTCCCGGCTCATGTGTCTTCAAAGGTATAGTCTGTTTGATGAAATATCTTTCACAGTTATCTGCTGTTTCATCATGGCCATAAATCCTTGATTCCATTTTTTGCGTACTTTACATCAGTGCCTTAAAAGATAGTCAGAAAAGGCCATTGCAGCAAAGACCAGGTTGAAGCAAGAATAACATTGAATTATTCTCTTTACCTTTGACGATTGATGGGCAAAGAATAACATTCAGATGCTGCAAACAATGAACTTTAGCTACAATTAGTTTTCATATGAACGTCATACATAAGTTAATTTTATCACTCGAAGTTAAATATGTCTTGAACATTGTCAAGGCAAAATATACAAATGAAGAATTATGCACATTCCATAACTTTTTTTATTGATCCAACGGGTCTTCTTTAAATAAATGTTCTCATGCAAAACTTATCTAAGTGAATGGCTCGGGATGGGTTCATAAGGACAATCCATGTGATATGTGTTTTGGGTAGGGGGGATTACGTTTCTTCCTCAAAACATTTTCCCCCAATTTTAATGACCATCAACCATTTTCATGTCACATATCCCATTGTATAAGAATAAATATCTTATCTTCACATTAATCAGATAGATCATCCTTTCAGAATCGCACGAGCTCAGTTTTAAAGATCCCTATACAAATACCTGCACACACAAACACTTATAACTATGTATATTTAAGATAACAGTTATCCATGAAAATGAAGTTTCTCATGATAAGGCCCATACTAAGATTTAAAGAGAATCAAGACAAAGAACATAATATGTTACATTTGTGCGGGGAGGGAACCATTTATTATGGAATTCAAAATAAATAGTCTCGTTGTATTTGAGGCTATGGCCTATTTCAGGTAAGTAAGTCACTCCCCGTCTCCCCCATTTTTAGCTTAAGGTGGAAGACTGGTCCCCCCGCATGACCTGAGTTTATGTGTTTGTTTTTTTATTTGCATTGAAGAATCTGTTGCCTTAGGAACCCTTAAAGTATTCATTTTCTGAAAGCTGAGAAGATTTTCAACATTTTGGAAAAAATAAACTCATGTTTGCATTTATTTGCGTTTTCATTTTATTTTAATTTTAACAAGAAAAAAAAAAGTTTATTCCAGCACATCTTAAGTAGATAAAGATTATATTTTTAAAGTAATCGATAATGAATATAATCATCAGAGGGTTAAAAATACGATTTTACAGATTATTTCATTTTGAAGCCGTTACAATTCATTTTTTACGTTTTTCTAAGTAAAATATTTAAAATTAACTTAAGGCGTAAAATAAAAAAAAAGTTTTATAATTGACACATTACATATATATGTCAAAAATGGCATTTTTCCGGACAAGCAATTGCTGTAGAAAATAACGCTCTAAATATAAAGTTGTCAGGTGAAATGACGTTTTGAGAAAATGCCTTAAAACTACATTCGAGGAGATCACTTGGTCTACAGACGTAACTAAGCACAACTACATTCTGACAGTCACAGACTTTAGTTCTTTTCAAACCATGCCACAATGTACAGAATTGGTTGACTATTTTGATTTAAAAACTAATCAAAACGATTAAATTGAGTCCTGTTACAACAGCGACCTGTCAAACACGTGCTCCGGCTACAGGATCGAAGCTTATTTTGGCCGTGTGCCAAGGTTAGCTGAGTACCAGAAAGCGGGGACCATGTACAATTGTTAGCCGGGCCTAATTGGATACCGTATGTATACACAAAGATCTACGAGAACAGGGGATATGGCCATTTTAAAGAAAACGAGGGTCGACTAAATAATCCTGGTTTACACCTTTTCAGGTGTTTGGGAGTTTACACTAGAAATTAATTTATAATGGTCATACATATACAAGTCAAATGTGAAGTCTTGACTTTTTGTTTTTTTTTAAGGTAAGCAGGGTGAAGACGGTTTGTAACATTCATTCAACATCATTCAACATATGCTGATTTTAGGAGCATTCGAAATTTTTGCGTCGTAGTTTTGTTTGCAATAATGTACGTAATATTGAGTTGTAGCGATGTTAACTGTATGAATATCATAGACGTTATGGTTAGAATCCGAAGAAGCTGATTATTTAACAAATTTTGTGAATTTTTGCAAGACTCATATTTAGATATAGACATGATGTCATATAATTATGTGTTTTAATATTATAAATCAAATAAATTAAATTAATAAATAAAATTAATAAAAAAATAAATTAATTAATAGATTAAACCCTGTTTCTAAACCTTATTTGCCTAACTTTCCCCTACTTTTTTCTTGCTCTGTAGCATGCAATTTCAAAATATAGTGAATTGCTTTTCTTATAAGAAGTAAATAATTATGAACAATTAAGGCACTATGTGGTGTTAAAACCAGTTTAAATCTGCCCACTACCATTGTTATAACTTTTATGGGTCCAGTCCTACTTTGTTCTGGGTAGTAGTGACAGTGGACAAGTTAAAATTCTTGTGCCTGATTAGTAAAGGAATATATATATATATATATATATATATATATATATATAAACGCAGGTGAATGAAGGACTATATGGCTCTATAGCTTATTCACTGTCTAAGCAACTCCTCGTTCTATATATATATATATATATATATATATATATATAAATATATAAATATATACTTATATTTATAAAAAGACAGAGAGAGAAAGAGAGAGATTTTTATTCTCTCCAGAAAATTAAGATCTATGTAAAATTGTTAATATAAATCTTCTCCAATACAACACGAAACCACATTATTGATCAATCCATAACAAATAAATATTGTGCTTAGTGCATACCAATGATCAGGCATGTTGATGTTACGAACTAGGATTCAATGAAATCAATGATTTATTACCCATTATATAAATATTCTTTAAAATAATCATGAATAATTACATTATGCAACCTGTGACTTAAAGCGTTTAAGCAAACTGCAAGTTAATGCACTTTTTAATAGATATATTGTATGTAGACGTATAGTGAAATGTTATTGACCGAAATTTCTACAAAATGTATCCTTTCACACGCAGGAACATGCTCTTATAGAGTCTGCTTCTTCATTGTCGTACACTATAATAGCATATATACATATACTATATATCCACTAAAATGTGGATGAAGTGAAGAAAAATTTTAAAAGTTTCATAATATGCTGTGTGTAAAGATTCCTCTGCGGCATTCCAAAACCACCTGTGGCACTGAATAAAATGAAAATTAATGTATACATTATTTAATTAAATAATGTATATGATCCTTTGGCAGGCGGGACGTTGTCAAATATTGCTTCTCTATTTTATTATTGTTCTACTTGCATCAAATTCGATGCACTTTGCCTTTTGAGGTTTATTTTCATATTTAATTCAAGGATACACTCGCTTCTGCTTGGTATTTGATGCAATATATTTACTGTTAAAGGATATTATCAGCAGACACCACGTGTACATCAGTACCTTAACTGAATTTTTTTCTGATTATTCCATGCTTTTATAGTGTAGACAGGAGCAATCCGATTGTCGGAACAAACACCCTGGAAGGATGTATTATTTTTACCTAGGCCAGAGTTTCGTGACAGTTTGTCATCTGATGACTTAATTAACATGTTAGTTTTCGCAGTGATAGTGGTAATGAATAGATGAATTTAATAGTGACATTATAAGGGATAATTTTTCAAAACATTTTTACTGAGAAATGTTAAACGTTCACTTGTTCCAGAGTTTTAGACCTTTTGACTCATTGCAATACTAATTTGTATATCGATAATTGTAATATGTAAGGGACTTAAGTATTAACAAATTCAAAAGGTCATGTATTGTTCTTTAATTTGTATATCCATATATATATATATATATATATATATATATATATATATATATTGTCGTTACTTAAAAGATAAATTATGAAAATGTATCATTATTGTGCCCTTCTTGTTAAAAACAGAATATGTTAATTGCAGTACGTTTTAATAAAATCTAAACTATGCTTGGCCTGCGGTTTGGGTAACCGAGCTTAATCTGTTTGAAAAGGGCCCTATCATATATTTTGCAAATGCATTTGTGAATATAAAAAAGTATGTACCATGCTGATGAGTATATCACACTAGCTCATTTGACGATGCACATGTCCCATAGATGATATAATTTACATAAAGTCTTTGTATAATTTTGAATGGTACAGACTTTCAATATTGGAAACATTGATATCTTCTATAATAGAGATGAAAGATATATTTAATTAAGTTCAACAGCCAAAATAAAATTCTTATTAATGGATACAATGCTTCATGTACTGCAAACCCGTTAACACTGGCACCTGAAATGAACAACCGGGGTAAACTGGTTCACTACTCAAAACACCAGTGTAATTTTTCTGTAAACCAAATATTTTTTTTGTATACCTATAATTTGGTTACGAGTGTCTAGTTAGTCTGATTTTTTTCCACAATGCAACACAATCCCCAAAACGGAGAGCAGTTTCAGGCTTGCGTCTTGTAATGCTAGACGTATAAGTCCTATGACATAACATAATATCGAATGCCGTCAAGCTCCTGATCATTCCTACCTAATAATTCCCTACTGCGAAAATTATGAATTTGTGCAGCCTCATGTTAGGTGTAATCAATTATATTTTTAAAAATGATTACCAGTTATCTGGAATTTGTTCTCCTCAAATCACGAGCGTGCGTTTGTTATGTAGGCCTCTTATGTAAAACTTACATGTTTGTGTATACTAGTATATAATGAATAGTGTTAGTCTGATTTATTTCACGTTTCAACACAATCCGATAAAACTAACAAAATATGTGTCCTGTTGTGACTAGTTTACTAATAGGCCTCATAACACGAAAGAAATTCGCGTCATGCGGCATCTAATTATTTTCACTTTAACCTTAACTATTGCTCAATTATTATTTTGTCAAGTCTCGTTTTAGGTTTGATCAATAATAAGATTTTTTTTATTTTATAATAGTCGAAAGTTTGTATAGGCTGACAGTATAAGCCTCTGCGATTAGATCAAGGTCTTATTATTGTTGTTTTCTTATTTAAGAACCGTTTCTGTTGTTTATCTACTAGGTTATATAATAATAATTATATATTAATTTAAGATTTTTATCGCTAAACCTATTATTCTCCAGAGTTACGTATGATAAATTAAACGGTCACGGCAGTTACATAATTAAACAGAACAAAAACAATGGGATTTTGGTTTAATTATAGGCAATACAGTAAAAATAAATGACGAATAACTGACGTGGACAAGTGTTCAGTTTTTTTATAAATCAATTACGTCATCACCTGACATCAGCCTCTGATGGTGCCGCCGTGCGGTGTCATTGCATGGCTTATATTCCTAAGGATAATTCTTTTATTCCAAATTGCTACCTTCCATGTGATAAGCTATCATTTTCCTAAACAGGGTACCTCTTCATGCTAATCAAGTGGGCCAATGATAAGAAATCGTAACAGATCTTTTTTCATCTTTTAGAAGAATTAAATGATTTTAGGAGACTCTTAACAATAAGTATTCATATAATTTGATGATATCAGTATCTTATTAAGTAAGATTAAAAGTCTAAAAAATGTCGTTTACTTAATAAACTTTAGTTTATATAAATATATGGTGGCAAATATTGATAATATAGAAATTTTGTTCCAACGTTTATGTAGATCCTAAAACTGGCAAATATCCATATGGTGTAAACATTAGTGATTAATTGCGTTCTTAATTCATAGTTTGATAAACTTTAGTCATTACTAAGTCATGAAAACTTAAAATAGATAGCAGTATTGTATGCTTGCACAAAGTCCAATGGAACGTCTTTATCGCAAGTGAGATGTACCTGAATTTTAGTTCAAACGTTCTTATCATTTCGAAGAATGTTTTGCCCATTCCAGACCTTTGCTTCTACCTGTTTTGAATAAGTGGCGTTTTATAACAAAATAACAGCGGACACACACTGCAAGCGGGACAATAAAATTACGAGAGGACCATTATTACTCGTAAAAAGTATTACTTGCATACAAAACCGGTTAAGCAAACCTGAACAGACCTCACGAATCCACGCAGTAGTAAAAACTATTTTGCTTATCTAGCTGTAATCTAATACTTTTAACAAAGCGCTACGTCTACCACTTCTTTCACATATCTTGCAGAATTTAGGTTACAGTAACTCGGAATAGATAGATCGCAGTAAATTAATCAAAGTGTATAGGGATATTTTAAAGAACTATATGGATGTCAATTTAGAAATTTCTGGGTGCAACAGTAAAATTTTGTGCCCTGTATTATTATCTGGGTGGTTAAAATCATGGTTATGGCCAGAAGTTTGCAGAATATTAATTATGACCTAATTTTAGGTTTTCGAGGGGATTTGCCCATAACCTGCCCAGATGTACAGTTATAAGTGTCTAGGTTAACGATTTCAGTTTGTGCTATATTAACGGCTGGACTCCATCATTTGAAGGTCTTGTTAGAGGCAAAAAATAGTTAAAATACAGGTGGCTTCGCCAGTCTTCCGGAATAGATAAAACAATTCATGATCAATGTGCATAGACAAAACCATGGCAATCATTGCATTATAGTTTAGATGTTTAATTATTGGGGGGGGGGGGGGGGCACTTCGGAGCCCACAGCCCAAAGCTCGGAGGATATGGGTCGAACTGACCTAATTTCTGGTTTCCAATTAAATTTCGAGAGGTTAAGCTCTCGCTCTCTCCGCTGGCGACCCGATTTTCGTCCTCTGAATGGTCATGAGAGTGGGTTGTTATTTCCAAGGCCGGTGGTTTTCTCCGAGTTCTTCGGTGTCCTCCACCCCTACAGACTACCGAACACCATTATCTTACTATTGGTTGATTAGATAATATTTTGAACAATCCGTGTATAATAAAAAAAGTTTATATTATGGACCTCAACGGGTTTTCAGTTTGAAGTTTCCAGCGGTTAAAATTAGAGCCCTGTTAACTAACGACCGAAAGGGCCGGCAGGATTAAGATGGACAAAGTGTGATTGCTAAGGCTCACATGACGTACAGTTAGTTTAGCTTAAAATGTATTAAACCATTTATATTAAATATAATTCATAACATTCCAAAGTCAGTTTAAATATATATTGATCTTTATGATTGATCCTATGTCCACAGGTACTTAAAATGGATTGCATCATGTGTTCAAGTTTGTTAAATGAAACACCTTATCACATAATAAGCTGTTTTTGATAAGACCCTGGAACTCTTGAATTCCTTACATATAGGTCAATATCTACAGTTTTTACATCCTGCTAATTGAAACACATAATCCAAATTAATAAAGAAGGAAAATAGTACATTGGAATAACTGACAGTGTGACATGCATCTTAACCAACAGACTTAAACCACCAACAACGAATATAATAATAAGAATTAGAAATTTGTATGTTCCTCTTACTCGGATCTAATGCCAGAGTACAAGTGTGCTTTTTTTTTGTTTAAAGATATTTCATAATTTATTAACAAGTTAGCTCAGCTGTCAATACAGGAGGTATAGCGTAAATAAATATTAAAACTCCATGGAGGTGGTGGTTTCATTTCTTATATAAAATCAACAGAATAGAATCCGATGTGCCCACGCTTAATTTCCCTATATATTAATAACAGACGTACGTGTGAGAGTATCACGCGCAGTGCAATGGGCAATCACTACTATTATAAGACGAATTAACATAAATTGACTTATGCGAAGGTAAAATGGTTGTTTTGAAAGAGTTTTGAAAAAAAATAATTTCTTTTAACGACGGTGATTACTATTTTGCAGCCGTTTGATTATCACACCCTTCTGATATGTTGCTAGAAACTGAAGGTCTAGATTTTGTGCATTGCACTCTCGAGTAAAAAACAAAAGAATAATAATGGTTTTAACTCCACTGCGAATAGGAGATGTATAGCAAAGAATCAAATTTGGCATATTCAAAACCATAAATGTTGAAAGTTACCAACATATTTGTATATACTCATATTGATAATAAAAAGGACGAGTGTTCTGTTTCGAAAAATTTGCATTATAAAGGTATATACCTTGTTCAAACACCCTTCTCTACCTTTTTTGGCGATATTTCTTTTTTTTCAAATCTAGTTGGTTCATCACTACAAATTAGCTGTTATTTCCGGGGGGAAACGTTACCATTGAAATAAGAATGATTTATATATTTCCGTTGCGATGCCATGCCAGGTTTTATCCCTCTAAAGAGCTCCAAAGATGATGGCGTCAGCTCAAGTTGCCCTATCTGTATATCCATGTAATGCAGGAAAGAAATATCTGTGACCTAACAAAAGTGTGACGTACAAAAGCCACTGTGACGTCATCATTATGAATATTCCAATGCATACGTTTTAAGATCGTCAGCTTAGGTCGTCAATGATAAGTCGCAAAACCGTGAATCTGTCTGTCGTATTTCTTTTTTCTGAATTAATCATATACAATCCATACACTCGAGAGTATTATTTTGCTGTAAGAAATGTTTGTTTTTTTAATCCTCTGTTTAGCCTTTAGGTAACTACAATTAAGCTTCAGTGCATTTTTTAAATATTTAAAACAACAGGTGGACAGGGTAGTAGAGTGAGTATAGAAACCCACCTGTTTGTTTTTCTTCCAATCGAATACTGTGGTGACCTGTTGGAGAATGTGGGATTCGCGTACTGTGTCAACCTTCTCGTACAACCTTGACACTGCCTATAATTTATCTATCTTGTCTTAAGATAAATAAAATTTGTGTATACAAATAATCAAGTTTAATCAGCGATTAATCACAGGAGGAGGTTAGGATGCATGAGGCCAAGACAGGCTGTTAGATTTTTTATTAGATGCGAGAAGTAACTACCATATTACTGGACAGGTGTTAAACTCTCGTTTATATTGGGGATGCTGTCATGTGCTATGAATATGACAACCTTCTTCACCCAGCATTTTAGTAAACCATCATATGGATAAGGTCCTCGAGTTAACCCAAAGTATTGTTTTAAAAAAGTAAAGTTCAAAAGCTGAAATATCAATATTCCGAACACCGTTAGTGGATAAATTTAAGAATTTACCAAGCATGATACGATCTTATCCTTAGTGTCATTGAATGTTATTTGATATGGAAGCTGGCTTAGTTTCCCTATAAAATAATCGTTATGTGCAGTGAAACGATAAATTCATGTTGCAATCCTCAAAATATAAAACATAGCACTACGAGGCCATTAATGGATCCTTATACATACATTACATTATAGTCGTGCTGAAAACCGCAGCAATATAAATGATGAGAGTGACATTAAACGAGATCTTTTAAATAGGTTAATGCCTTGTTGCCTTGAACTGCCTTGCGCCTGGCGGAGTGCGATGACTCATGGTTTCGATCAGAGTCCCAGATAATTGTATTTGTTAGGTCATGGATTTTAGTACATTGTACATTGAGTCTTAACTTTGTCAGTTTTTCTTAATGTATATTACATTCATAGAAAACTGTAGAAAGGGTTCCCTGTGTCTCTTTTTATTTCAGCTGACCACTTTTATACATTTCACTATTAGTGAATGACTACGCTTTCATACCCATTCTTCCATATTACCCAGATTAGACGTGAAAGCTTATTTGATAAGAAGCGAGTTTCCTGCGGCGAACCTCAGTCCTGGTGTCATGGTAGCACGCATTAATTTAGTTCACAGATTAGGCACATGGTTCACATATGAGATTCACCATATTTTTAAAGGAACACAAATTACCAGTCTGGTCCTTACACTGGACCTCTAATATGCAGTCACTTTGGTTACATAGGATATCGTTCCAAAATACAGTTTCTGTACATAAATTTATGAATACAAAAACACAGGTATAACATTTACCTATAGTTTAACTCTGGTAAGCTCACATTACATCAAGGAAATTACTGGATATCACCGACCTGGTATTTCTTTCCTTATTAAAATACACTAATTGACCAGCGCGACCACTATAGGGAGCAAGCCCTGTGTTGTCTCGTCCTAAGACGCATACTTTTGATTCGTTCTTTTTGTTTCACAATACGGAGTAGGCTAAAGTAATGGAAGCAACACTCCCTGGAGATTTCATGTTTCCCTGTTGTTTAATGGGGTACCTTTAAACAAGATTTTTGGTATTTACGGTAATTATCGCTTTTTCGGCTCAGCGCTATCTGTAATTCAAACGTGGAGCGAATTGGAAGTTTAAGATTTCTGTCTTTCGCTTATATGTGAACTTTACTTATATTCCAGCTCAAAGTAGTGTACTTTATGTATTCTCGTTGGCAATCCAGTCAAATGTACAAGAATATACAAAGGAATTATCCAGTTTTCATGCTTAACTCAAACTTTATCTGCTTCACTCAATGAACACAAGATGGCGCTGATATGCAATAGCGGTTAACCTATTTAATGATTAAGACAAAATGCTGAAGTACCCTATTTTGTAATGAACAGCTGAATAACCAAGGAAGATCATTAACATTTATTGATGAGTTAGCAGTTCCATATAGACGTAACCTCCAATGATAGAATCAAATGACAAAAGGTCACGGAGCCATATTGACATTTCTTATACAATATTAAATATCTCTAACTGTTATCAAAATTTCTTTTCCTCGCTTAATCAGCCAGTTCATGTGATTGTATTGATTTCCTTTTTTAATATGCTGTCATCGCATTGGTTTTCACTTAATCGTTTATTACAGATGGCTGAAAGGTTTCCTCCTTAATATCCATTTTCAAAAATTGTTATGGTTCTTGGTGTGATTAAACATAGGCCATGTGTCTGTTTACCATAACAAGGCCGCCTGACCGAAGGTCCGATTCTGCTCATGCCACACAGATCCCTAAAAAAGGACTAGTCTGAACTTGTCTATACATGGACTTTCATATCCTCTGATATATTTCCTGGATGGACATAACAGTCAATTGGCCGAAAGTAGAACTGTATGGGAGCCTCTGCTGAACTTACGGAGTATAAGACCGTGTATTGCCCGCAACACGCATTGTTGCAACAAGGTGGATCATGTAAAACATTGTTTGGGCAAGTCAGTCATGGCAACTCTTGATTGACAGGTGTTGTGGCCCACGCGCTGTGTTTATGTTGACCCCTGTCAACCATTATTAACGCTTTTAACGGTTTCATGACAATATTTTGCCGATACCAATTTATTTAAAATTGACGCCTCTGTTTGTTGTGTTAATTCAACATGCCTAATAGGTGATTAGGCCCCTATAAACTGTGTATATGCATTTTTGAAAAAAAAAAATAATTCCGGTAAAAATAACCTGTTATTTCGATCAGTTTGCTACGATGCCAAACATAATATTACTGTTATCAGGACTGTTATGCGGTGGATATAAGTGTGGGCGATGCACTACCAGTCATTATTTTTTTTTAACATGTAACAGGCACCACGATCGCACAATATCCTAGAATTAGTAAAGTAAGGTAAGAAATAAAGTAAGGTTTTCCAAGTTTTCAAAACCCATAAGAAAGTCTACACTCCTCGGGCGCCTTTTATATACTACAGTCGTTCTGTATCACTATCGCTTTTACCACTGCACTGTACAGCAATAATCTCTGGTTTTTGCCAGAAGGGCTTGCACCGGGTTAAGAATTGTAATCAGATGAGTGACAGGATGGTATTTTATTGTGCATCCAACTCCGTTTCAAACCCGCGAAAGAGAGCTCTCATCGGTCTGATGCACAATGCGATACTATGCTGTCGTCGGTCGTATTACAATTCTTGGCTCTGTGCCAACCCTGGTGTCGAAACCCGGAAAAAGTCCTATGCAAAGCAGCGGTTGAATTTAAGGAGACCTGGAACAACTGCAGTGCATAACCGCTGGGGAAGCTGAGGTGTGTAGTAGAAGACGAATAAAAGCATTTAGACAAAAAAAAGTTTAGTTCTCAGGCACTCTTTTTTTTTAGAAACCAGTGCGCGCGGGCGATATTTTTCGATGAAAATGTCATATAATCAGGGAAAAAGCATGAAAATAACAAAATTGTTATGCTGAACAGGCAAAAGCCTACATAACAAAGTAAATCTTATCAAAATTGTATTATTTTATCTTATTTAAAGATGAAATTCAAAATCAAAATTTTTGATGCGGGAGATTAAAATTGACGCCGGCAGTGCCTGAGAACCATACCTTTAATTTTCTTTTTGCCTTAGTGTGTTTGTTACACTTGTCGCAGCATATACACCTGCAAAAACACTGATTCTGTTCCGTCCAGCACTTGCTGACGAAAAAAAAAAAAGATGAAAAACGGGCCATGCGGGATGTGATAAAAATCCTAGCTAAAATACATTTACACCAGTTGCTGTACCCTTTTTATTGTTTGGATGGTCAAAAAACCAGAGGTTACCAAAAACTTAAGCCCCGGCTTTCGTGATATCTTAAATGTCTACAGGAGCTGGAGTTGCAAATCGTCGTTCTGGCTGAACGCTAGTTACATTTTTGGTCAAATAATACAGAAAACTGGAGGTGTAGCAAGAGCCCGTTTCTTCCCCTTTTTATTTCCCAAAAAATTGAACATGGAAGATAACTTTTCACTTATGTATTTAGTAATATTATTTTAATAAAAATACCTGTATTAATATTGTATTCGATAACCATCAAGCAATATCAATTTAAGATTTAACCAAGATCTGGAAAAAAAGGCGCAACAATAATAACACGTTATACCTACCTTCCCTTTCCTTTCATTACTAAATATAAATAGATTGATACAATTATGTTAATAATTCTATAACTTAAACAATGCTTTAAAATGGATTTGGTTCTTTGCTTAAATTTGGTTAAAATGTAAACCACCGTATGCCAGGAACATATCTCACTAAATCAACGGTGGTATATAATACTGAAAACTGCATGACAATAACTGAAACATTCATGCAAAGACAGGCTCCTTCGAAAAATACCGTTTATATTTCTTTGTTCATATTTCCTCTTGCATAAATACAGACCGTCCTGTCAGTGACCACTATCTGCGTTATCTGAAACTGAAAGGTTGTCCGCTTGTGTTATGTTCATTTCAAAGTCCGGATCCCTGGCATCCACGGACTCACGCAGGGCATCTCTAATTAAGTCAGCCTGTGCTGCTTCGTCAGACGAGGGCGCGTCCCCAGTAACGTCACCAATAACCACGCCTGAATCTATCCCGTGCGTTATCTTACCAAGCTGTTTGCATCTTATCTCTTTATCTTTACTGTGTTTCCAGTCTTTATATGCAATCTGGAAAGCTCTTGACATGAGTATGGCGAGGATTTTGGTTTTATCACGACTTGAACATATTACAGCATGGCACTCGTACCCTTCTCTACCGGGGTTTTTGTAAATCCATGAAAACACTCGCTCGTGGTTGGGCACCTCACTGCTAAAATGTGATATGTTGTGAATGTCGAAAACGTGAATGTTTTTACCGTTACTGTCACTTAGATGGAGGCCGTTTGGATTAATCAAGATATCATATTTTGTCATTCTCCTTTCGTCTACAGAGTTGTCCCATAGCCTTTGAAACGGAAGTGACGCACACCCGGTCCCTTTTGGCGTGTATGTCTCTATCTTGCCCACATAGCGTACTCCAAACTGTGGGTCGCCGGGGGTTACATCCATTTTCTTCTTCGCAAACATGCTGATTCAAAAGTGCCTAACAGAAAGAAAGAATGACAATAAATTGTTTGTACATCATATACTCAAAAATTAGTGAGATCATTAGCGGATCCAGGGGGAGAGCCCAGGGGGTCAGGAACCCCCCCCCCCCTCTTTTCAGCCGCTGAAACCTTTTTTAAAGGGTTTCTGGTCATTTTTCCCGGCTTGGCCCCCCCCTCTTTTCCAGACCTATGGACCTTATTTTAGGCTTTGTAGTTTGTTCTCTCGAGTTTGACCCTTCCTTTTCCTAAATCCTGGATCCGCCCCTGGAGATACCGAGTTATTTCTTTTTTAAACTTTTATTCTTACTACAATAGTTAATTTGACAGCATAATGCGTTTAATCTCTTAGAGTACCAGAAAACAATATTTCTCAAGAGTCAGTGGATTCGTGATCTTATTTTTTTTTACTCACACGCGTCATTGTGGTAACTTATTGTTGTACTTGCCTAATATGCCTACGTCGATTGTATGATTAAATATAAGTAGGTCTATATGATATCGCATTAGTATAAACACCAGATTATTTCTCACTGACATTGATATAGATATGAAAGAAAACATCATATTTGAAAGTGCCTTTCTCTAATTAAACCTAACCATAAAGTCGAAGCGCCAATCAGATCGACACCTCAAATGTTATAATACATATTAATCTTCAAACAGTTTTGTTAACAAAACTTATATTTTATCAAAATATATTTTAAAATGTCGTTGACAGGTCAACTTACATGCGTTCCTGTGCATTATTATCAGGTCATGTTTCATCGTTCAGTGTTCAGTTTTAAATACTCCTAAAGTCAATTCTATGAGAAGACTTTCGTGGGGCATCGATACCACGTGTTGAAACCATAGTAACGGGGGGAGAGATCCATTTGTGGCAGAATGGTATTAAGTATGACTGTGTGGGGTCACATTATGTGTAGCCAACCGTGACCCAACAAGATAGCGGGTCATTTGCATAAACAAAAATCACTTGCTAATAACCATCTGCCACTCTCTGAACCATAAAGGGGTGTATCGAAGCGTGGTCGGTATTGACCCCAAGTCAAGTGGTGCTAATATTAAAGAAAACGTAAATATTAGAGTGGTGGTTAGGATCACGGGGTGGGGAGGGGGGTTAGCAAGAAATTCTGTCAATGGGGCGGAGGGGCAGGGGTATACAGGGCGTACAGAAATAAATTAACACCCTTGAAGAAGCATTTTCTGTATAAAATAATCAGAATTATGTAGTATCCTACTTGTACAGTAAATCAAATACTTTTCCCAGGATTGTACGCAGTTAATTGCGTAAGGGTGTCAGTAAGCTTCTTTGGATTTTAACAGGTTTCATATAAATAATGTACGACGTGACTGGTCGAATTCGGATGCCTGGTTATTTACTTTCATTTAAAACAATCTAGATTTGACAGACTGATTATTTCCGTCCATATATATTTACAAGTATGTTTTAAAGACAATATGAATATATCCGTTCGGGTCTGAGAGAGCTCATATATTCATGGCGCTAACAGTACACCACTAATCATTTCAAAACAGGTATGCAGCAGACTTGCCGTAGATGTAAACGGTGGCAGTGGCCCCAGGTGTTCCCAGAAGCACCACTGATGGCATTTCAAGGAGACATTGCCACGGGCGGCCGACATGACGATGTTTGTCTATGATTGATTGGGACCGTTATAGTCGCCCATTACGTGCTTGTCCTACCTGGCCTTAATGCGTTATTGACACGGGTCTACAGTCAACATGGCGGGGGCCGTGTGTTTAACCGCGTCTACGTACTGTTCGATAGCCGCATCAGATGTGAAGATTTGTGCACACAGCCCCTGACAGACCACCTGGACGTCTGTGTTGGAATTTTACAGAACGGAACCTTAGCCTATGTTTTCGATCACTATGATAAATATGTGAATTTCATAATATTCAAATGAAAGTGAAGCCCGAAAACATGTTGCATGTTTCAAATAAAATACCACCTGAAATTAAAATGTACCCACGTATCTCTCTCTCACTCTCTCCCTCTATATATATGTGTGTGTGTTTGTGTGTGTGCACAGTAAAACCTCGACTGAGTGAGGTGTTATATAAAGAGCAATATAGAATCGGTACCGGGAACAATACACACACACACACACACAAACATATATATATAGAGAGAGTGAGAGGGATTATTAAATTAAGTATTTGTTTAACCTATACACGAATGTCAAATTTGATAGTAAATATACATTTATGAGAAATCTAAGGAATCACGAACGTAATATATCACGATCAGCAAATTAATATATATGTAATAAAGTTTTGCAAGAAGTACACTGCATGCAATTTAACGGCAGCCTAGACAAAATGACTCACTTTTTGCAGGACATAGAGTACATGTTTGGTCCTAGTAACGGCACCGCAGTGACGTCACCATTGTGTCCATGGCCAGTCCTTACTGTGACCCAGTCTCAGAAATGGAGACCACGTATAGTATACCTGCGGTCAGCTGCGGGCGTTCTGCAGTACGGGTGTCAGGCAGTGACGTAGCAACCGAGCACACACCAAACTTGCATGCCTCAACGAACACATTTATCTTTGGGACCAGCCTAGCGTCCTTCCGGCACTTTAATGTAGCTACTGTCGCAGGTTTCCAGTCAATATTCCTGTCTGGTAAACTCCTGGAAAAAAAATACATTTATATTTAATTCTCTATGCACAAACCAACAGCTAGCGGTATGAATTGCTAATTCCTGAGTGTCACATTATTTTGGCTCAGTGCCGTATCATCAATACGTATCGGCTATCATCATGTGTATTGCTATATATATACATTTTCCTAAGGGGGGGATTTGCCACCTATGTTTGATTTAATTTTCAAGATAAAAATCAGGGTCGCTTTAAGGACAAAATGTTGTTTAAGCAAACCCCAAGAACCCAATTACGGGAGAGCCAAAAAAGGTTTTGGTTGGTTACAAACAACCCCGTTTTTTGTTACAGTGAACCAGTGCAGCAGCACTTTACAGAGGATCATAACGGCAGGGTGTCTGACCACACAAGTGTCACACCATGAGGGCAGGATATATGACTACAACTGTGTCACACAATGAGGACTAGATATATGACCACACCTGTGACACACCATGAGGACAGGATATATGACCACATCTGTGTCAAGCCATAAGGGCAGGATATATGACCACACCTGTGTCACATCATGAGGGCTGGATATATGTTAACACCTGTGTCACACCATGAGGACAGGATATATGACCACATCTGTGTCACACCATAAGGGAGGGATATATGACAACACCTGTGTCACACCATGAGGGCTGGTTATATGACTACTGTTACGGGCGACATAAAAGCAGACCGCAGTGTTTCGCTAGTGAAGATGGCTTTGCTAGCTAAGGCGTTGGTGCGCCGGACTTGTGCACCAGCCACATGAGTTCGAATCCCGGATCGGTGGCGGTGTATGTATATACGATCACTTACACTTAAAAAGACGCATAACAAATTATAACGAACAGCGACAGTATTACTCGAAACTAAGTTTCATTATGAGATGGTCATTGAAATCTGACGTACTTTTATTTTACAAATCGGTTAAAAAAAGGATAATCAATGAGAGAACAAGGCCAGGGCCATCAAATAAACCTGAAATTTATCAAAACAGCACCTTTCCAACCATTCAAAAAGGCATGTAATTAAAAATTACAAAATTAAATTAAGTTAAAAATTAGAGAGCAGTCAGTTTTATCCACCATTTCAACCTTACGGTTGGCCAATATAAAAAAAAACAATATTTACTCTTGGAGAAAACATCAGCAATGATCCAATACCACGGAGCAGTGGGAGTGTGCGTGTGTGTGTAGGTGCGTGTGTGTGTTTTTGGAAGGGGGGTCAACACTCTATAACGTCCATTCATTTAAAGGTGGCTATTCGATATCTGACAGCTATTAACTTAAGGTATTCCCTTGAATCTTTTATAAAAAAATAGGCCAGAAAACGCCGATAACACGACAACTAGGCTATATGCTTTGTTTACACCCAGGTGTTTATAACATGCATAGGGCACCGCCAAAAGAATCCAAACACACTGGCAAGGACATTTTGCGGCACGTCAGACGAACCGTAGTTTTGTAAAGAGCGTTTGTTTTGCACCTACTGCTTCCGTACATATTCAACTGACCGTCTTAGCTTAAATGAGTTTTGTGTTTGTCAACATTATAGTGCATGCACCGTGTGTACTAACAGCTTGTTGGTAAACAAGCTCATACAACCGCCACAGAAGCATTGTAAGGACGTTTGGTGACAGGAATTACCTACATTTCATTAATATGTTTGCATAGTTAACAAGACATCACATACATCTACAGTAAAGGTAGGTGAGCAAATGGCTTTAAACTCTCCCGCCCAAATTGATTGATGGATTTAGCTATCTTAAACCTTTCATTTATCCGTGAACCGGATACAATACGCCAAATACACAACAGCGCACATGCTTAATTATGTTTGCAACCACCGGGGCTGCACAAATATCAATTCTACTGCACAACACTTGAATGAATGCATGTGTACACTTACATGTATCTCACCTTTTTTACCGGAATCCTTATGGTAACCAGGTCTCAGGTACTCATCTCATGTTATCGTCTGCTCCAGTACCCGCTGAATACTAATCCCACTATCTACACTCGCATTGTATTTCTCTGTTACAGCTGTTCAAATCATCCATTGTCTTTGGGTCGCATGGCCACATTGTATGAATACAACATAAAATAAACCTACCTGCATGCAACGTGACAGGTTTACATAGTCTGTGCATATATACGGCATATGGGCTAAGCTTTACTATTGGCCTTGGTGCCGCTCAATAACTGTTCATTATATCTGAATAATGGCATATCGGTTTGTACGCCTCGCTGCCATCACCAGATCAATATATCGGCGTTTTGTTTTGTCTCCGGATGTTGGAGCCCTGATCGACCGTGTGTAGGGCCCACGGGGACCGTGCTTGCGTGAATGTCAACTAGTGTTGACACGTTTTGATTCATGTATGCACGATTTTTTTTCTAAATGGGAGCTCACTGATGCAATATTTACGGGTGCTTGTTTAGGTATCCAATTCGGGTGTCATTTGAACAATATTACATGTTAAGCAAATGAAAGTATTCGGTACAGTGGCGTATCAATGTTACCTGAAAGCCAGGAAGTCGTGAGAGTCAGGTGAAAACAAACACCTGTCGGCAATGATTAACACTGAGTCATCGAGTCGAGTTTTTTTTAAACAAAGATGCATCATTAGCTTCAATAATGAAAGAATGACAATGTAAAAGGTCCCAGAGATTTATTTTGTTATAGTAAGAAAAGTTCGTACAGTTCTGTCATCCTTAATAAAAAATATTTCAGGAGCGCGGAAAAAAAGCGTATTTATAAAAACTTCATGCTAACAGCTCAGTGTTATGAAACGTAATTTCGGGGAACTGGTCGGGATCATTTCTCTTTAGAGCTTTGCACCTTAGAACAGTTTTACTGTGAAAGAGATTTTTCTGTATTTATTTTTGTTATTATATCCACGTTTGAGCAACCTTAAACATATTAACACATACGAAATTTTATTTCTTATTCAGATTTTGTTTCACGCTGTTAATGTTAATCTTTATACTAGTTTTGAATTTATGCAAGGAGGGCATTGTAAATTTGCAATGCAAAAAAAAAAAAAAAAATCCAGACACTGAAGTTAAACTTTTTGTTGCAAGTCTTGAAACGGTTGTTCAGCTGTAGCTGAATAAGACATCCTGCGACATCTACCAGCTGGTAAAGAAATCAGAAGTGATAGCCTTTGTCAACTAGACCCGTCTCTCATTGCAATCACTTTGGATAGAGGTTGCACTGGTTTCTCGTACCACTGACATTAGACTGGAGGTTCAACCCGTATTCCAAATTCCACTGTTTTATCAAATAACACATACGACATATTGGTTATAGCCGAATGAAATGTAATGCAAGCCGTGAGGTTTGCGAGGTCTATTTTACCATGATCGAGAAATCACGGTTTGCATTACATTTACTCGGGCTATATCTGATTAATTTGTCCCACATGCGCCACCTCCTGGTCGAAGGTCGCGTGTCACTTTTTTTTGTCAAGCACCGCGTATTCTATCTCAGAATGTAAAACTTGATTTTAAGCTCAGCTGACTGTAAATCATCTGAGCTTTAGCAATCACTCTTTGTCCGTCGTCCGTCTGTCTGTCTGTCCGTCCATCCGTTAACCAGGCACAAATCGTAACCGCTGGACCTGGAATCTTCTAACTTTACATCCAGAGAGGTCCATGAAAAGTCTCCATGGAAACCGGGAATTAGGTCTCTGTTACCCATATTCTTCAAGCTATAGGGCTCTGAAGTACCCCCCCCCCCAGAATAATGAAAAAATTGACACAAAAGCTCATGTATCTGAACAACTAATGTATTGATCATCATGATTCTGTGCACAAATATTAATCATGGAGTGTTTCATTAGTTTCTGCAGACTGGTGGCGCCACCTATATTTTTTCGATTTTTTACGATTTTTTTCTCTCTATTTTTAAGACCTTAAAAGATGTGGTCATCTGTTAACAGGGCACAAATCGTAACCGCTTGACCTGAAATCTTCTAGCTTTTCATCCAGAGAGGTCCATGAAAAGTCTCCATGGAAAACTGGAATTAGGTCTCTGTTACCCATATTCTTTAAGCGATGGGGCTCTGAAGTATCCCCCCCCCCCCCCGAATAATGAAAAATTTGATACAAAAGCTCAAGTATCTTAACAACTAATACATTGATTACCATGATTCTTTGCATGGATATTTGTCATGGAATGTTTCATTAGTTTCTGCAGACTGATGGCACCACCTGTATTTTTTTTTACTATTTTTTCTCTGTTTTTAGCCAAAGCAGGGCACAGATCATAACCATTGAACCTGGATTCTTCTTACTTTAAATCCAGGGAGGTCCATGAGAAGTCTCCTTAGAAATGTGAAATTAGGTCTCTGTAACCCATATTTTTTTAGCTATGGTGCTTCTAAACACCCCTCTTTGATACCAAAGTAGGGCACAAATCATTTATAACCATTTGGCCCAGAAATTTCTCACTTGACATCCGGAGAGTTCCTCAAAAGTTCTTCCCAGAAACTGAAATTCGGTTCACTGTGACCTATATTCCCAGAGTTTTGGGGTATGTTTTAGCACCCCAGAAATAATGCAAAAAAAAAAAAAACACACAAACTGCCAGATTACTCAGGAAAGGCTGGACATTATCTTAATTAGTTGCCTGTGCAAGGACATATTGTCAACATGTCAGTTGGCTGAGCGTCATGACCCATGGGTCACTTGATTTTGTTTGCTCTTGATCCAGGAGGCATAGTTACTATGCTATTAATAATAAACTAGTTCTTTGCCTTATTTGAAAAGTCGCATGTAACCTTACTTACGTGGTAATTTTTGGCATTACCCTTGGATGCAAGCAGATGTAAACATACCTTTAGAACATAGGAAAGTAGGCCGCATGAGGGACAATAAATATAAATATGAATATATATATATATATATAACGGGTCTGTCTTAAACTCGTCTGGTTCTTTCCTGTGTTCTCCCTCAGGGAGTTGCTTTATATTTTTTTTTGCTCAATCCAGACCATAGTTCCCCCTTAAGATTTGGTCGTTTTACATAACAAAAGAGCAGGTAATAGCGGGAATTCTTGCCGTGGAGACGGCATTCCGCTCATACTGTTGGTTGTGGCAGCACGCCATATCTCTATTTTGTCTATCTTGTAGGTGAGTTACCACTTTTCATATTGTTAAAGGTTTCTTATTTTATTACCACCTTTATAACTCTCGTCTCTAAATAGTCTCTGAATATATGCTTTAACTTACCTTGTAATATTGACGAAGTTTTCACTCGAGCTTAATCATGGTTTCCGTTTTGCTCTCGAGCTGAAACGTAATTTTTACTCTCTCTGAACCCGTCTTCATTTTTACTCTCATGCATGAAATACATGCATGCGAGTGTTTTCTTATCGTATATCTCCGTATGTCTTTATGTATGTTAACATGTGTTATAAAGCAGGTTTCCGCTCATACTGTTGGTTGTGGCAGCACGCCATATCTCTATTTTGTCTATCTTGTAGTAAACGTATACACCACCACTGGACGTCTTTTTTTTCTTGGTCGAGAGAGAGAGAGAGAGAGAGAGAGAGAGAGAGACCAACATCTCCCGAACGCTTATTTCCGACCCCGTTACATATATATATATATATACACACACACACACACACACATATATATATATATATATATGTATATTAGAACCTCGAATATCCGAAGAGTTGGGGGGGGGGCATTAATTTGGTCGGATAGTTATGCTTAGGGATATGCGAGCTACACCATTTTTTTCAATAGGTAAACTATTACTTGTATCAGAAGGTACACCTGAGCATATCAACTTTCCAGTATACGTGCCAGTTAATCCAGATCTACCAGTAACCATATCCTTTCTCAAGATCTCTTAATAAAACAGGGAAGCCTTTATATCTAATGAATATACAGTTGTTTTTTTTTTTTGGTCGAAGGCACCACAATGAATGTTACACACAGTACGCTTATATTTACAGGCTTACTAATGCTGCCATCTACGGGTAGTAAAGTGAATGATTTTACATATATCTTCGTATGACGCATGAGCAACATAGTACTATATTAACAGTGTTGGAGGTCTTGAGACCGGTCTTGGCCTCAAGGACGGTCTCGAGGCCGGACTCGGCCTTGGCCTCAAAAGGAAATGAGTCAGACTCGGCCTCGAGCCTTCGGCCTCGGTGATATGGCACGAGGCCAGCTCGAGGCCGCGCTCAAGTTTGACCTTTTTCATATATATGCATTTGAGCTATAAATCATGCCAGAATTTAGACATTGAATCTTAGTTGTATGGACTCTGACTTGGTTGATGGTGACTCGGCCTCGGTAGTGGACGGCTGTGACTCGGACTCGGTCTTGGTCTCGGATTGTCGTGACACGGACTCGGCCTTGGTCTTGGAGGGCCACGACTCGGACTCAGCCATGGCCTCGGAAGGCTGTTGTAGGATTTTCCCACAGATAATAGAAAACAACACAGGACTTTACGTTTAAAATCACCAAATGGCCGAAGGGTCTGTCCGAAACATAAACTGCCCGTCTAAAAGTAAACCGGGATAAACATGCAGGGAGCTAGTACGGTCACGGCAGGCTACTGAGCTTCCCCTTATGTCGATTAACGTTTAGCTCCTTGCCACGTTAGAAGGACATAACCAAGTGCCGACCAGACGTGTGGATCATTCAGCACAAGCGGAAGAGTGGGTTGGCCTGTATATTACCGGCTGTAGGCCAGCCTACTTTACAACTGGGGTGGCCTATTAATGGGTCTGGTCAAATATATATAAGGGTTAGTAGGCCTGATGTCTAACACCGCAACTCGTACAATTATAGGGGATGGGTCGAATGTTTGCACTGTAACGGCTTAGTAAATACAGCTGTCGATAACCAATTAAGCCTAATTAGACGAGCCATTTTTATTCTTCACGACCGACTGAACGACACTCAGCAAAATATCCCCAGAGTCACATTCGGTTATTTGGGAAATATATATTTTCCGAATGTCATTAATGTACTTCTCGGTTAACAGAGGTAGTTTTTGGGTCCTCAATTTGAATTTCGGGGAAAACGAATTTTCGGAAAATAAAATCATACCGAAGGCTTAATGCGAAGCTGTCCAATGTAATAAACATCAGGTATAATCTCTAACTGATAAAAATAATGGACCATAATTTGAAAAGTACTGGATCCCTTGTCAAGTACATGTGATACATGAACATGCACAAAGTAATTACTACAAAATTTGAACCCGAGTATATAACCACCAATTATACTAATTCGCTCCTGAAACACTGGCATGGGTGTACACAACGCAAAATGATTGTAGGTGGCGCAACCATTCTCTATGTACAAGAAAATCATCGGAGCTGCATGCATGACCATAAAAATTCCGTCAAACAATTCTCTGGTGCAAAAGCAATTGTAGGCGGCGCCACAGGTCTTGAAAACGCTAAGTGATTCACGGGCATATAACATTTCAGGCAGATACAACAAATCATTCCTGAAGTACTTACATGGATATGTAATACACAAAAGGGGTTGTAGGTGGCACCATCAGACTTCTTCATGCGAATGTAATCACAGAGTTATGATCATGCAACATTTAAGGCAGGCAGATCAAACCAATATTGAGTTATCTGCACGGTTGCAAGCAACACAAAAACAATTGTAGTTGGTGCCACCGATCTTGTATACGACTAAACTATCAGAGATGTATGGATATGCAAACATTCAGCAAAATGCATCACTAAACTAAAATATACATGACAATGCAATACCTACAACAGTCAGTTCTACAGCAGCCTCTAAATAACAGCCACAATCCTTTCAATCGTAGCAATGAGCCAGAGCCATTTATGCTTCTGCATTTTTGCATTTGTGCATCTATCACATTCTGATTGGTTACCTAAGACTTTAACATTATTGACAGTTTATTTTCACTGCAAACCTGCCTCGATCACTACTGATAATTATTAGCATTAATGTTAGGCTACTATCTTTTTACTCTCTGGTTAATTTATAAATTACATCTGAGACTTGTCTATTTACACTCATCCTCCGTCCTTGAAAAAAATCTTTGAGTGTGTTGCTGAACCTTTTGGAGTATTTCAGAAATTCTCTCTTTCTTTGTTCCAGGCTCTGAAAATTAAAGAATTCACGTTAACATTTTAAATTAAAGTGAAATTTCTTAATATTGATCTAAACAGGAATTTCATGAAGTTCGTAGGCAATGGCAATGGACGTTCGCACAATATGACAGATGTTAATGTAGACCTTTGACAGAATAAACTAAGATGTTAAAGTAACAAGGACTTATTCTCTTACAAGTCAGCAACATAGTACAATCACATATACCATATGTGATAATTTTATAATCAAAGGGGGAACATGGACACAAACAAAAATCACATTCTGCAATTTCAAATTATGCAAAAGCTATGATAGGATCTTCTCATGTTTTGTCTCAATGAAGTTCAAAACTTAAATGAACACTGGTTGAATAGTAAGTATCAGTACAATTATTTTAAAATAAATTACAAAAGTATATATCTTGGACCTGGGCTTAGACAGGATAATTACAAAAGTTCCCAGTGCCTGAAATTATGATTTAAGAAGTTTGGGAAATTCTACGCTTGTGATTTATGCATATTACAAGAAGTTATATTATTACAAAACTAGTGACCCCGAGTCATATAGTAAGCAGCTGATTTGTTATGTGTTGCACCTAAACTCATAATTTGATCACTTCTAAACATCATCATACATGGCAAATTTCAATGCAAGACCAAGTATAATTAGTAACTGAAAAAATTGTCTCTTTGTTTTAAATTTGTTTTAAATTTCAAATTTTAATTTTTAAAGTGACAATTTTTAGCAATGGCTGAGGCATTTTTTAGGCATCTCATGATAATCGGGATATATGTATGCCAGATGTCTATTTTTTCAGTTTACTAATACATTGTTAACAATTAAGCATCAAAGCATAATTTATCACAAGAAACTAAATAAAGCAAATAAAGTTACTATATGTGGCTCCATCAATTTTACACCATAAAACTGTTCATAATAAATTT
Source organism: Sipunculus nudus (assembly GCA_026874595.1). Lineage (NCBI taxonomy): Eukaryota > Metazoa > Annelida > Sipuncula > Golfingiida > Sipunculidae > Sipunculus > Sipunculus nudus. Next base: position 72,182,603 of record CM049314.1, read on the forward strand.
TCAAGGTAATCTATATTCCAGTGAACCTTGGTGGAACTCTCACATGAACAGGCTGAAAAAATATCATTAGCATCTGGAATATTTAACAATCTAATGAAAACTAAATAGTACCGGTGTGAATCTGACAACTATCACATGAATACATCATAGGTGTACTGGATGTCAATGGTCACACATATCTACGTTTATCCTATTTTGATTCTTTTTATTAATGAAATACCTCTTTATAACATTATTAAAAATATCAACTCCGGGACTTACTTTGCAAGTTGCTGTAGCTTTCCAACCGTATCAAGCATGCCATTCTGATGATGATGACCGTGTAATATGATCGGAAGCAACAGCTACGAACAATGCAAGTCCCTGAGTTGAGAGTTTTACTAATGTAATGGAATCTCCAGGGACGAGATCCAACATACTGTCGCAGTTGGGATTTTGTTCGCAAGGCTTTCAAAAATGTGATATTTGTGAAAGGGGGAAAACAACAAGGGACCTGTTGGTCACGGCGCCAAGCTGAAATTGATTATGAGAATTTTTTTTAAATATAAAAACCTAACAAATGGAAATGTGGCAACAGTTAGCCTCTCATGATGATATCAGTATTGATATCTGAACAAATATGCATGCAAATTATGAAAAAGGAAGAAAGTGGAGATGAGTTGATCAAAGTTTAATAATACACATTTAATATATAAACTGAAATAACAGCTAGGGCCTTAAAAAAATCAAAATTTTCAATTTTTCAAATCAGAACAAGTTTAATATTCATTTGTCATTCTAAATTGGAGCTATCATTTGTAAACAAATATGTGGACAGATGGCCTCTGTGAACTTGGCTTTTGACCTTGTGACCCCAAAATCTATAATTTTCTCCCGCTATTAGAAAGTGAGCAATACGTGGAAGATGGAAGGTTTTGGATGAAAAGTTTGGCTTAAAATACATCCGCAATCTTTCTAAATAAGTGGGTCCTGTGACCTTTGACCTCATGACCCAAAAATCAATAATTTCTTGCTTTAGAAGTGGGCCGTATATAATTCAAGGTTGAAGTTAGAAATTGATATGTCAATCCAAATTGGAGTTTTTATCAGGAAACTAATTTGACGGACATACAGGAAGACGGACAGACGGACAGATGGACAAGATGATTATTATAGGGCATCTCCTTATTCAAGTGGGGCCCTTATAAAACACAAGGTTTCAGGATACTAGATGAAACCACAGTTGCAAATCTGATAGTATCAATATAATTTGGCAGTCCCAAAATAAAGGGAAAATATAACAAATAAAAAAAATACAGGTGGTGCCACCAGTCTTCAGGAACTCTAGAAACCAGTCAAATTCAATATACACACCAGGTTTCTGGACACTAGATGAAACTACAGTCAGAAAAAAATGACATAATTGCTCTTATTTAACGGGCTAAAATAACAGAAGAAAAACAATCTTAAAAATTAGAAAAAAATGCAAGTGGCGCTATCAGTTATCGGGAAGTGATAAACCTTGCCATAGTTAACATTCAAGGCAAAATTCACTGCAATCCATGAATTATCTAGATACTTGAGGTTTTGTATCAAATTTCTAATTAATATGGGGGTTCTTACAAGCGCCATAGCTTGGAGGATATAGGTCACAGTGACATAATTTCAGGTTTCCATAGAGATTTTTCATGGACATCCCTAGATGTCAGGTTAGAAAATTCTAGGCCCAGCGGTTACGATTTGTGTATGGTTAATGGACGGACAGACAGACGGACAAGCAGACAGACACACAGAGAGACAGACGGACGACGGACAAAGAGTGATCGCTATAGCTCAGATGACTTTAAGTCAGCTGAGCTAAAAAAAGGAAACCTTTGCCAATAAGACAACTCGTGTACACAGGTAAACGGTCATGTATAATGGAGCCTCATTGGCATTTAATGTTTGTTATCCACGCGATCATACAGGTAAGAAAGATTGATATTATAAATAACTATAGAACACGGATAGTCGACAAGCGACTAAGTGTATTCGCCAAATCCCAGAGGCACGGGTAAAGTAAGGTACTGAATGTTCTTGACATGACTCCAAATTTTTGGCATCAGTGATGAAAATTTAAATAATTATATATGTGCAATTGTTAACAAAAACAGATCTACAGATGGAAACACAATGCAGATTTCAGGCCGAGACACAAATCCACTCCTGAGGAAAGGGCATCAATGTATTCAATGTATTCTACGAAAACAGGGAGATAGGTGGCACCACCTGTCTTGTCTACGAGACAGCTCTCCAAGATGGATAGACATGCCAAATCTCAGGCTGGTACTTCCATCCACTCCTGAGCAATTTTCACCCAAAGCAAACGCATCGATAAATGTGACACAAGAACGGTTGCAGATGGGGCCACCAGTCTTTAGTACGAGATGGAGGTTTCCAAGATCTATGGACATGCATAATTTCAGTGCAATACGACCAACCACTTCTGAGATTTGAGCAATTTTTATCCAAAGCAAACGTATGGATGGACGGCACCAGGGTTGCCAGCAGCCAACTCTGAAAATATTTCCTGACTTTCCCCTGACTATTCACGGACTCTCAGTTGGGTTTCAAGGATAAATAGTCACGTCAATTTTGAATTTGGTCTAAAATACGTCATTTTACAGCCAACCCTAATGTAAACATCATTTGAAAAACGTATGGAACACCAGAACAATATATCAGATCCTGCTTTTTTTATATTTCTGCTAAGAAAATAATTGTTCCATCATTAATTGTTCGTGTTATATGTTGTGTATCCATATTCTGCATTACAACCTTAGATTTTTATACAAAAAAAGGAAACAAGAATAAATATGCAAATTTACTACATTTTTATAAGAGATGCAAAGAGTATCAACCTGACAATTAACTGCGATCTATATAAAAGTGAAAGATTTTTATGAGATTCCCTGACTTCTCCCTGGCCTTGAGAAAAATAATTTTCCCTGACTTTTCCCTGACCACTAGCAATCTTAGCCACGTAATATAGATTGCAGATGTCGCCACAACTCTTCAGTATGAGATGGAGTTATTCAAGGTCTATGGACATGCACAATTTTGGGCTTATATGACAAACCACTCCTGAGATAAAGGCATCAATATATTCCATGAAAACGGGAAGGTAGGAGGCGCCGCCCGTCTGGTCTACGAGAAATCTCTCGAAAATGGATGCATTGCTCATTACATACTGGATTTTATTGTAATATTAGGAAGGATAGTAAAATATGTATTGTGATATGTTCACTGTATTTCATAGGAAATATATTTATTCGTTGGCAGACAAAATATATATTTCATACATTTATGTAATACAAATGGACTACATTGTATACAGATTTGTCATTTCAGACTGCAAATATGACGGGAATACTTTACAATATAAAATTACAACAACAAAAGTTTTATTTCAATAAATCAGTTCAGTCACTTTAACAAATAATTATAAATGTCCATACATGAAAACTACAGTATTGCATTATTCCATATGCGACTGTGTGTGCCAAACAAATTGTGGTGCATGGAGGAGTAATGATCAAGGGCGCTTGTCTAGTGACCGCAAGGTTGTGGGTTTGGATCTTGCTCAGTAGGGGTGTAACAATACATCACATAATCGATGCATTGAATTGCAAGCCCACGATTGAACTGTAATCGAATATTAACCTCTGAATCAATCATTTCAGTTTCGGTATTATTATTTTTTGGCATCTACCACCCCGAAGTCCTATGTCAGCTCTCAAATTTGATAGAGCAGTTCACGATGTCGAAGCTCTTCATCACGTGTGTACACAATATCTACTTTAAACCTTCAATGGTGGCCAGTTCCACTTGCAATGAAACATATATGGCGGCGACAAACAGAGGAAGACCAACAATTTTCATTTTATTTGCTCAAATTTACCAATATTCATTTTAGAAAAATTGCTTTTATTTTCAAAAAAAGTGTGAGATTTACTACTAAAGTAAGAACTGAATCAAGAATTTAGTCGAAGGTAAAGAATTGATAATTTAATTGATACTAAGTCCATACAAGTCATCTAGTTACCCACAAGACAAATCTGATGTACAATTTCCATTCTGTAATAATATTCTTTCTTCTTCCACATATCAAATCAAGTTGCCAAACTGACCAATCAGGTACTAGCACTGCATTATGTCCTTAGCACTCTCCCCTCCACTTAAGTTGCCAAAATCAGACCCCACATTTACATTTTGTCTACAATGCTCTACAGTAATCATGGTTAAAACTAGATATGCCCCCGCCGGTAGCAACTTCGAAATACACGGTGGGGTATAAGTGGTGGAGTAAACATGTACAGTTAATGGAGATCAACGATGATTATGATGTTAAGAAATTGCATTAAATATTCTTAGTAAAGTAGTATAACTCCTGGTGAAATGTTGGTCAAGCGGAAAGAAATGCAAACTGGGTCTGTAAGTGATCTTTCTAAGAGAAAACACTAAATATCAGTGCAATACCTGCAGCCATAACGAAAAGGAATAATTGTAGAAATGAATAACCTTATGAAATTGTCTTTTGAAAAAGGAGCGTCATGTGGTCTGAATAGTAACACACATGGACTTGAATTTGAACCTGAAAAATCCCGCAAATATAAAACATGTATCCCCCTGCATGCACACGTGCTCGATCTGTAACTGGTCCTAAATCAACAACTCACTGAAAATCAGATCAATATCTGATTTTGCATTGCAAAAAAAGTCCGTACAAGTGCATTTTTCATGAAATTGTCTAAGTTCAAGAGCTGTCATACCGTCAAAAGTAGATCAGCCGGGGTTTAAGACTAACTCGATCTGTAACTGGTCATCATCCAACCACACACCGAAAATCAAGTCAAGATCTACAGGCATTGCAAAAAAGTCTGTACAAGTGATTTTATCATGATATATTCAATTTTTCATGACATTTTCTTTGTTTAGGAGCCCTCATACCGTCAAAAGTAGGTCAGCTGGGATGAAACGGGAACTGGATCTGTAACTGGTCAGCATCCATCCACACCCAAATCAAGTCAACATCTACAGGCACTGCAAAAATCGTCTATATAAGTGCATTTTTCATGAAATTTTCTTTGTTCATGAGCTGTCATACTGTCAAAAGTAGGTCAGCCGGGACCAAACGCGAACTTGATCTGTAACTGGTCTTTATAAATCATCCCCATTCCTCCTTTCGACCCCCGATCCTCCCGACAGTACTCCCCGTCCTTCAGGAAATTAATTTTATCTAATGATGATTACATTTTCTTAAACAAAATCATGAAATTCCTGTCACTGGTATCCTTATATTTTGGCCTAATTTCAATATAAAGATTTCTAAAGGAAAGTGTGTTTTGTTTACATCACGTTTTACCATCCGTGTTATTTGGGAATGAGAGACTCACTGGTCTGGCGCTGATGTCAGAGCTTTATCCTTAGGTTGTAATATCAGAGTTTTCCAGGAGGCTACCTTGAGTCCTATAACTTATTAGAGGGCTGAGGTGTCTGAGAAACATGTACTCATCGAATATGCAGTAATTAATGTATTGTTAATTGATAATTCTACACTGCAAATATATTTATATATTGTTTTATTTATTCATCTTGTAAAACTTTTATGTATAATTGGAGTTAAAACATTAGTCCGTTGTGTGGAATAAGATATATTAAATATATATAGGCGAGATATTTTATTAATTTATATTTTTTGTTGAGTTTTGTGAAAATCAATCATATTCCTTGTACGTTATCCCGGCGACACCACAAAGTAGCCCATTGACCTTATTTAATATGCGCAGATTTTTTCCATAATCAAACTGAGGCGAAATAATCAATTATTAAGGTGTGAAGGTGAGTTTCGTGAAAAATCCATCAAAACCTTGGTACGTTATCACTGCGACAATGAAAAAATGGAACGGACGGACGGACAGACGCTAAGACGGATGGACGGACGGTGGTTATACCATTATATGTCCTGTCATAGACGGGCGTATAAAAAGATTAAATAAATGTTCATTTTTTTATCCACGAGTACTATAATTTGTATACTTTAATATGTAGTTTTGGTGTATTCATGTACATTAACATTTATAGGGCACCCGGTGTTGCATCATTACTTTCTATACCTTCATAAATCAACCAGTAAGTTACTTGTCCCATTGCCAAGTTACTTTGCCAATCGGCTTCTCGCCCAGGCTTGTTCAGTTTTGTGAAATCTAAATGGTGGGTACATGTACATGCAGTCTGTACGATTTTATATCTTATCACAAGCAACCGGAGTGACATTGTTTTCAACTTAAAACATTGTTTCGATCAATTCTTCAATTCACTTGTACCCTCCCACAATTTTGACCTAGAAGTTTGTTGGACTTAATGTTCATATGGTTAGGTATGGTGTATTACATGTAGAAAGTAGCCGATGAATGAATATTAAAACCTGCGAAAGGTTCTCTACCGTGTTCATTGATTTTATTACTCTTTTTTTTAAATCGATTTAAATTTGTCTGTTTTTATTCTTGGGGTAACAAATGTATATAATATATTATCAATATCAGTAAATGAACATTGGCAGATGGGCCTGTGAAACTTTAATTACTGTTGATCGGTTATTGCGCCTGACTCATCTTAAGATGGATCTGAACCAATAACTGATATATAAAAAGAGTATCAATATCAGTATCAATATTGACATTTTTGATCGCTTATCGGGCCTGACACTCGGCTATTACAACTGATCGGCGCAAGTATACCATGGCGAGAACAAATCGTCAAAACTTTATACATATACTTAGAAAAAGGTCGCCCATGTCGGGAATTTATCTCTCCCGATCGGGAGGTCAGGAGATGAGGTGGAAAATCAGGAGGCTCCCTACCAAACCAGAAGGAATGAGAGATATTACCATCTTGTACCAACTTAAGCAAGAACTTAAATAATTAACATATTACCAACTTGTAGCAAAAACATGAATTTAAATAATTAATATATTACAAACTGGTGGCAAAAAATGTAAATGTAACAAAACTGAAATACTGCAACCTGTTTGCAAAATTCTTTAATGTTATAACCAAACCTGTCACCTACAGGCAAAATATATAACTCATATGAAGCAATGTGCTATCTGGTGGCCTTACACAAACCTCATGATCAATATATCATGATCTCATGGCATATAGCCTTCATGAGAAAAGATTATAACTTCAAATGTTTTGAGCTTTCTTGTATGGGTATATAAGTGCAGGAATCTCTTGTATTGCCCGCTCAACATCTTACAAAGTTCAAAAATACATCCATTAATGAAATCAATATTTAAGAGTGCTGGTGGTGATAGTAAATGATAGTTTGTAACAGTTTTGGTCTACAGGTGGTACGATTAACTGAATAGACGTTACACTCCCGATACTGTTTTGGATTATGTATTAAAAAGACAACTGAACATTCCAGATTTAGACATTTCTAGAGATACTCTGTAAGATTCACCATTCAACCATCAGAATGAATCCTCGGATCAACAGAGCCTGTTTATTATATTTAGGAATTATTAAAGGGACCCAAACACCTATCTGACCTTTGTCAACTAAAGGTAATCCTTGAAGCTTTTATAAAAAAGGCCAGAACACGTGGATATCACCACCCACAGACTGAATGTTTAGTTTATATCAACGTGTTTATATTATGTGGAATCCCTCAAAATATTCAAAACAAATTAAAAAAAGGCATCAGGCTGCAAGTCCGATAAAGAGCTTTGCAAATGGCGTTTTGCAACAAGTGACCTTTCTTCTTCCGCATACTAAGTATATGCAACCTACCACCTTAGTTACTTGTTTTTCCTGTTTGTCAACAATGCTGTGTTTACAAACATGTTGTTGATATATAAGTTCATTCATCTTTCAGGAAGGCCTGATAAGAACTTATCTCAACAAAAAATACCCTTAGATAATTAATATATACACAAAGGAAGCCAGATATCAGATAATTTCCTTTTCGCAAGGTAGGTGAATGGGCACTTTTAAGAGTTCCTCATGTTTTGAATTATTATCGGTTTGTTAAGGTGTTCTTATATGAACCAGTAGACGGCAGCAGGCTTTCAGTCTGGTCTGCAAAACTACACCTAGTATATTATTATCAAAGACATTCAAAACAGTTTTATCTACTTCGTTCAAGCTAGACTGAATGGTGTTTATGCATATATTTTAAAATATATTTACTGATGCTGGTTTAATCTTACTTTACTGCTGCAAATATATATATATATATATATATATATATATATATATATATATATATATATATTTAGGAATTTATTCCTGTCACTGGACAACATTATCCAGAATAGAAGTTTAGTGTCTGATGCAGTGATGCTTGTCAAGGTATGATACTAGTATCATCTGTATTGCCTCCGCCAGAAGGGTATACATTCATTCCCTTTCATGTGTGTTTGTTCACTACATAACTCAAACAATCATGGACAGAATCATTCAATCTCATGACATTTTCTGGGCATTTCCAGAATGGGCAGTGAAGAAGTGATTACAATTTGGTGTGGATCCGTCACATGATCCATATCCAGGAATGTCATGAAGCAAAATTCACTTTTGCGTGACTGAACCTGGGAATATGGGCAAAATGAGTGAATGCTAGAGGTTTGCATTCATTAAAATGCAGAATTGTAATTTCACATAGTGTTCCTCGAAAATAAAATTAAGAACAAACTGGGATGTTAAATATAGTCTCTTTGAGTTGTCCATAAATTCATATAGATAACAGCTCTGTTGAGATAACAATGCTCAGAGGTCAGACTTGTTCAAAACACATGGTTAATCAAGCCTGAAAGAACATAATAGATCCACTATCTCTCGTCCTGGATACAGCATAGGTATTAACTGGTGACATACCTTTATCAATGCAGCTCATAAACTCTGTGCTGCTACTAAATTCTTCTTTTCTAACTGCAATGAAAAAAGTATCTGACAGTTATATAAAATTGCATTTATTTATATAACAGAACATGTAAAATAACTAAAAACAAGCTGCCTGGTATTTATTCAGACTGCTGGCTTGTATCTTACCATATAATTAATGCTGATTTATTAATGAATAACCTACATCAGTCGGCCCTGTGCCCTTAATGTATAAACATTTTTATGTGATAAGAAATGAACATACAATTTGTAGGTTAACCTTTAGATGGCGTAAATATGAACATGCGCCTGGTGACTACAAGTATAACGCAAGGCCCTAGTCTGTGGACTTTGGACCGAAAGAGTGCGTGTGTGTACACAAGCATTTACAGACATTAACTTCTTGGTTGAGAGAACCGTTGTGCAACAGTTACCACATAAAGCTACAGCAGAAAAGATTATTTTTGGTGGACATTCAGTGTTAGAGGGTGTGTAATTTTATTTTGTGTTCCAAGACCGTAGCTTATATATTATCTTCCACATACAATCTATGGACGGTTTTGTTTGCTCCAGTTCTGGGAGACTATCCAGCTGACACTGTTTGCAGCTGTGATCTATGAACAAATGGCCACCAGTCTACCGACTTCTGCAAAAGATATGAGAGAATGCAGCGTCTGCCTGGAGGACATGCTGCAAAAGTCACCAAAACTGCTGGAATGTAAGCACTCCTTCTGCACACCGTGCCTGTCAGCGCTAGCTGAGGCACACGCCGGTTCATTAGGTCTTAGAGTTTCATGTCCAAAATGTAAACACAATACAGTTATCAAATCAGGGAAATTGTCCGATCTTCCAGATAATTTTTTACTCCAGGAGGTAAAAGCAGCACTAGATGAGCAGAGAAGGTGCAATTATTGCTTTTACTGCAGCATGGTTAATCAGGAAACAGTTGCAGTCAATCTCTGTGTGACCTGTTGTAGATTCATGTGCAAAAACTGCTCAGAGAAACACAGAACAAGGTTTGTAAAGCATGATATTACGTTTATCATGAAAGAAAAAGAGCAGGAGTTTTGCCAGAAGCACAATCAGGTTGTTGTGAAAGTATGCTCTGCCTGCCCCCCAGTGCGTCTTCTTTGTGATGTATGTATGATGCTGGATGAGCCATGTCATGGTGATGAACATCTAATTGACTACACAACAGCTCTGTCCCGAGAAGAAGAGGATCTCAAATCGAAAATAGATCAATGCAATGTTGATGATGTGTTATCAAAATTTAATGCTACAATACAGAAGGAAATGTCTGAGGTGCAGGAAAATGTTGTCTTCATCAAGCAAAGTCTTGACATATTGGTGGGAAAGGCAACTTTACTGATGGAGCAGTCTATGGATTTTAGGGCATTAAATCTTGCAGCAAAGGAGGTAAAGGAATGCAAACTGAAAGCACAGAAACTTCTAGAACATGACATTAGACAGCTGGATGGCATTCATGATATCACAGAAGAGATCACAAAGGCTCTGAAAACATTTTCTGAAAAAGAGACAAAAACAGAGACTGCCTATAAAAAAACATGTTCAGATCGACAGATTTTGCAGGAACTGTTGAATATCAGGCAAAGTTTGTGTTATGTGCTACAAGTCAGACTACAGCCTGTAAAATGCTGGCCAACCAAGGCTGCTGTAAGTAAGTTGAGGGCAACAATGGAGGGCCGGGTGGTATATGTCTGCAAGGGTATCCCTGTGATAACTGAGATAAATGCTGATGGAATGAAGCGTGAGCTGCAGACAAAACACGACTTTCATAGGCATTTACCTACAGATAATTCTATTGAGAGTTGTGGCAACAATTTGTACGTTACCTGCTACAACATTTCAGAATTATCTACAAAAGTGTACAAATTTGATCTGCAAACAGACATTAAGAAACCTTTTCCTTCATTTTCTAACCTTAAATTCTTGTTCAAAGGATCTGGATGGATCCTGATTGACATTTGTGTCTGTGATGCCAACAATATCATGTTAATCCGTCCAGGAGGAGATATACACGGATATAATGAAAGCTCTGGTAAGGTTGTGGATTATAGATTTCCTTATAGGGATGAGCATATTCAACTTACCTCTGTGAAAGCAGATGGCCAACCCAGATTCATTGCTACTTGTGTCACAAATAGAGCTATATTAGTCCATGATAATGAAGGCAACACCATAAAGTCTATAAGTAAGGATGGATTCCCATTTAAACAACCGAGGGCAACAACAATCAATGCAAAGGGGAACATACTGGTGGCAGACTTTGAGACCTGTAAAATAGTGGAGATCACGCTGAAGGGTGAGTTTGTACGAGATGTGCTGACAAAAGAGGATGGACTAGGACACCCTGTTAATGTGGCGTACAGTCGTCCTTACTTGTGGGTGGCAGACCAGACACAAGATGGAGACAACCAGCTGAAATGTTTTCTATAAGAATTACATGTTAACCAGGGAAAGGGCTCATATTTCTCTAAATGTGTCAGTATTTATCCTTTAATATACATAGTAACAGAGCTGTTTATTTACTTAAATTTTTATTTTAGTCCTGCACTGTGTAGAATGAAAAATAATGTGATGACAATGGTGATGATAATAACAATTGATTTGAATAAACATTGTTTAATGGTGATGAAAGCACCAAAACTGTTTAAGGTGAAAAGAAGTCATGAAAAGGGACCCATTGGTCACAGCGCTCAGTTGTCCATAAGGGTTAAATAAGTTTTGTATATACATGTATATAAAAATGATGTTCAGTTTGATTTTTATACATTTCTTTAAATATTCAGGGAAGGGACCACATGTTTGTCAATGTAGTTTGTATTGCATATAAATTTTATCCTTTCTCTTATTTCTTAGTTAACCACACAGTCTCAAAACATTTGGTTTCACAAAAAAAGTGAGAGCCTGTTATGGTCTCTGTTGATGATAATGAACTCACAATACTAGTGAAAATAAAATTTCATATTCCATAGGGTGTACTACTATACATTAAATTTGTGATGTCCAGAAAACAGAATACATGTATTATATAAATAGGTGTACTGTATTTCTTATATATTTAAAAAAAATGGGTGGGATGGGTTCACGCTCACACCAGCTGACAACATAACAACGATTTCTATTAAATGATAATAACAGACATGAGGAGCAACATACCTCTCATTATGAAGCAATGATGCAATAAGAAAGCCAGAGATCACAGTGCCAAAACAAATTTGAATGTACCAGTAAAAAATCAACAATTACATTTTCATTCACACAAGAACTTGAATTTAAAGCACAATGTCAACCGAGCAGACACGTATGATTGTTAGAAATTATACAGGTATATATTATACAGGTAAATATCAGCATGACATACCAATATTTTAACTCTGTTCACAGATAGATCTGTAACATCCTTGTTTTTAAGTGCCTGTCCAGAGTTCATTCAACCAGTGGCAACATGTCAGGCTAACATTTTGACATTTTAAAAGAGTTCAAATTCAGAAAATTGAAAAAAGCCAGTGTTTTATTGGAGAGAGTAGCCAGTTCAAATAGAAATTGTAAGATATTTCATGTTCTATAAAATATAATGTGAATGTCAAGCCTATTGTAAAAGCCCTCGTGAATGTATAAAAATTGATTTATATACATCTTTTCACATTTGTTCTTAATATAACTTCACACATCAGGGTATTTTTCACTTTGCTCCTCGTAATTAATACATAAAACATTGTAACAAATTGTAAACAAGGGACCCATGGGTCACGGCGCTCAGCTGAACTTTATTTTTTAATTTTAGCAAATATAGAATGTACTTATTTCTATTTTGTTACATATTAGTATTTGAACAGCGAAGAGGATATGGCCTTGCTATTTGGTGATAACCAAACACTAAATATATGAATGCAAGACAAATACTACATGTGCACTTACATCAAAGATGCAGGAGCCTCTCATGATCATATAATTGTAAAATTATCTGTATTTCAATTAGGTGAAAGTAAAATGTGTTTAAAATACCCACTTGGAATATATAAAAAACTGTAAAATATAGAATAAGGAAGAAAGTGGAGATGAGCATTTAATTTATTGACTGAAATAAAATACTGTAAAAATATAATAGTACATCATCAAATGCGCATAAGCTAAATCTAATAAAGATATATTGTAATATATACCTGAAACCATTTAATCATGCAATAAGGGAAAAAATAAGGTTATAGGTCTAAGGTTTATACTAAAGGATATATTTAATAAACAACACGTGTAAATGTAATTAATAATTCTAAAAACAGTTTAAAGAAATTGCCATATGAGCTAAAGATTTTACTCCAGGAAACTTGCCCAAATTCTTGATTGGGTGTACCAACCACTCATGGAGCTGCCATTTTGTGTACACACTAAAACCGGGATTATAGGTATACACTCCTTGTCTATGATAAATTGGTCACTGTCAAGGTCTACTGGTACATGGTGTCACTAAACATTTATGAGGGTAAATGTTTACACAGACATATCACTACCTCTTTCAAGTTGAGAAATAAATATGATTTAATTAAATAAAGTGAGATAATTCCAATATATTGTTTTTTTTTTTAAATGCCTGTTGACTCTACTGTTCAGTAATCAATTCTATAATTTCAATCTCATGTCAAGTCAAAGTAGTTTGCTTTCTCTGGGGGCCCCACTATCAACAATGAGGAAGGACTGTGATTTAAGTACACAGGTTCCACCTTGTAGTCATGAATGTGAACTACTGAAAGTGCAATTCAACCAGTGATCCTGATATACTATATTTGGCTTCATATTCGCGGGGTTAAAATTTCATGATTTTCACTTTTTTTTCACAGTTTCGCAAGATTCCATTTTCGCGATATCACCATCATGTAACCTACAAAAAAAAATTACTTATATCTGTATCCAAATTGTCTTAAGTTTATACATATGACAAGAGATCACAAACATACCCATTTCAATAAAAACTAAAACAGCTGAAAATATAATAAATAAATATGAGTAAAGACAATTAGGAGAGTGTCAGTGCCGTTAAGTACTTCTAAGGTCGAGGTAAACGGTGGTATGTATAAGGTGATAGGGTCTCCTTTGACTCTGCATGGAGATCAGTGAATGAAGTTCATTTAGTCGAGCTAGTAGTCAGTGAGCTGACCCAATTTTGTATTTATCAGTGATTTAAACCAAACATAATGTCGGTTATGTTTATATAGAAAATCGTGATATCTTATCAGGCAATGTACCTGAATAAGCTTCCTTATTCAACATGAGTACAACGGAGCTTGGTGCATTGATTCAAACGATAACGAGTCCCATATCTTCAACAGATATATTAACCAGATAATATATGCTTAGTTCAGTTATATGTTCAGAGAATATCTGCAATATGTAACTCCATCAAATTTGATACACACAGAATAATACATTAATATTATCCTGAGACGTGCTGTAGGGTGTTCCAAGTGCGGATACACCAAAATACAAAGACATATGCCATATCGGTATTGTCAGATGTCCTCATATCGAAAGGTTAATATTATGTGATGATCTGATGTAAAGCGACATGTGAATTTAACAATATACAGGGTCTCTCATGCAGTCTTCCATCCCAGGTGAAACACCGTTGGTCATAGAAAAATATACAAGACAATGTGTTGACCTTTTCTTAAGAATAAATGTGTTTAATGTTTAATTAAGCCTCCTTGGAGGGTTGATATGCCCATATCTAAATATATAAGTAGCTCCACCCACAACATTTTTTATATAAATGGGTAAAAAAAAATGTTGTGGGTGGAGCTACTTAAGCCCCTACCCACCACCCCATCCGAGTATAAAACCATCAGTTTCTATTTTTTAAAGTATTTTTTACCCCTTCAGAGAAATTTGTTTGTTAGTGGTAGATCTCCAATGTGGCTGATGTTCAACAGATTAAATTCTAGTCTCAAGTCATATACATGTATCTGCACCTGATATTTTTTTTTTCCTTGAATATTTCCCATGGTTGTACACTCCATCGCGGATTCCCTCATTATCTCCCAGTAGCAGGTATAGGAGTAGGATCCAAGTGATTGCTTTGCACTGGCAAACATCTAGTATTCAGTTTATAATTTAATCTTTATGATTTTAACTTTAATGTACACTTCACGTGTTGCGTCTTGTATCTTGAGCGTCGTATGACGATATGTTTCGTATCATGTCTCGTTACAGCCCTATCATACTGTTCAACCAATCAGAGGACACGCTTAATTTGATAAAACACTGGCTTACAAGGAATAAAGCCACGTGGTCATCTGAATTCAGATTCAGCTATATGAGAATGAAGACCTGACATAATGCTAGTTTTACACTTAAAGAATCCTGGATGATATCTTATCAAGCAATGTACATATGTTTACAAACTTATCTACTCAAAATGAGTAAATTTTAAAAAATAAAAATAAAACCCTATTAACAGGTAATATTATAAGATGCAAGCAGGTGTTTATACTGATTTGAATGATTCTGTGGATCTTCTGAACAGTCACAAACCTGCAACAAAAGCACTTATAACAGTGTTGACTTCATCATTAGATATCACACAATGCCATTCTGTTACCTTTATCTTCATCTTACATAGAATGACACCTAGCGGCCAATAAACTTTAAGGTACATACACAATTCAAATAGTATGTTTATTATCACAGGTGCGGCTTATGCACTATCTCAACCCATGCCTTTGAGGACTTAAAAAACTTTGCAGAAGGTGAATGTCACCTATTTTCGAATTCATCTGAAAACTTGACTGAAATATTTTTTTTGCATCAAATTTGAGTTAAACACAATATGCAGCACTTTAAAAGTACAGAGATTCCCAAAATACTGTATTTAAGCGGATTTGACCTGTAAACAAGGTCACCAGTTTTTGGTCCTCTTCAAAGAAACTGCTTGAAAAAAGTTTGCTTACAAAATATAAGGGAAAATGTGCAATACTTGATATGTCCGTTATATTTCGGGTGATTTGACAATCAATTTCATCAGTTTTTAAACAGAATCTGCAATTTGATTGAAACAATTTATGTATCAAACTTGAGGAACGAAACATGCACTACTTCGAGTATCTCACATTAATGTTGTTCAAAAGCAGGTTTTTACCGTATAGGTCTAAGGTGATCGGTCATGGTGACATAGTTTCAGGTTTCCTGGGAGAATTTACCAAGTCATCCCTGCATACTGAGATAAAGTTCCTAGGTCTAAAGCTGCGATTCCCTTTACGCTGCTGGGGCCGCGGTATGCGGCAAGGCCAATTCCTTTTATTCGGTCGCGGTTGCGGATAAGTTGTAGGTTTGTATATGTAATATCCCAGTTTACATAATTTGTACATATGATATATATTATATTTATGTTGTTACGGAACCTAATATAAACAGATCACGTATGCGTGATGAACACAAATTTTGTAATGGAGATAAAAAAATCAGATTCTGTAACACTAGGCAGCGAGAAATGTTTAGGGGAATAAAGAAGTCAGTGTATTTTTTTAACAAATAACCATAATTTATTCTTAAAACAACCCTGACATTACAATACAATAAATCAATACAATTATACAGTAAAACAGCGGTATAACAACAAATCAATACAATCACACGGTAAAATACACAAAGTGCACAGTACCTGGATACCACCACCGTCACAACGATAAGTTCTTTAAATGTATACTCTCGGAAAATGACAGTCCCATGTAAAGCTCTTGTAACAATCCAGAAAGTAAAATGAAGTCCAAACAAGACCCGTCATAAAATCCAGGAGAAAGTCTGAAGAAAATCTATAATTGCCGCACTCGCCCGATAAGGTCCCAGAAACTGACACACGCTTCTGCGTCCGCTAGAAATCTTCTCTGCTGCTCTCTCGGCTCCAAAACACAGCCCCTTAATATACTCTTCCCCACAAGCCGAGAATTTTCCACTTCTCGAACAGTCTAAAAGATCTCACACAACACAGTAAACACGCGTTACAGGAATCATCTATAAGAACATCGCTGTGTGTCTCTACATACCAGGGTCCACACCTGACTCACGACCACGCGAGAAAACCCAAGGCTAGCATGACAACGAGAGTTCAACCAGTACGGATTAAACTGCGAAAGTTACAAACGGCCCGGCGAGGGTGTCACGACACGAGTTACGCCCGTGTAACACAATAAAAAGAGCACTTGTAACAATGTATGGTATATATTATATATGTACATATCCCTGCATTGTGAAAAGTGGCAGTAAAGATTAAGGAACTAGCTGTTTGAATCGAAAATGATACATGTATTGGTCATTAACTTACCTTTTACAATGTTTTTTTTTCTCTTGGCATACGCTGATAAACACGTTAATCCTGGGGAACCCCTATGCGATTTATATATAATTCAGCGGGATTCCTCATTGGACTCCATCCCTTTAAATATTTTTTGCGGACCAGTCGCTACATGATCCAACAAAAATGTTGTCGGACGACAGGTAGGATACGTACCGCGACCGCATAAAAGGAATCGGTCCTTCATAATATCATATGTTCGACTCTATCCGCTACGGCGACCCTACCACGGCCACCCGCGAGCGTGTAAAAGGAATCGTAGCTTAACGGTTATAATTTGTGCCCTGCTAACTGAAGGTCAGATGGTCGGACTCGGACTGCAGACAAAAACCCATCGCTTCAGCTTAGAATGATTGAAAGTCAGCTAAATTGATAACCCCAGTCATTCAGCTCCAGGATCTGCCTCTTTGCGTCCGCTGAAAAACACTTCGTCTCCATGGATGCTCACAAATAAATTGACGTGCCATTAAATTTATGTAAAATTTATGTAAAAGCTTGCTCAGAGATTTATATCTGTGCGCCCCTGATTTCAATGCCTCGTGTAGTTGTAATGACGTTTCATAAATGCCAGTTAAATGACTCTTGTGCCCAAAGGCCCCGCACAACTTCAGCTCCCCACTGCAGTTTGACTTGTACAAGTTTCAATACATAACATGATAACTAGCGCCATTTCGGCTCTCTGACATTATAGTCTGGCTGTCAGTCAAGTTAGGCCCAATAAAAGTGGGTACTAAGTCGTGTTGTCACGGCTATATGGCAAATGAAATATTTTAGTTTGTCACTCGGAAGTATACAATTTTACTTTTAAATGTTGAAAAGCAATACGCTTTACACACATAATCATACATAAACCACACTTATGAAGGCTGATTAATTTTTTTTTCCGGAGATTATTTGAAATTATGCTTTGGGAATACTTGGTTTCATAGAATGGGCAAATGGAGGTGTTGGTGAGCAAGAGAGATACTGTCGCGAAAAGGGCTTTAGGGTTAGGTAGGCCACTCCAGTGAAGCACTCGCTATAAACAGCAACGAGTGGTCTTAGCATATATCAAGTTTATTAAATATTTTGCTCTTTATACAACTTATTATAAAAGATTACTATGTACAATAATTGTGGTGACGTAACAGTATATGCAAAAGAATATCATACAGGCGTTCCACATATCTAGTCCTCATACATATTCATTATCACCAACCACCATTTACAAGTCATTATCATCTAATTGATCATACAATTAACATCACAAATCATAAATGAATGGTTTTGTACACCCCTGAGGTGCCTGTCAAGGGACATAGGGTGTTACAAGAAATAAATTCAATAAATGGATTAAAAACTAAAACATGAATCATATATGATACACTTAAACCGTTAATGGTTGATATTTTATAAATTATGGTCAACTGCTTACTGTGGTTAAAATAAGTATACTGAAACACAAACTAAAATTTGTTTATTTTAACATAAGCAAAATATTGCCAATGAACCTAAAAAAAGTTAGAACTATGGGTTTTTCATGATTCTGTCAAGGGATAGCTATATCAATTTCTTTTGGAAGATACCAAGAGACATTTAAATGTATGTGCAATCATATTTCCCCTCTAATCAGAAAATAATGGAATGCTTTATGGTGAAATTATGATTACATGTTTATATATATGAATAAAAACTTACATTACACATGAGACCTTCCTTTTAGTTTGTACTGTACATTGTGTGTGTGTGCAAAATTGCACACCGTGACAGATTTTATTTTCTCATATGCCTTCTGTCCCAAAATAAAGTTTCCTCATCACTTCATAAACTAAATAACATTTTGGGGACACGGTTATAAGGATAGAAATTACTGGTGTATGTCTTTTCAAAGTTGGTCACTTAAACCATGAATGTTTCTGATAAAAGTCCTTCAGCGTGAAACTAACATTCCCTGGTACATTGTGGTAATTTGCACATTCACAAATAACTGATATATAATACCCTAGGATTCCTCTTTATAATAAATGACCACAACTCTGAATATCAATAAATAGTTTACATGTATCCAAGAGCTCCAGGTTTAATCCATGTATATATTTAATGTCATTCTGATATGCAATAAAAACATCATATATGAACTCATATTTAAAAGTAACAATATTTACTAACTCTTCTGTTGAAATTACGTGGTCTTATGTGGAATATTTCAAAACAACTGAAAATAATATTCTTTTATGAGTTACTTGTACTGTCTTATGTTTCTAACTTTTAAACAGACTGATTGTTGGTGAACGTTCTAACACTGTAGATTTCAATTTTGCAATAACTAGATATAGGGACAAACTTTCATGATCAGCACAAGTCATTTTATTAAAGTTCATTTCTATCATGTATCACAAGGTAAAGGTCATTAGTTAGTGACAGTTACCAAGGAAACCTGATCATGTGTCACAAGGTGAAGGTTATTAGTGACAGTAATCAAGGAAACCTGTTCATGTGACAAAAGGTGATGATCATTAGTGACAGTAACTAAGGATACCTGATCATGTGACATAAAGATGAAGGTTAATTCAGACAACATGGACATCTAACTGTGTCATGCACAGGTGAAAGTCATCTCTGAAAATGACATAATGAGAAATGAATTTGTCGGATAATCAAACTTCAGATATCTTGTTTTTCCTTTTATCAAATGCCATTTAAGGGACCCTAGCAATTCTGTATAAAACAAAATTTAAAAATACAGGAAAAGATACCTTTTGATGGGATAACTGTCAATAGTGGGGCACAAACAACCTACTTGAACCCCTTGTCCATTTACCTATCAAATGAGGTCTTTCATGCCCCCCTGGGAAGGAGTTAATTCTCACTTATAAAACCTGCTATTTTGCCTGCAGACATAGATTTAATGTAAATTTAAGAAATTTGAAACAAAACAGCAAATACCCAAGGACATAGGAGAGGAATTCTCTAAACAAATTTGGAGGGAATTAATCTCACAGTTACCTTTGGTAGTCATCTGCAGTATCAGTTAAAATTAAATGAAACAATATCCATACACACCTAACTTAAGCAGCATATAAAGAGAAATGTTAAAATGAGGTCAGATCAAAGTTACTCATATTCTGTAACATATATAAAATTTCATTCAAGTCATACAACCCATTACAAGCATTTTTCATTATTATCACTAAAACAAACATTGCATGGACGAGTACATGAGTAAGAGTTCATAGTTATTTGTTGAAAAAATGATATGGTGCAACTGTCGCTAAAACTACCTTACATAAACAGCTCTGACAGAGAAAGAACAGTGTTATTGACTAAAATTGATTTATACAACATGTAAATCCTTCACTACTATTAGGGCCATTAGATTAATACCATAAGCACACATGCACATTTAGCGCAAATGGGGGGGGGGGGAGGAAATCTAAATTTATTAAATTAATCAACTTTGTTGAACAGTTACACAACAAATTTTTTCTTAATACAGAAAACAAAATCAATCATACCTTAATTTATGTAATAATAGTGATTTTAAGTTATATTTTGAAGTGTTACTCTGTAAAACAAGTTAAAATAAGATAATAAAGTTATTACATCAACTATATTTATTCCTATAATGATTGACAGCATACGATACAAAACATGGATTGTTGCAATGGGAAAATGGTCTTGTGGACCCCCCTGGAAGTGATATTGAGGTATGCATCCTACAGTTAAGGCTGTAAAGTAGTGAATGTGTGTGAATCTGACGTGTTAGTTTGTGCACGAGAATAAGCAGTTTGGCATTTCTTCCTCCTGTGGAGACAGGAAATGCACCAACACCATACAGGTTTCTAGCGGACCAGTGGCACCATATGAAGCGTCGCTACACCAGGTGGCGCCACTAGGAGGCGTACTGGACGGTATTCAGGATCATATTGGTCTGATGTATCAAGTAATTTGCACTCATGAAGACAACTCCCGTTCTGAAAAAAAAATGTACATATTCATGTAAATAATGTTGTTCACTTGCTGAAGGGAAAGTTACAGATATGTATTGCAGTCTGCATTTATTGCATTCAAAATGAGGTAACAGGTTGCAGCAAGAGTAATATCACTTTTGTTTATGTAATATGATTGACTAATCATATCTTTCACTGTCATCTCTTGTATGTTTTGTCATCTCACTATTATTTGTTCGTATAATTTTTATTTATTAGACTACCTACATATTTTACCATAATGTGCATAGTTGCATGTTTTGTTATTTAACGTGATTTTCTATCTACTCATTTGTTTTACCATGGCATATGGTTAGCTACACATTTGCTTTACCACCATCTGATTCGCTGCTGACATTTTATATCACTTTCTGATTGGCCTAGGACAGCTGATATAACATTCTGATTGGTTGATGCCATCTAATATCACATTCCGATTGGCTGCTTACATCTGATAACACTTTCTGATTGGCTGATTACATCTGATATCACATTTTGATTTGCTTGTTCAAATCTTTGTAACATTATTGGCGATTCATTTTCACTGCAAACTTGCTTGTCTTCTGACATATATCACCATTAATGTTAGGCCACTTACTTTTTACTGTTACCTGGTTAGTTTACAAATTACATCTAAAACTGGTCTATCTTTACTCACCCTCCTTCCTTGAAAAAATCTTTGAGTGTGTTGCTGAACCTCTTTGAGTATTTAACAAATTCTCTCTTTCTTTGTTCCAGGCTCTGAAAATTAAAGTCATTCATGTTAACCCTTTTCACATTATCAATAAAAGTGATATCATTTAATATCTAAGTAAACAGGAATATTTCACGAGCATATCATTTCATGAAGTAAGCTCAGGCTGGCATAAACAATACATTTTCATACTGTACCATAATTTCTCAATTATAAATTATGCAAAAATTTAGCTACCTCCATTTTTTATGCTCTCTTACTTTGTTCTCAATCTAAGTACCAGTATATACATCTGCAGAGTTCCAATTCAGTTTGGGCTTATGTGACAGCTTGGTACATTCACTTCCTTTTATGTTACTTTGTACCCTGCTGTCACCCAGTCCTAATGTATACTGCACCTGTGGGTCTTGGCTGTGTTATCATCCCTATTGCTAGGTAATGACTATGAGGAATCCCCCAAAGATGCACTCGTTTGCATGTGACACATGACTGTGGGGCACAGCCTGTGAAAAACCTCACTGCTCCCTGGCTGAGATTTGAACTCACAACCTCCCAGGTTTGAATGTTTTAAAATAAATTACATCTTAGACCTGGACTTATATCAGATAATACCCAATATTTCCAGTGTATGAAACATTCACTTGTGAAGTTTGGGAAACTTCATGCTTGTGACCTAGGCGTCTGACAGGAAGTTTTAAAAATTACAACACAAGTGACCCAAAGATCAGGATGCTCAGCTGACAAATATACATGTTGCCACTAATCTCATACAATGATAACAACCAACCTCATCAGACATAACAAATTTCAAGGCAATCCTACTGATTAATTATAAATAAATTATTTTTTTGTAGGAAATTTGACTCAAGACAACTGGCAAGACAACTACCAGACGGATGCAATAATCAAATATGTGTTAATGGATATATGGTATATAGGTTACTGTATGGTAAGATTGCAAAAATAGAACCTGCTTGAAACAATGAAAAAGTGGAAATAACAAAATTTTAGACTCGGAACATGAAGAAAACCATAGTTTATAGTTTGAAATACCTGTTTGTTTTGTTGTCCGCTGATGTGAATCATGACACTGTTTACTGCATCGAGTAAATCACGAATAGCACCAGCAATGTCTCTGTAAAAAGGTTTGAAACAGATTTTTATCACAATTTGCACAATAAGAGCACATACATAGGCAGCGTACTGAAATATCTAGTAAGATATTTTGATTGTGTTTATAGGGAATACACTTGTTCTCTGGCAGAAATAATATAATAATGTATTTATATAATACAGATGGACTACAGTGTATCAAATATGTCATTTCAGACAGCAAATATAGCAGAGATACTTTAACATCTAAAATTACAAAGTTTTACTGTAAAAAATCAGTTTCACTCAGGTTTGTATAAAATGTTACAAATATCCATATCTGCCACTGTGTTTACCAAAATTAATTTTCCATAATTAAATTGCACATCTCATACTACAAATAGTGGTGCATAGTAGCGTAATGGTTAGGTGGCTGGACTTCTGACTGCATGGTTGTGGGTTCAAATCCTGTTCAGA
The DNA here is from genome assembly GCA_026874595.1 of Sipunculus nudus. Lineage (NCBI taxonomy): Eukaryota > Metazoa > Annelida > Sipuncula > Golfingiida > Sipunculidae > Sipunculus > Sipunculus nudus. The sequence goes on from CM049314.1 coordinate 72,206,106, forward strand.
CCGCCTCCCTCTCTGAGACTCCTGGCCAAAGTCCAAATAACAAGGATGAGCCCTGTCTACCCAGGAGTGAATGAGTACTGGTCATGCAAGGGTGTCAGTCAAAATGTGAATGGATAACCCTATTGCCTAAATGAAGGCATGTGTTAGGGTTTATGCTCCGCACGGAGATGAGAAAAGCGACAGGAATGAACAGGCCCTAGACCAGGAAGTGTAAAGCCAGATCAGAGCGTCAGGAAGTGATAATATTTTTAAAATATTTTTTAATAAATGTTTCTTACTCACTTGATTGTGTTCAGGAACTGGTTCCTCTCCTCAATTTGAGCTGGGATCCTGCTGAGAATCTTCTTCAAGGCCTGAGCGCGAGTGTTGAGGAGTTGGAATGATTCTTCAGAACGCATCACATTGAAGTCTGAGAACAGAAAACATCCCCTGTTAATCAATTGTCATAACTTACCATTTTTCAATACGACCAATCTAGATATTAAAAACTGACCAATCCAGCAAACATTTTGCATTCTGTCCTTAACACATTTTTTCCCATACAGTTAATCTAGTAACCCACAAGACAAATCTGATTTTAATTTTGCATTCTGTATTCATATCCTTTCTTCTTCTACACAATGAATTAAGTTGCAAAACTGACCAATCAGGTAGTAACACTGCATTATGTCCTTAGCACTCTCCCCTCCACTAAACTTGCCAATATCAGACACAACCTTTACATTTTGTTTACAACTCTACAGTACTCATGGATCATCAAAATCTCTACTTTAATAGATTCAGTCTGTTAAGTGTATTTTGTTATCTAAACAGATGATTATGGTAACTATTAACCTATCAAACTAAGTTTGTCTTTCAATGTGGAAGTGTATATGTTTGTGTTTCAGGCAAGATTTGAACTCCTTGTTAGACATATGATAAATTACTTATACAGCACACATTTCGAAAAATCATGAAGACTTTTTGAGGAAAATTAAACTTAAATGAAACACATCATGGTAATAAAATACAAAACTACTCAATAACTAAAATAGTACTAAAGGACAGAAATGGTGTGATAACACAAGGCTAAATGACAAATTATGAATGATGAGCCAAAGTTCTTCTAAATAACATGTTTACTTTAAAAAAGACAAAGAATTATATAATATTTAGTTATTATTGTTCTTATTATGTGAACTATACTCGGGTACATTTGAGTTTGCATCCACAGGTATCATTTCCAGTAAGAATATCTACAGTATGTCTTCTTTTCTAATCAATTGGAACTCTGATTTACCGTCACTGGAGTGCTGGCCCTCCATTCTGAGCATTGCTTCAGCCATGTTGACCTGGTCGTAGACCTCAGCCTGAAGCAGGACTCCTTTAACCAAGTCATAGCCAAAACCTGGATGCTGCTGCTCCACCTAGTGGGGAACATATGAACTCAATAAATCAACATCACCAACTTGAGGCAAATATGTGAATTTAAAACATCTATATATTCTCAAATGGTGGCACTTATATAAACTTCACACAAGCAAAATATTACAACATATCTGCATAAATTATATCTTGATTGTAGTGTTTATTTGTTTGTAATTACTGAGTTTGTTAAATAGTTCTTATATCAACTAATAGGTGGCAGCAGGGTTTCAGTCTAGTCAGCAAAATGGCACCTCAGCACCTGGTATGATATCATAAATGATTAATTAAAAATAGCTTTCTCTATTTCTTTTTTCTAGATACAATATCGTACTGTTTAAAAGCTTATTTATATATATTATACTAAAAATTCAATCCCACTGCAATGTTGCCAATAGTCATTATGTGTGTGAATGACATACTAATATCCAATTGATGAACTCGATCTTGTCAATGGACAACATCTAAACCAGAATGAATACCAAATATTTAGGGATGTCTGACAAGGCATAATATTTTTTACTGGAAAAAAATTAAGGACAAATTGGAAGGTCAAATATGGTATCTATGAGTTGTTCTTAATTTCATAAAGATGACTGATAACAATATTCAGAATGAAGATTTTCAGAATGCATGGTTAATCAAGCCTGACAGTCACAGCTCTACTCCTTGATACAGCATAGGTATCAGCTGGTGACATACCTTTATAAACGCAGCTCTTAAACTTTGTGCTGCTGCTAAATTCTTCTTTTCTAGCTGCAAAGAGAGAAAACAACATTTTGTAGAGATCATAACCTGGTCCAGGATCCACAGGCGACAAACTTACAAGTCTCTGAGTTGATGAATATTATTCTTTATAGTAACTATAGAGCAGAGGGGGCAGCCCATGCTTAGGGGCTGGCCCCCAGTTACAACAAGGGACCCATGGGTCACGGCGCTCAGCTGTTATATATGATAAAATATGATTTTGGAAAGAGGCACATGCTTGTTTTGTGTGGTAATAAATATAAGCTTTATTATGAGTTGTTGGTGTTTAGCTTATGTATGATTTTGATAGTATCTTTGGAGACAGGGAAGAGGATTGATTTCATTTAATTTATTAACAAATGGAGTGCTATTGTCACACAGATTTTGACTTGGCCATATAACTTATAAGCTGCACATATTATAAAAGAGTTTAACTATTTATTAAAATTTAATAACAAATATTGTGCCAATATAATTTTTATTAAAATAAGAAAATCATATGATTTTTTTTAAATAAAATATAGCTGAAATGATTATTGAAATAATATTATAGAATATATTCATGAATGCATTCATGAATACATTTTGAAAGTATCTGCACTGGTATTCAAATACTTTCATTTTTACCTTAATTCCCATTCTTATGCAATAAAATTTTTTAATGCAGTACATATTCATATTCGTATTCAAATACATTTGCGAAGCATTCGCACCATGTCTAGTATTTATTCAGTTTTAGCCAAACAAAGATGTTGAGAATCAAGAATATACAAAATCTACAAATTTAAATAATGATCATAAGTACCTGGTTTTATGGCTTTCATTTATATAAAAAAAAATAAATTTATTTTTTTATCATTTTATTTTTTTTATCATTAAAATTTCACTGAAAAATACCATAGGTGACTGCATGGTGTTATTTGGAATAACATTGACATTGACATTCTATCCATCCATACAAGATTCTTACATCATCAGTAGTGTCAAGTTAATTTTCTGTTACTCATCAACTAACAAATTCCTTTTCTATTAATTTTTCTTTAATTTGTTATAAAAAACAATTCAAAATTATTAATTTATTGTTTATTGTTATGTTGTTTTTCAAAACAACTACTAGATGAGTTGGGTTGGACACCTTGATCAACTGTGGCTGGGCATTAGCTGCCTGGCTGCCGCAGTGTATGCTTCGCTCAAGCATGCATAATCTGATGAAAGGTCAACAAGGTCAACATACAGGTGACTGAAGAGGGGCTGGATTAAGCCTGGGTCTGACATGGTCTCATATAAACATTAATAAAAGCTACAATATTTGGCCAATTTCTTTCAGCATTCTAAACTACAAAGATGAAATCCTTATGTGTGCATGATATGAAAATTATGCTCTCAGGAAACAAACGTGCCATGGTAAAAGTTGGGCAAAATTTAAGGTACTAATTTTATATTTATACTAATAACTTAAAAAAATCAGAACTAACTTTTGGTATTCAATTGAATCTTGATTAAATAATGTTACATCCCTGACAAAAAATAATCTCTAGCTTCAGCAATCCTCTTGTTAAGGGAGTAAATATATTTCTTGTTTTTTTTTTTAAAAGTGCATTATGTTTGGGCCCATAACTTAAAACAATTACGCAATACTGACATCATTTCTGGCATGTGCTTAGCGAATGTATAGAAAAATATGTATATTATATATGATCAAAGTCAGATCAGTGGTTTTGATATTTGGCAGTCTTACAGTGGAACAATGGGATTTTAATTGAAAAACGAAGTTTTTCATTAATATTTCAAAGGAAATTTGCCAATTTTAAAAAAAATTTAACAGATTTTGATTTAATTTTTGGTATACAATTAAATTTTGATCAATTAAAATTGTATTAATGAAAAAAAGTCCCTACCTTTAACACTTTTGGTCTTAAGTGACCAAATATCTTTCCTGATTTTTTTACAAAGTCCATTATGTTTGGGCCCATAACTTTTTAAAATTAAATAATACTGACTTAATTTCTGGCATGTACATAGGAATTATATAGAGGAATATTTATAGTAAATATGAAGAAAACCAGATGAGTGGTTTTGATATTAGGCAGTCCTGAAGTGTGAAAATAGATTTCTAATAAAAGATTGAGGTTTTTCCTTAATATCTTGAAGGAATGAAGTCCTATTGACCCAATTTTTGGCATGGTAGGAAATTTTTGGGACATCTAACTGTATGGCGAATTTCAGATTCGTAGGTTCAATGGTGTCGAAACGTGCCAGTCTAACGGACGGACAGACGGACATCTGGACAGACGGACGGACGACGGACAATGGACCACGACTATAGCTCAGATGACTTGTAGTCAGCTGAGCTAAATAACTGACTCTCAACACATCACATCTATCCCAGCAAGATTCATAAAATACAGAGTTACCAATCAGAGATTTTCCTGATGTGTCACAATATATACAATTAAAGAAAGGTCTGCACAGGAGCTGAATGAAAGTGCAATTAGACTCAATAGAGTTGTCATGTAATCAAGGCTAAGCAATTACAGTCCTTATGTACATACCCGGCAACTCAGGTCTGACACTTGAATACACAAAGTCCCAATTTACTTAAACACCTGCACCTTACTTATTATATAAACATGATGAAATACAGAGAGTGAGAATTGCAGTTAAATATACTGGCCCTTAGTAAATTACAATTTGATGATGAATATATATAAATTATGAATATTTAGTCAATTGAAATTTATAAAATTTTACTGAACTCTTGTGTGAGTGTGTGGGTAATGAGTGGGCAGAAAAAAATTCTGAACATGGGACCTGTGGTTCATGGCGCTCAGCTGAAACTGATTATGAGAATATTTGTATAAAATCCTAGCTGTCATATGATTGTGCACTTTTATGGACCCAGTAAATGAAAGATGTAAGAGCATTTTTGACAGACTGACAAATTTGACAACAATGTACATGTATACCACCATGTGTAATCACACTAAATATTTCTTTGTTGAAAATGTCAAAATCCAACTGTTCACTTTTGTGGATAAAAGGACACCTAATTACCTTCATGTGATGGTATGAGCTAATTTTTTAAAAAATTTAGTATAAATCATAAACTTAGTTTATCAGTCATATAATTTGTTCAAATTTTGTGTGATAAAGAGGTAACACAGAGTATGTAGTTTATCATTGAGATAGCACCACATTAACATGCACCTGGTAGCCACAACGCAAGGCCTTAGTCTGTGGACTTTGGACTGAAGGAGTGGGTGTATGTACACAAGTGTTTGTAGATATTTACTTCCTGATAGAAAGAATCGTCTTAAATATAGCAGTTAACACAACAAACCATGGTTTACAGGAATATTTCTGATGGACCTACCTTCTTATATGGTGTGCAGTTACAATTGGGATACAAAATCTGAGAGATTAAATTGTCTGCTAAAATTCTAAAAGAGTGTCAGTTTGAAGTGGTTGCAGCTGTGATTTGAGAAACAAAATGGCTGCCAGTCTACCAACTTCTGCAAAAGATATGAGAGAATGCAGCGTCTGCCTGGAGGACATGCTGCAGAAGTCACCAAAGCTGCTGGAATGTAAGCACTCCTTCTGCACACCATGTCTGTCTGCACTAGCTGAGGCACACACCAGTACCTTAGGAATGAAAGTTTCATGTCCAAACTGTAAACACAGTACAATAATCAAATCAGGGACACTGTCTGATCTTCCTGATAATTTCCTACTCCAAGAGCTAAAAACAGCACTAGAAGACCAGATAAGTTGCAACTACTGTTTCTACTGCAGCGTGTCTCATATTGAGGCATTTGCTACCAGCCTTTGTAATACCTGTTGTAGATTCATGTGTAAGAACTGCTCAGAGAAACACAGAAAAAGGTTTGCAAAGCATGAAATTATGTTAATCATGAAAGAAAAACAGCAAGAGCGTTGTCAGGAACACAATCAGTTGGTTGTGAATGTTTGCTCTGCCTGCTCCCCGAGGCGTCTTCTTTGTGATGTATGTATGATGCTGGATGAGCCATGCCATGGTGATGAACAACTGATTGACTACACAACCGCTTTGTCCCGAGAAGTAGATGACCTCAGATTAACATCAGATCAATGCAATGTTGATGATGTGCTGTCAAAATTTGAAGGTTTCATAAAGGGAGAATTGTCTGATGTGCAGGAAAATGTTGTCTTTATCAAACAGGGTCTTGATTGCCTGGTGAAAAAGATAACTTCACAGATCAAAGAGTCTGTGGATTACAAAGCATTAAATCTTGCTGCGAACACAGTGAAGGCATGCAAAATAAAAGCACTGAAACTACTGAAAAGTGATGTGAGGCAGCTGGATAGCATTTATGCTGTCAAAGAAGAGATCACAAAGGCTCTGAAATCATTTTCTGAGAAAGAGAAAAAAACAGAGGCTGCCTGTAAAACATGTGGTTCTGATCCAAGGGTTCTGCAGGAACTGGTGAAAATTAAGCAATGTTTGTATGTGTTACAAAACAGGCCAAAGCCTGTCTCATGCTGGCCCACCAAGGCTACTGTAAGCAAACTAAGGGCAACAAAGAAAGGCTGGGTGGTGTTTGTCTGCCAGGATAACCCTGTTATAATGGAGATAAGCCCTGATGGAATGAAGCGTCAGCTGCAGACACAACATGTACCTCATAACAGGGAAAATGTGTCTATAGATATCTTTGACAACAATATGTACATCACCAGCCATAATAATTTAGACATCAATGTATACCTGTACAAATGTGATCTGTCAACAGACTTTCATAAACCTTTTCCTTCCTTTTCCCAACTGAAACCCTTGAACAGATTTTGGGGCTGGAGTGTGGCTGACATGTGTGTATGTAATGCCAACAACATCATGTTAGTTCGTGGAAGTGCATGTCTTCATCGATATGATGAAAGCTCTGATACAGTGATGGACTTAAAATGTCCCTTTGCTGATGTGTGTATCCAACTCACCTCTGTGAAAGTGGATGGCCATCCTAGATTCATAGCTACTTATGTAAACAAAAAAGTTATAATTCTCCATGATAACGAAGGCAACACAATACAGACTATAAGTAAGTATGGATCCCAATTTAAACAGCCAAGGGCTACAACAATCAATGCAGTGGGGAATATACTGGTGGCAGACTTTGAGACCTGTAAAATAGTGGAGATCACGCTGAAGGGTGAGTTTGTACGAGATGTGCTGACAAAAGAGGATGGACTAGGACACCCTGTTAATGTGGCGTACAGTCGTCCTTACTTGTGGGTGGCAGACCAGACACAAGATGGAAAATTTCAGCTGAAATGTTTCCTACTGTGAATTAAATGTCTAGGAGGAAAGGGGACTCATAGTTCCTTACCAATATAAGTATTTATTTTTAAAGGCTTCATATGTATACACAGTAACACAGGTGTTTATTTGTTTATGACCACTCTTAAATTCTAATTTTAGTCATGCACCGTGCAGAATGAAAAATAATGTGACGATGATGATGATAATAATAAGGAATGAATATGATAAACATTTTAAGGGTCATAAAGCACCAAAAATGTGTCAAAAGTTTAATCATGAAAAGGGACTCATGGGTAACGGGGCTCTGCTGTCCATAAGGGTAAAATGATTTTTGTATGTAAAAAAAAACGATTTTCAGTTTGATTTTTATAAATTTCTTTAAAATATTCAGGAGAGGGGTTACATATATTTGTCAAAATAGTCTGCATTGCACATAAATTTTCTTATTTCTTAGTTAACCACACAATGTCTCAAAACATTTGCTTTTACATGAAAGACTGAGAGCCTGTTATGGTTTCTGTTGGTGGTAATGAACTTATGAACTCATATTACTAGTTACAATAAAATTTCATATTTTGTAGTGCATACTTTTATATAATAATCATAAATTTATTGTATTCAATGTCCAAAATTACAAAACAGTCTATTATAAGGTGTATGGGAGGGGGGGTGGATTCACAGTCACAAAAGCTGACAACTACGATATCTATTAAATGACAATAAAGGCATAGGGAAACTCATACCTCTCATTACCTCAAACAATGATGTAATATAAGGAGCCAGATATCACAATACCTGAACAAATTTGAATGTACTAGAAAACAATCAACAAATAAATCTGCATACACCCAAGAACTTGAATTGGCAGCACAATGTCAACCGAACAGAAAGGTATTACTGTTAGAAGGTACATACAGGTATATATTAAACAGGTATATATATATTTCAGCATGTTATACTAATATGTTGACAATATGTTCAGAGAAAGATATGACACATCATTGTTTTTATGTGACTGTCCACAGTTCATTCAACCAGTAGTAACATGTCAGGTTAACATTTTAAAAGAGTAAGAATTAAGAAAATTGAGAAAATCCATTGTTTTATTGAAGAGAGTAGCCAATTTAAATAGAAATTGTAAGAAATTTTATGATCTATAAAAATAATGTGAATGTCAAGCCCACTGTAAAAGCCCTCGTGAATGTATAAATATTAATTTGTACACATCTTCGCACATTTGTCCTTCATTTTACTTCACACATAAGGGTATTTTTTACTTTTCTTCTTGTAATTAATATACAGAACTGTAACAAATTGTAAAGAAGTGTAACTTGTAACTGATACAATAGGAATTATGTTATTATTGTATATTATTGTATTGAACCAATTTTTTGTATAATTTACTGTACTGTTTCATGTCTTGTCATGTATGTATCAGGAGAGGAATTTACTACACCATGTGTAGGGCTACACCTTTTTTTCCGAACAATAAATGATATATATATATATATATATATATATATATATATATATGAATATATTCAAGTAGACATTTCTTGGGAGATGCCATAGTATCCTCAGACAATCCCCCCCCCCCTTCAAAAATAGGCCCCCATCTTCAGAAGCATATACTGACACTTGGCGAGCCACCAGCTGGGGATATAATAAAATACTGTTAATAATACCAAATTAAGGCATGTCACTTCAAGTTGTTTATGATTATGAGGCTCTCTTCTTGTCAATGCGAAAACTGATATCCAGTCAAGTGTTATTATATGACATTACAAAACATTGCATGAATAGGAATTTCAAAATATGTTTACTTTGAAATTTTAAAATTTTTTCCAGTGCCTAACATAATTATTGAATTAACTTTAGGATCCTTGCACATTTCATCAGAATTTGTCACCTAAGGCAGAATAAAGAATGTATAAACAACATTCAGTATTTTTCACAAATACAAGAGAAACCCTGAAACACTTAAAACTAACTAGATATTTGTTGGCATCGCAGGTGCCATAGTATCCCCAGACAATTACATCCCCCCCAGCCTAGAAGAATTGGATCCCATATTGAATTCAATGACACAGAAAGCTGTCCAAGTTGTATACATATGCAAAATTTTAGGCAGAAAAGTCAAACCACTACATGTATATGAGTGATTTTATCCCACAGCAGACAAACAGGACTTGTGCAAAAATGGTGGCAGGTGGCGCCACCAGTTTCGCGTATGATAAAGAGCTATGTGAGATCTATAGGCATGCAAAATTTTGGCTGAATCGGTCAAAAGGTTCCTGAGATATGAACTTGGATGTCTGCAGCGTGAACGTGAATGTAGGTGGCGCCACCTGTCATAAAATCAAGAAAGCTATCCAGGATGTATACACATGCCAAATTGCAGGTGAATTAGTCAAACCATTACAGAGATATGAATGATTTTAGCCCAAAGCAGACAAACAGACAGACGCTGTGCAAAAATTGTTGCAGGTGGTGCATCCAGTTTTGCGGCGTATGATAAAGAGCTATGTAAGATCTATACAAATGCAAAATTGTGGCCAAATCGGTCAAACGGTTCCCTAGATATGAGCTTGGATGTCTGCAGCATGAACGCAAATGTAGGTGGCGCCACCTGTCATATAATCAAGAAAGCTATTCAGGATGTATATGCATGCCGAATTTCAGATGAATTAGTCAAACCACTGCAGAGATATGAGTGATTTTAACCAAAAGGCAGATGAACAGATGGACACTGTGCAAACATGGTTGCAGGTGGCGCCACCATTTTTTGTGTATGTTATAAAGCTATCCAAGGGCTACATTTGTACAAAATTTTTTTTCCCCGAACGCTCAAAAGGTTCCCGAGATATGTGGGTTTATGTGTGGAAACAGATGCACAAATGGATGCTGGGCAGAGAGGAAAGGTCAAAGGTCAAGGCCAATTGGTTAGGCACCAGTTCACATGTGACCCGATAATTGGTGTAAGTTTCGGAAAAATCCGTCCAGTAGTCTCAGAGGAGTTCTCTGGAAATAAACCCGGCGGTGGCGGAACCTGGTCAAAAACATAGTATCCGCAAAACTTTGTTTTGGCGGATACAATAAACATAATCCCATAACCTATATCTATATATACCGCATAATATGAAAGAAATCTGTCCATTAATTGTTGACTTATAATGCTCACAGTACAGTCAAGTGGCAATTTTTGGGATATTTAATGGCACGAAAACAGGTAAAGAATAATAGGTGCCGCCACCAGTTTCTAGAACATGATAACCCTATCCATGATCTTCGATCAACTTGATCTTGGGATCAATCCATGCAAGATTTCTTGAGATATTAAAGAATTTGTGTAATTTTTCCAAAATAGGACCTATTCAAGGTCAAGGACACTCTCCTAGTTAAGGTCATGACCTCATTTTAGAGATCCTTCGTCCTCTGACCCATATCTATACATATATCAAGTTTGGTAAAGATCCGTGAAATATTTTTTGAGTTATCGCGCCAACAAGATTTATATGCGGTGGCGGTGGCTTGACAGGTACAAAAACTTTGTCTGGGGATACAATTAACAAATCACAGGCCTGACTATCGCAAAAAAAAACACTTGAAGCGGCTAGTGTTATGAATGATGTACACGCTTCACAGGCAATTAATCACTTCATGGAGTATATTACTTATACCACAACCTTAACAGGTTAATCAACAGGTAATATGACACTGTATGTATAGGTTAAACTAAAATAAGTTCTGTCTCCATAAGAAACAACCCTGAAAACTCATATGATTCATCTGGTGATAAACATGTTCAAGAGAGTATAATCTCTCTCTCTCTCTCACACACACACACATATATTAAAGGTGCCGATAATATTTTAAACAACTTAATTCTAATGTGCACAAAAACTCTCTATAATCCTTAGAAATCACTTTTGGGTTCTCTAATGCCCCTTTTAAATAATTTATCTCAATATGGCCTTATAATAAAAAACATAACCAAATTTAAGTATCTATACTGCACAGATTTAAAATATATGTATTCATTTGTGATTTAGGCCAAAAAATTTTGAGCTGCAGCCGCTCGGATATTTCTTTCAAGTAGATAAAATCATACAATTTCCTTTGTTATGTAGTACTTTAGCTTGTTTAGCAAAATAAATCTGTTATTATCATGTTTTTTCCCTTATCATTTGACATTTTTATCGAAACATACACAAAAAAAAATAAAAATAAAAAAACCGCCCGCCCACATTGATTTATGAAAAAAAGTGCCTGAGAACCATACCTTTTTTTTATTTTGGCCTTATAATTAGCTCTTGTAACTATTATGTTTCCATTACAATACAAAGTGTGTGTTTGCACATATACAATACATATATATATATAATATTTACATATATATATGTGTGTGTGTGTGTGTAATACACTCCATACTACTCATATCTTCAATTTAATGAAATAAAAGGACTGATGAAGAACAGCTCTGGGTCATCATAGAGCATTGACAGCTTTTAGTGTTAAATCAAGTTCCATTTGTTGTACATATATAATTCTCATGCATGGAACAGTTTGTATTTTCGTCGATAAACCAAAACCATAATATAACATGATCCGTCATGCATGACTCTGTTGTGCTGGCTGGGCGTTACCAAGATGTCAAAAAGATGCCTCTCCCAAAACTTATTACGTATACCTTAGATAGGTGTACTTCATGCATGAGTCATTTCACTTTGGCTATGGCTAGGTACATCAGTGGTGGATCCAAGGGGGGGGGGGGGGTTCAAACCTAACCCCACTATTTGGAGCCAAAAAAACCTTTTTCTTATGGTTCCAAAACAAATTGTGCAATCCTGACACCCTCCTTCCTGGACCAGAGGACTTTTTAGATTTACTTTCAGTCTTCCAAGGCGTGACCCTCCCCTTTCCAAAATCCTGAATCCTTCCCTGTACATGCATGTTCTTTGCACTTATGTAACAGATTTGGAACACTCTTTGTAAGTATGAATCATGTACAGTGCTCATTAAAGAAAACAAATTTCATAAGCATTATTCATTAAAACTAGTGATATACCCTTCACACAGCTGATCAGCAACATCCAGGTTTTAGTCTGAATGACATCTGACTTTTGACATCCAGGTTTTAGTTAGAGCAACATCTGACATGTGATGTCCAGGGTTTAATCCATATGAATTTAGACAATGGCAGCCACAAAACAATTGTTTAAACACAGGCACTCATTACCAATTCTCTTTATACCAGGTACTATGTTTTCATGGTAAAGTCCGTGCCTTGGCTGTGATTTGAACTCACTCCCCATTTTGAGACGTTTATCCTAAACCTGGATCACTGAAGCCAGTTTCAATGCCAGATTTATCTTTAAATATGGTAACTTGGTTTGAATTCCAATGAGACCATTATAACTTAATTATTTCTTATGTTCATCTTAAGATATCACCATGGAAACTATCTGTGAAGAACTATCAAATATCAGCACCAAAGAGTGTGCTTTCTAAATTACTGTTATTTCAGATAACTATAAAATAAACATATAAATATATACTCTATGCCCTTAGTACCCATCTGTGACATCAACCACCACTGAATATTAGGTTAAAGTATTCACTTTGAAAGATAATTATCATTACAACAATTATATGCAACCTAGATTTCATGCTCCTGAGGGAGCGGTAATCTTATGCTTAGAACAACAGAAGCTACGGATATAGGAAATAGGCCTACAGGTAAAGCGCTGTGTAAAGAGCGTATCTGGAATTTCCTTGAGGAATAACCCACTAGGCCTATGAATTGCTATGGGGTCTTCAATTCAATTTGATAATCAATTATTGCTTTTTGATTTGATTCTCAATTTGACTAATGTATACAGTCATAATATTCTGTAAGAGACACATATCTACTTAAAGTTTTCATCTACGAGCATAAAAACTAAAACCCTGCAAACAAAACCACTTCCACAAAATGTTTAAGGTGGCAGGGTCTTATTTGACCCTGCTTGGGATCAGGGGAATGAAGTTTACTAGTGGAGCTAATAATCTGTGAGCTGATCTTGTGTGTATATACTGTATATGTAATCGAGACCAGCTAAGGCATAATGTCGGTCATGTTTGTTTAGTGAATCGTGATATCTTATCAGACAATGTACATAACAAGCTTCCTCATTCAAAATGAGTACAACAGAGTTTGGTGCATTGTTCCAAAAAGATAACAATATATATTAACCAGAGGATATATGCTTAATTCAGTTATTTGTTCAGACAATACCTGCAATATGTAACCAGATCAAATTTGATGCATACAAAATAATAAATATTATCTTAATGTCTACTGTATCACTGTAATGAACTAATGATAAACTGGTTCTCTGACATTGGATACACCACAATACAAAGATGTCCTTGCATCAATAAGTTCATATTATGTGAAGATCTGATGGAAAATGATATAGATCTAACATATAACAATATACAAATATTTTATATATAGTCACTCAGTCTCAGCTTTCATCTCAGGGGAAACCCCATTGGTCATAGAAAAGGACAAGACAATGTTTTTACCTTTTCTTGAGAATAAAATTAACTTTTGATTGAGTATCTTTCCTCTATACTAGGACAGGGAGGGACTGATGAGTTTATTTCTATATTCATATCTGGGTAAACAAACTTTGTGGGTGGACCTACCTCACCCCCCCCCCCCCTCCAGGTACAAACCATCCATTTGAAATTTAAAAAAAAAATCCCCCTTTTTTCTGTCATATTTTCTGTTTGTGCTGGATCTCCTTTGCAGCTGAATTCCAAAAGTTGAAATTAGGGCACAACATTTTCCAAAGGTCCTAAATTTCATAGCAAATTCCCTATTATCACTCAGTTGCAGGTCTTGTGTTCACCTAATATTAAATTTTAAATTTATAAGTTGGTTCTGAATAGATTTTGACAGTTAAGTTATCTTTTCATGAAAGAGGGTTTATAATTTAAACTATTAATAACTGTTATTACACTTCATGCATTGCACTTTTTTTCATATTTTTTTATAGAATGAGGATATACTGTGGAAGTGGTTTTGTAAGGGGGATTTTTATTTTCGCCCTTTTGGCAGGAGCCTGATTTGCACTTAATTAAGGAGACGCTTTATTTCAAACACCCAAGACAAGTCAGTGTAGTTTACTTTACTGTCACTTTTGTTAGAGACAAGTTAAAGAGTAATGGCAAATAGAATAGATGATGCCATGTCATATACCGTAAAATCTGTGAAATTTTGTACCTCGATGAATTTCGTACACAGTCTTTCTTCAGTAACCATAATTATTAAAATGACATGTTAAATTTCGAACTGCCGGTGGTCTGTTATGCCACATTTGACATAAGCAGGACTGCCGTGAATGTAACACTGACGTAACCTCACCATGTTATCTGGTTTTGAACAAGCCTACCGGTCCAATCGATGATTGCCATGCTATTGATAATTAATAAGAATTATATCTACATCATATAGAATGTAATTTGACTGAAAACTAAGATTTTTGTTTCAGCGACAATAAAAAAAAACTTAAAATATCTCGAATGTGAGTTGCTTAATTGTCCGGGATGCGAGCGAAACGCCGTGAATCAGTGACAGACGTCCATGAAGTTTGATGGAGGTTGGAAATTGGATAATCAGGATTAACTCCGTAAATGATCTCAAGACCACTAGCTTTACGTGCACCGTAAAGGGGGATTTCCATGTATAAGCCAGGTTCAAATTGGTCTCTTTCAAGCAAGCTCGGCGTTCCAGTGTATGTAATGCCCATGTTAATCAGTTTGAAAATTAATGCTAATTTCCATTAAAACATTTACAATAAATATCTTGAATGTCACACCAGAACAACTTAATTTCGAGTACCTCGGGCTCCGTATCACCTAACAAACAAGTCACACGAGATCAAACTGTACATCAAAGCGCTGGCAGACGTTCATGAAGTTTAACGGAGGTTGGATATTTGATCTTGGATAATCAGGATCGATTAACTCTTTAAGTGATCTAAAGACCTCTAGCTTTTTGTGCACCATTAGTGGGGATTTTCATGCGTAAGCCACCTGAAGAACTTTCTCTCCGGGCAAAGCCCCGGATGTCACGCAAGCATGTACGGGTGTCGAGCTTCATGACTGCATTAAGTTCTTCAGATATACTTTTCAGATTCCTTTTCCAAACTGATTTAATATAAAATAAACAACACAAGTTTAGAAAATAATGTTTTTATTCATGAAACTTCATGGTTCACACTTCATGGTTCGGCGAATGAATACTTGAGGCTCCTTTTATCGCCCACTGCTGACGAGTCATTTTAACTTGTCAAGACCATAATTTTAAAACTGCTGAAATCGACTGTTAAATTTCGGACTTCCACAAATTTAATTATTTTTTTCTGTACGAAATTTCACAGATTTTACGGTAGATCCTTAATGTTTGATGGGGCACTGAGAAAATGAATAAAACTGTTTTTATAATTATATGCAACATTTATTTTTTTATGCACGAAAGTCTAGTGTTTTCACCCGGCGGTGCTTGGCAGGTCTGATGTTGCTAGCTGATCAATGCAATCATTAGCCACTTAGAAGACTGCAGAGTTCTGGTCTGACACACAGTCAAGTGAGTCTGGTAATCCCTCCTCGCTTGAGTTGCGGCTTCTTCAACCAAAAGGAGTCAAGGGGAGTCATGTTTCTTGTAATAAGATTTCATAGCAAGTGATATCTAAGCTGAAAACCACTCCGCTTAATAGTAATTTGTAGAAAAAACTGTGAAACAAATTGCCTTTGAAGCCCTTTAGAACCCCCCTTGAAATATCTTTGAAGTATGACAGAGCCAGCCGCAATTGTGGTCAGCTCTGTTTGATGTTCACACAAAGCAGGCAGCTTCTAATTAATAATCACAGTTGCTGTTGAGCAGTTCTACAATTTACTCATATGTCAAACAGTGTGTCTGGGTGCAGTACCATAGCACTTTAAACGTAATTAGTCCTGGTAATTACGTATTGTTTACCCTGTGCAATCACAGTTCTCACTAGCCAGTAGGATGCACGCAGTGATGCAGTCACTCGAATAGTTAGGTGTAAGGTAACCTATTTTTTATGTAATCATTTAAATATTTTGATATATTTGATACAAATTGTATTCCCCATACATATTGATCTGCATGAAATTTAGAACTGCGCTAATACTGTAAAATGGAAAAAGCGCGAAAATTCAGATGCGCTAATTTAACCACTTCCACAGTATCTTATCATAAGATGTCTTGCTTACTTGTAACAGCCCTAGCATATTGTTAAACCAATCAGAGGACATGCTGAATTTATATGACACAGGATTATGGATGATGGACAAAGAGTGATCACTATAGCTTTCAGTCAGCTAAGCTAAAAATAGTATTTGCTAGTATATTGGTAAACACTGTATATTCCTATTTTAGTTTGCTCACATAAATTATATTAAAGCATTCCTTCTTTCCATCTGCAATCAATTATAGCACTGCAAGATCAATCAGCAAATTGTCTGCAAACAACCAATCATCGATTATAATTCATCAACAGCCCCATCACCAGGACTGACAAAATCCCCCCCAAAACTCGTAACGACCAGGCCAGCAGTAAATTCTGATAAATGCCATATTTTGCTTTAAAATACTGGCAAATTGAATTTGATAAAAAAAGGTCACATTAGAATTCATTTTTCCCGATTGAAACCTATAATTTTATCACTGGATTCTTCTTTATGAAATTGCATACATTTTTCAAGTTTTGGGGAAATCAATGTAAAGAAAAATTAATAAAGCAATTCAGTTATAGATTATGTACAAGGGTAAGTGGGTTTCATTTTGCAGTTTTTCGGGCAGTTTTGGCATGTTTTTTTTTATGTGGTGTTTCTTGTGTATTAAAAAAGTATGGTCTCAAAGTTAACATTTATGCTTGTGTTGTTTAAAAAGCCAATCCCTGGCTGATCAGTATTGGTTGGGCACTAGTTATGTACCACCACTGTATCTGCCCAGCATCTTGAACAGTCAAGAATTTTCACAGTTCTTAAATTGTCAGTTTTAAGAATTTGGTGTTCAAAGGAGATGTTATAATTGTGGTGTGGGGAATTTTGTCAATATTTGAATTTTGGCCTATGAAAAATGAAAGGGAGGACATGAATATAAGAATAAATATCCAGAATTTAGTATAACTGTCATATATATTACTTGTACTGTCATATTCCTGTTCCTCCTGGGGGTCAGGATTTTATTCATGAGCCTGTGGCCCATGCTAGTTTTTGGTTGCCGGGCTGATAAGCTGTCAGTAAAAATGAAATGTAACAACATTGGCTCTGGGCAGTCCTCTCTTGGCTGGTGATTAATAATGGTTCTCCTCTTTCTTATGTGATACATATATTGCTAGTACTTGCTTTTTTTTCTCTAGCCTCATCCTATTTAGACATTTTATTGAGCCATAATGTCACACCTATTGTAAAACTGCTCTGAGCAGTATGTCCCTTAGCCCTTCTTTTGGGCATCTGAAGGCAGAACACACTTCTCTGTGTTTTTCATGGAAACCTTACTGGGTCAAGTGTAACTGGTATGGTTCATAATGGTTGTAGTAACATCTGCAGGAATACATGTACATGCGAGGTAAATAACGTGAGAAATTATTCAAATTAAGGAGGGGTTCCATTTTTGTTTTCCCATGACAATATGAGGAATCCCAAGCTGAACTGAACTCGCTCAACTTTGAGATATTAAATAATACTGATATTAGGGCACTTGTTCAAAATTGGGCCTACATATCCACTTATTCAAAATGAGTGTCGCATAAATTGTTGTTTCCTTACAAATGCTGATTTATCATATTTTCTTGAGAAATTCCTTTATTTGATTTTGCCAATAACTGGAGTTCATTATATGAGAGGAGTGATCCTTAGAACCTAGGTTCCCGGCAGAGAGGGGTTGTTGGGATGGCAGCCCCCACCTTATGTTAAATTAGCCTGTTAAAATACAAAATGTTTCTCCATCTAAGCAATAGAGGCATCTCACTCAAAGCTATGAATGGACCAAAATCACCCCCACTGATACCTTGTCTTCACAGCTCAGTTACTAGCTTTTACAGCTCCTGACCTAAGGATCATAGGTTCAATTCCCAACTTGCGTGACTTCTAAAATTATTCATGTTAAAACAGGTTAAATGAATGAATGGACATCTAGCCTTTGAGGTAAAAATAAGGAAGTGATTAGCTCAAGAGAGTTTATATTTATTTTCATGTTCCAGAATGTACAACCAATTCTGAACACATTCTGATATTAATGAAATAATAATTAATTTCACTCATAATTCATTAACAACTAAAATTCTTTAATAAATTGGACAAAATATTGAAAATGACAAAAACCTACCTGATCCAGGATTGGTTTGATTACGACCGATAGGGTCATAGCAGCAAACAAGTTCTCATCCCCCATGGTCATACTGGGCCGTGGTCCTGGGCTGAGTGATAAACAAGTGACACACCTGTAATGATGATAGTTGGGGTGGAGTCCCTTTGCGTTCACCTGTCAAAACCTTAGTGGCCTGGTCAGTTTCACAGTTACCTTCAAGTGCCGTTGGCTTTGCAACCGGATATTACGTCATCAAAGATCAGTTAATTAATCAGGCACTATTGATGCGATCGTCACCAGAAGACTTCGTCAGTTTTAGGACGAAAAACTTATTCTTCAGTAACCACGAAAATGGATATACTTTCAGGTGTGAAATATGGGTCATATCCTCGTTTCCGATTGAGGTTATTGTGCCTCCTTTGCTGGAGAGCCGATCTTGTATGGCCTTAGATGCAGTCTGGTGAGCACTTGTGAATATGCATGAGGTTTCTGTGCGAGTCCCTGTCAAGAGTGATTATGATGCGCTCGATATACGTTTCAATATTAAACTGATACATGCATAAAATAAAACACGGATACAATTATGAGTTCATGGAATAATTATATAAATTATCATAATTCAGTGTTGATTATAACCTTTCCCAGTACAGCTGAGAACTGGCTGCTTGGGGCCTATTTATGATCTGAGAGTCAACATAGATTATGAATAAGCCCACAAGTCCAGTTCTTGACTATACTCCCAGTAAATCGAACGTTATTTTATCGGGGTTGTAAATCAAGAATTTTTGCAGGGATTTGAACCAGACATATAAAATTATAAAAAATACATTTCATTCCCTATAATTACTTAATTTTAAAATATTCTTTCAATATCTAATAATTAATAGAAAAAAATAACAACAAATATTTTCAAAGTGATCTGTTAAAAAAAATCAATATAGACATACAAGACCGGACGCCACATATTCTCGAGGTTTTATTGCTGTTTACTTATATTTTATGCGAATTTCTGTGCTATAGGGCTGTAGGATGATGAGGTAAAATAAGTTTACTTGAAGGGACAACTACTGGTATGTTATTTTTTCTAGATCCTTAAACATTATATTTCGTATCAACCCAGTGTCCCGTTCTAAGCGTCTGCGCTTACTTCTGTGGTCAAGCTGATATTTAAACCGGCACCTGGCGCTATATGTTGGCCCTATATGCAGTATATTATCGATGATTTGTCTGAAGTTAAGTCCGGCCATGCATGCACATATGACGAATTTAAACCAATTTTCTGTGTTTCCACTCAAAGCTTATTATATGCACCCTATACTTGTTAAGCCGGTTACTCGTCAAGTTTACTGCGTGGCTGCAAGTTCTTAAAAAAAAAGAACGCTAGACTAGTTCAAAGGTTTAAAAGATCACCACTAAATGTATAATATGTCGAGTTAAATAAATTACGTTAAAAATTGGACTCAGTGTTTCCTTTATCCTTTTCCCTTCTAAATACCAAGCTCTGATAGTGTCATACAGACATCAAGCTGAGTGGGCACTATTTGTAGATCAACAAACGGCTGTTTTAGTACGTAGGCATTTGACTCTGAGACTGCAATAAGGGTACATTTGGGGTGTCTGTGCAGTTTAAGTGATATGTGGTATCAAATTTTGTTTAAAAATAATGGACAACACTTTTTCATTACCAGGGGCGTCATTATAGGAACACTCAATATATAAACACTTTTTATCACGATGGGATGATCAAGATGACCATCCCCAATCCTCACTCAGAGAATATTATTTATATACAGGTATTGATGATGAAATATATTAATAATTACAAACATATACTGGAAACATAATGCCTTATCTTCCAAAACATGGTATTTAATTATATATATGTTACAGTCATTGTGAAAAATCAGTCAATGTGTCAAATAAACGGACTTATTTCTCAGTCAATTTACAAATTGCCTGTCTCACTCATGCAGGCACTTTAAAAAGTGACCGAAATTTTCAGGCATTTTACAAATTGACTGAGAAATAAATCCGTTTAATTGACACATTGACTGAAATACTATTAATAATGAATAAAATACTATTGTTACAAGGTTACGAAGATTTAATGACATTTCGTTAATTTCATATACATTACGCTTACGAAACATTAACACATTTTACATTATCATTGTACAATTTAATAATTTATTTGATCAAAAACGTCCATCCTGCTTAATTCTAGTTCTTGCAGAAATAATGATGTTATCATGTGATATGTAAATGTTATATTATCTCAAAGCATATTTTCTTTTTCACTTTGGGAGCGGGGATGGGCGGGGTGACATCCTCCCTCAATACGGGAAATTGTCACAAAATTCTTTCAAAATTATGAATTATTATTTGAAGCAACTTGGTGAAAATAAGTGAATAAATTCTCGCTAAAAATATAACAACATATTAAATTGTTTGACTTGAAAACACTTAGGGCAATCGTCAATTGAGAAGTTCCCCCTCCCCCAACCCTATTATTTCACAATAAAAGTTCTTGTTTAAATTCCCGAAATTTGCATGGATTATATTATTTAAGCTTTAATCATTGGGTCTCATGCACAATGTTACAGAAAAGAGTGAATCATGCCATATAATCAGTCATTGTGCTAAGTTATTTATTAGGTATTTCTGAAAGATACACGCTTTTATTAGTTGAAAAAAACTGTTACAAATTTTTGTAAATAAGTCTGCTTTTATGGCAGAATGACATAAATATACTTATATGTCAATATGGGGGGGGGGGGGGTGGTAGTATAATTGATTCTCATTCTGGCATAAGCAATATTTCAACTATATGATTCTGGTTATTCCTCACGAGTTGGTGAATTTTAGTCTTATAACGTGAACAGTATTCTTCATAAACAGTCTAGAAAGAAGAAACAGGCATAAAGTTTACTTTAAAGTAGCTGGTTATACTAAATGACAATCGTTGTCTGTTTCACAATAATGAGATACTAGTATGTGAAACAACAGACTATCCCCTCTCCATTCATTCAATGTGTCAAATAAACTGAATGATTTTTCAGTCAATTTGTAAAATACCTGAAAATTCCAGTCATTTTATGAAGTACCTGAGTGAATCAGGCAATTTGTAAATTGACTGAATATTTCAGGCAATTTACATATTGAATGATTTTACACATTGACTGTAAGTTATATATATTTAGGGGGAATCCCCCCCCCCCCCCCACACCCTTGAAAATAAAATGACGCCCCTATTCATTACCATTAGTATACTCCGTGTCTGTGGGCGTTTGCATGCTTGGTTTTACGGGTTTCAACCTAAAACATGAAACCCCGAGCTAATGTGTTGATGGATTATGGTATATCAGAAAGAAATTGTATTGGTTTTCTGGAAATGTACGATAAATTATCATACATGGGTCTAATCGGAAGTTTGGTATCAATTAAACCTGTCAAATGCTCTATCTCTATCATACTTGTCTATAAACTCCCAACTTTCGATTTAAAAGTGCTGTAACAACTAAAAGGGTATAACATGTATATAATCACGAGATAGGTTGCCATGACAGAGACGTAGCCGTTTTAAGTTTATTTTTGTGAAAACATGCATGTCGGGCTTTCCGGGTCACATGTAGCCCTGTAAAATATTTGCTGCCATCTTGCGGGTATTTTCATAACGAACTCAATGAACAAGTTCTAAAAGCATCTGACGAAATATCACACACGGGTGTGCCCTTCTGAATTTTCTTTGTGCTGATCCTGACCTGTGTAATGTATGGACTTGTATGACTATTTTGAGCTCATCACAAGGGAACAGTATGTATGCGAATACCCTTTGCGCAGTGTGGGAATACCGTGTGAACAGTATGGGAATAACTTTTGAGCGGTGTGGGGATAATATCTGAGCAGTATGGGAAAACCCTAAAGAATTATGGGAAACCCTTTTTATGCAGTGCGGGATTACCCTTTAAGCTGTGTTGGAATACCTTTTGAGCATTATGGGAATACCCTTTGAGCAGTGTGCGAATACCCTTTGAGTTGTGGAGGAATACACATTGAGCAGTGTGCGAATACCCTTTGAGTAGTGTGACAAACTCTTTGTTGAGTGTGCCACTACGGTTTGAGCAATGTGGAAATACCCTTTGCGCAATGTAGAATACCCTTTGAGCAGTGTACCAATATCCTTGAGCGGTGTGGGAAATACCCTTTGAGTAGTGTAGGAATGCCCTATGAGCAGTGTGGGAATACTCTTTGAGCAATTCGGGAATACCCTTAGAGTACTGTGGAAGTACCCTTGGAGCAGTGTGCGAATACCCTTTGAGCAGTGTGGGAATACCCTTTGAGCACTGTGGAAGTACCCTTGGGGCAGTGTGCCAATACCCTTTGAGAAGTTTACCATAGCCTTTGTAGCGTGCGCAAATATGCTTAGAACAGTTTAGGAATACTCTTTGAGCAGTGTGCAAATACCCTTCGTGGAGTTTGCAAATACTGCTTGAGCAGTGTGGGAATACCCTTTTCGCAGTGTGGGAATACACTTTGAGCAGTGTTCCAATAGCCTTTGAGCAGTGTGAGAATACCCTTTGAGCCGTGTGCCATTGCCCTTTGTGAAGTGTACCAATACCGTTTAGGCAATATGGGAATACACTGCCAATGCCCTTGAGAAGTGTGCGTATACCTTTGGGGTCCTTGGTTTTCTCCGGGTCCTCCGGTTTCCTCCGCCCTTACACACTTTCGAGCGCTAACATCCAAGCCATTGAGAGTGCCTTGTATTAGTTATTATAAGTAATTGTACAATCCGTGTAAAGTAAATAAAGTTTACATAATACCCATTGAGCATTGTGCCAATACCCTTTGTGGAATGTAAAAAAAAAAAAAACGATTTTAGCAGTGTGCGAATACCCTTAAGCTTTAAACAGTGTGGAAATACCCTCTGAGCAGTGTGCCAGTAACCTTGAGCAGGGAGCGAATTCCCTCTATGCTCTATGGAAAAACGTTTGAGCAGTGACAGAATAGCCCCTGGGCAGTGTGGGCATACCCTTTGAGCAATGTTGGAATACCCTTTGAGCAGTGTGCCATTACTCTTTGAGCAGTGTGCGAATACCCCTAAGGCAGAGTGGGGATACCCTTTGAGTAGTGTGCGAATACCCTCCCAGCCGTGTGGAAATACACATAGAACAGCGGCGAATACCCTTTGAACCGTGTGCCAATACCCTATGTCGATGTGCGAATACCCTTTGAACAGTGTGGAAATACCCTATGAGCAGTGTGCCAATAACCTTGAGCAGAGAGCGAATTCCCTTTAAAGCTATATGGAAAAACGTTTGAGTTGTGTGCCAAAACCCCTTGAGCAGTGTAGGAATACCCTCTGAGTAATATGGAAATACACATTAAGCAGTAAGCCAATGCAGTTTGAGTAGTGTGCCAATACCCTATGAGGCAGAACAGTAAGTGTGAACGATCTACGAGCAGTGTTTGGATGTAGGCGATTGACGCATAAAAGAAAGAAAAGAAAAGAAAGAAAAGAATGTGTTTCTTTTGTATTGTAGACCTATGCATGGAGCATGCTATGGCTATATTACTATACACGGGAATTTTACAATTCTAGATATCACAGTAAACAATGCTGTATAATAATTCCATCTGGAGAAGATGTGTTACGTTCGGGAATGATATCATCATTTACAGCACAGAGACTATAGTGCGCTCCATTAAACACCGACTCAAGCCAAACTACCATTCATAACGCAGCATAACACAATCTGTATATCGGAAAACCATATTTTCTTTCATGATTCCTGTCCAGTCATACATACGATCATTAAATATTCTTGGTGTTTACATGATTGTACTTCCAATGAAAAGGTTAACTGAAAATGCCATAAAATCTACATATTTATATTACGTATCTCTTCTTTATGCCTTTTTCCAGATATATTGCTGCGTGTGTAAGCCCATGTAGCCAGTTGTTCTGGTACCTATATCCTGGTACGTATTCATGTATTTGTATATTTATATTATATTAACATTTACAGTAAATCCCTTTTTAACCTTGGGTTCATGAAAAAATGTTTTGGTTCAGGAGGTCGTCCTCAGTAGGGCTCGAACGTGTGAGGTTTTCATTATTTCCTATCGTTGTCATCATATCTTGGAAAATTCCAAATAGTGAAGTGTGTTATTGTATCTAGGATATGGATCTGTTCAAGGAATTCATAGCTTAGGAAATCGCAGGAAACCGTTATGTTAAATTAAAAAGTGTGAAAACGTCGTGGTAATTAACAGGAATACATAATCACAGAAAAACGTAGTTAATTTCACATTCTGAGATCGCACCGAGAAAAATTGTAAGAAAACGAGGCAAATCGTTCAGAATAGTAGAAATACAGAACAATGGCATGTTCCAATGCAATGTACGCCTGTCGTAGACAGTCATAGACAGTTACAAAGAAAATGTCTAAATTGAATCAAATTACAACAAGTAGTCAAATAATTTACCGCCAGGTGACATTTCTTGTCCTCTCTGTTGCAATATCGCCATATACTGGTAACCAGAGTACCATTAAGTCTTATTAGCTTTGTGTCAGTCTACCTTGATGTATGTAATTAAGGTTAATTATTGTTTACATTCATTTTTACAGCCAATCGAAAACAACGCGGAAATCCTGGTGTCGACAGGATACGTACTTTTCTTGGGAAGGAAGTATTTTTGGCACTGGAAGGCAGCTTACAGTGTTTAGAGCGATTAATGGAAACCTAGATAATCTGTATCGTATAATTAATCCTTAGGTGCATTTCTATTATCAAATATACATCGTATCGATACTTTTTGCTCTGGGCATACAACGTATAAAGTTTCAGGCTGGTTTCAAGCTCATTAGTGTATACACGTGGAGGGACCCGCAAACATGTTTTTAGGGAAATGTTGTGTTTCATTCCAACCCAAAACAGTTAAAAGATCTGTGCTCTCACTGATAATATTGTGCATGGTGGTTAGTATGGGTGTGATTATATTCGGAACAGAATCCCTTATGTCTTTGACATTGAAGACTTTGACACTGGAAGGAGATTCACTGGATGGAAATACTGAAAATGCTGCGCTGCGTGTGAAATTAAAGCAAAACAAACTGGTGCCAACATTAGAAAGCAGAAAATCGCTGGCTGTTAACAAATTATATACCATGAACAATATACAAACAAAAATATTACAAACAACCCCAGAGGAAAAACAAACAGAAGAATCTTCCTCTAAAAGTAATACAATGGGGAAAAGTACAAGTCTAAGAAAAATCATTGTTACAACAAACGCAAACAACGGTAGACGATTGGGAAACCAAATATTCAGTTATGCCTCTCTATTGGGAATAGCTGCCCAGAATGATATGGAACCTGTAATACCCGGCCAGCTCAATTTATTGCGAGTTTTTAAAACTAAGATGAATAGTTCTCTTGATATCAATAAAAACTATGGTCCTTTTCATTACTTTAAGCCTCCTAAGATCGAATGTATCTCTAAAAGCGGGATTGTCAGTCTACCGAGGTCTGGGCGGTCTGTAATGCTTACCGGTTTTTGGCATAACTGGCATTATTTTGAAAACGTAAGCGAGCGATTACGAGAGCATTTGCAGTTTCGTGATCATATTGATCAAGCGGCCGAAGTGAGCCTAAAAAACATCGTGCCAACTGCACGGACAAATTCTAGCTACATTTTGGTAGGAATGCACGTCAGACGTGGCGACATGGTCACGGTTGCAAAGACAGATCCTATATATACGGTGGCGCCACCAAGCTACTTTGCCAATGCCATGAAATACTTTCGAGACAAGTACAAACGTTTGAGGTTTTTAGTGGTCAGTGATGACTTGATTTGGTGTAAAGAAAATATCGCAGGCAGCGATGTTGTTTTTGCAAAACCAGACGCTCCGCACGTACATCTCGCGATGTTATCGAAATGTGATCACGTGATCTTCTCCGTTGGAACCTATGGTTGGTGGGCTGCTTGGTTGGCCAATGGAACCACGATTTATTTCAAAAACACGAAAGCTGATACGAATAAGACTTCAAAGCCTGAGCCCTGTTATGCCCAGGAAAGGCATGGTTTACAAAACTGGATTGGAATGGAATAAAAATTCTTATGTTACACGGTGAAATTTATCGGATTCAAAAGATGTAATAGGCTACCTACGGAGGAAACTGGTCTATATACAGTGGATTGTATAATAAACACATTTAGTAAGCCAGATTTGACATGTTTTTTAACGACTTACTACTAAGTACATTAGAACCAAATTGGAGACTGACTGACTGCAAGCAAGAAATGTAAGCGTATTAGAATTTGTTTAATTATTTGTCTGCTATGTCTAAACTGGTCTGTATTTAGTGGACGTTTGTGATAAAATACATAGTGATATAACTAAATGTTTACCACTTCAAAAGTTAAAATCTGTGAGACACCTAATGATACATGTATATAATTGAAACAGAAACCTTGAATGCTTTGATTTCAATAAGGGGGGGTGGGGGTGGGGGAGTAATGGGGTGTGATCGTACCAAAGTATGGGAATAGTTAGATTTCATCCTTTTTATATTCAGCTTTATGTATTCCTATTATTTTTATGACTCTGAAGCATAATCAAAAGTCACTTAGAACTTGTGTTGGTATTTCAGACAGGTAAGTTTGCATTCATACGTAAACTGCGAAGAAATATATACCCCTTAGATATCCCTGAAGAAATACACAGGACTATGTATAAACATTTTATGTTTACTTCGACAAATCGCAGATATAAAATGTAACAACGGGCATAGATTGTTTTTAGATAACATGACGTACAACATATGTTGGCCATCTCACGTTCGAAATGTTGAATAATTATGTTTTAAATTGTTATTGATGACATAT
This sequence comes from Sipunculus nudus, assembly GCA_026874595.1. Lineage (NCBI taxonomy): Eukaryota > Metazoa > Annelida > Sipuncula > Golfingiida > Sipunculidae > Sipunculus > Sipunculus nudus. Next base: position 72,233,829 of record CM049314.1, read on the forward strand.
AACGTTATATCCTATCGTGACCTAGCTAAATGTTGTATATTTGTATATAATATATTATATATTATATATTCACTATATATTATATATCATATATCGGATAAAATGTGTTATATATTAAATATTATATATAGTATATCTTATATCATATATTATATATTATGTATTATGTATTATTTATTATATATTATATATAAATATTGCAGTTTTTCTTATCATGTTAATAAACAAGAGAATTGACAGTTATCAACAAATTGTTATGCATGAGTCCTGTTTTACTGCACAAGATCTAGATTGTGCTAAAAAGCAAATGCGCTGTCATGGCAAGGAATAACCAAACCCATAAAAATACTTAATACTGTTACAACACCCAGCAGGTATCTTAGATTCGCCGAGTTTGATTTCCATATATATATATATATATATATATATATATATATATATATATATATATATATGGGAAAAAACTATTAAAAGGTATAGAATTGACCCTCTTTTCCTCAAAATATTCACACATTTATATGTTACACAACAACGTCTGTAGCAGGGGCGTAGTAAGGATATACGGAAAGGGGGGGGGGGGTTGTTTATATAGCAGTCCCGCTCACCAATGAGTGCACTCACACACACACACACACACACATATATATATACACATATATATATATATATATATATATATATATAAGAGTCAGCCTAGAACATCAATATCCTATGACAAATTAAACAAAAAGTTTGTTTTTTACTCAATATTAAATGCGCGGGGGCGCGGCACCTGGCTGGCTACGCCTTTGACCAGTGACGTTCGGGGGGGTGGGGGGTGGGGGTTGAGGTCCATTTCTGCGAATTGTCCGCCAATATGGCTCAATTTACTAAACTAGCTATTGACTATGATTTGCTCCATGGTACTGGTAAATAGATATCACTTTTTCTGAGATAATGGTAACATGCATAGATATAATATGTATTATATGTATATATGTGATAACACGCAATAATATGTATAAAAAGAGAGTGGTCCCTTCATGTGAACCAGACTATATAGCCCTACATAAAATTAAAGCTGACCAGGCCATTTACAACAGGGGAGTTAAATCATTTAACTCATTTACTAATGACTAGTTTGTTCATGTCTAGCCCGAGATTAAAACTGTGTCCATTGTTCTGTGATGTCCAGTTATACAGTAAGAGGACAAGGAAGCCATTAACGATACAACTCACTCAGTTAAACAATTATTGTATCGTTTAAATATATTAATTCATGTTCGATTTTTCACGTAACCCATTCAACCCTACAATGTAATATTCTATAAGTATACTGATTTTATATTCCCATTCTTTGATTATATAAACCCCCCCTCTCTCTCTGTCAAACACAAACACACGTTTTTCATGTACCATTGGCCTCTACTTTGCTATGAGCTTGCTTTGAATGTTATAGTTTGCTGCAAGTGTCGGCATAAGGTCCGAATGGATCGTTACACGTAATATAGATAGAGAAATGATGTGAACAACGCCAATAAGATTTTAACAGTAAAGCAAGCCAACAAAACATTGATACCGATCAGTCTTGGTAGTAAACATGAATCAAATATTGTAAACCTGGAAGGCCAGGACTGAGTCGGCGGAATAGGAAAGGATGTATATCGTTAATGGCCAGCATGTATACCAATAGTTTCGCTGTAGATTTTGATTCTATGTGGTTGCTGCGCTGCAGGAATCGATCCAGGCGACCATTACAGCCATTTGATATTTATGTATGCAGGTGCGTTTGTTATGAGGAGTGTTCAAGGTCAATCGCAAACCTCATTGAATTCTTCTATATTATGTTGTGTATATTCCGCATGTTCGACCTATTCTGTTGCATTAAATGTTACAATACATTCATAACGACGCGTCTTGACGGTATTTTAATGTTCCACAACGCATCGTTAACATTTATAAACGACCTGTAAATAAAGTGTATTTTGCTTATTTTATAAGCAAAAAAAAATATATATATACTTTTTTTCCTTATTTTCATTTTTGTTGCCATGGGAGCCAGATATTGGTCTGAACTGATTCAAAATCACACTATAATTCAGTAGAAGGCCAGGGGTCTCTTAACTGATATAAAGATTGTTAGGGTTCATCCAAACAAAATACTACGACTGACATTGTATTTCTTCACATTTCATTAAAATTAAAGAAACTTTCAGTTTCGAAAGTGTATAATTATACCAATGTTATGATGTGAAATAAATATAAAACTCTGTCATAGATATGTACGTTTATGGACTTGCACTATCCGGAAATATACCAAATGATACCAAATGGGCACTAATTTTCCATCTATTAGAAACTCTCTGTATCCAGTGTGTGAACCTGAAGCGCCATCTTCCGTGAATAGCATGAAACTAAACTGGCAAAATACTTACGGGCATTTAAGCTAGTTTTAGTGATACAACTACTCATCACGTGGCTTGTCCCCCGTTGGTTATTTTTTTGGTGGGGGGGGGGGGGGGCATGTCCCATGAGAAGGTCGATCTTTTGTGAGTATGGCCTCACATGATACAAGGCTTACTGACACAAAGGGGATGATATATGTACTCGGTTTTAACCACAATCGCTTGAATCCTTATTTTAGGAGGATATGGGTAGAAAGCGACAAAAGCATAGGGCAAATGCATGAATTGGCACCTCTCTAGTGATACCCACTATATCCTTACGTACTACGTAAGGCACCACTATAAACTCATATAGTGCACAGTTTCGTTCATTTCTCGATAAAAAACACAACCACAAATAGGGATTCAAGAGACTCCGGTTTAACATCCATCACATCTCATTTTTGTTTCAACACATTGGAGAAAGTTTTAAAAATACCTTCTTGGTTCTCCTTTCATTTTAAAGGGGCCACTCACCTATTTGACTTTTATAAACTTAAGGTAATCCCTTCGGCTTTTATAAAATAGGTCAGAAAGCGTCGATATCACCACACACAGGCTGCTAACATCAACGAGTTCAAAATATGTGGGGCCTGCAAAAATAATCAAAACAAATTCAACAAGGGCATCCGGTGGCAAGTTAGACAAGCAAGAGCTTTGCAAATGGCGTTTTGCAACAAGTGACGTTTCTACCTCTGTATAAATGCAACCTACCACTTTAGGTTATATGTTTTCCCGTCTGTCAACATTCCTGTGTTTACAAACAGTTTGTTGATAAACAAGTTTATTTATTTCCTACGGAGGCGTTATATAAAATATTCATAACCAGAATTACCCCTAGATCATTAATATATACACAGAGAAAGCCAGAAATCACATAAATTCTTAAAAAAAGGAGGTGAATGGGCAACTTTAAATGAAACTTTAACGTCTTCATTTTAAACTGGCTCTATTGTGGTTGAAGCTGGGGGTGCTCAGATTTTGATAATTAACTAGCGTCATTCCGGTATGCGATGGAGTCCTGGAAGGCCCCTTGGCGACGCTTACCTCTCACTCCACTCTTATCCTTCACGGAGGCGTTATATGAAGTGTTTATAATCAGGAATATCCTTAAATCATTAATATATACACAGAGAAAGCAAGAAATCACATAATCCTTTTTTTCAAAAAGCAGGTGAATGGGCAACTTTTAATGAAACTTTAGCCTCTTCATTTTAAACTGACTCTATTGTGGTTGCAGCTGAGGGCGCTCAGATACTGATAATTAACTAGCGTCATTCCGATTCTCTGACAAAGGAGAGTCTCTGACCAGCGTCAGGATGATGTTTCGTCTTGTATGGAGGGCTGCATTCTAAGGTTCGATTTGGGTGCAAATATTTTTTATGACCTTAACAACGCCGCATGGACTACAGGTACGCTGTCACTAAAACCAGACCAGTCATTGTTGTGTACTTTCTAACAACACCCACAATGTGCGAGATAAAAAAATCCGTTTTACCTAAGTATATTATAAAATCCATTGCAAGTTCGTTGAATTTCTGTACGCATGTCCTGAATTTCTGAACTATGGGTTACTGAACGAAAGCAAACGTGTACGTCACAAAGCATTTGACCTGTTTCCATGGAGATAGCTCACAGCTATTCTTTTGTGTTAATGCATCACTTTAAGTCTAATATTAAGATTACCAGCTGTTATCATCGGTATTGATGCAACAGGATGGATGGCCGTGGCAGTGTGTTTACGCGTATGAATCGTGTCACGACTGAAGTACAGGCTTACCAGCCTACCGTGTCGTGCATTCACGGCTGTCTGTAAACTACCTACATATATTTGTTGCTATGATACAAAACTAAAATCGCAAACCTGTCTATGTGACAACCTTGGAGACAGATAATTTATTCATTATTTGGATTCTGCCACATTTAGGCATTGTATTAGTCCCATATTCTTCATAGTTCTAGTTTATCGACTCCAGTTAAGAATTCTCACCGACATATATAGTCGGAAAGGAGACGATGGGGAATCACTTTGGATAAGGACGGTCTTTGTTATGATTAATTATTGAAAGGTGACAAGTCAATCCGCCAGTGCGATAATGCAAGTTATGTAACTTTCGTTTAAGATATGAAAAGTTAATTATGCTTCCGCATACGCGCATAATAGTTTAATTCAATAAAAATAAAAACAAATAGGAGATTTTGTTGATCTGTATATTGAATAGTATTATATTATATATTACACCAATTGATGCAACTGCAAGAAAACACTTATAATTTGAAAGCAGATATATCGATTTTGGTCCATTAGGGTGTCACTATTCACGGTAAAGACTGGTCGTGCGAAGTATGAGCAAAGTGTGTGAATTCAATGTGCAGATGGTTTGTGCTGGACGTAAATGAGACCATTTACTACCGCCGCCTGGTGGCATCTGCGTGAAGTATGAGACAACTGTATCCTCTTCATTGATTTGTAAAGCTCCTCCGTCTTTGGTACAAATATGGTTTTAAAATAAATTCGTCCTCATTTATGCGGAGTCCCCATTTTTTCTATTTTTATGCTGATTAGGACACATTGTCATTGACTCCTAATATTACCAGGTATTTATAAATATTTCCTGATTATTCATCAGGGTTTTTCGAGGAGGTTAACTTGTTATCCCATTTGCCAGGCCATCCTTTCCTATCACAGGCAACGGATCGAGGATGAAAACATATTTGAACTGACACCGGAAGCGCATTCATGCGCCATGAATGTAAACCCATGCCCATAGTTATATAAATCTCATATTTAACTCCCGCCTTCTCTATTGCTTCTCCGGGATGACGGATAAGAAAGTATTTGCAGAGGAAAACCTACATTTCTTGCACTTTTGCGTTCTGAATGCAACCATTTTGTTTTAATTATTTATTCCATGGGAATCCATTCTGGTGGGAAATAGTAATTTTTACAAAATGTGCTACCCGGCGCCGTCATGTTCTTCGGCAAGTAATATATCGTTTTACCGTTAGCGAGCCACGCCCCCCACCAGCCAAAGGTGCCGACTGACATAATTACGTGATCACATTTAGACAAAATGGCAAGATCTACTTCCGGAAGCGGATGCGAGTTCGCTATGACGTCATCACCTTGTATATTTCGTCTGTTCCAGAAACGGTTATCACCCGTGACATAAAATTTAACCATCTTATAACTCCTTCGAAAATAATCCATTGCCTTCTTAAAATATTCAATTTCGGGTAGGGTTGCTACGGGAGTCCAGGAAGAAGGTTTTAAGGTTGTGGTACGCCTCACATGCACACCGACTAAAACGTAGCTTGAATTTCCGTAAACCCCTCTTGCTTTCCTGCTGAGTATTTTTTCAGCTGTTTGATCAATTTCTTCATTAAACTTGAACTGTTTTCTTATATTACGTTTAACGTTTTCAAAATAATGCCAACTGTGCCAGTGACTTTTCATCATAAAACTTTTGTCTTTGCGTTTTAACACCACGTTCATGCTTCGGTTGTCACAGTTACGACCTGGTGGCCCCATGGAACGAAATGGACCATAGCTATTAAGGTCAAGGGAAGTCCTTATTCTTGTATGAAACATTTTATATATTTCCATATCACCCGGGAAAACTGGTCTTATTTCATTTTTAACGGCGACCCCTTGCAGCGCTGCATAGCCAAACATTTGGTATCCTATAGGCCACCGACTAGTAGCTTGATTAGTTATAATCAGTGGACCTTTGCGAGTCGTTACTTGATTTTTAGTTGCTTGTTTCGAGGGTGAAATCGCAGGTGGTTTAATGTTTGGAACAGGGCTTATAGATGGTTTAGCATTTCCTTTTCCTGAAGGATTTGGAATTGAACGCACTGCTGGTTTAGGAGTTGTTGACCCAGGAGTTTTTGATAGCAAATTTGAGGGCGCAGGTTTTGTGTTTGTTTGACTGGCAGAAATCGATTTTGCGACTGCTGGTTTAGGCGGACTTGACGATGCAGTCAGCACACTTGGCCCTTTTCCTGTACTCTTGGTTTGCTTGTTATCTTGGCCAACAAGCTGAGTTGTCGGGTTTGTTTTCTGTGAAACAGGACTAGGATTATTTGTAGGAGGCTTAGGGGGTCGTTCATTTGGTGGTGGTGATTTCGCCCTGACACTTGTTGATCCAGCTGAAATACCTTTTGGTGGAAATGTTTGCGTCGTTTGCAAAGCATTTTTCTTACCCTCTTGTAATACAGACTGCGCTTTTATTGCTAAATTTTGTTTTCCTTTAATTTGCGGTGCTTTGGCTGGGCTTGGAACAGGGTCTTTCTTGATGGGCGCAGGGGGATTCGGTTTGATGGGTGATATCGGATCCGGTTTAGATGGATCTAATATCGGTTTCGCTGGTGCCGGCAGCTCCTTGGCCACTGGCTCCCTGTTTTGTTGGATATTTTGAATCACCGGTGCCTTCGGTGATTCCGCTAGATTTATTTGTTCAGTTTGCGTAATTTGCTCGACAGGTTCTTGAGAATCCAAATATGTTGATCTGAAATAATGTAAACATGCCCCGAATACTACGAACAGGACCAATCCTAACGTGATCCTTTTAAGGCTTAAATGTCTACACGGAGCACAAACGTTTGTAACTGCAACTGAGGTTGCCTTAGTCATTGTGTTTCTTGGAGATTTGCGGGTCTGCATATCTGCAAAGATTACGCAAGATTACAAAATGTATGCCTTTACTTATATGTACACCGCATGTCTGGTTATGCACGATATAATAGAGTTACAAAATATTGATTTTATTAAAATTCTTAATTCGTTACGTCGATAACAATTGGTGACATGATATTTGGAACATATTCAATCTACAAATATATACAACTCTATAAAGAATTATACATTTGACACTGACTGGTAAGATTTCAATACCATAAATATTGCGAAAATTTTTCTTCCATGATTTGTACGAATGCTATCAGTCGCTACAAAAAAAAGTTTGCTTTCGGTGAAATTTACAAATTGTGGATAACATATTTCAAGTTTATTAAATTAAAAGAAAGACGTGTACATACCAGCCAGTGTCACCTACCTAATTGGTCCAAGATGAAGTCCTGGAAGCCGCCTTAACGACGCATCCTCCCACTCCGCTGATCACATGGTTGGTATATGTTATAATAGGAAACTAAAGCAGTGATCGCTCATGACAAGTACACGTATTCTTTACGGCGCTCTGCGAATAATAGTTATATCTAATCGCGAGGTATTTTGTACATACATGTTAGATGTAGTTGCCATTTGGACCAGGGCCATTGCTTTTAATATATGAGATGCTGTGTGTCAGTCGTACCGGAAGCTGGCTGATATATAGGAGACATCAATGGCCATTGACCCCTATATGTGAAAAGTCTATGCAGGTAGTGTAAGCAGAACTTTGATTGATAACTTGCTTGTTTTTAAAGTATTTTAGGTGGCAGCCTCTGTTGTTAAAGACAGCTATTCACCCACCAGTTCTATATTATTTATGGGATCCTTAGCTTAATCTGTGTACATATTAATAAACTCTCTCAAGGTAGTTCATGTTAGGAAAAGTTCTTATAATGCCTCTGTATAGCAGATGTAAGTGCTTGTTTATCTACGAAATGTTAGTAAACACAGCAATTTTGACAAACAGGAAAAAAATATGAAAAAATAAGGTGGTGGGTTTCATACAGGCGGAAGATAAAAGGTCATTAGTTGTCAAACGTACTTTGCAAAACTGTGATTTGTCTGATTAGCCGCAAGATGTCCTTGTTTAATGTGTCTGGGTTATTTTTTTCTCTTTCCTAACGGTTCTCCACGCGTTATAAACTCGTTGATATAACTGGGGACCCATGGGTCTCGAAAAGCAGTTGAATTTGTCTATAAGAATATGTTTATGAGCTTTTTCAAAATATTGGCCCCTCGATCAGTTTGAAACCATCAATCGGATTATTGTCCATATATTATTTGTGAATGTAATGGCTCTGTGACCTTGACCTTTGATATAATGACCTTAAAATCAAAAGGAACCTTCCCCTATTAGAAGGTTTATGAAAAAAAAACGGTGCTTAACATGCATCCACAATTAATTTAAAGAAGTGGGTCTTGTGACCTTGACCTTCATATTCATGATTCAAAAATCAAAAGAGTTCTTACTTTTTTGGTGGGCCATACATACGCCAAGTTGGGAACCAATATTTCAGTGAAAACTGGACTTTTTATCTAGAACAAAAATGTTGGCAAATGGCCCAAGTGACCTTGTCCTTTGACCTTGTGACCCCAAATCCATAAGTTTCCACTCTTGGCAGACGAGAGCTATTTGGATGGTTTGACTTAAAATACTTCCGCAATCTTTTTTTTAAAGAAGTCGGTTCTGTGACCTTGACCTTTGACCTCATGACCCCCAAATCAACAGAGTTCTTGTGTTAGAGGTTGGCCATATAGAAATTAAGTTTAAGAAACATATGTCACTCGAAACTAGAGTTATCATCGGGAAACAAATATAACAGACACAGAAAGACGAACCGACATACGGACAGGGTGATTAATATATGGACCTAATATACACTCAGGGTTTCAGGACACAGATGAAACCACCGTTGAAAATCTGATAGTATCAATATAATCTGGCAGTCTCAAAATTATCGAAAAATGCATAGAAATAGAAAATATACAAGTGGCGAACCAGTCTCCAGGAACTGAAGCAACCAATCATAATCAATAAATACATCGGGTTTTAGGACACTGGATGAAACCACAGTTACGAAACTGACATAATTGTGCCATCAAGGTGTCAAAAACAGAAAAAATGGTAAAAAAATAAGAAAATTACAGATGACGCCACTAGCTTTTGAGAACTGACAAAATAGTCATGGTCAATATTCAAGGCAGGATTCATGGCAACCCATGCACTAATTATCAAGATACTACAGATCCCTTATTTCAGGTTTCCATGGAGATTTTTTATTGACCTCCCTGCATGTTTATTTATAAGGTTCTAGGGTCCGTGGTTACGATATGTGACTTGATAACGGACGGACAGACGGTCGGACGGACGATGGACAAAGCGTCATGCCTATACCTCAGCTAACGTTCAGTCAGCTAAGCTGAATATGACAAACAGCCTGTGTGTGATGTGTTTATTTAAGCGATTATTTGTAGGATATCGGAATAGTCCACAAAAATGAACAATCAGAGTGAAGTATACGGGAGTTCATGACTTGTGTCACAGCTCAGGTACAGGCTTGTCACATATCTTCGTTGCAATGATACAGAAAATAAATCGCACACTAATTTATTGAACAGATTCACAGACAAATTATTTCTTTAATTGTATACTACGGTAATAAAGCTCAGTCAGTATAAGCATCACTTTATTTAACACCTTGGGGACGTATCAGTCCCATATACTCTAGTTCTAATTTGGCGACTCTAATTTAGCGACTTTAGTTTGTCGACTCTATTGGGTGACTCTAATTCGGTGACTCGAATTCTCGCGATATAACCGGAACTGAGATGAATCACTTTAGTAAAGTACAGTTCTCGTGATTAATGATAATTTTATGAGAACAAGTAAATCCACAATCTATCTATCCGCTTATTATAGTTTATGGTAGATCAATTAAGACCAAATTGCAAACGTAATATTTTAATAATCTGCACATTTAAGAATTAATATTTAAATAAGAAACCAACCGATGAAACTGCAACATTATAATTTTGAAAGCAGATATACCGACTTCGGACCACTAGTTTATCGTTATTTATCGCGAAGACAGCTCGTGTTCTGAGTAGACAAAGTGTGTGGTTTCCATATTCAGATGGTTTGCTTTATGCGTTATTGAGACCATTTACTACCGCCGCCTGTTGGCTTTTGCATGAAGTATGAAACAGCCGTGTCGTCCACGTTGAATTTATAAATCACCTCAGTTTCTGGTACAAGGATGGATTTATTTAAACTTTTCCCCTTTCTGCGCAAACTCTATGCCTGGGTATGCTCTTTTATTCTAATTTGACACTGAATCAGAGCAACATCCTTGAATTCTAATAGTAATATTTGTTTGCAAATATTTCCTTTTCATCGTCCGGGTGTTTCCGGAGGTTAACTATAGTTATCCCACTGTCCGGGCCATACACATTTTCTATATCACAGGCCCCGGATCGCGGCTATAAATTATATTTGAACTGACACCGGCTGCACATTCATGCGCCTTTAATGTGAACTCATGTATAGATATGTTAAACCTTATGTATAACTTCTGAATTCTCTATCGCATTTTCGGGATTAGAAAGTATTTGCTCATGAAAACAAGCTTGCATTTTTGCGTTCTGAATGCAGCCATACGGTGTGTATTAACTATTCCATGGGAATCCATTCTGGTGGGAAATAGTAATTTTTACAAAATGTGCTACCCGGTGCCGTCATGTTCTTCGGCAAGTAATATATCGTTTTACCGTTTGCGAGCCACGCCCCCCACCAGCCAAAGGTACCGACTGACATAATCACGTGATCACATTTAGACAAAATTGCAAGATCTACTTCCGGAAGTGGATGCGAGTTCGCTATGATGTCATCACCTTGTATATTTCGTCTGTTCCAGTGACGGTTATCACCAGTAACATAAAATCTTACCATCTTATATCTCCTTCGAAAATAATCCATTGCGTTCTTAAAATACTCAATTGGAGGCATGATTGCAACTGGAGTCCATACAGAAGGCTTTAATGTTGTGGTACGCCTCACATGGACACCGACTAAAACGAAACTTGAATTTCCGTAAACCCCCTTTGCTTTTCTGTTGAGTATTGTATCAGCTGTTTGATCAATTTCTTCATTAAACTGGAACTGGTTTCTTATATTACGTTTAATGTTTTCAAAATAATGCCAACTGTGCCAGTGACTTTTCATCATATAACTTCTGTCTTTGTGTTTGAACACCACGTTCAAGCTTCGGTTATTACAGTTAAGACCTTGGGGCCCCACCGAACGAAACGGACCATAGCTATTAAGGTCGAGGGAAGTCCTCATTCTAGTTTGAAACATTTTGTAAATCTCCATATCTCCCGGGAAAATAGGTTTAATTTCATTGTTAGCTGCAACCCCTTGCAGTGCTGCATAGCCAAACATTTGGTATCCTATAGGCCACCGACTGGTAGCTTGTGCAGTTATAATTGGTGGTCCTTTGTAAGTCGTTACTTCGATATTATCTGCTGGTTTCGAGGGCGTTATCGCAGGTGGTTTAATATTTTCTTGATTGGTAGAGATGGGAACAGCACTCATAGGTGGTTTAGCATTTCCTTTTTCTGTAGGATTTGGAACCAAACTCACTACTGGTTTTGGGTTTGTTGACACAGCAGGTTTTGGGAGCGAACTCGTGATTGCGACTGCTGGTTTCGGCGGACTTGACGGGACATTCGGCCGCGGTATATTTGGCCTGTTTCCTATAGTTTGTGCTGCCCCATCTGGTGTATTAGAAGGGGGCTTAGGAGGTTGTTTATTTGGTTCTTGTGCCGATCCAGCTGAAATACCTTTTGGTGGAACTTTTCCCGTCGTTTGCAAAGCACTTTTCTTACTCTCTTGTAATACCGACAGTGGTTTATTTACTACATTTTGGTTGGCTTTTATTTGCGGTGTTATGGCTGGGCTTGGAACCAAAGTTTTCTTAATGGGCGCAGGGGGATTTGGTTTGATGGCTGATTTCGGATCCGGTTTAGGTGGATCTAATTTTGGTTTTGCTGGTGCCGGCGGCTCCTTGGCCACTGGCTCCCTGTTTTGTTGGATATTTTGAATCACTGAGGCCTTCGGTGCTTCCGCTAGATTTATTTGTCCAGTTTGCGGATTTTCTTCGACGAGTCCTTGAGAATGCAAATATGTTGATTTGAAGAAATGTAAGCATGCCCCAAACAATACGAACAGGACCAATCCTAAAGTGACCCTTTTAAGGCTTAGATGTCTACACGGAGCGCAAACGTTTGTTACTGCAACTGAAGGTGTCTTAGTCATTGTGTCTCCTGGAGATTTACGGCCCTGTAAATCTGCAAAGAATATACAAGAATGTAAAATTTACGCCCTTACTGTAATGTGCACCGCACGTATGGTTATAAACGACATGGTTGGACAAGAGTTAAAAATAATAATTACATCTATAATCTTAAGTTGTTCTGTCGAAAACAGAAATTGATATGATAATCGGAACATATTTGACCTACGAATATTTACATATAACCATAAAAAGAATTATACATTTGACACTGACAGATTGGAAGTCAATACCATACATATTCTGTATGAATAAATGAACAAATTCTGTATTTGGTATGAATGTCATCAGTCGCTTCACAAAGAAGCTTCCGTTTGGTTGTCAGGGGTAATGAAGCGACATATCGACTCTCTGGCATTACGACCAGATTACTAGCGCCAGAGTGTCATTACATCTATGTCTGAGAAACGCATTAATGAAGATGCAAATATTTTCGTCACTTCTGTCAATGCTTCATGGCCTACAGGTAAACTGTCAATCAACATAAACCATACCAAGCGTGTTTGTTGAATTTATGACCGCATGAACACATGGCTCGCACAGGTTACAGGACGCAGGCAGCTTGCAGGCGATACAGGAAATGACCCGTGTCCATAGAGACGGTGTTTCACTTTGGGTTGTGAGCTCACATGTATACTATTGTGTAAATTCATTATTTTTAGCATAATATTCATATTGTGGGCGGTTTACCACGATATGAATGCAACCTGATGCAAGACCACTGCGGTACATTCATAGATATAACTTGTATCACGACTCGAGTAGGCTGACCAGCCCAATTATCCGATCGCCAACCGAGTCAGGTTGTCACGACTAGAGAAAACTTACAAATTCTGGATAAAAAATCACACTTTTTTATTTTAAAATTAATGCGTGTATGTAAAAGCCAGGGACACCTACCGGATTCCTAAACGTTGGATTCCTGGAGGTCGGCGAGGTGACGCATGCCTCCTACTCCGCTTGTCATGTACACGTGGTTGTTATTTGCAATATTGGAAAACTAAAGCAACGTCCTCTCACGTCAAGTACACGTTTTCTTTACTGCGCTCTGTGAATGATCTTTATATCTTTTCGCGAGATATTGTGTACATACATGTGAGATATAGTTGCCATTTGGACCAGAGCCATTGCTATTAATATATGAAATCCTGTTTGTCAGCCAGTCCGCAAGCTGGTTGATATAGGAGACGTCAATGGCCTTTCCACAATATGTGAAATACCAATGCAGACAGTTTTAACAGACCTTTTGATATACGACTTGCTTGTTTATGAAGTTTTAAGGTGGCAGCTCTATTGTTAAAGCCAGGTATTCATCCATCTTTATTTTAGAATTTTAGTTATGTTTGGCTTACTCTGCCTATATATGAAATAACTCTAAGTAATTAAAGTTAGGAAAAGTTCATAAAATACCTCTGGGTGGTGGTGGACGAAAGAACTTAATTATCTACGAACTGTCAGTAAACACGGCAATGTTGACAAACAAAACAAATGTTATACCAGGTGCATGGTTGGTAACATACATGCTTAAGTTGAAAGGTCGTTAGTTGTGCAACTTCCCTTGCAAAACTCTGGTTTGTCTGACGTGCCGCCAGGTGTCTTGTTGAATGTGTCTCCATAAATTTCGCGGCCCTCCAGATGAAAATAAACACTTTGATATAAACAAAATGAACAGCCTGTGTGCGATGGGATTGGCGTTTTCTTGCCTATTTTTTCTTAAAAAAAGGTTCAAGAGATTATCTTTAAATGAAACACGTCAGATATCAGAATGGGCCCCTTTAAAGAACAAACACAGTTCATAACAACAGTTCTACCAAATCATGATAGCGTATATGTTAAGGCATCGGCCTCGTGACCGCGAGGTTAAGGGTCCGCGTCCCGTTATGACCGCCTTCCGTGTGAAGAATTCTGACCAAAGTCTTTACCACAAGGGTGCACTCTCTTCGCCTAGAAGAGATTGGCTACTAGTCATGTGCGGCAGGCAAATATAGAAAGAATAACCTTCTAACGCCTGTTATGGCTGCGCCCAACGGGACCAAGAAAAGATACCAGAATGAACGGACTGGCACGGTCAATAAATATAGGCCTAATGAGAGTCGAATATGAGACTGACATTGTCGCTGATATTAGACTAAAAACACTGTCTTTTACTTTACATTCCAATCACCGTACAACTAGTTTATCCCCAGATAAAACCATGGGTCGGCCATCTCTGGTCTTCTGATGGCTTTTCCACTCATCTCCTAGTAAGCGGACCGAGCTAGTCCGATTTAGAAATTCCATATTTTAACTAAAAATTTAATATTAAATACATTAAATTTCTTTTAACTGATCATAATTAGGACATCTCTAAACTGAATTTGTGTACTACAATTAATGTTGTTCATTGACTGAACATATTTCTGTCTTTTACACAAGTTGATGGCATTGTTTCCTGTTTTGTTTCTTGTAAGAGGCATCGATAATGGTATCGCCCCATCATTGTCGATCGTCGCATAATTACATCGATTAATCGTGTAACAGGTTCTGTCTGTTCAAACGAAGATAGACACCCATTACTTGTGCTACAACCTCTATTATTTGTAACAGAAACATATTTACTTATCATTGTAAAAAGGTAGTTATCAACATATCATAAAACTAGAGATCCGCAATCTCTTAGCGATCATTAGGACGGGGATCACGTTATACAGCTCACAAATAAGGTAAAAATAAATATCAACTGCAAATCTGTCATCAAACCTTGATGCACAATAATCGGTTCCAAATTTTGGAAAGGTTTACAAAAAATCAATGGTTGACTGGTACCCGTCGCCAATATGATCAGGTTATTATCATCGGACCCCATAACTGTGTATTCTGCACAAGTCATCAGTCCTACAGTTGTACTCTACTGTATCGGGTACTTTATAGATGGGAAATTCGTGATGCTTTATTGGTAGGTGACCGACAGGGGCGGATCTGGATAAGAACAATTAAATCACTAGAAAAATACAATAAATAAATGTTTAATGTTATGTCTTATGTTAATTAGCTCATCCTACCCGTTCATTATTTTTCACTGAGTAAATGTTTAGTTTCATCAATCTACGAAAGGTGGTTCTATAATATAATGCAGACTTGCTCAAGCCTTTTAATATTAATAGATAACAACACACCCGTGACAGAGGAACATTTTGTTGCACAAGCTATAGGAATAGCATGCCTTATGATAAGTTGTGAAATAATAAGCAAGAGTAAAGACAAAAAGTTTATTTCCAGCCCTACTTCCCACATATTTTATTAATAGAATCAATTGTGTTTGTTAATGGTACAGGAACAACTGAACATTTTATAATGTTGTACTCTATGTTTTACTCTTTGTTTTACCCGATGAGTCTCGCGGAAAATGTCAATAATACCAAAGAGCCTGTGGCCATGGTTCATGGTAACAGGCTGCTCTCTGCCTTGATATAGAATCGTAGGTGGCGCTGCTATAGTCCCTTAAAAAAATAATTAGAAATATCTCAACTTATGGAAAAACATCATTTCCGACATTTCAACACTAAAAACGTTCATATCCGAGGCGTGGCCACCAAGGACTTCCATGAAAATAGTCAATTACACCTATAGCCATGACAACATGACATTAAGGCCGTTTACAATAAACTGATAGGGGCCTGGGAGTCATGATACAGGTCATTAAGATCACCCATTACAAGGGTCGGTTCAAAATATTTGCTGTAGTATTTGACATCGGAGGCGTATATTTTCATGTTTATTTGCTAATTATGAAGAAAAAAATATGGGAGTACTACCATGCGTATGATTTGAAAAAAATATCATTTTGCTCAGCTTACCGGATATCATATTTTAATTCAGTCCCAATATAGAAGAGGAGAAATCTGCATATTCGGTAAGTGGTCAGAAAAGAAGACGAAGCTGTGAATCCAGTTATAACTATAATATATCATACTGTTATATATAACAATACTATCATAATTATAATGTGTAGTTTTCGTTTAGATGTATATTATAATAAATATAATTATAATTGTATATTATAAGTTATATATATATATATATATATATATATATATATTTATACTTATATGATAACTTTACATAATTATGAACATACCACGTGTATATATTTTTGTTGGTAACATGTGTAGGTGGCACAGTTATTACCGCTACCTCGTGGCATTTTATGCCTCACTACACTCAAATCTTATTTATCGTAATACTTCATAAGCCGGCTCTGAAGAAATACACGTTTACTGCAAAACCGTTCTTTTTCTGATACTTCACTAAAGCATACTCTCATTTATAATTTAAATAAAGTTTTAATTATTTTTTCATATTTTAGAGTGATATGCAAGTATTTCCTGCATTATTTACATTATAGTTATGCAATTCATACGTGTGTATATTTAATGATTAAATGACTTTTTTTTCTGCAAGTAGCCTGAAACTGTTATTTTCATTCCGGGCCCCAGTTCCCTGTCAAATGCCAAGGTTCTAAACTGAAGACGTCTACACTGACAAAAATGAATACGTTCTGTTGCGCTTTAAGTTTAATCGTATCCACTTTTAAGAAAATCTTTTTTTACTAATTCCCTGGGAACATTTCTCTATCACACACCTGGGATCGATGATTAAGCGCAAATGTTGTCAACCCTTTAATGTACATATAAAGATTCTCAAATAGGGCATTGTATAAATGCATAGGCATTATCAGGGTGAATTGTTTTGCAGAACGTGCATTCATATTCTATGGTAAGTTATATATCGTTTTACCATTGGCGAACCACGGCTCAACAACCAGTGTTCCTTGTTGATTTGATCACATTTTGATAAAGTGGCATGTCTTGGATTTGGAATACAACTAACTCAGGATTATTTCTGCAATTATTGAATCTATTTTGCTATTCTTGGTACATAATGTACATTGTGTACTCAACGACGCCATAAAGAAATATAGATAAGAAGAGGACACTATATACAAATATATAAAACTACTAACTGAAAAACCCGGTTACCAGGCTTCTTATCGGGGTTGGGAGATATATTGAATGATTTGAGGAATGTTGGCCACATCTTTTATTCTTAAAGTTAAAATAAATTATAGATGTTATTGGGAAACTGTCTCAATAAGACACGTACAACTATTTTTACACTTTCATTTTCTGGCGCTGTGCTCGTGGCCAGACATTTGTACATCGGTCCGTTGACTTGAAGACCTGGAAAGTGATGATGTTTACGTTTGCGAACCAGAATGGGACGCTCGGGCATTCAGATTTCCGAAGATCTTTGCCTGGTTGCATATATTATAGTCACCACAGGCACCTGTCAAAAATACTAAGTGAATCTGAGTCACGACCGGCGTATTGCTTAAAGAAAATTCGATGGCATAAACTCACTCTACTTACTTATATAAACGTGTACAGATACAGTTTTTAGAGTCCGCCTTCCAATGAGAAGTACGCTAATAATGCGTGTAATTCACCTGTGATTTGTGACAGGAGTCACATTTTTTTCACATTTACTGCCTATCCAAGTGGGTTAGAGACTGAATAAAATGTAAGGCCAAACATGCTAAAAATTCGGCACTGACAGCAGCGTTGGACTTAGGCATTCCGGTCTTTGCCGAATGCAGTTCGACCTCCACGACATTTACAAAACACGCAACAATCACTGAAAATGATGTCAACATTAAAAAATATTTATTCGCATGTCTGCGAGGTTACTGCGGGACCAATAACCTTTAAAATGAGGTATAGCACAGTGTCATACGGAATGCAGCTTCAGGGAACATTGAGGACAAAAATGGACCAACTTCCTTTTATAAATTAAGATAAGATATAGATACAAAACAATAGGTTTACCAACAATCATATATGACAAAATATAAGACCCATGAAAACTTATTTTTTTTTACATTTTTTTATATCATAGTTATTGTATTCCAGTCCATGTCGGGCATATATATTACTATCGAGTGCTTATTTCGAATATCTTCACCCTTTTCAGCCCTAGACACGCCCCCCTTGATAGTGTTAAAAAAGTAGGTCACATTGCCCAATATACATCACTGCACAAAAATGACTTTTTTCACTAAAGTCCGGGCGTGTGCGATGCTTCCGCTTGCTCCAGCTGTGCTCTGCACACGCTTTCTAAACATTCCGAATGCTTTCTCACTTACCTGTCAAAATAATTCTGACGCAGTCTGCATTGATGCGTCTGTGTGAAATAAAAGTGCACTCTAGACATGAGCCAGAAATGTCCACATTAGCTGTACATGGCAAAGTTATTAATGTCCGCCGAAATTTCTCTTCAATTATAAAAAGTAAACACTCACCCCCCCCCCCCCCTAAACACGATCACTCAGCTATTCGGACCGATTTGCACATTCATGGCCGTGTATATAAATAGGTAATTCCCATAACAAATTTAATAGTTTGTCAATACATTTAATCCTTTCATTAATATCAACTTAAAAACAATCAAGACACGTGAAGAATCTTTCTTCATTTTTTTTGTTTCCGTTCGAAAATAATTTTATTTCCTTTCTTTTTTAGGATGCTTTAAAAAATGGGTATAATCTTATTAGGCTGATATTTCTCATGCTTTGCATTTGAACGTAGTATAATGTTTATTTAAAATTACAATGTACAAGAACTAGGGGAAATTCACATTTTGCTTTATTCCATTATTGTAACAGACAAAACGTAAACATGGAAAGTGTGCCTGCTATTAATTACGTAAAGGTGAAATACCTGTTGGATTCTGATAATTACATGACCGTCTTTCTTTACTAGAGTTTTTTTAAGTAAAAACAAAAAAAAGTATGAAATATGTTCTATTATAGTAAACTTTATTTCTGTTTATGCTTAAAGGTTATGATGCTCTTAAATTTTTCTTTAAACCTAGACCGACCATCTGGTATTGTTGTAAGTTTTTAAAAATTAAGACGAATTTGGTGTAACTAGGTAATTAATGCATTGGTATCCAACCAGGGGGATGGTAATAGTCGCAATCTGTTTCTTTCGCGTATCCGGTGGTCACTGTCTTTTCGTTATAATATACCGTGATGCCATTCGCCAACCAAGCGGCCCACCAGCCGTAGCTTCCGACGGAGATGATCATGTGATCACATTTCGATAATATCGCGAGATTTATATCAGGGTCGTGTTCCTTGACATAAAACAATTCAGGAGCTTTTATATGTTCTTCACACCATTTGATATCGGTGCTTACGACCACGAAGATGACTTGTTTAAATTTCTTCCGGAAATAGTCAATAGCTTTTGCAAAATAACTAGGTGGCGCGACACTGTATTCTGTATTTGACATCGGGGCAAATAAAATATCTGTCTGGATGACGTGTATTCCAACAGTGACGTAATTGGAATTCTGGAATATGCGAGGAATCAAAGATCTTAGTATTTTATCGGCAGCTTGCTCAATGTCATCCCGGAATTTGAAATCCTCTCTCAGTTGGTCTTCGACGTTTTTAAAGAAATGCCAACTGTGCCAAAAACCGGTTAGCATGACAGATTTTTCAGATTTAGGCAAGCTAACTTTGGTATCGCCATCATCACATTTCTCAACAGGGACAGGTACAAACCTAAACGGGGCATACTTTTGGTGGACATCAACTGAATTTTTCATCTTCGTCTTGAAAATCTTTAAAATCCTGAGATCTGCAGGTATAATTGGCTCCAATCCATTCTCTTGAGCAATACCTAACAGAGTTGCATAACTGAACATTTGGTTTCCGAATGGCCTGGCAACGTGATCGTCAATCGTCACCACTGTTGTCACAGCACTAGCATCCATCTCCTTGACAGGGTCAGCCGCAGGACGTTTGGGTGTTGTGTTTTGAATCATGATGGCCGCATTTTTATTAAGATAGCTTAATTGATCGCCAGCTTTAAGTTTAACGTTTTCCACTCCATGGGCAACGTTTGCTTGAAGTTTGGAAACTACAGGTGCTGTGTTTGCTGTTCTAGGAGCTGTATGGACTGCATCATTCGGTCTAGGGGCGACATTGTCTTTTGTGTTACCTTTGGTAGTTGCCACATTAGTTGGTTCAGACTTTGTATTTGTTTGCTCGGTGGCTACTCTGGATTTTAATACTGTATTTTCCGTTGGTCTCTGATTTTTAGAACTATCTTCAATCTTTGGGCCACTTGCTGGTTGCTTTATAGTTGCAGCTGGCTTCCTTGTAATTGTAGGTATGACCTTTATGTTAGGATCCTCAGGCCGAGTTTGCGTGTGCACAGCGCCACCTGGTGTCGAGGAAGTACGCTCTGGCGGCTTCTGTATTCCAGTTCTCTCTTTCAGCGACTCGTTGTCTTCCTTGAGACTTGGCTCAAATTTTAAAATTGGACCCTCTTTCACCTGACCTGCGCTTTCGTATAAATATATAAGATCAGCAACCAAGATGACCAAGATTAAGTACATAGCGATTCTCTTGATAGATCTTCTGGCAATCATTATGTCAGCCCGGTTCTTTGCCTATTCATCAACTGAAATAAAGAGAATATGACTTACTTTATACTAGTGTATATACACTTTTCAAAATCAGAATATGTAACACCAGCTATTTGGATTATTTACTTTGAATATTTTGAAGTAAAAAATTAATAGCTGATAAACGGAAATTTCTATAAATCGAAATAATATAAGTTTTGTACGTGTGTTTATAGAATTTTCATTAACACCATCTGCAATACCAGTTAAACGGATTTTTTAAATTAAAATATAAATTGGCTTTAAATGGAAATTTCTGTAAATCGAAATAATATCGCATGTAAATGCAAAAAGGAAAAACTATTCCTAAGCTGATATGAACACATGTATATTATAAATATTATTGATGAAATTGCAAAAATAAATTATATTTATGACAGGCCTGCCAAAGGTAAATGACCCCCCCCCCTAAAAAAAATAAAATATGAGAGACGGCGCTCTTGAAAAAAATGAGTAGACATCTGTGAAATAAAGAGTGAATAAAAAAGAGTAAAATTAGCGTTAATGCATCATTTTTTTGTTGTCACAGACTGAATAAAGATGTGCTTCGCATACTACAAATATGAATATATATATATATATATATATATATATATATATATATATATATATATATACACACAGTGAAATCTTGTTGTGTTGAAGTCGAAGGGACCCTCAGGAAACTTCCACACATCCGAGGTTCGACACAAGCGGGTTTTATTTGGTTATAATTTAACTAGTGTTGTTCGGAATATCGTCGTGTCTGTAACTTCGACATAAGCATAAGCGGGATATTCGACTTAAGCGAGTTTGACACAACGAGGTTTCACTGTATATATATACAACAATCTGTACATGTTATCCAAATAATATGATTGTTTGAAATGTTGGCGTTGATGTCTCTCTTCTTTTTGTGTTCATTGACTATATTTATATATATATATATATATATCGTTACCAAAGTCAGAAACGTATGGTCCACATCCCCCTGTTTTAAGATAATAGTATTTTTAACATGTTGTGACATATGCTGGACATTTGCACATATGGAAATTGCTAAATATCACATTTTGTTCTTCCTTGACCGTTAAAGCATTCAGATAAAATAGTATATATATCGGAATTCTTCCACTGCAAAAAAAGACGTAAGAAGGTCCGGCTGAAAAAAGAGTGAAAAAGTAATTCTCGTAATTTTCAGGAAATAATAAGAAAAAGAGTGACTCTTTAAACAACAGGTATTTGGCATGCCTGTGGTAACTTTTGCACTATAAGTTCAATTTTGCTTGAGACAAAAGTTCCCAGGTAAAATCATACCAGCACACGGTCTCAGTGCCTCCCTTTGAGCTGTTTAAAATCTTGCTATAGTTTTAATGTTAGTAAACACTGTTTACAATCAAAAGCCGAGTGACTGGAAGTCCAATTCTGCGCATGCGCGACAAAGAGTAACTCCAAACAAGTCCATACATGGAACTTTATGTCCTCTGGCATATCTCTGCTGGATGGATATTAAGGACCATGGGCCGGATATATATTAGAAAAACACACACTCTGTTATGTTGACGCCTGTGATCGCGCCCGGTCCACTCTTTTTAACACTTTTATACAGGCATAGGCCAATGGTTTAAGAGCGATATTTTGGCAGGTACCAATTCATTTCAATGATAGGACGTTATTTTGTTAATTCAACATGCTTTATACGTGATAAATCCTCTTGACTATATTCATTTCATAAGCAAGTACGTGTATTGATCTCCCTTTCATTTGATCTTTAGATGGATCCCTCACAGGTTTTCGGTTGCTAGATTATGCAAATACTAACATATCACACTTAATATTTAGCTTATCTTCTATCCATTAATATTCTTAAAGTTGGATCGTATGATGGATTTAGCATTCAAGTTAAATAACTGAAAAAATACGTACCGGCAGTAGATTGCAAATAAGTTAGATGAAAGGCATTTCACCAAATGAATATATCAAAACACGTACTGGCCGCGAGCTCTTGATACATACACAAAGGCAACTGTGCAGAATACAGTCAATAATATCAACGGCCATATTTATCATTTTACCATGCGCTGTGGTATTCTATGCATAGAACTTGGCACATTCAAAGAATATTTAACACAAAGCGGACAACTCAATTTGGTTTATTCAGCTGAGCAACCAGAGAGAAATCAGCTTGGCTATCTTGTTTTAACATGTTATTTTCATACTTTATTTTCATATTTTGTGGGACACTTTTGATATTTTATAAACAATCCACTGAACCTATATTTCAGTCTTTCTTCCAAGCAGATCACAATTACTTGAAAACCCTTGCAGGTTCAGGCACCAAAATTTAATATGCGTGTTGGTATGGCTGGCAATAAGAAGATGACGTCACACCTGGTAGCCATATATCTTCCAAACGGAGTCCCCCGCCTGTCATTTGTGTTTATGTTTGTGTGTGTGAGAGAATTCGAGAGATCAGTTTTACTGTCTAATTCTTTCATAATTGCATGTGTCTGTCATATTTACATTTTTTAGAGTGTTAAAAGGAATATTTTCACTGAAATACTAAAAATATCTTGATAAATAAAAAAAATCATGTTATATTTTTAAATAATGTATTCGATCATCCGCTTTTCCACTCGCGCCATAAACACACAATAGCGCAATATACATTGCCATATACATACTTACCTAGAAAACTAGCGGTAATACAGTTCAAATACCATTTTTTTTGTGAATTGCATATATATATATATATATATATATATATATATATATATATATTTATATATATATATATCCCTACTGACAGCATAAATGGATCGATCCTTAATTTTAGGCATCAGGGGGACAATAGTGGGATTATATATGAATTCATATTGAAAAAAATTCAGCCAAAAGGGCATAAATTGGTCTTGAACATGTGAAAAAATGTCATTCTATTTTAGACATAATGGTTGCTATTTGCAAATCGACTAACGTTTAATCTGGGCGGTCCCCCTATTGTAGCTTTTAAAGGAAGACTGGTCTACCTAATGACTAGAAAAGATTATATGTATGTGTGTGTGTGTGTGTGTGTGTGTGTGTGTAAGGGAGGCAATTTATCTTTAGGCAAAATATAGTACACATTCTTGATCAATGTCTCTGAACCAGACGAAACACCTGTGTGTAATGATAAGTACATGTCGTAGGGTCATAAGTAATTTACATTCTCAGAGCTGAAATAAAACCTTGAAAGGATCACCATCATAAACATGTGCGCTTTCCAAACCGAATATTATTTTGCTTGATGTCAGTGTTTTCGTTTCCTGAGGTGTACCGTATGGATCTGTGACTCAGTATGTCTGTATCTGGTTATAAATACTTTGAAATATCGATTTTGGCGCCTTCTGTCACTTTATGTTTATAGTTGTGATTGTATTTACACCGGATGGACAACTGAAGTGTTACCATAAATAATAATTTTTGTATTTATTGGGCATAAATCGTTCTCTCTCTCTCTCTAAATATATATATATATATATATATATATATATATATATATATATATATACACAGTTTGGTGCCTGGGAAGCCCCGGTCCTAAAGAAATCTGTATGTGTGTGTGTTGGAACCCGTTTATCGATCTGCGGTCTGCCCGTAAAAGGATCCGATATTGAGCTGATTGGTAGACCGGCTCCAACACACACACATTTGTATATATAAATCTATGTATTTATAATGAACTACACAGTTGAATTTACTCTCGAAAAAAATATACGAATATGTTTGTATATCTATGAAAGTATAAATATATGTGTGCGTGTCATATATTACATATAAATGTCTTATACGCTTCTGGTACATCGTTGGATCTTCAGCAGGATACATACATTAACAAGAGACACTACAACACACGCCTTGTCTCATTTCTGGCATAGCTGCTTAGAATCAATAAATAATCACTCTTTATAGAAATGTTTCCTAGTGTTCAAAACGTCAACCAGTATAAATGTTCTTTCGCTTAGGTGTGATCGTACATACATATAGATTTTCTACAGGTGCAGGCGACCAATGAATAACGTTCACTTTTACAGGTGAATGTGAAATGAACATATTTCACCTGTGCGCCTCATGTTAGTTTCAGAAAACACAAAATCAAAACTTGAGCTGATGTCAACAAAAACATTTTGGATCGCGATCAGAATCTATTATTGAAAGAACTGTACTGTAATTTCAAACCGAGTTAGAAATGCAACATGCCCGTGATTAGATAATTTTAACTACTGATCATAAATTGCTTTGAAATTACACCTTTAACAAGGTGTATTTATCCTACAGACGTATCTACATGGGGAGCCAGGGTGCCTTAAATACTGTAACCAACAAACCAACAGGTAAGCATTTCTGTTTCGGATGT
Source organism: Sipunculus nudus (assembly GCA_026874595.1). NCBI lineage: Eukaryota > Metazoa > Annelida > Sipuncula > Golfingiida > Sipunculidae > Sipunculus > Sipunculus nudus. The sequence goes on from CM049314.1 coordinate 72,259,167, forward strand.
GACGAAAAGGGCTGGGTATCGGTCAGTCTATACAGGAACAATACACGTATAACGATACAGTTAAAGCGATACCCGATTAGTCCTGCGTAGCTCCCTACACTTTTGTAAAATTCTGATATTACATAATAATACCATTAGTTATAGCAATAACTAATTGGGGGGGGGGGGGGGGCTCATATATCAAGTCCTCGAAGCAACAGAGACGAGGTCCGAATCGTGGCGGCATTTTACCCTCTCACATAAGAGACATTAAGAGTAGCCTGATCAGGCTTATATAGAGGCTCATTGAATCGTGTATTCAGGAATATGAGAATCGCCGGATGGGGGCGGGGGGGGGGGGGGGGGGTGTTACCTTCTTCTCATGGAGTAGAAACGTTTTGAACGTTTGTAATGGGAGACTTTTTCGGAATTAAACTTGCATTTTTCTATTTCCAAGATAATTTGGATTGCCTCCCCCCCTCCTTAATTGAACTTCCACTTATTCCATAATTTGAGATGAACCAACAATTAACAAACTCTGTGGTATTTTCTAAGCATCAATATTCGATTGGAAAAAATTGTTAATATATATATATATATATATATATATATATATAAAGGTAATACAACAAACCTCAAGCATATCTGTGGAACTATATTTTTTCCAATGAAAAGAAGTTGGTTGTAAATCTCGTTTACGTGGTAATTGACAACTCAGTTGATTGACCACAAAGGTATTTTATACTCGAAATTGTCTGCGGGCCTTAAATATCAGCTTCCTCTGATTTTTTATGCAAGTAAATGGACTGACCTGACAGGGATGTAGTTTGTGATTGTGGTATCTGGGTTTATCGGTTGACCTGTGTACTGGAATCTTGAAATACTGGTATGACAGCTAAAGAATGCAATGTAAACAAATAACTCTATATACAGCCTCGCGATCACTACATAACTTTGTTAACTACAAAAAATAGATGAAGATTAGTTTGATAAGATGTAATTATAATTTAATATCTGTGCTCCAAGTTTATATCTTAAAATCAAGCAAAATGGTATTTAATCAATAAAATATATTTTAATATATTTTAACACTATTAGGCCACAAAAAAAGTTATGGTTCTCAGGCACTTCTTTCAGAAATCAGTGCGGGGGGGGGGGGGGTGATTTTTTAAATTTTTTTTATATGTTTTGATAAAAAATGTCATATAATCAATGACAAGCTTAAACAGATTTGTTTTGCTAATCAGGTAAAATCACTTCATAAAGGATATCTTAACAAAATTGTATTATTCTATTTTCTTGAAAAATGAAAATCGAAATCGCGGGCAGTGCCTGAGAACCATATCTTTAATTTTTTGGGCTTCTTTGCTTAAATTTATAAGTAATAATTGATAGAATCATTCTTTCAGATAACGAGCAGTGAGCGATAATAGAAGACATGGCGATCCGCCACCGGAAGTACCCTACATCATCGCGAATGTGGCTTGTCCACCTTCTGTCTATCGAGAACTTCTTCAAAATAACTTTCCTGACTGTAATGATCGGGTTCGCCCTATATTGGGCTACAAACGGAGCGATCTTTCCCAGAAAACTAGTTTTACTCGTCCGCGGCCACTGGATAGGGGAAATATTGCATCCTCCGTCAAGAAGTAACGGCTGATATAAGAACGATAAAACTTCAAAGGGGAATGAAAATTAGTTTCTTTGTGGAGATGACTACTTTATATACTAATTATGTAAACTAAGCTATATACAGGGCTTACTGCATAAAGCATACCCCACTAATACAGAATCCTTGTGTTCTCTTTGTAACATTCGTTTATTTATAGTAATATTTATGGAAAAAACGTGTAGCTGGGGTGGTTTCGCGGGTTAACATTTAATATATGTATTTTATATATATAATAAAATAAAAAAATATAAATAAAAATAATTTGTCGAACATTTAATTACGTGTGGTTTGCAAGAAATCTGAGCAAGTCAGTGCGTGCCTGTGCCAGTGATGAGTAACAAAGATTAGTATCTTTACTTGCAAGATGGATATTATGCAATGGGCAAAGGCTGTGAATACAACACGTGTCGTAGAGAGTTGGGGAAAGGTCAGATCAATTATTTTACAAAACGAAACTTTAAGTTGTAATAATATAAAAGACAAACATGTAGAAATTCTATAATGTGTATGTATTCACTGATACGTTTTGCGGACCAATTATCGCCCTCTATGTTTGCAGACACATATTCGCTCTGTATGTTAGCGGACATATAATTGCTCTCAGTGTCTGCGGACCCATAATCGCCCTCTATGTTTGCGGACCTAAAATCATCCTCTTTGTTTGCGAACCCATAATCGCTCTGTATGTTTGTAGACCTATAATCGCTCATTATGTTTGTGGACCTATAATCGCTCTATATCTTTACGGACCCATTATCACTGAAAATGTCATTACAAACTATATAGTCTCTGCGGATATGTATGATTTTTCGGATATATTAAAGCATTAGCGGCATTTTAAAGTAGGTTTTAGAGGACATTGTGATGACCCAGCGACCTGAACTCACGACACCAGTCGAAAAAGACTGACACTAAATGTTTGGGTCAGGAAATAAACACCATACTTCAAGATAACACGTTTGTCATCTAGCAAATTCTGTAGGCCATAGCCATATCCATCATAATGGATTTTTATTTACGAGATTTCCACCTGACCTCAGGAGTTGCATTAGGCTACACGTGCACGCAGTGGTTATACGCTACAGTCGTTCTAGATAATATTCGTCTGACTGCTGCTTAGTATAGCAAGTTTCTTCTACATAAGGGTTGGTTATTGTCATCAGAGCGTGATAGCGTATTGTGCATCATACTTATAAGAGCGGGTGTCGTAAGTTTGAAACGTAGGGTTGGATGCAAAACTGTGATACCACACTCACTGCATGATCTCAGTACATTTCTTTCCCCTATTTCAGCCGTTGTGGTGAAACCTGGAATGTCTTGCTATACAAAGCAGCGGCTAAAGCGAAGAAGATAGTGAAGTGTATACCCGCTACCTGAAGAATTGCATTTGCATAAACAAAATGTCTTCTGCAAAATATCTTTTATATCTAAATCATATAACCCATATGATGCAGACGATTAGCTAAACGTATCTCAAACTAAGCACCCCCCCCCTAAAAAAAAGAAGAGTTTTGTTGTCTCAAAATTAAGCATCTCATACGCTTCAGGAGGGCTAACAGCTAGACATTCACCTGTCTAATATGTAGTATATATGTGATTTCTGGATTGCTCTGTGTACATATGACTGAACTGCTGATAATTCTTATAACCTGTCTGTGATTAATGTATACTCTTGTTTATCTACAAACTGTTAGTAAATACTCTACATGGGGTTATGTTGACAAACAGAAAAAAAAAACATGACACTTAAGATGATTGTTTAAAAATCCGCGAAGTTAAAGGGTCACCATTTGCAAAACGCCATCTGAAAATTAAAAAAAAAATGCAGCCAGATGTCCTCCTTGAATGAGCTTAGATGATTCTGGCGGGCTTCCCCAAATGTTGTAAACAAATGGATATAAACAAAACGAACATACTGTGTAATGTGGGATCGGCATTTAAATAGACCTCGCGTAACGGGATAGGCCCCTTTAAAGGTGCCCATTCACCTACCTTTTGAAAAAGAATTCTTGTGATCTGTCTTTCTTTGTGTATATATTAATGATCTAAGGGTAATTCTGGTTATGAAAAGTTCGTATGAGACTTTTGTGAAGGATGTATGAACTTGTTTATCAACAACATGTTTGTAAACACAGCGATATTAACAAATGGGAAAAACACGTAACCTAACGTGGTAGGTTGCATATATGCGGAGGTAGGAAGGTCACTTGTTGCAAAATGCTATTTGCAAAGCTCTGGCTTGTCTGACTTGCCGCCAGATGCCCCTGTTGAATTTGTTTTCATTATTTTGGTGGGCCCCCACAAATTATAAACACGTTGATATAAACAAAACAAGCAGCCTGTGTGCAGTTATTTCCACGTTTTCTGGCCTATTTTTTATAAAAACTCCAAGGGATGAACATTAGTTTATAAAGGTCAGATAGGTGATTGGGCCCCTTTAAGAAATCGTCTCCTGTGTTAGAGTCATGGATTGTATTATTATATTGCTGTGGGTCACAGCACATGACTGTCTTGTGATACATAATGAAACCGCGCAAGCCATGCCTGTACTCATGCGGTCAGAAATTGAACAAAAATGCCAGGGAAGGGACGGGGAGTTACCACTATGCTGAGTTAAAACGGAACCTTTCTCGTTCATGTTTGGTGTTGTTAGAAAGTATACTAAAAAACTAACGATTAGTCAGGTTTATGTCATTTGACAGTGTACCTGTAGGCTTTAAGACGTTGTCAGTAATGACGAAAACATTGCATCCTCATAGAGCATTATAGTGCGTTCCTTGCAGAAGGATGCAACAGCACTCTGACAGCCAGTAAGCTGGTCATATAATCTCTAATGTCAGAGGGCCGCAATGGCACTACGGTCGTCCTCACAATCCCTTACTGGTAGGTTTGTTTGAAAAGAGGTGACCTCTATTGAGGAACAATTTGATGAACACAAAATGCAACTTAACGCATTTACACGTAACCAACGTATAATAAAATAGAAAAATGCAACTGGCGCTACTTCCTGTACAATTAAAATGACGTTTATTTTAGGCAACATAGTCTTAATACTTGGTAATCTGATATTTAAGTTGCAACTAGTTTACGTCCGAAGCTTACAAGTCGAATCGGGAATAAGTCTTGACTTGCGTAACGTAGTTTTCTAACCACGTTGCATGTAGATGAGAAACAATATTACATTTTATGGTCCAATATAAATGACCTATTCTTCTCTTAACTCAGTAATTCTAAATATTTCCTATGGTTACATTGACATAATTTGTGGCTTGCAAAGAGTGTTCAGCAATGTCTTTTTATTTAATAATATTTTTGGTGGAGGTAATCGCCTCCAATTTTTATGCTCTATTATCTAATTCATAATCTAATTGTTCTGCAGAGTTTCCATTTCGGTTTTAGGACTACGTGACAGGGCGGTAGCACTTGCTTCCTATCATATTATTTTTGTATCCTGGTGTCACCCAGGCCCGGTGTCTACCGCACCTGTGGGTCCTGGTGTGTAATCAAGCCCAATGCTGGGTCATAACACCGAGAAACCCCCCCCAAAGACGCACTTGTTGGTGAGTTTTACACGGCTTTGGGGCACAGCCTTTCCATTAAGGCTGCAGAGCGCTCACTCTGGGTGGGGGCCGACCGTAAAAATCTCACCGCCTCGGCCGAGATTTGAACTCATGACCTCCCGGCTTTGAGTTCTGTGCTCTACCCCTGAGCAACATAAGCCGGTTCAGCATTATCTATCAGAATGTCAAATTAGACTTTCGTAGGTCAAACTGGTACGCTAAGTTCGTTGCAGAAGGTTGGGCGATCGGAAGGGTGACGGACAAAGACTAGTCAACTGAATTGAAGACGACTGAAAGACAGCTGATGTAAGAGAAAACTAATGTTTACTGGTAGTGTTAACACCTAGCATACATCTTCGCTGGCAGTTAAGTTTTCCAATTTTGGCGGTTTGAAGAGTCATGAGAATACGAAATTTTCACATATGTGCCAGACATTTTCTCTGCCAGTACGATGTTACAAGTAAGTGAGAGCCGGGAACATACATCATACAGCCTAGTGTGTCAATACAGCTGAAGTAATAAAACAGAACTCCTTGCCTGCAGAACAGGTATATAGGTTCGAATGCTTAACGATGGTCCATGTGATAGCACACTGATATCTCGGATGCCTGGGGCAAACCTTATCAATTCCGTCTTGATTTCGAATACACAGGGCTGTAAAGGACTGTGAAACTGGTAAGTCCACATACAGGAAAATACAAAATGCCTTTATATTTTATGCCTTTATAATTAGCACTGCCTTCGGATAGATGCGTCAATAAGACTATTCGTTGCAGAGAAACCATTGTAAATTGCACAGTTTCTGAGCGCCTTATTGTAAAACACATGTCTGATAATTGGGTAATCTTTTATTTTGCGTATTTTCCCCTCTTCTGAAATCATGAAATTTTCATTTGATTATTTATTTATCAGAAATTACGAATTTTTTAAATTTATTCTTATAATTCAATATTTTTGAATGTTCAATATTGACTAAAAATTTTAAAAATTTATGTCTTAGTTTTTAAGATATCGCATAAGTCCGACTTCAATAATATTCCATGCTCCGCTTGACAGAATAGTCATTCAATTAAATAGTAATTTCACAGGACTATAAATATGACATATCTAAAGTATATTAATTATGTCTACTATGTTTAACATATAATCATCGTTAATATTAATATAAATTAAAACATAATTAAAATATTTACACTGGTGATCAGAGTACTATGAAGTGAAGGTGAGCCCGTTCAGTCAACCTTAAATTTATTTTTTTCGTTGGTAGTATATTACTAAGAAGTAAACGCGAATTCAAAACAATAAATATTTTTACTTAAACTTACTATTGAGAGAGCAAAATGCTTAGCATTTTTGACTAGATTGAAAAATAAATTGGGTTCCAGTATTAAAACATGGGTTTCAGTATATTGAAATGATATGTATATTTTACGTCATAATTTTACGTGAATGATTACCCTTTCCAGTAAAAAGCCTCTATAACATGAGAGAATGGTTGTCCATCGCCGGAATTACTGCCGTCCGTGGTGGCAGGGATGTTGTTCACATCCAAGAAGATTTGGGACAGTTTTGAAGGTCATCCTGATAGCAATGATAGTGCTGCTCTTCCTGTACTGGGTCACCGATGGCGCCATCTTTCCACAGAAAGTGGAACTATTGATTCGTAAACACAGGAGTTTGTGAATGTGAGGAGCGACTTCGTTTAACGCCAGGACACATTTTTCTCTGAACTTGAGATATTTTTCTGATAACTTTCTGAAGGGTAATAATAGTCCAAATTTTTAAAATACAGGGTAAATTGGAACAGAGTAATTTTTTATAATGTATTTTCCTACCGTTTGTAATGTAAAACTCTTTATCGCACATATGCTGTTAATAGCAATAGGTACCAAACTTGATAACCAGCGCCTCAAGTGTTCATTCCGCGAAATAAATGTATTAAACAGGTAAAGGTAAGGAAAGAACCGTTTCATCCACACGTTTTAAGTGGCGCTCATATGTGATTAAAGTGGTTTTCTGTGGTAAAGGAATCATTGAATCCGAGAATGTGGTGACTTTTTATGTATATAGGGCATATAATAAATATATTATAAAACGACCTAGTTGTTTTGTTTTATACGAACATAATCCTGTAAATAGATAACTGCTATGAGTTACAAATAAACGTTACATTACAAACCACACAGTGAATATCAGCATTACCGCCTCCGCCAGGAGGACATGTGTTCATCTCCGTTCGTGTGTTTGTGTGTCTGTTCACATCACTCGCGCAAACATGAACGAAATACCATGAAACTCGATAAGTGGTGTGGATCCAACATATGATCCGGATTCCGAATGTCTTCGGTGGATATTCACAAATTTGCGGTAGCTAATGTACGAATTAATTTGTAATTAAGGGCCGAATAAGTGATTGCAAGCAGGATTTAGGAAGCAGCCCACATAAGGGACCCCACACATGGCGGAGGTTTGTTAAATTTAAAGGAAAACCTCACCTTAAACCACGATGGAGGTGCAGATTGTTTCGTCATCTTTGAAAACCCCCCATGGCCCACAAGTACGCTGTCACTTAACATAAACTTTGTTTGTGTAGTTTTTAGCTCAGCTGACTTTCAGTCATGATATGCAATAGCGATGGGTCTTTGTCCGTCGTCCTTCCGTCTGGCCGTCCGTCCGTTAGCAGGGCACAAATCATAACAGTAAGGTCTAGGATCATGAACCCTATACGGTCTTAGAGGTTCTAAAATGATCTCCTTGCAAATGTGAAATTAGGTCCCTGACCTATATTCTTTCAATTACAGGGTGTGTTTGCATCCCCCAGAATAAATTCTTATAGCCAAAATTTTCATCCCATATCTTCCATCCTTCATATATGGCTCACCTACCAACATGGGAAGAACCATAATTATCACAAAGGTCACACGGTCAAAGGTCAGGGCCACAGGACTCACTTCTTTGAAAAGATTGTGAATGCAATTTAAGCCAAACCTTTCACCCCAGACCTCTGATCTTTCACATATGGCTCACCTACCAACTTGGGAAGAACCACAAATTATCACAAAGGGAACAAGATCAAAGGTCAGGGCCACAGCACTCACTTCTTTTAAAAGCTTGTGGATGCATTTTAAGCCAAACCTTTCACCCCAAACCTCTGATCTTTCACATATTATTCACCTACCATGTTGGAGATGAATCCTAGAGATTTCGAGGTCACAAGGTCAAAGGTCAAGGTCGTATGATACACTTCTTTAAAAGGTTGTGGACACAATTCAAGCATGACTTTTCATTCCAAACCTTCCAGCATTGACATAAAGCATCTTTGCCAATGTGGGATAAATACCTGTCGATTTTGAGGTCAAAGGTCAAGTTTACAGCATCCACTCCTTGCGTAGAGTCATTTTAAATGCCTGTGAATATATTTAGCGCTTAACTATTCATCCAAAATCTGTCTTTTACATATGCCCCATCTATGCATCAATCAATTTGATTCAAACGTCATATAAATGTGTCTTTCTGCTTGAAGAAATAACTTATTGAATTTGGGGTCAGCTGGTCAGGAGGTTAAAGTGTGCAGGTCAAAGTTATTCACACATTGGTTGCCAAGTGATTACTCCAGTTTTAAGTGGTTAGTAGTTACCCATCACTCTAGAAAGAATCGAAATATATGGACAAAAGGCAAAGTTCATAGGTCAGGAATGTTCACATGAAAACTTACTTTGTAGACTATTTCTAATTTTCTTGTATATACCATTGCACTCGAACTTGTGGCTGTAATTATGGGCGACACTTGTGATACATGACTTCCTTTGTATCAGCACACTGAATGATAAGACGTCATTAGTGCATAACAAAAACACACTGTTGCCCGAGGTAGACTATAAAAGTATTGTATTAATGTTTAGCTACTGGTTTAAAAGATGATGGGAACATTTTGCATTTTATTCTATGGAATCATAGCAATAGACTTAGTTTCTCAGATATCTAATTTTTTTATACAAATCATCCGTCGTCCAGCAAATGTTTGATCCGGAATTCCTGGGTCTGTACCCGGATTTAGGATGGCTTTTTTTTGTTTTACAAGTGATGATTTCTGCATTTCTTTTCTTTTAGGTTTTGCAGATTACCTACCCTGCTGACCCCACTAAAAAGCAAGGTGATAATTTAAAAATATTAGACTTGCACTTTTTATATTTGCATGTCCGTAAATATGATATGAGAGCTCTCTAACCTGATCATGCCTTTTGAATTGTTTTGTACATTAATAACTGTAACATTCTTTCCAGCAATTGCCACAAGTTTGTCTCTTATTGGAGGATATATGATATCAAATGTCAGACTTGTCAGGAATCCATTATATCTGCCAGGTAGCCACCTTAGAAATCCCTATGTCAAAGCAGTTTCTGTGATTTTTTTAAAATGTTTAGTCCCTTTTAGAGGATGTTTGTTTACGGATTTCAGACCCGTCAGAAATCAAGGCATATGTTCACAAGCATTGGGAACAATTTAGTAATTAGACCTTGACCTCTGACGTTTTGAACCCCACATCTATAGGGTTCTTCCCCTATCGGTAGGTGAGCCATGATCGATTACCTAATGTTAAGATTACCGGCGGTTTACCACGATATCGAAGCACGAGGACGCATAGTCGTTGAAGAAGCGATAATAAACGTCCGGAAAACAAATGACACAAGATAAAGATATTAACAAGATCATATTTATTTGCTTTATATCTTAAAATACTTTACATAGTTCAGTTTGAAAGCGTAAAACGTAGACCGGAAAATGAAAAAGAAAATGATTTCCAAAAGAGAAAATAAACAAGTGTCATCTCAACTTACATAAACTGTACGATATTGTAGCCATTAATCCATAGCAATTCCAGACAGTTAATTGAATTTAGTCGTTCTTCCAGTCGTAAGAATAATGATTAAATATAATGATAATGTAAATAATATATTAACAAAGTTTCATTGGTGAACACATTTTTCATTTATGAAAGATTATTTACCAAATGTTTTAAAAAAAGTAGAACAATTTAATTTGAGCTTCTAAAAATGAATGATTTTTTAAGAAAATACTGTCAGAACCTTTGATCCATATCATAAGACATGGTGAAGACATATGTTATAATGTTATATATTGTAAAATGTGCATGATACAGCATTGAGCATTGGATTTTCCCTGGGAAATAAAAGTGATAATACATATATGGACATTACTGTCCTAGACCCTTTAACCTGTAGATTATAAAGAGTATGCAAGTATTTCTTGGTGGTTATAACAAGGCAAGTTAGTATACAATGGCCATGGTCCAGGAATGTCACAAAAGGTTCCCTGAGACTTATAATTGCATACAAAAGGAATGCATCTGAGCTGAATAATTTAATTCCAACCTTAATACTATTTTTTCATTCCAGCCATGACAAATATATTAAAAAATATATATTTTGATTGTCCATTATGTAATCAAAACTTGGCTGCCCACCATGACCACTGCACCCCCACAGTCACGCTCCAGTACACATGAGCGACCAGGGTATAACTGCAGCGCGTCGCTGAAAGGACCGGCTTTTTTAGCCATCAAGAATGGACTCTTTTTCAGTGACTGACGCAATGTGGAGTCCATAGATTACCCATGTAGTTAACCGTGATTATAACACTCCTTACACAACTGAGAAATTAACATATATCCATTGATTAATCATTGGTGTTCAGTGCATCTGTGTGTATTGTATATTTGACCACGAAAAAGCATTGCTGTACTATTCTCAGCAGTATTTTGCATCAAGGAAGTGAAATTTGAAAATAATTGTTCACAGGCTTAAAGCATTATACAGGACTGCCACCGAACGCAAGATGTCATCCGGGCTGTGAATGCTTGAATTCTGTCAGGGCAAATAAATCAGTTATTCATGTTACAGATGCTTTATGCTTTCAAGAATGGTTATTTTTTATTACAGGCCTTTCGACATACAACATAATGTGCACATTGGTATATTAAACCATAGGAAATATTTTAATTAAATTTCCCTTCTAAGCGTGAAAGGTCGTACCGTGCTATAACCCCAGTTAGCCCTTTGGTTTGCCGGCGACGCAATATTCACCTGAAAGCTGTTGCCTCGCCATTGGCGGCTACTGCCTTGTGAAACGTGGGAATGGGATCGCATTTAATTAACGCTATACCAGGTCACAGGGTCAAGGGATTGCAAGTGATTATATATGTATCACATTCTAATTCTTGTCTCACAAGAAGACAACTGGTAAATCAATAGTACGTGAACGTCGCCATGCAGGCAAATCCATATTCCAAAAGCATTTAACGTGCACACATTATGGACTTTATCTTTCATGAAAGTTCGCGAATATAGGTGCCAAGCAATGGCCTTAATGGCCACCTAAGGCTCATCTAACGATTGCTTGAAAGACGTTTCTTGTGAAGGAAAACTGACAATGTTCGTGATCTGGTTCATCACTGGTCATAGAAACCTTTTACACCATGGATACCTTAGATATGCTGACACGGTTACTGCAGTAGCTGGCTTAAGCTTGGCTAATATGACGGCCTCTATGTGTGTGGTAACGTTCAGAAGTCAGACCCCTGTCGCACAAAGCACTCCGTTATTAATTGTAATCTATATTCTCAATATAAAGCAAGCATCCGTACCACTGGGGTGTACACAATGATAATAATTATTTATTTTAAATATTTGCACAGTATCGTCTATTATGAGCACAAAATCTGGCGAAAATGGGTGTAAAATATTGAACATGTGATGCTGCTAGCTTTTAATGGTTTTAATTAATAATATATACTATATAATATATACTAACAGACCCCAATATGACCACTGATTTTTTTTTTATTTCTTTGTAGGTTTTTTTTTTTTTATAAAAAAGTCCATGTTTTTGCCATTTTCCCATAAAAGGCCTAATCACTTATATATACTTATTTAGAAAAATCAAAATTAATTTTACAGTGTCTCTGGTTCTTCCTTTTCCTTAACCATGGTCCACCTTTTCCTTTCAAATTTTGGACGTCATCTTCCGGGTCATTTCTCTGAGTGTCCTGCGCAACACCTTTCCACTCGCTGTCCGCGGTACTTCGGGGACAAAGTGTATCCCTCCACGCAGGCGTTTGTAGGGCGCCACGTTTTCTAAAAAAGTAAGCAAAAGTTTATCCATGGAAGTAAGCACGTACATATGATGGGCGACAGCTGACTTACAGAGATTCTGCCTCTCTTAACCAAGAAAAGTTGAAGCAATTATTAAATGTCAATACTACCTCAGTTAGATGGTTAACTTTTATCTTGATGTAATGGGAATCCAGAAGCGGATATGATCAGTTCTTTTCTAATATATACAAAACTTTCCTTCAACATGGCGGCTGAGTCACCGTGAATGGGAATTATTAGTATTATATTGAATGACTTATGCCGTGATGGCCTTTTTATTGAATAAGAAAACACTTTAACACCTTTATATAAAATGGTTCTTTGCAAGTAATTACAAAGGCGGAAATGGCGTACACACCGTTCACGTGGTCGTGTATTTCCTTCTCCGTCAAGTGATGTCCGTCTTTTCGGACTACGAACGCGGTCGGAAGTTCATTTGCTCCCTCCTTGTCAGTGACGCCTACGACTCCGGCGTCTTCAATTCCGGGAAGGGAGAGCAGTAAGGCTTCTAGCTCCGCTGGCGCCACCTATGGTTAAGAAGTGACCCGTTTACCATGACGCTCAGCTGCCATGTATTACATGTGATATTATGGGCTAACATTTAAACATAACCTACGGCGGCTCGTATAGGACATCCACAAAATTATATTTATCGCATGGCCACGAGTTACTATCGCGTGGAGACGCGATAATTATCTCGATCCCACGCGATATTTTCTTGTTGCGACGCGACACTATCGCGTGGGAACGAGATAATTATCACGTGGCCACGAGATATTATCGCGTGGGAACGAGATAAATATAGATAGACAATACAGTAAGACCTACATTTTAACTCATTAAGGCATGTTTCTCTACGCTGGATGGAGACTATGTTCATTTATCAGCATGCATATGGAGCGGATGTTATAGGCCGAAGCCTGAAAACGGCCACTCTTACAATACTCATGGGCCATGTTTGTTCAGAGAATGTGTGAGCGGGGAAAGTTAGGGGGTATGGTTCAGTTTCGGAAGAATATGTGCCACACTAAATTTTCATAATATGAAATACATAACAGAATTATTATTGTATAAAGATGTCAGGGGGAAGATTGAGCCATTGTCTGGTAAAGTAAAAAAGGTCTCCCTAAAAAGAGGAGGACATGTCTTCTTGCCTCCCCTCCCGAGCCTTTAATGAAGTGTCATGGTTGACACCTTTTCTTGTCAGCTTTCCCCTTGAGACAGAACACAAACCGACATTTTCCCCCTGTTCTGTATACCCGAGATTATATAACCCTAACCCCCCCCCCCCCCCCAAAAAAAAAAAAAAAAAAAATTAAGATTGTCTGTGAAGATAAAATACAAACAAGTGGTTTAGTTTATTTCATATGTTTAGTACACAGTGGTTTATATATCCCTTACCATATCTAATAATTAGTTTTCTTAAGAACTCAATAAATGTTTCCTTGAACACACAATAATGGGAAAATTGAATCACGCAGAGAAATCTTGAACCAACGCAGTGAAAACCGCTGTTATATTTACCTCAAAGCATTCGGCGTAAACGCACATGCAACAAAATTTATACAAACAATTTAAGTTGTATCAACGTTCTGACAGACAACAGACAGATATTCTTTTCTCAAAATGAGGGCTTTAGCTTACACGGCATACTAACGCGGGAACTAGACAATTACCGCGTGGCCACGAGCTTCCATCGCGTGGGAACGAGATAAAAAAATTCTGGGTGTCCTATACGAGCCACCATACATAACCGTACATTTAACAACGTATGATTTTTAAAGGACATGTTTTTAAGTATGTTACTACTTTGTAGGATCGTATAAATATATATGTCTCGTTTGAGAACAATTACTTTATTGTCTAAGGTAAAATGTAGTATGATTGAGCTAACAGGAGCTAATACTGTAGTTTGACTGATGCTCTTCAGTCACAAAATAATCATTCGAACCATAACACAATGTCAACACTTTTCTCCTGTGGAGTTAAAACAAAAGGATATCAAATCTTTTTTCCCGGGGATACAAAACAATAGGATATCAATTCTTTTTCACTCCATGGGAGCCAAAAACAAAAGATATCAAATCTTTTCTCTTGGGGAGCTTAAACCTGTGGTTCTGTGCAGTAATTCAAATAACATAAAATCACAGCCTCGAATATAATACCTTATCGCACGGTTTTCGGATGTGATTGTGCGCGAACGATGTCTATTTGTTAACAATTATAAACAAAGGATAGGTCAAATTGTCTACGACTGTCAGTGACCAATCCATTCACACTCTCATTTTATCCATCGGCTAAGACTGCCTGCGATAAAAGCCCACATGCCCAAAACGCAACGGTTTATTTCGATTTCTGACACTACGGATTCCTACTATACGTTCCCTCGTAGTTCTGACTCTCACACGGATTTATAGCTCATGGTTACCTGGTAAGCTTTATACTTGATCATCTCTTTGACTCTGTCCACAATGTACAAGTACCCGTCAGCGTCAAGATACCCAACGTCACCTGTAGACGATACAAAATAAAAATGCATAACACTGGTGATAACAAAGTTCATATTTTCCCCTTATAATTATTTTATAAATATTTTTTTTGGCTAGAGGTAATTGCCTCCACTGGTTAATGCTAGTTCAACTGTAAGTATATGTACAACTGCAAAATCCATTCCGGTTTCGGACATCTTGACAGGGCATTACAACAAGCTCCCTCTTATTTAATATCCTTGTGTGAACCCGGTGACTACTGCACCTGAGGGCTCTGGGTGTGTATTGTGTAATCACCCCCTTTCCATGGTCATATCCCCTTTGAATCCCCGAAAGATGCACTCGTATGTAAAATAAACACGGCCCTTGTTCACGACCTTTATTTCCATTAAGCGTGCAACTTGAGAAGGGACCGACCGTAAACAATGCCACCCTTGGCAGATATTCGAGTCCTGTTCTATACCCCTGAGGCACATAAGCTAAGCATTGTGTAATGAGTCACAAAGATTTTAGTAATGTTGCTGATTGCTGCTCTTGCATGTTATCAAAAAGGTATTGGATATCATGAAACCTATGAACACTGTCTCTTACTCACTTTGTAAATAGTCGGGTTAATTTACCTAACAGCTTAACCCCCTCAAAAAATGCTACAAATGAATCGTAACGGTTTTGATACTACTGAACCCTGATAATAACATACTAAAAATCTCAAAACATTGGACCTCTAGTAGGCTGTTATTTAAAAATTATATTGTTTCAGATGTCTGTTTTATTGTGCGCAGGGATGTTCCATGTGTTGTTGACATTTGGTTTTAGTAGCACGCATAGCTCGTTACTATGGCAGCATCGCCTGGCCGAACCGGGCCGGCCCACGTGTGAACCCTGACATGTAGAAAAACAGCGTTCTTTGTTCTAGATGTTTCCTGTAACGTGTGTATTGTTGGGTTCTTTGGATTCTTCGGGAAATGGAAAGTTCTCGGCTTGAGGTGAAAAGTTAAAAATAAGGGGCTGTGTTTTAGAGCCGAGAGAGAGGAGAAAAATATTCCAGCGGAAACAGAGGAGTGTGTGTGTCAGTTTGTGGACCTTTTCCTATAATTGCGGCAGTTATAGATCTTCTTCGAATTTGTAACGGATTTTAATTAGTCTTCAGTTTGCCTTTGGGATCACTACCCGAACTTCACTTTTGGGTTACAACAAATTGTTTTCGTGATTGAACTGAACTGTTATTCTCTGAGAAGATTTATGTGAACTATTCATCTGGATTAAATGCTTTAAGGGACTTATTGTCGCTGTCACAGTGGTGGTATCGAGGAACTGTACACTTTATTTATTATACTGTGAAATTGTATTGATTTGCTGTTGTACTGTTGTTATACTGTGAAACTGTATTGATTTAGTGTATTGTACTGTTAGGGTTGTTTTAAGAATAAATTATAGTTATTTGTTAACAATAAACCACTGACTTCTTTATTCATTCCCCTAGACATTTCACGCTGCCTAGTGTAACAGAATCTGATTCTTTTTTATCTCCATTACAAAATTTATGTTCGTCACGACTACGTGATCTGTTAATATTAGGTCCCGTCACAATATATATAACATTAAGCCTACTTTTGCATTCTCTGATGCTTTAGCAATATATCAGATATTAAATAGTCGCTCACTCGCGCCATATGATTGGTCCCAAAACCCTGTAAAATGATTAATTCTTCTGATGTGATATAAACTTCCGCAAACAGAACTGAGGAGAGCTTTCCAGTTTTTAGGAACTTAAATTTTAGTTATGGGTCATAATTTGTAAGTTACGATTAAGTACGTTTGCCGCCAGATATATCGTGTTCTTTCATCGTAAAATCGTTACCTGTCCGGTACCAACCCTCCCTGTCAACGGGAGGCCCTGTAGTTTTGGGTTGATTGAGGTAACCTTTCATGATCTGTGGACCTCTCAGCCAGACCTCCCCCGCTTCACCGAATTGCTTCTGTATTCCTGTCTCCAAATCCTTAATCTGCATGAATGTTCAGAAATTATACCGCCCATGTTTGCAAGCGGGGATACTATAAATTTCGTTATAATATAAAACAATGATACACATGAAATGTAAAGCTAAAACTGTGAAAGAAAATGGTTAAAGTCTGTAATAAAATCAGTTAAAAAATGTTTACCAGTAAAAAAAAAAAAAAAAAAAAAAAAAAAAAACGTCGACCATTGTTCCTTAAAAATAGGAAGGCATGAAGTGGGTCATGACGCTCAGCCGACTGACATGATGACAATATGTCCTTGCACTTTGGATTTTAAGTGAGAAGATTCCAGGTCCAATGTTTATGATTTGTGCCCTGCTTTGTACCAAAGTTTTAATTATGATGGGGGTGCTTTTGACCACATATTTTAAGGTCTCAAAATAGAGAAAAAAAATCGTAAAAAATCGAAAAATACAGGTGGCGCCACCATTCTGCAAAAACTGATGTAACACCCCATGATCAATATCCATGCAAAGAATCATGGTGATCAATGAATTAGCTTTGGTATCAAATTTTTCATTATTATGTGGGATACTTCGGAGCCCCATAGCTTGAAGAATATGGGTAGCAGAGACCTAATTCCAGATTTCTAGGGAGACTTTTCATGGCCCTCTTTGGATGTAAAGTGAGGAGATTCCAGGCCCAGCGGTTACGATTTGTGCGCAGTTAACAGATGACAGCATCTTTTAAGGTCTCAAAAATAGAGAAAAAAAATCGTAAACAATAAAAAAAAATACAGGTGGCGCCACCAGTCTGCAGAATCTGATGTAACACTCCATGATCAATGTTCATGCAAAGAAACATGGTGATCAATGCATTTGTTGTTCAGATATTTGAGCTTTTGTATCAAATTTTCATTATTCTGGGGGTACTTCGGAGCCCCATAGCTTAAAGAATATGATTACATAGACCTAATTCAAGGTTTCCAAAGAGATTTTTATGGCCCTCTTTGAATGTAAAGTAAGAAGATTCCAGGTCCAGCGGTTACGATTTGTGCCTTGTTAACGGACAGACGGCTGGACGGACGACGGACAAAGAGTGATCGCTTTAGCTAAGATGACTCACAGTCGGCTGAGCTAAAAATTAAAAGTGACCTCATGGCCACGCTGATCAGATAGCATTGGGAAATTAAGGACAATGGCATTGCATCAGAAGGACGGACCCCACCAATGTCGCGGTCGGCTGAGATATATGATGTATAGATATAATTAATATAAATTTTATTTATTGTTCAGAGGATGTATAAATATTTATGATATTTAATTCTTGGCACTCTCTATGGCTGAGTTGGCGGCCTACGGTAGTCTGTAGAGGTGGAGGAAACTGGAGAACATGGAGAAAACCACCACTTCAACACACCTCATTACAACGCCGGGAATCGAACCCGGGTCGCCCGTGGACAGAGCCGAGCGTTTTACTCATTGACCACCCAGGCTGTCGAGGAAAAGCCGGGGTGAAATCTACAGGTAACATTGCCCTTTTTTTTACAATTTTTTTATTATTATTATTATTATTAAAACCATATTTATACAGGGTAACCCGTTCAGACAAGATTGGCTGATGTGCCACAGGGCCTTGTTGGGCTATACAGTTTATACAATGTATAAAACATGTAAAATGCGACTGGAATTAATAATAGTGACTAAATATAAAATTATGCAGCAAGATGGGATATTAAACATGAAAATAATTGTTACTTTATATTAAGAGTCTGTATTTAGTTATAATATTAAATTGTATTGTTATGAACTGTTAGTTATAACTAAGATGTTAAGTATTTTTACCTCAACTGTAGTAAATAGGCCTGTATGACTAGCATAAGTGTATACTCACCCTTATTTCGGTGTCCGGTAAAGCTGTTCCAACCGATCCGGGTTTTCTTACGCCATCCGGCATCATCGTCACCGGAGCCACGGCCTCCGTCATCCCGTACCCTAACAGATAAAATAGATTATGTATGATCACACACGTATAATCTACAATATAAATCTAAATTTTTCATTTATCCATATTTTAAATCAATCAGTTAATATTTATAAAACAATGATATCAGTCACATTATCATAAGTTTCACATTTATAAGAAGTTCTGGCATTGACTTCGCTTTCCCTCACCAGATGGCAGTGGTGTGACACGGTTTGATTCTTCACTATTTGGGTAATTCTACAAATGGGTACTTCGGCCAGATCCAAAGGTTATATCAAAACATTGGATATGTTTATATGTCCATAAATAAAAACATATTAGTAATAAACATAATCATAATAATAATAAAAATACATTTTTAATATATATATATATATATATATATATATATATATATATATATATATATATATTACGACGTGTGCAGGGTTGTCTTTTAAATCCCATTCTTAAATCAAGATCTTGTTGCTTCTAATGCAATTTCCCAGAGTATGTTTACCTTGAAATACAAAAGTGTCTTTAAGTAACTTGCTGAGTCCAATCTGCGTCTCTTTCTTCAGCGGGGCTGCACCAATTAGAAGCCTCTTCAAGCAAGACAGGTCATACTGCCGGGTCAGGGGAGACTTGTACATCAAAACTGCGATAGGTGGCACCACTAGCAGTTCCGCGACCTGATCAAAAGACCGATTATTGAATACTCAAAATTTTTATCGTTGCTTGGAAGTATTCTAGGTAAATATGAAATATTAATGAACATATATATATATATATATATATATATATATATATATATATAATGGTTAATAAAAAACATAAGAGAAAGTAGCCTATACGTGTTCATGGATATGTTATTCCGTTTCTTTGTTATTTGATAATTAATTCTTTAGGTAATTAACCAATTGACCAACGTCATATTGCCTTCTAGTACTAGTATTATAATGTCTAGGCCACAATAGAGCATTGTCATCCCCCGAGGATTTTCTATGAGGAACATAAGATAGGTTGAGTAAAAATGCGGCTTTGTTGCCGAGTAACAACAAAGATATTTCCAGTTACCCAACTGTTGGCACCACACCTTAAAATCTTGAATACACTTGAAGAACGCTATTGGCTCAAAACGAGGCAGAAGAACAGACGGGTTAGTGTAGGTCGTGTAAGCCAGAATGAAATAGAGGCCGGTCGCGTGAAAAAGAGGAAGAAAAACCATCTGTACAGCATCAAGCGGGCCTGCTTTGGTGGTTCTGAAACATGAACAAAATGGTCAATGTAAAAAATGTTTTATTTCATGTTTGCTTGGTCACAAAAGAATTATAGCCAGGATTAAAATCGGTATTGGTGAATAACCAAAGGCAATTTGTATAAAGGAGCTGCTAGAGTATGTATTGTATTTTGGTTCACAGACTTTATGCCTGTTTATAATTTATCTTAATTATCTTAAATAAAGGGATACTTAAAAACTTGTTTGATAAAATACCAAGCATTCTATAATGCGTCCCGGCAACACCGCTCGTCCCCACAAAGAAAATAATAAAAACTAGTCGACCATAGGTCGAACGCTTGCCGGATATAGAACATTAAAGACAGACGGAGAGACAGAACATATTGTCGATTTTCTATCAATGGAATGACTCTCAGGGCCGAGGAGAAGTTGTAGCTCGTAGAATGACATATGAGACATTGGAACAAGCAAGCAGACAATGCTGACAAGAAAAGACGAACAGACAGACATACTGACAATGTGATACAAGATTGACACCAGATGACTTAACCGGGTTATGGAGAAGACTCAGAGAAAGAAAATAAGCCATACTTTCTGTAATGGAGAATTATAGTAATGGTGATATGGATAAACAAATGATATGTTTGGAAGGGTCTGGGCAGCGCCCCCTAGCGGCCATTTTCGGAAAATGAAAAATTCGTTTCGAGATATAAGTGAAAGATATGTACCAGTTTCAAAAGAATTCCTTCCAAACTGTGGCCTGTAGAATGCTATATAGGCGAAGAACCAGCAAGCAGGCGAATTGAGAACAACTGACAAACAGACAGACATGCGAATGAAAAATCCATTTCTAGATATTAATGTCAGACATAAAATATATCAGTTTCAAAATGATTCCTGCTTACTTGTGGACTCTAGGCCATCACTAAGCGATATCTCGAAATACCTCGTTTAACGAGATATTACACGAGATATTGCGAGACCTGTAATATAATCAAATGACAAAACTTGTATGCTTTCTGATGCAAAAAACAAAAAAAAACAAAAAAAAACTAGACCTCTGAAGCTTTAAAACTGACAAAGTTAGAAAAATGAGACCTTTCAATTTCAAATATCAGCACTTTTCCCCGAAAATGCGTTACCATAGTTACCGCAAATTGTGTCAGCTACACACCAGAAGACAGGCCTTGGAATGACGATTAAAATGAGGTACTGTTGAAGTAGATACGACTAACAGTCACACAGATATGATGAAAGAAACGTTTTGTATACTTTTGATGACCTTGACCTTTGACCTATATTGACCAAAACTATAGGCTCCTGACATTTTAAATTTTCCATCAACTGTGTGAGTTTGAAACCGATTGCTGCAAAAATTGCGACCTGTAGAGAGGTAACAGACAGACAGACAAACAGACATCAGCGACTGACCAATCAGCTTGGCGAACTTGTAGATTTCCGGCAAGCAACAAAAAGCGTTGGACTAGCGACATGTGGTCAGAAATTCAATAATCCACGATATTGGTTTATATTTAAACAAATGTGTTCTGATCATCAATCTTACCTTGGAATAAATTGGTAAAGATTGCCGCAGTCACGTTACCATTTTCTGTCACAGGGTGTAAACTATTGTAACATTATTCAATAAAGAAAAAGGTTTCAATTAATCAATATTAAATTAATTAGTTAATAATAGACAACAGTATGACCTGGAACACAATTCATGGGATGGAAATGAACATGACTGTTGTTCGAAGATGAATTTTAAATGCTGAATTCTTAAGAAAAATAATATTTGAAATACAACATTTGTTGTCTGAAGGTGAATTTGTAATTTGAGAATTTGTAGGGGGAAAAGAATATTTGCAAATACAACATTTGTAACACAATAATTTTTATCTTGTTAAACTGCCAAGAGCATATAATTGGAAGGGCAAAGCAAAAAGGGTCCCTTTTCTAGACTTATGTCATGACTGACGGCAGCCAGGATCAACAAGAAAGTTTCTGGACTCGGCAAAAATCTGGAACTCCTTAAATTCCATGAAGTCCATCCATCAGTTAAAACTAGAATTATATACGCTTAATTCCGACATGCGACACGCGACATCTAGGGTTTACACTTAACTCAAAAATGGCAACCCTCCAGAAATGTTTTCGAAATATGTGCGGAGGTCAGGGTTTCATATGAAAGTACAACTGTACTCTGAGTGCGGTCTCAGGGTAGTAATGTATCCACAGAGAGAGCTTAATGGCCATTAGACCGTATCTTCTCATTAGAAGCCAGAGGAAGCCTCTGGGTACAAACATATCCTAACCCGCAAATCATAGTAGGATATAGAAGCGTTTGCTGTATAACCGGATATTTTTGCGAGCATTTTTTTAAAGAATCTCGTGAGGTAATATTGATTCGCGAACTTCAAATGCTCGCAAAAAATATATGCCACACTTAGTAAGAATCACGGAAGTAAAAATGCGAAGTGCAGTATCCTTCCTCACCTCGAATTTACTCTAATCTATTTAGTATCGCGAATTCTGCTAATTTATTAGGGCACAATGTCGATCCGGATTGTTTCGTATATGGGCTGGCATCATCGAAAACACAAAAGAGTTGGTTTAATTTCGTAAGTTTAAAAGTATTTTAACTCTACATATGTGTGGATATTTTTTTTACATTTTGTGGGTTTTGGTATATGTTCAGATGGTAAACATTAAATACTGTCCAAAGAAACAAAAATTTATTACATGCTGATAGAGAAATAGAGATACAAGCTGATAGAGAAATATCCTGTAACGTTACTCACTTATATTGAGCCAGACTGACGGCTACATTACGATGGGTCAGCATGACGCCTTTCGGGAGCCCCGTGGTTCCACTCGAGTATGGGATGACCGCAACATCTTCTTCGGGGTTGATATTAACTTCCGGTAGCGTTTCCTGACGTCGGCGCTTCCCTTCCGTCAAAAGGGAAGCCCACGTGTCATGAGTGCTATGGTTGCCAATCACGATAAGATTCTACGGACGGAGATGTAATTATCAGATAATATATACAATTGAACCATTTATTTTATCAATATAAACCATATTGGTGTTAAATCGTAAATGTGCTAAGGAGACTTGAAACCGCTTCAATGGGCTGGCATTGCAGTATGTCGCCCTAATTTATTTACATGCCCCCTTTTGAAATTGGTGTTCCCAGTACATTAGATAATAGCTATAGGCAACGTATAATCAAATATTAAATAAAACAATTGTTAGACCTTCCGATAACTTTAAATTTAAACTTATCTATAAGTCTACAAAGACAGATTGTTTAGATATTTTATTTATTTTGAGAGAATTGACTTTTGAATTCGTTTACATATATAAGATATATCGCATTTTTATAAGAAAAGAAAGAAATACAAACCTTTCCTTTTATCATAACATATTAAGATATAGAGCTTACTGCGTTAGATGGAATATTCAATATGTCGACAGACAAAACAATTACCACTAAATAAATTTTAAAAGATTTAGAATAAATAAAGCATTAAGAAAATCCCTGAGAATGTAAACTCATAATTTAGGAAAAAGAGGAAAACCCCTATATAATTTAAACAGGATTCGTCAGGTGAGAATGGACCCACCTTTACATTTGTCCGTGCTTTCTGAGCCGCTTGCTCGCATGTTTTCAGTAGATTCTGGTGTCCTATCATATAAGTGGCCTTGGCGTCGTCAATCTGCCGAGAGAGCTCACCTGTAAGGAGCACAGAGAAAACATACTGATTGCTATGGAAATACAATAACCGGCGCGAGGTGTCATATCCTGATTAATACAGGAGGACAGGAATCGACATGTATTTTAAAAATATTTTTGTATATTCCTAAATATGGATTACATGGTAAGGTATAAAAAGATAAATATATCAGGAATTGGCACATAAAATCTCTACGAACAAGAGCACCGCAAATGGTGCATAATACGCCCGTTGCATATTTTGTGACCTCATTAAATACGCGTGAATTTTCTAAGAATGTAATTCAGGTGAGAAACTATATTGGTTAATACTTATCATGAGTTATGTGAAATTCATTCAGATTTTTGGTAAGTGTAGGTGGCGTCACCAAAGTGTGGTTACCTCTATCCTCATTAAATATGCGTGGCTTTCGCTGAAAATGAAACTTAGGCGAGATATTTTATTGATTAACATTTCTATTGAGTTATTTTAAAATCCATAATATTCATCGTAATTGGTCGACCGAATTCCTATTAAAAGTATAATATGCACGGATCTTTTACCATAATCGAACTCGGGCGAAATAATCTTTTGGTAAGTGGTTATGGTGAGTTTCAGGAAAATCTATTAAAGCTTTTGGAAGTTATCTCAGCGACACTAAAAAAATTGACGGACGGACGGACCGACTGACACTGGGTATGCCATAATACGTCCCGTCTTAGACGGGCGTATAAAAAACATACACATATTCGTCATTTGACGTCTAACCGGCCACAGGTATGATATGAATGAAAGTAACCCAGCCCAGAGGGTTAAACATGTTTGATTTCTAACTAAAAGAAAAGTAGCATAAAGTGCAACAACTATTTATTTATAACTCAGCATGCTGGAAAATCTCTCTGTATATTTGCTGAATTTCTGTCAGCACACCAGCATTTCTCTCACTAGTTATTCGATTGATAAGCAAATCGTAGGAGACACAGAAAATGACATCGGTTCCCATAGGGATGTGATTAACACTTACGATTTAACATTCACCTGTATTCTATCATGTTAATTGCTCACTCGTACCCTAATGTTAAGTCGACAATTCTTAGCAGGATTTTCATTGCAACAACTCAGCTAGAATGGCTTTCCCACTAGAGTCCGCAGTCGTGTTAGTCACACAAACGAGTTAGCCGAGTTTCGTGGCTCTTCTGACCTGATAGCCTCTTCATTTGACGATGGTATATAGTGGCATTTTGCTTTTACATTAAATCAGTTTATCTAATATAATAATAAAAAATGAAGAAACTGCACATTTGTTTGGGGCATTTTAATTATAAAAGTTTAATCTTTAAACCGTTAAAATGTGTGCTTTATCAATGGAATCGGCAAACTACATGACCGGGTGTTGCAGAGCAGAAACATTTCAGTCTGCTGAGATGAACATGTAGGTTTTATTACCTGGCGTATAGAGTACATTAGCCATTGTCACAGTCGCCCCCAGGGTCCACGCTGCCATTAAGGTGACGTAGAACTCCACGTTATTGGTACTGAATATCAAGATCACATCTCCACGCCGGACGCCGAGATGATGTAAACCGCGGCTCAGGTCATGGACCATCTCCTTCAGCTGACAGAACGTGTAGTCTGTGCGCTTTCCATCCTCTATGTATATCTGGATACAATGAAATATTTTATAGAAAAAAAAATGAAATATTTATTTGCTAAAAGATAAGACGTGGGTAAAAATCCCAAATAGAACCACATTTATAAACTAGGAACCAATGGGTCTCAACGTTCAGTTGAATTTGTCTATAAGGATATTTTTATGAGCTTTTTCGAACTGTTGGTCCTGTGACCTTGACCCCAGACCATATGACCAAAATCAACCTGAGAACTTATGAACTGACACCCATCCTATTTTCGTAACAATCCATCCACCCGTTTTTGAAATAACTGATAAACTGACAGCACAGGAAGGGCCCCGCTCCGCACTGACTGCATGTGGAGACAGAGGGAACTGACTTAACATAGAATTAAACAAGTGAACACAAATGATAAGATTTGAATCAGTACTATTTGTGTATGAAGATTTAGGAGTGGAGCATCCAAAGGAACAGAGGCATAATTACATCTGTTGTGTCAAACTGTAATTTTGGTTAGCATATAAATCAGTTGGATGGTCTTGATGACCTTGACCTTTGAACTTTTAATTTCAAAATCGATACGGTTCTTCCCCTATTGTTAGGTGGTTCATACAAGAAAGGTTTGTAATTAAAAGTTTACCTAAAATGAATCCACAATCTCTTTATAGAAAAGGTCCCCGTGACCTTGACCTTTAAATTCATGAACCAAAAATCGACAACGTTCTTTCTTAAGTGGTGGGGCTTATAAAAGTCAGGTTGAAAACCAATATTTCAATCCAAACTGGAGTTAACATCTGGAAACAAATATGTTGACAGAGGTCTCCTGTGACCTTGAGGTTTGGAATTAAAGATTTGACATTAAAAGCATCCAAAACTTTTTGTAAAGACGTGGGTCCTGTGACCTGTGACCTAATGAACCCCATTTGGTTGGGTTCTTGCTTTAATAGTGGGCTAATATATATACAAGCCAAGTTTGAAATTCATATGTTAATCCAAACTAAAGTTGTCATCCTGAAACAAATTTGTTTAGAGATGGCCCTTAACTTTTGTCCTTGCTATCCCAAAATCCATCGCGTTCTCTCCCTATTGACAGGTCAGCTGAATGTGCAAGATGAAAGATTTGGGGATTGAAAGTTTGATATAAAAAGGAAGTGCAACTTTTTATAAAGAAATGGTTCCGGTGACCTTGAGTTTGACCTCATGACCCATTCTTTGACCTCATTCCCAGTTCTTGCATTAGATGTTGCCAATATATGTCAAGTTTGAAAATGTCTATCCAAACTGGTGTTATCATCGGGAAATAAATTTGACGGACATACAGAAAGACGAACGGACGGACGTAAACGGTGTTTACTAAAGGGTACCCGCTTATTCAAGCGGGGCACTAATAATCACATAATGTTTCAGGACTCTAGATGAAACCGCACTTGATAATCTGATTGTATCAAATATAATATGACACTCACAAAATAAAGGGAAAAAATCATATTCTTTTTTTTTAAATCAGGCGGCGACACAAGTCCTCAGGAACTGAAAAAAAAATACCAATAAACACACCAGGATTCGAGACACTAGATGAAACCATAGTTTATTTGATCTATCTATCTATCTATCTATCTATCTATCTATCTATCTATCTGTATATATATATATATATATATATATATATATATATATATATATATATATATATATATATCACAGAGTAGATCTAGATACAGATCAATTGCCCTACCACAATTATATTTTTGTGTGTTTCATGTTTACTGTTAGAGTTGGCTTTGCGCGCAGCCGACCGTATCACGAATGTTGTGAAAGGTGATACTTTTGCAGTGAATAGGGTACCTTGTTCTTGTTATTTTAATTAAAGGTCAGAGGTCACATAATATAAGTAGAAGTGAAGCGCGGGAATCTGCGCAGTTTGCCATGTCGAGACCCGAGTGCTACACAGCATTTATATGATTGCACTTTTTGTCACTTCTACAGGTTTGTGTTCCTTTATAATTTCGTATTCATTTGTGTCTTCATAAATACCGTTGTAACTGAGAGCAAGCCCGTATCTCATGAACGTTCCATTGTTGTAATATTATATAAATGTTCGTTCTGTCAGACAAGTCACTTCAGTATATTTTAACATGGCGACCATGTAATCGCAGCCCGTTAGTTTTTACAGTATATAGTTTTTTACCTGTTAGCTAGTTGCCTCATACGTAATGCTGTAATACAGACCCACTGTGTTATACCTACCTGCAGACCTTTTCCATTTACTATTTGTACTTACCTGTTAGCTAGTTGCCTCATACGTAATGCTGTCATACAGACCCACTGTGTTATACCTACCTGCAGACCTTTTCCATTTACTATTTGTACTTACCTGTTAGCTAGTTGCCTCATACGTAATGCTGTCATACAGACCCACTGTGTTATACCTACCTGCAGACCTTTTCCATATACTATTTGTACTTACCTGTTAGCTAGTTGCCTTATACGTAATGCTGTAATACAGACCCACTGTGTTATACCTACCTGCAGACCTTTTCCATTTACTATTTGTACTTACCTGTTAGCTAGTTGCCTCATACGTAATGCTGTAATACAGACCCACTGTGTTATACCTACCTGCAGACCTTTTCCATTTACTATTTGTACTTACCCGTAAGCTAGTTGCCTTATACGTAATGCTGTAATACAGACTCACTTTGTTATACCTACCTGCAGACCTTTTCCATTTACTATTTGTACTTACCTGTTAGCTAGTTGCCTCATACGTAATGCTGTAATACAGACTCGCTTTGTAATACCTATCATCAGACTTGTCCCATTCGTTATTTGTATTTTCCTACAGTTTCGTGTTTCACATATATAACATATGATATAGAAACCTACATAGCCCTTTGTAATTACCTGTTGAACTACCTCTTTATGGGTACGTATTCGTCATTATAAAGTATGTAATTGCCACTGTATTGCACACTGGGTATATTATAACTACCTGTAGACCAACCTCATTGCGGGGAAGCTTTTGTATAATATGTGTAATATGTGTATGTATATGAGCATGGTATCGATAATTTTATATTTAACTATGTTGCACTGTATAAATAGTTATTGCACTTTAAAATGGTTGAAGGATGTATTGAAGAATATCAAATGTTTTGTGCTTAACACGGGTTATGAAAGTCCTTTCTATTATTGATATGTATTTAGTTATGTATTTAATGGGCAGTTTGCTATGACGAGACCCGAGTGCTACACAGCATTTATATGATTGCACTTTTTGTTATATATGTGAAACACTACAGGCATTAAACTGGGTAAAACACTTTGTGTTCTGGTTTTGGAGCCACCCATTCCCGACCCCGCTCACAGGCCTGGGACAGCTGTACGCCAACCCACACACGCCCGGTGACATATATTTTTAGTTTCTTATTAATAAATAGAATATTTACTGAAAAAAATACTCTCTCTCTCTCTCTGGTTATATATCTCTCTATATATGCTTAGGTTATAAACGTAATTTATATATTTATATATAAAATATATATAAAAATCCCTAACCTACCCTTGAGTATCATCTCCAACCAGAGAGAGAGAGAGAGAGAGAGAGAGAGAGAGAGAGAGAGATTAGCTTTTCACAGCATAATAATCTTTCAGTAAAAAATATTCTATTTAATAATAAGAAACTAAACCAAGGATTTTCATCAACGTATATTATATTATACATTATATATATATATATGTATGTGTTTATATATATACATATATATATATATATATATATATATATATATATATATATATCGCAGCCTGATTTAAAAAAAAGAATAATTTCTTCCTTTCTTTTGTGAGTGTCATCTTATATTTGATTCAATCAGAATATCAAATGCGGTTTCATTTAGAGTCCTGATACCTTGTGTGATCATTAGGGCCCCCTCTTGAATAAGCAGGTGCTCTTTTGTAAACACCCTGTACCAACTTTACCCCATTTATATGATTAAATAAAGATACGTGTAAAGATATGTAAATAGATGTCTCGCTGATAAAAATATAGGACGTGTCCTTCAATCGATATATAAATATCTCATTTGTTAATGCATAAACAACCCCCCCCCCTCCCACTGCTTTAAAGTTAAGGGGATATATCTCATCCCCCAGTATAGACGCCCTAGCTGAATGCTAGTGGCCCAATCCCACTTACATTGAATAAACCGATAACACCGGATAATGCTCATGCGAAGGGGAACGCCCGGCATCAGGACAGACTTATTTATATATCGATTGATATATACCCCTTACCTGTTCTAGTCAAGGGTTGTTATAGTTAAAGAAATGCCTATTATTCTATTACTATTACTATTACTATTACAGGTTTTCTTGTCTATTTCTTGACTATTACTATTAGTATTACTGATACTTTGAAAACCTGTAATTTTCTATTACAATTACTATTACTATTACCCCATCCCTGATATATATATATATATATATATATATATATATATATATATATATATATATATATGATCAGAAATTTACCTGTGACACATTAGATGTAGAATCACTAGAGGCAGACTGTTTTGTGTGATGTTCGTATGCATTCTGTCAAGCCATTTGAGTCAGTGGATTCAAATATAATTTCAACAGCACATGCAAATGGTATTTGATAGTCGCGATTAATTTCAGATAATTCCTTAAATTATAGGACCAACTTCATGGTTAACCGAGCTTAATAACACCTGAATCCTACGAGCTATCAGGTTTAAAGCATACACAGAAACATTTATATATGTTTATATGTCATATCCACTCAAGCGTGTACGTATTGGATATAAAACGTTACACCTGTATGTGGCTATTAAATTATAGCCGTACGTGTATTTACGATACAGTGGATGGGCTATTTTCCTTCCCTATTACTGCTATTTCCCTACTAAGCTGTTTAGGATTAATTTAAATGCCGTTCTTATATTGTTGTGAGCCGTTATAAACTGAGAGAATGCACCCCTACTGTGTGCTCTTACCGTCCTGAGTTAACGTGATTATTTCATATTGTGTGGAGTATATGTGAATGGCATCTCAAGACTGCCTGCGATACCACACATACCAACACTGCGCAAGCTACATACCGAGTTATCGGTCAATACCTAATTCAGTGCAAAGCGTAAAAGTACTTTAAATGATGGCTTACTATTGCAGTTTTGGTGGCGGACCTTTCCCAGTCTTTCATCACAAACTGATGCAGGTGTTCCACAGGAACGAACGGGAGAGGAGATCCCCTCGTCGCCATGTTGGCAACCAAGCCTCAAGTAGTGTTTATACAGGCCCTGCCTCAAGCTACGATCTTAAGTGGCCTTGATATTCCCTTGGTGTCCGATATCATGATACCATTATGATAACGGCAGGTCAAAGTCTGTATTTGATCTGTAAAAATCATGTGTACACCATGATTTAATACTTGAGTATTTAATTACAACATACATCGTTCATCTCGATATATCCTTCATTAATTCTATGTATCATATTTTCGAAAACTTGAACTCAGAGTCACGAGGTGAGTTTTGTGCCCATGTTGTCTGAAACCATTTCTCTGAACTAGCTTATTCAACACTTTTTTAAAATTTTATTGCGGAAAAGTCAGCACAATACACATTTTACACATAATTGTACACAATCATATCAAATACAAAATATACAATTTATACAAAGCACATTGCCTGGTAATTTTTCCAACTATCCTTCAAAATTTCAATTCTTGTAATTTGAACATGCAGTATATACATATATTCTAGTGGCCTTTACAGAATACATTTTCCCATTGCCTTTTCTTTCAAAACTAAAACTACAATGCTATTGTATGTGAAAAATTGTCCTTATTTCCCTCCTTTTTTTCTAAATTTGCAGTAATCTGATATTTATGTTTTGCTAATATATGTTCATCATATGTTTATATTATATGCTCATTCAAAATTAAAGTTACATGAATATTTGCAATAATATGTGCATTACCTCACGCCATCAGTTTATTTTTGATGAACATTTATTATTCCCAGCACACGGATTTCCAGTTACTCTGTAATAAACGTTATGGTTGTTTGTCTGTATATATGTAAGCGGGGTTTCAGATAACTTCAATCAAACACTAGACTTTTATTTTTTACTAAAATTGTTTAATATTGAAAATTTAAACACAGTAAACAGAAATAAGATATTGCACAAAAAGAGAGACAAATCAGAAAGTACTTGATCTATATCGAAGTAAAACACTATAACACAGGAATGGCACTATTGAGCTCTGGGGACAGGCCGTGTGTCTTTACCCTGTGCTGGGTGATACACGAAAACAAATAAAAATAGAGCAGAACTAGCACTAGCTGCCTGACTGCTATGCTGGGACTCCGGTGACCCCTCCGGCACAGTAAAATCCATTTGATGTGACACAGAGATGCACACAGCTGATTCAGCAGTCTGCACGGGAGTAATAAGCTGACAATATCAATTCATGCGCTAGCCTACGGATCTCATTTGGTTATAAAATACTTTTATTGTTCTTACAATAAACTAAACTGTTACTGATTCGAGAATCATATATAAAGCATCTAGAATCTATTCTGGAATATATACACCTAAATCATGGGCACGGTGAATACTGTTACTATGCTACTAAATGTTTAAAGAGAGTTTTACACAAGAACATATTTAAAATATATTACCATATATTAAAGCACTGTTAAATGCAACGGATTTGTCCCATAATTTGCTTTGCTGGGCATAAGATATTGAAAATGCTTTTCACCTCTGAAAGGAGAGGTTTTTAAAGTGAACATGCTACGCCCAGATTCCATTTGACACAGACCATAGATTTATATATATATGCATCAGGAATCCTTATCCCTCTGTGCAAGTAATATAGTATGTAAGAAAAGATACAAATATATGTAAACAAATGCAGAACAGTTAATTAAACAACACAACCAATGGCTATTATTCTTGGCCTGCCACGTTCACTTTCATCACATTTGTAACAGACAAGTGATATATGTTCAATGCTTAACCAGCGTCCAATAATATATTAATAAATTGTGACCGCCATGTCTTAATTTGACAAGGTCTGACTTACAGACCCTTCATACACTACGTGTGAAACATGTGAAGCAATTGGATGTCAGACTGCAAAGCAACCACACCTCTTTGGTGGGTGCGTACTATAGAAAAGTAGTTCCCATACAAAAAATAACACTTGTTATATCTGAGAAACTTATAACCAAATTAGTTTCTTAAACATACAGCATGGCTATATATTAATAGGCTGAGCAAAATATAAATTTTAACTGATCCATGACATTGTCGGAATATATTAATAACAGCAAAAACAATGGTGATTTTGTCATATTACTACGCCTAGAGCACAAAAAGGAAAACAGACATCATGATACCCTGTCACCTCAGCTACCCTGCTGTGGGTCTAGCAGCTGATAAATAAATTAAATACCATATGCCACAAAAGGGGAAAAATGCTTACACAGACTGCCAATGCTACACGTATCACTTCCCAGACCCTGCCAGCGGCAAACACTTCATGCTATATGGCCTATTGACTCATATCACAAAATATATGAAGATGCAATAACAACAAGTGTTATAAGAATGCCCTACCCCTGGTATTACCGGGGGAACACCCTATGACATCATGGCTACCAGGGGAGATTCCCTTGGTATTAATATGCCACCAGATGCAGATCTCTCGGGTTGACCAATTACCACAGAGCTGGCGACGAATGGCTGGAATGACTGATACATGACCCATATACCAGCCTAGCTCTCTCTATTAGGCCCGGGACTCTGAACACTGGAGATGTGCGGGTGTCTGTACCACCGGGCTCTGAGCCTCTCTGGTCCGTCTTAGCTTCTTAGGTAAGATGATAGATTATAAGGACAAACCTGGACAAACCTGGACATCCACATTCTGATCCGTATATATATATATATATATATATATATATATATATATATATATATATATATAATATCAGTCAGGGCATGATTCTTGTGTAATTTTGTAGTTTCTCCCGAATAAATACTCTTTGTCTTATAGTTCTAATTATCAATTGTATGCATGGAGATGTATTTGTGATTTCTGTCACGCTACCAAAATTATTAAGTACAAAACTCCCACCCCTGTCGTACAGTTTACCAGAATTAGGGTTGGGGCCCATTTTAGTTTCTCAAGATGATAAAAAACAAGCACGAACACTGTATTGTACAAATTAATCACTGAGTTACAAGTGTATTTAAAGTACCGCCTAACATATAAACACAGTCCACGTGTGCCTGTTTACCATAACGAGACTGCCTGACTAGAGACCTGACCTTACAACTCCAAAACAATAAAAATGAAAGGAGAAAACAAGAGAAACACCGGTTAGAAGCTTTAAAATCTTGATTTGTAAAGTCGATCGGCACGGCCATCAGCCGGCGTGAGCGCAATGTTTATATTTGCCCCCACTGATCGCGCCCAGTGCAAATCTTTTTATCACTTTTTGTACAAGAATAAGCAAACGGTTTTTAAAAAAAAATTGGTAGATGCATAATAGTTTAAGGATAAAACACAGTTTTCTACGTATAATTAGTGTACCTGGTATGTGAATAGAACCTTGAAGTTAGCCGGGCCGCCCCGTCTATTATCTCAAAGTAACAGCCGTGATTAAGAAAGAGATTCATTCAGCTTTGAGTGCATGAGTATGCTCTGCATTACAAAATGATCAAAATAGAAAACCAAAGGTGAAAAAAAACCAGTTCTGATCATGAAATGAATATCAAATTCTGTATGGACCTTTGGATACCAACCAGAGGTGATTTGACCAGGGATTAGCAAGATTTGATTACATGTAATTTAATTATAGATTCACGTGATTTGATGTAATGTACGGGAATGAGAACAAAGGAACAAAGTGCATTGTTCATTAACTGATTACAGAAAATAATATGACATAATTGAACATTTATTTCAATGGGTATTTAATAAAGCAATAAGTAAAGAGACATGTAAAGCCAAAATTGATATAAACAATATAAATACATGATATATATGATATATTTATATTTGTATGTATGTGTGTGTGTTCAAAACCTTGCACGTACATTAAAATTGATTATTGGTTACTTTGTGAATTTATATATTCATATAAGGAATCAATTATTTAAGCCCCCCCCCCCCTCCCCCCCGTAGGACTTTATAATCTTATTAAGTTTGATGAGTTTATTTCTATATTCATCTTTATGATTAAAAAAAGATTTTGTGAGTGGACCTGTCAGGTGTCCTAAAGTGTTAAGCACGTGATATTTATTTTGGTTTTGATCTAGACCTCTCGGTCATACACCGTTGCGGTCCCCATTATCACTCAGTTGCGGGCCTGGGGGAGGGGGATCCTTGCAGTGATCGCTTGAAGATTGCATACATCTACTTCTCGTTTAAATCTGATAGACTCAATCCAACCGGGCTGCCACAGACAAAAAAAATCTGGATCGTGACAAAATAAACAATTAATAGAAAATAAAGTCCTGATAAACAACTGAGCCTTTAGGAAACAAACTATTGGGAGAACAAAAAAAAAAATAAAAATAGAAGAATTCTCTTTGAGGTTTTCTGACATGTCCGATTTACGAACGTCGGTTCATGCAGTAAACTCACGCGGGTATACGAGTCCATTCGAATTTCATGCATTTGACTTAAAAAAGTCACAAATTATGCACACAGGCGTACTGACATATGATTGCAAGCTTACACTGTATTAATATTTCGTCCATATTATTGCCTTGAATCCCTGATATGTCCGTACTCGTGATTTTTGGAAGTCCGTTCTTTTTTGTTAAGGTGAGTATGAATATATACCCGCATAAATAATTATATTATATACTGCACATATAAATATTAGATTTTATTAGTGAACCGATTCAATACACATAATCCCCCGATTGATTACGTCTTTCAAAACACACATATACACACGGAAAGTAACATATGTTATCCAGCAATCGGACATGGCCCGTAACATCAACATTTGCTCACGAACTTGTATGCTTTTGAATAAGCGATGGCAGTGATACCTCTTCCCCGATGTCAACACTCGGGTTAAGATAATCATATATACACTGAATATTAACCCAGACACGGCAACTCACTTAACACAAAATTGAGGCCCGTTTGACTTCGCGCTCTATTTACTTCAAGGACATCAAATGCTTTATAACGATCATTCAGCTTTTTGTCACGTCCTGCGGTATATATATATATATATATATATATATATATATAAACATGAAACCGCAGACGTTGTATACGCCACGACTAAAGCAATCATAAAATGAAAAAAAAATATAAAAAAAAACACAAAGTGATGTTCCATTTAATACACAGTCCCAACTTCTCATCACGAAAGCCCATGTGGTGTTTTATTTGTCATGATACTTTGTGAAGACGCCATTTCTGATCAAGGTAAGTGTTGTTTGGTCCCGAGTACTCCAGTATTTTATAAATATGTCAAGTAGAATTTGGGAAATGAAGGTTATGTTTCATCCATGTCATCTGAAAGTCCGTCAGTAAAATATTTCTAACAGACTAGCAGATTTTGAGAAGATATTTATTTGTTTATTTGTTCTGATACAGAACGTAGAGCCAATGCACTATTAAATTTGGTCTGCCCGTGCGTAGTCTGTTCCTTGTGTATGAGATAATTAAAAGGCTAAATTGCCATTGTCTGGAATAATGACAGTGATCATTTGAAAAAAGTCACTGAACTTTGCACGTGATATAAGAAAAACACACCCACAGTTGGCGGAGGTTAGTGCTTTTTTTAGCCAATGTTTGCCTTAGGAAGAGCATTGACGCTGAACCTTCAGCCTGTAAAGTACATGTTTTCAAGCATTAATATTCGGGGAGTTATAAAACCTTGAATTATTAGATTATCCCGCAGTCTTTGTAATAAAATTGGGGTTAATATGTTAATTTGCTGGGTAGATGTGAGTTAGACTTATGGTGTTTATCACTTTACCGTCGTAACGGGCACCCGTGTTGCAGCACGTGTATGGTTTATCAGTATATATATATATATATATATATATATATATATATATATATATATATATATATATATGGTATAGACATTAAAGTGGGTTCACTGACAGTGAACAGTCGTTTCACTGACACTGACACCGTCAGTGAACCGACTTTTCTGTGTATACCATTTCAATCTATAAACAATGAATCAGCATTGCTATTCATACATCTCTCTCTCTCTCTCTCTCTCTCTCTCTCTCTATATATATATATATATATATATATATATATATATCATTTAATATAACAGCTGCATAAATTGACAACCTGTCTGACTAAACAATCCACATGCTGAAAAATGTTACTTTATATTTATATATATGTATGTATATGTGACAATAGATAGCGGAAAATAAGTGAAATTATGGCAGTATTAATGATGATATATTATTATATATACATGAGTTTGGGTAAAATCAACAGACCTTATTGTATTTTATTCCTTTGCCCTCACTCATCTGTCATCGAACCAGAATACAGGGAAATCCCTTCGACTACGGCATTCTGTTGATGTATTCGAATTGCACCTCTCGATCGCAGTCCAAAGTCTCTCTAAAAAAAAAGTTCATCGGATCCTAGGGTCGCTGGATGATCACTTTGCTTTGGAGATAGTGCCCGGTCATGCTTTGTGATTGGCTGCCATATAACATCATGCTCTCATCGGGGACGGCGAGGGCGCGCGTGGCTGCTGGGGTAAACAAAAACTCATTAGCATTATAATGAACGTTGTAGGCCCTGTAAAATACCATTTTATTTTTTTCTTTATTTTTTTATTATGTTATTTTTTTCTACTCTTCGTTAGAAGGTCAGATTAAATTGCGTGAATTTAAGTTTTTGTCGATTCAAAATATTACCTATCGAAAAGTGAACAATGTATGTTGTGGAGGCCAGATTTAGTTACTGAAAAAAAATTAAAGTTGTTAGAATCGCTGCTACATTGCGTGTTTAATCATGCCCTTTGCGGTAAAGGAATTTCTAATTAATCCGACGATATGGGAATTATCATTGGCCACATATTGAAGGGACTTTTGGGGATTTTCGTATGTTTATTGGAGCCTTATCACCGTCCTGACCTTTATAAACTATAGGTAATCCCTTGGAGTTTTTATAATAATAGGCCACAACACGTTGACATCATCGCATACAGACTGTTGTTTTGTTTATATCAACGTGTGTATAAAATCCGGGGCCCGCAACATTAATGAAAACACATTCAACAAGGGCATTTGGCGGCAAGTAAGATAAGTCGAGCTTTGCAAATGGCGTTGTGCAACAAGTGACCTTTCTATCTCCGCATATAGTTAACCTAAGAGCGTTTTCCGTTTGTTAACATTACCGTGTTCACAAACACATAGCTGATAAATACGTTAATTCAGCCTTCATAGAGGCGTTATAAGAACTTTTCATAACAAGAATTATCCTTAGATCATAAATAGATACACGGAAGAAGTGAGAAATCAAATATTTTTTTAAAGATAGGTGAATGGACAGAGTTAATAGATCAAATGTCAGATATAAAGTCTGTTTTCAACACCATAGACGTTAGTTTAAGCCAGCTGTTCACCTTCCTTACTTGTAGACTACATACAATTTCTTACTCGGGGTTCATATTAATGTCCTTTAATTAATTGTATTACCCTCAGAAAGTTCTTATGAAGCCTATGTGACGAATGCTTGAGTTTGTTTAAATACAAGTTATTCATATAAACACGTTTCACATGTCAATGTTGACAAATATATAAAATAAAGTGAACCAACGTTGTTGGGTGCAAACTATAAAGCTGATGCAGGTGAGAGCATGAGAAGCAACATTGGTTGTCCTTAGCAATAATCTGGTTCTGTTATACTCTATTCCAGCACCCTTTCCACCTGGTATTTTTTAAATATCCTTGTTTGACTTTGACATATATCAGAAAGGCCCCTTCAACACGCTAGGTAGGAAACTGCTTTATGCTTAATGACGAATTATAATCATTCAAATGGGTTGAGGAAAGGAATCCAACAGGAAATTCGAACTTACGAGTACAGAACTTTATATCGGGGGGGGGGGGGGGTGCTGGTCAGGTCGTTCAACTAGTACCAGAGTGTTTACGTTTGATCGTTTTTGTGTATATTACCTTATTTCTTGGCGATAGATAAGTACTCGCTTTAATTTTAATATATTACTCTATCTCTTGGAGAAGGATGAGTAATCGCGTTTATTTGAAAAAAATATATATTATATGCCTTGATATCAACAGTTTTAATACACCGGTGCAAAATTTAAGATGTATAACTTCATTGATTCTATGCTGCTTGGTCTGACCCACACATATCTCACGGCCCGGAGGTTCTGGTAGGCGTTCCAGCACGACCCGCCAGTCAAATGAAGAACATTGCTTAACTCCTTCACAGCCAGTCACCAAAATATTAAAGTCAAAGAATTCTGCATTTGAAATATTAGAGTTATTACTCAAACATCGAACTAAAAAGAAAATAGCAGTTAAATCAATGTAATCTACTTTGTTTTGAAAGCCATATGTACATAATATCACATCATCATCAAATTATCAAGGAAAACATTAACTGTTCGTTAACTTACATATTATTTTTACATATTAGATTGCTTAATATATACCCTTGCTCCTACGAGCTGGGGTATTATTGTTATCTAATATGACCCTATGGCCCTATTAAAGATTATATTTAAAATATAAATGGAAATAAGGAATATATTTTTGTGTGGATTTACTGCTTCGCTATGGACAGAATGTTTAAGAAAATGTATGCAAAGGTAAATAATGGCATGACATACGTATTACAAATGGACCAAATTTTGAATACAGTAGTAGATGCAATTATTTACTTAAATTCACCCATGCTTTTGCACTTAAACATCAAAACAGTATCACCTTTTCTCCTTATTTACACTTGCATCGACAATTCCGAAATATAAATAATGTAAAAGAAATAATTAATGCTCTTAGCAGGAATGGATCTCCGCAGCCTTTATTCGTATGTTATACTAACCAGCTTGTTCCGTTTTGCCTTCGTGGCCCGTGTGTGGCTTATCAGCCGCAGGCCAATACGAAAGCAATACCCGACGAGTCGGTTTATAATATTTTTTATTATACGGCTTCGAATGCTATCTTCACAACCAACTGTTTATAATTACCTTGGTTTCCTAAGATACAAAAGTAAAACACTTCACAGGTGCCGCCTCCATCAGACATTCAGGGTCGTCAGAAGCGGAACCAGAGGAAGATCCAAAGAGAAGATAACCCCCACCCCAAACCTCCCTTTTCAGCCGCTGCTATCATTTTAAGGGTTCCAGACTAATTTTTGCGGCCCCTCCCCTTCTCCGGACTAGGGGACCTTTTTACTTTTTTTGTATTAGTCCTCCTGGATTTGACCCCTTCTTCTCCTAAATCCTGGATCCTCCGCAGTCCTAAAATATTGGGCGTTGGGCCACAGAGCATAGTGACGTCATACTAATTCTTGTCGATTTCTTTTGGGGCGGCGAGTCACCGTACAAAGTGGCGCCACACGAATCGTGGTTATTGTCGATTTCATTATTGGGCGTTGCGTCATTTAGTATACTGAGTGCCGGGCTGATACAAGACTACCGTATTAAATTCATGAAGTATCGCCAATGCCGGAGCATTAATATGAACCTCAAATGACGTGTAGTATCACGCATGGCAGGGCCTCCTTACGTGACTGACACCAGCTGGTGCCGGTTACAAAACGTTGATACTCACCTCCGCCATCTAAGTTTAAGTATGTAATCTTGCCGACGGCCTGGCAGCTCATGTCGAATCCTTGGTCAAACAGTTGAAGTAGTTCGTGAGCCACAAATGTGCCACCAGAACGCGCTATGATGTGGTCAAAATTACACTGAAACAAAAGCCTGAAAAAATAGGTATTTTAGTATTTATATTAATCATAATGACAGCATATATCCACGTAAGTGATCTCGCATGAAAATAATTAAGCTTTTTATC
The DNA here is from genome assembly GCA_026874595.1 of Sipunculus nudus. Taxonomy (NCBI): domain Eukaryota; kingdom Metazoa; phylum Annelida; class Sipuncula; order Golfingiida; family Sipunculidae; genus Sipunculus; species Sipunculus nudus. The sequence continues at coordinate 72,299,647 of CM049314.1, forward strand.
AGATTTATTTAATTATTTATTAACTATATACGGAATTCTTCATTGAAATATTATGAAAACATACCTATCCATAAAAACACAGACGAATATGAAAAACGAATATGATCGTATTCAAACTAAGTAGGAATGTAAAAATAGCAGAATTATATAGCATCTAGCAGTTTAGAAAGAACAGCATTAGAAACAAAATTAAATGGCAAAATACAGCAGAACCTTGATATTACGCATTTGTTGTATAAAGGTCCCCATGCGCAGTTCTTTAAAAAAAATATTATTTGAAACGTTTATTATTCCTCTTTACCGCTACTCATTCAAGAGAAAGAACAGTTTATATGTCTTGGAGAAGTTATAAAACAAAACAGGGAAATCTTACTTGATCAATTGTGAGTTTTGAATTTTTTTGCGTTATAGTTACAGTCATAAGGACCTTTCACGACGTAGGCGTGGCCAACGCTGTGTGCTGATTTGGATAGGAGACTTATCCATAAAAAAAAGCCACCCAATTGCGGGACAGCTGGTTATGGACGGTACATCCGGCGTAGCCAATAAAGACGTCCCCTTTAGAATATACAAATAAGCCCGATAAAGGAAACAAAGAAGGAGGCACAGAATAACCTTCTTAACCGATATAGATTTTAATAATTAAGATTTTAAAGGTTTTTTTCCTTCAATGGAGCTGTAATGATACAACTTTAATAATTAGCTCGATACTTCGCTCAAGATATAATACATATATAGATTAAGAGGAAGCGTGTCGCACTTTAGATAGTCTATTTATAAAAACAAAAGCTTTCGACGGGCACAAGCTTCTACGTGAGATAGTTGAAATGGGTAAAGAGATGTTTCAATGAAGTATAGACACGATTTATACAAAATGTAAGAAACAGTGCATTCACATTCGGATGGGATATGAAGTAATATTTTGCCAGAATGTGGGTGTGGCATACAGCCGTGCCCAACGCTCTATTCCGGAAATTCCCGCAAATCTACATATATGCAGACGTCATGTGGATGACGTATGCACGCCTGCAGGTTCGCGACTTTTCAGACACTTCCTTTACTTAAACTGAGATACAATATCTGACTGATTATCACAACAAAAGGGGTATATAAAAAAACAATGTATTAGAAGTAAATAGAAATCTGAATCAATTTTGACCCTAATAATAACTACGTTTAGTTTGTATCTTTTTACAACAAAATGAATCACCATAGAGAACAAAAAAAAAAAAATAATCGAGCCTTGTTTGCAAAAGCAAGTAAAAATCTATCCAGTTTTACTCACTTCTCGAACCATCTTTTCGATATAAAACGCCATGCCTTATTTAACTTCAGTTACAAATGAATAAATAACATGGACATCCCTTCATGTCATTAGAATTAAATATCTTGAAATGTTACATAAAACCAACCGTATCTCTTTTCCCATATCTCATTATAAATGCATAATAATTGTATATCAACAGATGTTGTATATTGTTCTACATGACATTCGTTCATAATGAAAATAATCTTCATCTTGGAAAATCCTTTGAAAGCAGCATTTTTTAGCGATAAAATTAATATTTTTTTTAATCACTTTGAATACGCACACGTAGGCATGGCATACGCCACATGTTTACTGACCTGGCCGAAAACAGATCCAGCGAGAGCTAAAGTTATTATGAATGGTAACATGGTAACACCACGGAAAGTAATAACAGATGATGTACAAACCATCACCCTCGCTCCTATTTAATCTTTGTGTAAATCGGATCTCGTACGTGTGTTATATTAGGGCTGTATATTAGGCGTGATTTTATGTACAATATGTATAACAAAGTATCACTGATAGCTATACTTGTTACGTATTATCAGTAATTAATCACCCTCTATTACATATTACGGTATAATATATGATATATATATATACATGTCTATATATATTTATTATATATAATAATTATAATTATTATTATAATTTCGAACATAGAAAGTGGAGTCAACGAAACAAGGCAATATTATTTATGCCACCTCTTACGTTCAACATGTTGAGGACGATGCTTTGCATGTATACGCGCACATGAAAACAGAGCTGTTTTCATAAATATACACATAACGCATATACGCGCATATCGAAAGACAGCTTTGTATTCTGACCTATGAACTTATATAAACCAGTGACGGGTCGACGGGCGGACCGTTTGATAGTTTGTATTATCTTCCCGACACATAGGTTAGAGGGAGTTCTACAACTTGGCCATACCAGACATGATGACACAATATTATGCTCTAACCGAGGGGGAAAAAACTGTTACTCTCGCCATACGTGGCAGTTTGGGTCAATCTTGAATCTGTCAGTTAAGTGACTGAAATAAATACCACAGCAGTAAGTGCATCAGTATAAATATCATGAGCCTTGTTTCGCCTTTTTTACGGGTTGGAGCAAAGTACATTTCTCACCCCTCACTTTTTACGGATATAAACGCCAGAGTGTTTTTTTTTATTTCAAGATAATTGTGTCAATCATTTTTTTCTTATACTTTGCTCAATAATCTTTCAATTATGGAGCTCATTTTGAGAAAATTTAGGACCTTACACGTGTCAGGTGCCTCGATTAACAGCCATAGGTGTAACTCCATGTCTTGAATGTTTAAAAAGTAAATTATGAATTATATAGGGCTGAAAACTAGGCTAAATTATTTTGTATACACAATACATTTAATATATGGCGGGATTTGAGAAATTAATGAAACTTTATGAATAGAATTTTGCTTTCATTCTAATAAGGAAGGGGAGAGGGGGTAGATTTTTAGTTCATGTCCTTATTTCGGAGGGGGGGGGGGGATTCGGTGTGGACGCACTCATAATTCATTGTCATATATCAAGTGACTGGTATGGTAACCCCGGTGGCATATTCAGTAAAGTAAGTATAAAACATTTAGTCGGACGTGTTCTGTGTCGTGGCGTATCCGCGTCCGGTTTGATCCACTTATCCGTCATGCTTAATCCTGTACACAGTGAATGAATGGGTCAACAATCCTTATACCCCCAATTAGGTAATAAATTAGACCCAAAGTCACACTGGACCCTTTGTGCTGGCGACCAAAATTAGATCCCGGCTTGGCTATGAGACTGGGTCGTATTTGCCGTCCAAGGTCGGTGTTTCAATTTGGCTTTTTCTTCACCTTCATACTACATCAACACATTTTACTCAATGGGCCATATGGATACAGACACACATTCACACAATGAACCGTAAACATTACAGCCGCCTTGGTTTTAAACAAGTCCAAACACTAATAAATACCATGTCTTCACGTAAGCACGTGCAGACAAAATAATTAACTAGGACGTATAAGAAAATGCATGTTGTGCATTCAAGGTAAAAGTTCGCGTATTATTAACGGGCAGAAGATCGAGGCCAACCTTGCCTCAAAATCGGTGGCGTGTATATAAAAGGTGCATGAAAAATAGCTCTGCTATTAAACATAGAACGGACCATACTGTAGACTACTCGTCGTTCAAAATGGCGGCTAAAGGCAAGTCATTGGAATCTTTTTCTGATCAACCACTACATGAATTTATTTTGAAAGATTAGGAAAATATTTCTAAATGCATAAAAACTAAAATGTGTGGTAAAAGTGGAAAATCAAAATGCTTTTAGCCATGTAAAGAGGAACTGTTAAAAGATGCTTCGTGGAGATTCATTTCGTCAGTCACTTTCTGTATAGATCTGGTGAATGACTGCTATAAATTCTTTACAAAATGATTTTTATTTATTTATGTTTATAACAATATTTACAGGGTAGCCTGGTAAAATAAATAGTTGAGTCTATCATCACAGGTGCATGTAAAGTTAAATTACCCAAGTAAACACATATTTTACATTGAAACACAAGTATCACACTATCTACTATATTTGTCACACATAAAAAGAGAGATAAAAATGATTTTATGGTGTGTCGCTTCATTGATCCTCCAAAAAAGTTTCACAAGCTTTTGATTGAATGAATGCAACTGCACAGAAAACGGTACACGGTTATTAGTATCAGGATTCAGCATTCGTGTCGTTCTGAAAATCCGAGCCTTCTACAAACGACCTATTATTGTTTAAATTAACATATAAGAACTTTTCTACAACATATAACTTAAACGTAACCATGAACACGCACATTATTCTGGCAAACTTGACCAAATTGTCGAATACCCTGTACTAGGAGTTTCAACATTCATAAATCCTATTGCGCTGATATCGTAGAAAACAGCATATGATCTTAACATTATAGGATACGTGTGTTCAATTACCACAAATTAATACATTTGAACAAATCTGTCTCCATGTAAACGAGTCCGCCAGTATGGCGAACAAGTTGGCTGCCGTAAAGCGTATCCTTGGAGCCAGGCCCTTATTCACTAATGCAATTTTTTCCCGAGTATTCTTTTTCTATATGCCTGTGCAATGGACCAACATGGCTTCTTATAACATCAAACTTGTCTATACGTCATATGGTCCTATCTTTTCACATGAACTTGAAGAGGGCAGTGAATAGTTGTCCACGCTCAAGTCGGCGTTTCCCAATATGCCTTGGGGCCTTTAAATTCCTATGATTAATGTTTATGTATGGTTAACATTACGCAAATATGTCAAATGCTTGTTTGGAACCGCTTTAAGAGGTAATTTTGGCTTTACTACATTCGAAACAAGTATAAGACTTTGATTTTTTAAATTGTACAAAAGAACCAGAAATCATGACTTTTGGAAATATTATAGAGGAAAAATAAATACAACCACGTATCCACCAGAATGCATTAATGATGATGTGGTCAAAATTGCCCTGGAAAAAAAATAGGTATTATAGTATTTATATTAACCATTATGACAGCATATATCCACGTGGATGATCTTGCCTGAAAATAATTATTTAAGCTTTTATCAGATTTATTTAATTATTTATTAACTATATACGGAATTCTTCATTGAAATATTATGAAATTTACCTATCCATAAAAATAGACGAATACAAAAAAAAAAAGAATATTATCGTATCCATACTAAATAGTAATGTAAAAATAGCAGATTTATATAGCATCTAGGGCTTTAGAAAGAACAGTATTAGAAACAAAATTAAATGGCAAAATACAGCAGAACCTTGATATTAGCGCATTTGTTGTATAAAAGTCCCAAGTTCTTTAAAAAAAATATTATCTGAAATGTTTATTAATGGTCTTTAGCGCAACTCTTTCAAGAGAAAGGACAGTTTATGTGTCTTGGGGAAGTTATAAATCAAAACAGGGAAATCCTACTTGATCAATAGTGAGTTTTGAAAATCTTTTGCGTTATAGCTACAGTCATATGGACCTTTCACGACGTAGGCGTGGCCAACGCTGTGTGCTGATTTTGATAGGAGACTTATCCATAAAAAAAGCCACCCAATGGCGGGACAGCTGGTTACGGATGGTACATCCGGCGTTGCCAATAAAGACGTTCCCTTTAGAATATATAAATGAGCCAGATAAAGGAAACAAAGAAGGAGACACAGCATAACCTTCTTAACCGATATAGATGTTTAATAATTAAGATTTTAAAGGTTTTTTAACGAAAATATTCTTCATCTTGGAAAATCGATTGAAAGCAGCATTTTTAAAGCGATAAAATTATTATTTTTTTAAATCACTTTGAATTTGCACACGTAGACATTATGGTATACATCACATGTTTACTGACCTGGCCGCCACCAGAGCCAGCGAGAGCTAACATCATCGTGAATGGTAACATTGTAAACTCCACGGCAAGTAATATCATAGGGTGTACAAACCATCACCCGCTCTCTGATCTCATCTTTGTGTAAATCGGATCTTGTACGTGTGTTATATTAGTGCTGTATATTAGGCGTGATTTTATGTACAATATGTAAAACAGAGTAACACTGATAGCTATACTTGTTACGTATTATCAGTAATTGATCACCCTCTATTACATATTACGGTATAATATATGATATATATATATATATATATATATATATATATATATTGAATATAATGATTATAAGTATTATTATAATTTCGAACATAGAAAGTGGAATCAACGACACAAGGCAATATCATGTATGCCATCTCTTACGTTCATCAGGTTGAGGACGATGCTTTGCATGTATACGCGCACATGAAAACACAGCGGTTTTCATAAATATACACATAACGCATATACACGCATATCGAAAAACTGCTTTGCATTCTGACCTATGAACTTATATAAACCAGTGACGGATCACCAGTGACGGGCGGACCGTTTAATAGTTTGTATTATCTTCCCGACACATAGGTTAGAAAAAGTTCTACAACTTGGCCGTATCAGACATGATGACACAATGTTATGCTCTAAGCGTGGGGAAAAAACTGTTACTCTCGCCATACGTGGCCGTTTGGGTCAATCTTGAATCTGTCAGTTAAGTGACTGAAATAAATACCACAGTAGTTAAGTGCATCAGTATAAATATCATGAGCCTCATTTCGCTTTTTTTAGGGATCGGAGCAAAGTACATTTCGCCCCCTCACTTTTTTACCGATATAAACGCCAAAGTTTTTTTTCAAGATAATTGTGTCAATCAGGTTTCTCATACTTTGCTCAATAATCTTTCAATTATGGATTTAATTTTGAGAAAATTTAAGACCTTGCATGTGTCAGGTGCCTCGATTAACTGCTATAGGTGATACTCCATGTCTTGAATGTTTAAAAGTAAATTATGAATAATATAGGGCTGAAAACTAGGCTAAATTATTTTGTATACACAATACATTTATTATATGGCGGGATTTAGAAATAAATGAAACTTTTTGAATAGGATTTTGCTTTCATTCTAATAAGGAAGCGGAGAGGGGGTAGATTTTTAGTTTATGTCCTTATTTCGGGGGGGGGGGGGGGCATGCGGTGTGGACGCACTTATAATTCATTGTCTAGTATCACGTGACTAGTATGGCAATCATACTAGTATGGCATATTCAATAAAGAAAGTATAAAACATTGTGTTGGACATGTTCTGAGTGGTTGCGTATTCGCGTCCGGTTTGATCCACTTTTTCGTCATGCTTAATCCTGTCCACAATTAATGAATGGGTCATCAATCCTTATACACCCAATAAGATAATAAATCACACCCAAAATCACACTCGACCCTGTGTGCTGGCGACCAAGATTAGATCCCGTCTTGGCTATGAGAGTGGGTTGTAGTTGCCGTCCAAGGTCGGTGTTTAAGTTTGGCTTCCTTCACCTCCACACTACATCAGCACATTTTACCCTATGGAAGCCATATGGATACAGACACACATTCACACAAGAAACCGTAAACATTACAGCCGCCTTGGTTTTAAACAAGTCCAAAGCACTGTTAATAAAATGTCTACACTTAGGCACGTGCAGACAAAATAATTAACTAGGAGGTATGAGAAAATGCATGGTATGCATTCAAGGTAAAAGTTCGCGTATTATTAACGGGTAGAAGATCGAGGCTAACCTTGCCTCAAAATTAGTGGCGTGTATATAAAAAGGTGCATGAAAAATAGCTCTGCTATTAAACATAGAACGGACCATACTGTAGATTCTCGTCGTTCAAAATGGCGGCTAGAGGCAAGTCATTGGAATCTTTTTCTGATCAACCACTACATGAATTTATTATGAAAGATTGGGAAAATGTTTCTGACAAGATTTGCATAGTGAGTATCAAATGCATAAAAAGTAAAATGTGTGGTAAAAGTGGAGAATCAAAATTCTTTCAGCCATGTAAAGAGGAACTGTAAAAAGATGCTTTAATTCAAGTCTTCGTGGAGATTCATTTCGTCAGTAACTTTCTGTATAGATTTGGTGAATGACTGCTATCAATTCTTTAAAAAATGATTTTTACTTATTTATGTGTTTATAACAATATTTACAACGTAAAATAAATAGTTGAGTCTATCATCACAGGTGCATGTAAAGTTAAATTACCCGAGTAAACACATATTTTACATTGGAACACAAGTATCACACTATATACTATATATTTTTCACACATAAAATGAGAGATAAAAATGATTTTATGGTGTGTCGCTTCATTGATCCTCCAAAAAAGTTTCACAAGCTTTTGATTGAATGAATGCAACTGCACAGAGAACGGTACACGGTTATTAGTATCAGGATTCAGCATTCGTGTCGTCCTGAAAATCCGAGCCTTCTACAAACGACCTATTATTGTTTAAGTTGACATATAAAAACTTTTCTACAAAATATAACTTAAACGTAACCATGAACACATTATTCTGGCAAACTTTACCAAATTGTCGAATACCCTGTACTAAGAGTTTCAACATTCATAAATCCTATTGCGCTGATATCGTAGAAAACAGCATATGATCTTAACATTATAGGATACGTGTGTTCAATTACCACAAATTAATACATTTGAACAAATCTGTCTCCATGTAAACGAGTCCGCCAGTATGGCGAACAAGTTGGCTGCCGTAAAGCGTATCGTGGGAGCCTGGCCCTTATTCACTGATGCAATTTTTTTCGGTGTATTCTTGTTCTATACGCCTGTGCAATGGACCAACATGACTTCTCATACATCACTCTTCTCTATACGTCATATGGTACTATCTTTTTACCTGAACTGGAAGAGGGAAGTGAATAGTTTTGCATGGTCTAGTTGGCTTTTCCCAATATGCCTTGGGGCCTTAAAAATCCTATGATTAATGTTTTTATATGGTTAACATTACGTAAATATGTAAAATGCTTGTTTGGAACCGCTTTAAGAGGTAATTTTTGCTTTACTGCATTCGTGTCAAAGTCGAAGGGACCCTCAGAAAACTTCGAAACATCCGAGGTTAGACACAAGCGGGTGTTATTTGGTTATAATTTAACTATAGTTGTCCGGAATATCGAGTCTGTAACTTCGACATAAGCGGGATATTCGACTTATTGGAATTTGATTTTTTAAATTTTACAAAAGAACCAGAAATGATGACTTTGGAAAAAATTATAGAGGAAAAATAAATACAACCACGTATCAATCACACACACACACACATATATATATATATATATATATATATATATATATATATATATATATATATATTAGATTAAAGTGGAGCAGTGTAGATAAATAGACAGACAAACGTTGGCAGAAATCCCTTAGTGGATAAAACTATGGCATTACACGGCTATCCCTTGCCTTCGGGAAATTTCATACTTAATTTTAGAAATGGACACATTTCCTGATTTACACAATTCAAATAATATATAGTTGGCAAAAAATGCCCCCCCCCCCACACTCTCAAAATTTATGAAGAGGCACCTCTCCAGTATTATGAGGACAATCTTGTAAATAAGGTCAAGGTTATTAACAAATGGCAGTTGCAAATCTGTTAGCCGTGACAAATTTTTGCCCAGAGATCACATTTTTTTTAATTTGGCCATGTTTGAGATTCAGCACATAAAGATTGGCAGATGTGCAAAACTTTTTTTTATATACAATATGTTGCGTCGCCCGCCCCAAAACGGCATATTTGGATTAAAGTAATGAACAGTCTGTTACTCGTTGAAGGAAAATTATTAAAAAATCTGAAAGTCTGAAACCCTTGTATAAAGGCTGTGGCCGCTGAAAAACGTGCGTAACGGACCGCCTGTACCAACCCCCCCCCCCCCCCTTGGATCCGTTATTGCCACTGGAGAGGGTTAAAGAAGGGATTTTTTAACCATGAGGATATCGAGAGAACAAATGGCTTAATAAATGGAATTATGTATTTTCTCTGGAATGTTTTATATAATTTATTTATATCAATAGTTATATGCTGAGATCGTTTCTTATAAGAGTTTATCTACACGTATTTTTTTCTAAAATATAATTGTCAAGTGTTCAAAGCACAAGTGTGCAGTGAGAAAATCAGGTCCCTGTTAAAATAAAAAAAAATAGAGACCATCACGAGAAATGTAAAAAGAGTTATAAAAACCAGAGGTAGCAAGCTTACTTAATATATTAGAATTGCTCTATATCCTTCCAGATTTATTCAATTTATTTATTAAGATTTCATATATGAATTGGATGTTTCAAATACGCAGAAACAAACTCAGGAAACCATCCAAGATAATTAATTATTATTAATATTAATTCATTTAATACCGCGCCACTAGCCAGCACTCAATGCTGCTCAGTTGCGCTATTACATGTGTAAATAAAACATAAAATGATAAAAAAATAAGAAAAGTTAAAATAACTTAAACAACTATTTACTTTGAGATAAAAAAAAAAATAAAAGTATGATTGTAGAGTATCCTTAAAATTCATGATGTTCCCTTTATAAATATGACCAAATAAAGGCATAGTTTACAAAGAGCAAAACTATTAATTAAAAAAAAATGCAGCACGAAAAAAATGTTTCCATTTGTCTTTTGAAACCGTTATAATCATCACACATCCGGGGTTCCCAGGGTAACTCATTCCATAATTTTAGCGTAGCAACTGAAAAAAAGATCACTATATGTTTTTGTATGAGCAGCTATTGAGCACAGACGATGCTGGTCAATAGAGCGTAATTGCGTGATGGCTGGTATTGCCGCACAATCTCAGCAAGGTAGTTTGGAGCACTACCGTTAAGACATCTGTGTGTGATATAAAACAATTTAAACTTATTCTCTGTGGCACAGGCAGCCAGTGGAGTTGCTGTATTATGTCTAATAATAATATGTCGTTTACTTTGACTTACTACCGTCCTGGCTGCAGTGTTGAGCACACTTTGAAGTTAATTCGTAACTGATGCTCGGATATCAATCAGGAGCGAGTTACAGTTGTCAAGCCTAGATGTAATAAAGGCGTGCAGGATTTTTTCAGTTGCTTCTCTGGTGAGCATCTGTCTGATGGCAGAAATGTTGTACATATGGAAGTAGCAGGATTTGCTACTTTACATGGCCGTCCATAGTGGCTACCTTGTCGAATCAACTACCAAGATTTATCATGATTGGACTAGCTTTGATAGAGCAACCAATAACGTCTTTAATAGTGGAGAGCAAAAACTCTTGGTCTTAGCCTGTGAGCCGTGAGGATGATCAGTTCCGTCTTGTCACCATTTAGCTTCAGTTTATTTCTCACCATCCGTTCATCAACTGCAGTGATACACAACTAAATTGAGGCCATAGCTGAGGTATATAGAAGGACCAGTTTGAAACTGAAGGCCAGGTAACACTGGGTGTCGTCCGATATTGTGTCTTGTCACGATATCACAAATTTGCTAGTGTATAAGGAAAAGAGAATTCCTATGCATTATTGACTAGATTGAAACACATTGCTGCTCTTCCTGTACTAGGTCAACGATTGCGCCATCCTTCCACAGATAAGGAAATAATTGATTCGTATGCACAGGAGTGTGTAAATATGAGGAACGATTTGGTTAAACCCCAGAACACATTATTTGGTGAACTTGAGATACTCTTTCCTAGACTTTCCAGATAGTCTAAACTATTTTATAATCGAGTATTTTTTATGTATTTGCCTCCAGTTTGCAAACACTTTATCGCATATATGCTATTTATAGCAATAAGTACCAAACTTGGTAATTATCGCCCCAAATGTTTATTCCGCGAAATAATTGAATTGATAAAGACCTCACCTTGAGTGGTGACTACATATGCATTTTGTTGTGATTATCAATGATTGATGACTTAATGTTAAGATTGTCGGTTATTTTCCACGTCATCGAAACATCAGGATGCATAGCCGTTGCAGAAGCGATTATAAATGTCAAGAAAACGAATGACACACAAGATAAAACCATTGACAAGATCATGTTTTTTTTGCTTGTTATTTTTTATTAATGGTTCACATAGTTCATTTTGAGAGCGTTAAACGTAGAACATGTAATAAGAAAGAAAATGATTTACATAAGCGAACATTAAAAAGTGCCACCTCAGAATCTTCATGGCATCATAATTGACGTAAACTCTCATGTATCAACTAGAAGATATTGTGTTCATTAATCGCATAGCAACTCCAAACAATTAAATTCAATTTGGTGGTGTTTCCAATCAACAGAATAATGATTAAATATAATAATAATGTAAATAATAAAATCACAATGTCTCACTTGTGATAACATTTTTCATTTATGAAGGACTAATTAGAAAACGCTTATATTAAAGTAGAACTATTTAATTTGTGCTACCTAAAAAGAATATTATAAAGAATATAATAATACCTTTTTTCATTTATGAAAGACTATTACAAAACGCTTTTAATAAAGTAGAACAATTGAATTTGAGCTACATAACAACAATACTTAAGAAAATACTCTTACAGTCAGAGCCTTTGATCCTTACCATAAGATATACCTGGTTAAGACTGAGGTTGATCTTGTTGAATGTGCATGATACAGCATTGAGCAATAGTTTTTTTCCCAGGAAAATGATAGCGATAGTACATATATACAGTATGGTCCTAGACCCTTTAAACCTGCAGATTATAAAGAGTTGGAAAGTATATCTGGGTTGTTATAATAAACCAGTTGATATATAATGGCCAAGGTCCAGAAATGTCAAAAAGTTTCTCTTATTCTTAACTCTGCAAAAAAAAATGCATCTTATCTGAAATAATTTAATTAGAATCTTAATACTTCTCTCATTCTATTCATGACAATTATATAAAAAAAATATATATATATGTTAATAGTCCATTATGTAATTACAAATTGGCCGTGCACGGATACGGCAGAAGCAAGGTTAAGGTTGGCTAATATGACCGCCTCTATGCTTGTGGTAACGTTCAGAAGTTAGACCCCTGTCACACAAAGCGCTCCGTTATACACTAGTACTTATAATCTATATATGATACAGTCGTCCTTTCCACCGGGGTGTAAACGATGATAATAATTATTTAACTATTTACACAGTAACGTCTAATATGAGCACTAAGCCTAGTGAAAATGGGTGTAAAAATATTGAACATATCATATTGCTAGTTTTGAATAGTTCATAAAAAATTAAAAAAATAGGTCATGGTCGTTCGAATACTATATTAACATACTAAAATATGACCACTGACTTTTTTGTAAATTTCTTGGTCAGATTGTTACATAAATGAGTTATTTTTTAGTTCAGCTGACTGTAATCAGCTTGCATGATTATTGATTAAGGAGTCCTGCATCAGTTCTTGCCGACTGGTGACGCCACCTGTTTTTTTTACGATATTTGTTGTCTTTTTAGAGACCTTTACAGATGTGATGATCTGTTAACAGGGAACAATTCGTAATGACAAGATCTAGAATTTTCTATCTCAACATGCAGTGAGGCCCATGAAAATTCTCCTTGGAAACCTGAAATAAGGTCTCTGTCACCCATATCCTCTGAGCTATCGGGCTATGAAGAACCCATCAGAATAATGGAAAATTTGATACGAAAGCTCAAGTATCGGTACAACTTATGCATTGATCACCATAATTCTTTGCATGGATATTGGTCATAGAGTGTCCCATCAGTTACTGTAGACTGGTGGCGCCACCTGTATTTTCTCGATTTTTTAAAGATTTTTTTTTTCTCTATTTTGAGACCTTCAAAGTTGCGGTCGTCTGTTAACAGGGCAGGGAGGTCACTGAAAAATGACCTTGGAAACCTGAAATTAGGTCTCTGTTACGCATATTCTCTGGAGCTATGGGGCTTATAAGCATGATTGAAATTTTGATACCAGAGCAGCGCACAAATTATAAGCATTGCACCTACAATCTTTTAACTTAAAATCCAGGGGCGTCCATGAAAAGTTTCCTTGGTTACATGAAATTAGGTCTCTGTTACCCATTTTCTATTGGCTATGGGGCTTAAAAGGACACCCAAGAATATTCGAAAATTTGATACCAATGTTCGGCACAAATTATAACCATTGGACCCAGACACTTCTCACTTGACATCCTGAGAGAGTTTCTCAAAAGTTCTCCCCTCAAAACCTAAAATTGGGCCTATATACTCAGAGTTTTGTATATTATATTAATGAGTTTCCTGTGCGAGGACATATTGTCTACATGTCAGTCTGCTGAGCGTCATGACCCATGGGTCACTTATTTGTGCCTCAACACCAACATATTAACATTTTAAAAAAACAAAGTCAAATTAAATCATGATTTTTGTGCATAATTATAGTTGAGAGTCTCTGAACCTTACTCTTCCTCAATAATGGTCCGCACATTTGTTTTTTTTTTTCAAATTTTGGACATCAACTTCCGGTTCATTTCTCTGAGCTTTCGGCGTAACACTTTACCGCTCGCTGTCCGCGGCACTTCGGTGACAAAGTATATCCCTCCACGCAGGCGTTTGTAGGGCGCCAAGTTTTCTAAAACAGTAAGCACCAGTTTATCCATGGTAAAATGCATGTAGAAAATGATAGGCTAAAGTTGACCTGCACAGATGCTGCCTCCCTTATCCAAGAATATTTGAATAAGGTATTAATTCTTTACTATCTTAGTTTGATATATATTTTTATCTTGATGTACTCTGTACCGAGAAGTGGATATGATAAGTTCTTTTCCCTATCCTTGCTGAGACGCTCTGAATGAGATTGATGAGCATGGTGAAACCCAAGGCTGCGGAATAATCCCTCTGGGTCAAACACTATTCACATTTAATATATATATATATATATATATATATATATATAAATATATATATATATATATATATAAGATCATATTTTATATACAATTTGTTTTAGTCCCATACTTGGGTCTCGCACATGTAGACATAACAAGCTTTCGGAACGCGACCCCCTTGGGACCGACACCACCCTATCATGGACAAATCATCTGGTCCCGTGACTGTCCCCTTCAGAGAGGTTCCACCGTATGATATTAAATGAATGATGATATGATGGCATTTTAATTGAATAAGGAAGAACCCGGCAAGTTCTTACATGAGTGGAAGAGACGTACGTACCGTTTACGTGGTCGTGTATTTCCTTTTCCGTCACGTGATGTCCGTCTTTTCGGACAACGAACGCGGTCGGAAGTTCATTTGCCCCATCCAAGTCAGGGACGCCAAGGACTCCGGCGTCTTCAATTCCGGGAAGGGAGAGTAATAAGGCCTCAAGTTCCGCTGGCGCCACCTATTGTGAAGAAGTGACTCGTAAACCCTGACAATCAGCTGCCAAGTATGAAGTGTGATATTTAAGGCTGACATTAACATTTTTAGACATATTTATGAAGGCATGTTTGTTTACACACTTTGTAGGATCGCAAAAATATATGTATAGATCTCTTGAGCTAATAGGAGCTTTAACTAATGGTTTGACGAATGCTCTTCAATCACGGAATAACCAGTTTAACCATGCCAAAAAGATGGTATCTCCTGCCGAGCTATAACAAAAGGATATCAATAATTTTTTCCCAGGAAGCTTAAACTTGTGATTTTGAGCATTAACTCAAAGTATATAAAATCACAACCTAGGAAATAATACAATACAGACTTTTGTCTGTGATTGTCCGCGAACGAAAATTATAAACAAAGGTTAGGTTCAATTGCTTACGACAATCGGCTAAAACTCCATACAATGTGATTTTATCCATCGGCTAGGATTACTGTGACAAAAGTCCACATGCCCTAATGACAACGTTTTTTTTCCGATTTCTGACACAACGGATCCCTACTATTTGAAACCAAGGAAACTCTCACACGCATATATAGCTCTTGGTTACCTGGTAAGCTTTATACTTGATCATTTCTTTGACTCTGTCAATAATGTACAAGTACCCGTCAGCGTCAAGATACCCCACGTCACCTGTAGACAATACAAATGAAAGGGGCGTAAAAAGATGATAAAAAAATATTTTCCTCTGATCATTTTAAAATATTTTTTGTGTGGAGGTAACTGCCCCAGTTGTTTAATAAAAGCTTAACTGTAAGTATATTTCCATCTACAAAATTTCAATCCGGTTTCGGACATCGTGACAGGGCATTACCATAAGCTTCCTCTGATTTAATATATTGATGTTAACCTGGTGACTACTGCACCTTCGGACTCTGTGTGTGTTGTGTGTAATCGTCTCTGTTCCTGGGTCATACCCCCGTGGAATCCCAAAAACCCTGTTAAATCATTAATTATTCTGATGTGATATAAACTGCCAGAAACAGGATTTAGGAGAGCTGTTTAGTTTCAAGAAATCGTTAAACTAAATTTTAGTGATAGGTTGTAAGTTACAATTAGTTACGTTTCACTTAAAATGTATTATATCCTCGAGTTTAGTCTTCGTTTTTTTTATCTCTAGTCGTTACCTGACCGATACCAGCCATCCTTGTCCACGGGAGGCGATGTAGTTTTTGGTTGATTCAGGTAACCTTTCATGATCTGTGGACCTCTAAGCCAGATCTCCCCCGTCTCTCCGAATCGCTTCTGTATTCCTGTTTCCAAATCCTTAATCTGCATGAAAATTAAGAAATTGCACAGTCAATGTTTGTAAGCGGGGTTATACATGTACTATAAAGCGAAAATAGACCTACTCCGGAACTGTCCACTAAAGAGAGCCATCTTGCAGGTCAAGTCTGCTGGTGGTACAAACGGCGCTTGCTCCAGCACTCCCTGATCATATTATAAGGCATTTACTCTATATAAAAAATCAGCTAAATTCAGAGTTATGGCCTCTTTTCCCATTATTGTTTTAACAGAATGAGTGAAAGCCTTCCTGGATTACCCATAAGCAGATGGATTGCTTCTGTTTATTGTAAATAGGCACCTCAAACTACAGGATATTTTGCTATTCCTGGGGTGCCTTCGGCTATTTCACAACTTGTCTAAAACATGTTAAAACTTCTTTCAGTTCACAGTACTGACATTTATATTTTAAATTTGCCAATTGAGGTGGATACAATCCAGATATTTCCTTGTCTTTATTTTCATGGTGAAAGGATCCACCACCTTAGGCACCACCGCTTCAGAGATCGAGTTACATTTTAATATTTATTTCAGTGTCAGACCGGTAGACTGCCCGTGGTCTGTCCACCTGGGGCCATAATGTGACCCTAAATAATTACTGATGCATATTCCTGACTTATTGTTTGATCACTCCCAGTCGGAACTCAAAGGATCATAGCTTTTCATGTATCATGCATGCAGTATGTCTTAATGTTTCAGTAAATACTAAAATTTAATTCACTCTGACTTAGGATTTGTAACAATTAAATGTAACTTTCTTATGTGGACTTTTATCTTGACTATCCTTATGCCGTGATTATTTTGTTCTAAAATTATGTTTAATGTTTTCAATACTTTAACATGAAGTGATTCAATGAATGATATTTCAGAGTCCATTATTAATATTAATATTAATATTAATTTTCAATTAATCCAGATCAATATGTTTGAAATATATAATTGATATTTTGTAAAATACCGTCATTATTCAAAATAAATCCATAACTAATGATAAAAAAATGTGTTATGACCTGAAAATGATTTAAACATTACCTCTCCTTGTCTTTCATGTACATATTCAGGAGGTGATTGGCTCATCGTCAGTCTGATGTATATCTTCTGAGATCTGATTTTGTTTCTATGTGTGGCTTCAGTAGCCGGCATTGTTATCGAGATGATAGTATTTAATTCTCATGCGCATTATTCATGGTCAGTTATAGATAAATTAAAATGAAAGGGTACTCTAGATTAAACGCGCAGCCCTTTTGTCCAGCCTACTGCAGAGGGTCACAGCCGCTGGCGACTTGGCTCTGCTTGTACCACTGCAGAACTGTGGACAACTCAGAGGGAGTTCCAGGTAAGGTCTGCTGTGTAAGAAAATGTTTTAAGTCTGTAAAAAAATAAATAAAATGTTCAAAAAACTAAAAAAAAGCACGTCGATCATTGTTCCTTAAATAAGGGCAAGGAATCAGAATATACATTTTATGGTTAATATGCTTGCCAACGTAGACAGACTTGATGAAAATCAAAAGTGACTTCATTGTCACGCTAATCTGATGGCATAAAAATGAAGGACAATGACATGGCAGATGGTGGCGTGCTGCAGTCTGTAGAGATGGAGGAAATCGGAGAAAACCACCATTACAACCCTCTCTTATTATAAAACCGGGGATCGATCCGGGTCGCCAGCGGAAAGAGAAGTGCGTTTTACTCCTCGACAGTCCAGAACTTCGAGAGAAAGCCGAGGTTCGAAGTCTCTCCCTTTTAAAGAATACTATTACTGTTAATAATAAGTTTTATTTAGATATCTTGTTATATTGTATTGTTATCAATTGCTTTCAATACTATGTTAACTATTTTTACCTCGAATGAAGTAAACAAGCATGACAAGGCATGATTTATGACTAGCATAAGAGTATACTCGCCCTTATTTCGGTGTCCGGTAAAGCTATTCCAACTGATCCAGGCTTTCTGACACCATCCGGCATGATAGTAACCATAACCACGGCTTCCGTCATCCCGTACCCTAACATATAAAATTTATAATATATGCTCACGCACGTATAATCTACAATATGGGTTTTAATATGATCTGCCCTTTATCCATAGTTAAATCAATGAGTTAATATTAGAAGAACAATAATATCAGTCACATTATCAAACATTTCACATTTATAAACAACTCTTGTATTTACTCCGCCTTCTCTCATCAGATGGCACTGGCGTGACACGATTGGGTACTTCAGGTTTTGGTTAATTCAACAAATGGGTACTTCGACCAGATCAAAAGGTTATATCGAAACACTGAATATGTTTCCTCCCCACGTATATCATGTCAATTGTGTCACGTGTTCTAGTCCCAAATTATTCCCGCTGTAAAGCGTACATATGGGATATCATTGTTGAATCTATTAAATTTTCTTAACATGCATATCGTGATTTTCTTTATTATTTCAAAAACAATATTATCACCTTAAATTGGGTACACTAATGTTTCATTAAAGCGCTAGAAATATTGAAATTGTACCTTCTAGACATGATTATACGAGTGGATAACCCAATATATATCTTTTTCTCACAGAACCAGTTCAGATACATGGTTTTCCCGTTCTCATGTTCGTTCATATACATGTATCTACCAGACGAGCGTTATTTCGAGCCCTCGATGGGGGATGCAGAATTCAATTTTGATTTATTTTTGTTTTTGTTTTGATGTGTACACTTTTGACTCTCTTGTTAACAACATCTTAAACTTTCTGTGCAAATTTCCTTTACTGTACATGATAGTGTATATTTTGCCATGATGTTAAAAAGAACTTTCCGAGTAAGTAAATAATAATGATAAACATATTAATGATAATAAACACAATAATTATATGATTATAATAATAATAATGCATTCATTGATATTAATAGAGTACAAAGTGGACTGGGCTGTCCATTGAATAACATTTTAAAATAAAGCCCTGTTTTTTATGCAATTTTGCAGAATACGTTTACCTTGAAATATGAAAGCGTCCTTTAGTAACTGGCTCAGGCCAATCTGGGTCTCTTTCTTCAGCGGGGCTGCACCAATGAGAAGCCTCTTCAAACAAGACAGGTCAAACTGACGGGTCAGAGGAGACTTGTACATCAGCACTGCTATAGGTGGCACCACTGTCAGTTCTTCAACCTGATCATATGACTGATGAATGAATTCTCCATTTTTTAATTTTTTAAGACATAAAAAGTATTTTGGGTAATTATGAAATAAACATGAATATATATATATATATATATATATATATATATATATATATATTTATTAATATGGTAGATATAAAATAAAATAGAAATTATAGAATTGTACAGGTAATTTTTACTAATCATCCCATGGGCGGTCGTTCAAAGATAACTTTGTTATTGGGTTATTTAATAGTTCATGTAATAGTTTATGTAATTAACTAACTGAGCAACGCAATATTGCTTAAGCTTCTAGAACTAGCATATGTAATATAATACACAATAGCGCATTGTTAACCCCCCCCCCAAGGGATTTTTAATGACGAACATAAGATGGGGCTGAGATAAAATGCTGCTTTGTTGCCAAGTAACTATAAAGATATATCTGGTTACCCAACTGTTGGCACCACACCTTAAAATCTTGAATACACTCAAAGAAAGCTGTTGGCTCAAAACGAGACAGAAGAACAGACGGGTAGGTGTAGGTCGTGTAAGCCAGAAGGAAATAGAAGCCGCTCGCGTGAAAAAGAGGAAGAAAAACCATGTGAACGGCATCAAGCTGGCCTGCTTTAGCAGTTCTGAAACATGAATTAAAAGGTGAATGCGGAAAAATGTTTCTAATTCATGTCTGTTTGGGTAAAAAAATAATAACAAGGATAAAAATGGGTATTGGTAAATAACCAAAGACAATATGTACATCGCAGCTGCTGGAGTATTTATTGTATTTTGCATCAGTGGACTTTTATGACTGTTTATTATTTTTCCTATCTTAATTAAAGATATATAAAATAACAAGCATTTCTTAATGCGTCCCACCGACATCCCCTCGTCCCAACATCGAAGGGACATACCCTTACCCGCAAAACACAGGAGGTTATAGAAGCTTTTGCTGAATAATAGGATACTTTTGAGAACATTCCTTACGAATTTCGTGAGGTAAAAAAACTTTAAATGCTCGCAAAGAAATACATGCAACACAAAGTAATAATCACGGAAATAAGAATGCGAAGAACTATATCCTTGCAGTACTCGAGTTAAGTGTAATTTTATTTAGCATAGCGAATTCTTCTTAGTATTTAATTATGTTTCAACCATTTATACGGGCACAATGTCGATCCGGTTAGTTTGCAATACGGGGTGGCATTCCGTTAGACACATAAGATTTTTTTTTACATTCTCAAAGTTTAAAATATTATTTTAACTCTACATACGTGTGGTAATATTTCTCTACTTCTTGTGGTTCTTGGTATCTGTTCATAAGGAATACATAAAAAGACTGTCCAAAGAAACCGAGTTTCATTACAAGCTGAAAATTAAAAAAATACCCTGTGACTTTACTCACTTATATTGAGCCAGACTGACGGCTACATTACGGTGGGTCAGCATGACACCTTTCGGGAGGCCTGAAGTTCCACTCGAGTATGGAATGATCGCCACATCTTCTTCGGGGTTGATATTAACTTCCGGTAGCATTTCCTGACGTCGGCGCTTCCCTTCCACCAAAAGGGAATCCCACATGACATGGTTGCTATGCTTGCCGATTACGATAAGATTCTACAATCGGAGATGTACATATCAGATAATATATACAATATAAACAATTTATTTAATTAATTTTAACAATATTACGGTTAAATCGCAAATGTGCTTAGAAAACGTGATTACTAGTAGTCAGTAATGTCGCCCTTATTATTTACAAGCCCCATTTTGAGTAGGTGTTCCCTGCACCATCTATCGAATGATAACTTTAGGCAACGTATAATCAAATATAGATATAAGCATTCGTTAGACTTTCCTATAACTTGAAATAAAAACTTAAATATTAGTCGTCAAAAAATTGTTTTGGATATTTGATTTATTTTAGATGACACTGATGCGTTAATTCGTTTACAGATCTTAGATATATCGCATTTTTTTAATAAAAGAAAGAAATTTATTTTCTTTTATCATTACATATTAAGATATAGGGCTAACTGCGTTGGATCAAATAGTCCATGCAGCTTTTGTCGAGAGACAATAATAATACCACAAAAATTATTCAAAAAGATTAGAATACATTAAGCATCAAGAAAAATCCCTGCGAATGTAATCTGATAATTTGATTTTTATTGAAACAGCATTCGTCAAGTGAGAATTCAGGTGAGAATAGGCCCACCTTTATTTTGGTCCGTGCTTTCTGTGCCGCCTGTTCGCAAGTTTTCAGTACATTCTGGTGTCCTATTATATAAGTGGCCATCGCGTCGTCAATCTGCCGAGAAAGTTCACCTGTAAGGGGGACAAAGAAAACATACTGATTGCTTGGAAATACAATAACTGGTGCGAGATGTTGTATCCTGATCAATACAGGAGGAAAGGAATATATATGTATATTGGAAATATTTTGTATATTCTTAAATATGGATTACATGGTAAGGAATCAATGAGTTAATCTCCCGATATATTAGAAATTTGCACAGAAAATCTCTAGGAACTAGTGCACTGCAAATGTTGCATAATACGGCTGTTGCATATTCTGTGAGCTCTGACCATATAAATACGGGTTAATTCAGGTGAGAACTATATTGGTAAAATACTCATCATCAGTAATATGAAGTTCGATAAGATTTTTGGTAAGTGTAGATGGCGCCACCATTTTGTGGTGACCTCTGAGCTTTTTAAATATGCATGAATTTTGCTGAGAATTAAATTTAGGTGAGAACCTCTATAGTTAAATGTAGTATGTATAATGAGTTTTATAAAAATCCATAATATAGTAAGTCTTAACGGAAACAATAACCTTTAAAATAAGGTATGGCACAGTGTCATATACGCAACGTTGTTTCAGAGAAAATTGCGCACAAAGGTAGACCGAATTCCTTTTACAAGCATTAGATGCACAGATTTAGACCTTAATCAAACTCGGGCGATTAATATTTAGGTAAGTGGTTATATGGTGAGTTTCGTGAAAATATATTTAAGCGCCGGTAAATTATTGCTGCGACACTAACAGTTTATGGACGGACGGATTGGCAATGAATAAGCCATAATACACCTCGTCATAGACGGGCGTATAAAAATCACACATATATTCGTCATTTTACGTCTCACCGACTACAGGTAAGATATGAATAAAAATGAACCTGACCAATGGGTTAAATATGTTTGATTTCTAACGACAAGCACATAGTGCAACAATGATGTGTGTAGAACTCAGATCTCTCAGCATATTTGCTGAATTTTGACAGTACACAAGCATTTCTCTCACTAGTTATTCAATTGACAAGCAAGTCGTGCGAGAAACAGAAAATGACCCTGGTTACCACGGTGATGTAAGTTATACTTACGTTTTAACATTCACTTGTATTGAATCGTTATAAATATTCACTCGTACCTTAATATTAAGTCGACAATTGTTAACAGCGTTATGGGTCCAACAGGATGGCGTTAGGGCTAGAGTTTGGATCCGTGAAAGTCACACAAATGCGACTGGCTTCGAAAGACTTTTAGCAGTAAGCCAAGTCTGATGGCCTCACTGAACTGAAAGTCTATTCATTTGACGAATAAGCCAAAACTTTAAAACTTAAGCCATCACACCGTTTCTTTTCAGCGACAATTAAGAACCTGAACATTTGTTTCGGGCATTTTTAATTGTAAACAATTAATCTTAAAACCGTTCTGAATTGTGCTTAGTCAATGGAATCGGCAATCTAGATAAACGGGCGTTGCAGAGCAGAAAAATTTCAGTAAGCTGATCTGAACATGCTGGAATTTATTACCTGGCGTATAAAGTACATTAGCCGTTGTCACAGTCGCTCCCAGGGTCCACGCTGCCAATAAGGTGACGTAATACTCCACGTTGTTGGAGCTGAATATCAAGATCACATCTCCACGCCCGACGCCGAGATGATGTAAACCGCGGCTCAAGTCATGGACCGTCTCCTTCAGCTGACCGAACGTATAGTCTGTACGCTCTCCTTCTTCTATGTATATCTTGATACAAAAAAAAATGTTTTAGAAATTTATTTAATTTTTTTCCTTATTCATGTGCTAAAAGGTAAAAACTGTGTCAAACAGACCTGAAAAAAAAACACAGATTCAACTAGTAAATCATGGGTCTCAACGTAAAGCTGAATTTGTCTACAAGGATATTTTTATGAGCTTTTTCAAACTATGTGTCGTTTGACCATATGACCAAAAATCAACCTGAGAACATATTATAGTTGAACTGACAACCTTCCTATTTCGTAACAATCCATCCACCCTATCTTAACATGACTAGAATACTGACAGCACAGGAAGGGCCCCGCCCCGCACAAACTGCAAGTGGAGATAGAGGGAACTAACTCAACACAGTATCAGACAAGTGAACCCGAATGTTTAGATTTGAATCAGTACTAGTTGTCTATAAAGCTTAAGATACGGAGCATCCAAAGTAATAGAGGGATAATTACATCTGCTTTATTAAACTGTAAGTCTGGTAGCATATAAATCAGTAGGATGGTCTTGATGACCATGACCTTTGACTTTTTATATAAAAATCAATACGGTTCTTCCCCTATTTTAGGTGGTGCATCTTATTGCAAGATGAAAGGTTTGTGATTGAAAGTTTACAGAAAATGCATGCATAATCTCTTTAAAAAGTGGTTTCTGTGACCTTGACCTTTGAACACATTTCTCCAAAATCAATGTTTTATCTTTAGTGGTTGGCCTTATATAAGTCAAGTTGAAAACCAATATTTCAATTCAATCTTGAGTGATGATCAGGAAAATAATTTGTGGACAAATGACCCCTGTGACCTTTACCTATCACCTTGTAATACCAAAATCCATTGGGTTTCTCTTCATTGGCAGGTCAGCTATTTGTTCAAGATTTAATGTTTGGGATACAAAGCTAAACAGCAAAAGGATCCAAAACATTTTGTAAAGATGTTGGTCTTGTGATCTTCAACTATGACCTCGCGACCTTTGGAATTCATAAGTTAATCCAAACTAGAGTTGTCATCCAGAAACAAAGTTGTTGACAGATGATGGTTGTGACCTTGACAATTGACTTTGTGATCCCGAAATCCATCAGATTCATTCGATATAAATACATACATACGCCGGGTTACAGCTAGGCAAATGTGAATGCCAGCTAAACTTTGCGAAAAAAGCAAAGGGGGTGCTCGGGGCGGGGATCTAGCAGCTTTATATTATCTTTGCGTTGTTCTTTGTGTAATAACTATTTTATTATATATATATATATATATATATATATATATATATATATATATATATACATGGATATTACGAAGAGGGTTTCAGTGCTTGCATTGGAGTGCTCGATACAGCTGAGGTGCAGCAGATTAGTTTATAATATATACCTGAATTTCAGAATTTTACCTTTATTAGATGGCACATTATTAGATGTAGAGTCACATCAGGTACACTGATTTTTGGGATGTTCGTGTACAGTCTGTCAAACCATATGAGCTAGTAGATTCAAATATTTTTTTCAATAGTATATGCAGGTGGTATTTAACACCTGAGTCCTTTAGCTATCAGTGAAAACACACAGAAACAGACATATATGTATTTATGTCATATAAACTGAAGCGTGTACGTATTTGTTAAATAACAGTACACTTGTTTGTAGTAATTAAATCATAATGTCGTGTGCTTAAGATACAGAGAAATCACTATCTCCTTACCCTTTTATTCTAGGCTGTTTAGGAATTATGTAAATGTAGTTCTTATATTGTTGTGAGCAGTTAAAATTGTGAAAATGCTCCCCTACTGTGCGTTTCTTAAGTTCCTGTGCTAACCTGATTATTTCATTTTGTACATTGTTTATGTGCATGTGATCTCAAGCCTGCCTGCGATACCACACATACCAAAACCGCAAAAACTCTTCACCGAGTTAACGGTCTACATCCAATTTAGTGCAAAGTGTGAAAGTAGTATGGCCTTACTATTGCAGTTTTGTTGGCGGACCTTTCCCAGTCTTTCATCACAACCTGTTGCAAGGACTCCACAGGAAAGAACGGTAAAGGAGACCCCCTCGTCGCCATGTTAGTTCTTCTATCGGGATAAGATGACAACCAAGCCCCTAGTAGGGTTTATACAGGCCCTGCCTCAAGCTACGATCTTAAGTGGCCTTGACATTCCCATGGTGTCCGATATCATGGTACTGTTTTGATAACGGCAGGTCATAGTCTGTAATTTGATCTGTAAAAGTCTTGTTTAGACTATGCTTTGATACCTTAGTATTAAATTATAACATACGTCGTTCTTCTCGATATATCCTTCAATAATTCCACAAATCATATTTTTGTAAACTTGAACTCAGTGTTACGAGATGATCATGTTGCCCATGTTGTCTGAAACCAGCTCTTTAAACTAGATTATCCAAAAAAAAATTAAGAAATTTTTTTTGCGGAAAAATCATATAATACACATTTCACACTTAATTGTACAAATTGCATCAAATACAATATTTATATTTCATACAAAGCACATTTCCTGGATAATATTCCATCAATACATTGAATACTTTTTAATTCTTGTAGTTTGCATATGTAGTATATACATATATTCAGGTGGTTTTGACAGAAGGCATTTTCACCTTGCTTTTTCTTTCAAAACTAAAACTACAGTGCTACTGTATGCTACAGTTTTTACCTTAGGTTTTCCAATTTTTTTTGTAAATGTACATAAATCTTTTATTTCTGTTTTGTTATTGTATACCCTGCTTTTTTTCATATTATATGCTCATCCAAAAGCTAAAGTTAAAACAAAGTGCATTGTTTATTTATATGTTACAGAAAATAATTTGAGTATGTGATAGATTGTTACTGTTGGCTAAAAATTTATGTTTAGGCATCAGGAATAACTTAATACAATATTTAATTATAATGCCAGTCATCTGTGAAACCAATGAAAAAAATCCTATACATAGTTTATTAACAAAGGTCTATTTTATCTATTAGATAAAATCTGAGGCAGCCTCCCTAATTACGACACTTAAACATTCTATATATATAGGCATTATTGTATGAACCTGGTAAATTTTTCCATATTCATTTGAAGAACTACAAGCTGTGATGTATAACTGTTACAAATAGTAGACAACAGTTCAGTATGAATATATAAGATGCTTCTACTTGCTAAAATAAAGAGTCAACCAACATATATGAGGAAGTGGATCTTTATATCCAACGTGTATTTGAATGGTTATCCAATAGTGCAATAAGTAAATAGACAAGTAAAGCCAAAATTTATATATATATATATATATACATATATATATATATATATATATATATATATATATATAGAAAATACTTCTGCCTTGTACATATGCATAAAATCATTCATGGATAAACACCAGAGAATTTAAAAACATCTCCTTTCACCAAGACAAGGGTGGCAAAGTTGATATCCCAGCAGGAGAGAAGACGACTTTACACTAATACGAACAAACAAAGAGTTATACACAAATCATACATACCAGCAATAATAAAAGACTCTGGAACCATCTGCAAGATCATACATAAAAACTCCCAATATTGGGACACTTAAAAAATTTATATAAGTATTCACTATTCCCACAAAAACAATACATTACAGCACAGGCAAGGGATCAGCTGCAATAAGTCATACGAGAATAAGAATGGGACTTAGCCATCTACAATACCATTTTTACCTACATCACATCACTGAAAACGGATATTGTTAAAATAACAATAATTATAATCAACCTAAAGACGCTGAACACTATCATCTCAAATGTCCGGAATAAAGTGTTGAAAGGCAGGAGATGCTAAAAAAAATTCATACCTTTAACAGGAAAACTCAACTTAACTATAACACAAACTTAACAAAATTGATTTTAAAAGGACACTCTCAGCTGAGAAAACCAACACTTATGTTCAGGGGTACATACTTTTATTAGTGATACACATAGATTTCAAAAGATGCAAAAAAATAATATAACACACGTTATATGAAGGTACATAACTACATATATATTCTCCTTTGTAATCAAGAGATTTCCATTATATATATTTTATTACACTTCTTACATCACTTGCAGTAATACCTTTATATTCATAATGTTACTCTACTAATGTACTAGGAGTACAAACCGTAACAAATGACTTGTCTGCTATGGGATGCATTTCAAAGATTTGAATAAAAATTTGAATAAAAACATAGATTCATATGAGAAATCAATTATTTAGCCCCCCTCCCCCCCGAACTCTGCCCCCCCCGGACTCTGAGGCTTATAGGGATTGATTAGTTTATATATTTTGTTATATATTTAGTTTATATATTCTGTTTTTATATTTGTGGTACAAATATTTTGTGAATGGACCTACTCAGATCACCCCAGGTTCAAACCATTGATTTCCATTTTTGTCTTTCTTACATTTGCTTTCTTAGTTCACTGTCTTTTATGTCTAGATCTCCAATATGACTGTCTTTGAAAAGCAGAATCTTGGGCACAATATTTGCCCTAAACAACACATTTCACCTGATGTTTATTTTGGTTCTAAATGCCTAGGTCATACACCATAGCGGTCAGCATTATCACTTAGTTGCGGGCCAGGGGTAGAGGGAACCTCGCTGTGGTCGCTTGATGATTGCATACACCTAGTTATCGTTTAAAGCTGATAGACTCAATCCTACCGGGCTGCCTCAGACACAAAAATCTGAATCGTGACAGAGTAAAATTTAAGATATAGTAGTGTCTGGATGAACAACTGAGGATTTAGCACAACGAAATATTGGGAGAAGCAAAACAAATATAAATAAGATTTATCTCGATTCCCGTCATATCCGATGAACGATAATCGGTTCAAGCGTTGAACATTCGCGGGTATACGAGTCCATTCCAATTTCACGCATTTGCCTTTAAAAAATCACAAAACATGCATACAGGCGTACTGACATATAAGTGTTAGCTTAACACTGTGTTAATACATCGTCCATATATTGCCTTGAATACCTTATATCTGTATGCGTGTTGTTTGGATGTCAATCTTGTATGTTAAGGAAAATATGAATATAAACCTGTATTTACGAAATAATTATAATATATACTCCCCATATAAATATTAGATTATTTTAGTGAACCGATTTAAGCATACAAAATCCCTAACTTGATTATGTCTTTCAGATCACAATTGTACACGCGGAATGTAACCGATTGTATCACACAATCGGACTTGGCCGGTAACAACAACATTTTCTCACGAACTTTTATGCTTTTCAAAAGCGATAGCAGTGATATCCTTTCTTGGTGTCAACACTCGGGTTAAGATGATAATAAATCAACTAGATATTTACCCAAACAGGACAACTCAGGCGAATTTATGGCCCATTTGACCTCGTGTTCTATTTATGTCAAGGACATTATTATTCAGCATTATGTCAAGCCTTGCGGTGTACATGTATATGAGCATGAATCCTCAGACGATGTGTTCTACGCCACAACTAGCAATCATGAAAAAAAAAGATGAAAAAAATACACGAAATTAAAATCCAGGGCGCCCATGAAAAGTCTCCTTGGTTACATTAAATTACGTCTCTGTTACCCATTTTCTATGAGCTATGGGGCTTATAAGGACAGCCCAGAATATTTGAAAATTTGATAGCTATGTTGGGCAAAAATTATTACCATTGGACCTAGAAACTTCTCACTTGACATCCTGAGAGATCTTCAAAAGTACTCCCCTCAAAACCTAAAATTGGGTCTATATGCTCAGAGTTTTGGGGTTTGTTTGAGCATCCCAGTAATAATGTAAAATACACACAAATTACCAGGCTCCACAGGAAAGGCTGGTTGGAGTATTATCATATTTGGTGTGATAATGGGTCTTGAAGAACTTAAGCTAATATGCATGAATGATGATGCCACCTATATTATCTTAATTTTCTGAGCTTTCGGCGTAACATTTTCCCGCTCGCTGTCCGCGGTATTTCGGTGACAAATATATATATATATATATATATATATATATATATATATATATATATCGATATATATATATATATATATGATCTAATTTTATATACAATTTGTTTTAGTCCCATACTTGGGTCTCGCACATGAAGACATAACAAGCTATCACCACCACTCTATCACAGACAAATCATCTGGTATCGTGACTGTCTCCTACAGAGAGGTTCCACCGTATGATATTAAATGAATGATGATATAGTGGCATTTTAATTGAATAAAGAAAAACTCTGCAAGTTATTACATAAGCGACCCAAACACACAGACGTACTGACATATGAGTGTTAGCTTACACTGTGTTAATATATCGCCAGTATATATTGCCTGCTTATGTTTGTATAAGTGTTAATTGGTTGGATGTCCATTCTTGTATGTTGAAGAGAATATGAATATAAACCTGCATTCGCGAAAAAAATATATTATATACTGCACATATAAATATTATATTTTTTAATGAACCATTTTAAGCACACATATTCTCCGGCTTGATTACGTCTTCACATCACACATTTGCACACGGAAAGAAACACATTTTATCCCACAATCACGGTCGGTAACAACAACATTTGATCACGAACTTCTTTGCTTTTGAGAAAGCGATGGCAGTGATGCCTGATCCCCAATGTCAACATTCGGGTTCAGTTGATCAATTAAACTAAATATCTACCCAGACACGGCAAATCACTCAACGCTAAATTGAGGCCCTTTTGACATCGTGTTCTATTTACGTCAAGGACATCAAGTGCTTTATAATTATCATTAAGCTTTATGTCAAGCCTGGCGGTATATATGTAAATAAACATGAACCCGCATACGTAGTATTATACGTCACAACTAACAATCATAAAATAAAATATAAACAATAAAAACACGAAATGGTGTTCCATTGAATACACAGTAGCAACTTCTCCGCACGAAGGCCCACACGGTGTTTTATTTGTCATTATACCTTGTAAAGACGTCATCTGCGATCAAGGCTTGATAACTCAGGCATTTTATAATTATATAAAGTAGAATTTCGGGAATGAAGTTTATCATTTATCCATGTCATCGGACGATCTGGCAGTATAATATTACTAACAGTTTAAACAGATTTTTAGGAGATATTCCAAGGGAGAGGCTGACGTAATTTATTTGTTGTGATACGGTTCGTTGTGCCAATGCACTATTAAATCTGGTCTGCCCGTGCCCATGTCTGTTCCTTGTTTAGTTGATGATTAAAAGCCTAAATTTACATGATGTGGAATAATGACAGTGACCATTTGAAGAAAAGGTCACTGAACTTTGCACATGATTAAAAACACACATAGTTGGCGGAGGTAAGTGCTCTTTTGATTACCTTAGAAAGAACAGACGCGCTTAACTTCCAAGATGTAAAGTGCATGTTTTAAAGCATTTATTTAAGGGAAGTTATAATACCTTTCATTATTAGATTATCCCATGGTCTTTGTCGTATATAGGGTTATATGTATGTAATGTTAATTTGCTGGGTGATGTGAGCTATACCTATGGCGTTTTTCATTGTTCAGTCGTAACGGACACCCTTGGTCCATGACAATCATGTAGGTTGCAGTACGAGTATGGTTCATCAGTCGTATCGTGCCTTTATTATGCCCACTAGTTATGACCATTAGTTTCCACTAATATATATATATATATATATATATATATATATATATATATACATATATATATATATATATATATATATATATACATATATATTTTTTTAAGGAAGCTAATAACAACAGGTCACGTAATCGTTATCAGCACAAATTTTGCTACGGAGATAAAAAAATCAGATTCTGTAACACTAGGCAGCGTGAAATGTCAGGGGGAAAGGATAAAGAAGTCAGTTTTTTTTTAACAAATAATTATTATTTATTCTTAGCACAACCCTAACATTACAACACACTAAATCAATCAATTACACAGTATAACAATAAAATGGAATTTACCAGAGTGTCCGGATCCTAGGCTTTGACTTCTGGATACCACCACTGTCACATCTGAACAAAAGTCCTTAAACATAAATAATCCACGTAAATAGTAAAAATCCAAAGGCGAATTGGAGAAGGTCCTTATTAAATCTGTATTAAATCTGTTGAATATCTTTCATCACTGTAATTATCGGAAAAGGTCCCAAAACTGATGAGAAAGTAACACTCTTAGTGCTCGCTGGTATTTTCCTTTCTGCCGGCTCTTAACACATTTATAGCTTCTCACCCGAAAATTCCAGAAACGGAAAATTCCCAGAGAACAATACACATGCACATTGACTGATCCGAAACATCTAGAATAAAGAACGCTTTGTCCCTACGCTTCAGACCCCTCACGCGAGCAAGCCCCCACCAGGCGAGGTTACCATAGCAACGAACTATGCCTGCGCTACACAAATCAAAATGTCAACTGAAACATGTAACACTCCTGCATCCAACAAAACAGACACCTGTTATACTCCTGCGCACAATAAAACAGATACCTGTAACACTCCTCCTGTTTTAAGAAAAAAAAGAAAGTTTCCTCTAAAAAATTTCTTTTCCCGATAACAATCACTAAATTTTTACAACATTTCAAAATCATCTTATTTAATACATCACATAAACATCTCTTTTATTACATTTCTTAAACATCTCGTAAGCAAACAGCAAATTCATTGTCTTTCCCTTTAATGTGTCTAATTTCAAGATTGTAATCTTTTAAAAAGAAAACTCTATCTCAACAATCTTTGATTTTTATGAAGATAATGATAGGCTTGACTGATGAAGTAACATATACTTCAAAATGTTGCATTGTCAAATTCAAAGCCAAACATACTATTTCAATAGTGGAGTAGTTTGTTTGGTTTGCATTAAACTTTCTTGAAAATAACAAATTGGATGATCTATGCTATCACTGTCTTCTTTTAACAACACAGCACCAGCAGCTGTATCACTAGCATCTACAGCAAACTAAAAAGGGTACAGAAAAATCTAGAGCCGCTAAAACTGGTGAACTTTGCATAATTGCTTTTTAAATCCTGAAATGCATTTGCTCACTGAACATTCCATACAAACTTTTGTTTCTTCCTTAACCTTCCTTAAGGTTCAGCTACGGCCGGAAAAAAATGTACAACACTTCTGGTAGTATCGAACCACACCAGAAAACTCATTATTTGGTTGCTGTTTTCTGGTCTAGGAAATGTAGAAATAGCACTTATTTAAGCATCATCAGGTTTTCTTGACGCTACCCTACAATATGATCTAAAAATGTTACTTGTGGATGACAAAACTCAGATTTAACTAAGTTGATGGTTAGACGAGCTTCGCTGAGTCTTTCGAAGATGTCGCAAGATTTTGTATGTTATTTTCTCAGGTGTCGCTCTACAAGATAAGGTCATCAATATATGCGTCGCAGCCCTATATGTCCTTGAAAACCATACGGGTGCGGCGATGGAACGTGGCTGGCGAGTTCTTCATGGCAAACGGCACAATTAATACTCGCACATGAACAGGCCCGAAACATCTAGAACAACACGCAAGACAGCGCCCAAAAAGCGAGGTTCCGATAGCAACGAACTATGCCTGTGCTACACGAATAAGAATGTTAACAGACACATGTAACACTCCTGCGCTAAATAAAACAGACACCTATAACAATATATATAAATATATGTATATATACAAACACACACATATATATATATATATATATATATATATATATATATATATATATGGCAAACCTCAATTAATATTACAACGGCACATATTGACAACCTGTCTGAACGAAAAATATGCTGAAAATGTTACTTTTTATATACGTATATATATGAATGTGTATATATATATATATATATATATATATATATATATATATATATATGACAAGAGATATGGGAATAATAATGTGTCATGGATTTTTTCATCACTCAACTTTTTCACCACTACGGGTGGATGATTTATCCACATTAAATTACAAATTGTTTCTTCCCCAGCATATATATTGTTTTACTGTAATATGTAATAAACCGTGATCAATTACTGACAATAGATATCAAGTATAATTTTTAGTGTAACACTGTAACACATAGCGTACGTGAAACACACGCTTAATTTACAACCTTAATATAACACACGAACAAGAACCAATGTGCACAAAGATAAGATTAGAGCGCGCGTGCTGGGTTGTGCACCATATGTTGTTACATACCTAGGGATTTACCATGTTACTATTTACAATAATATGGGCTCTCGCTGGTTCTGTCGTCGGCCAGGTCAGTAAAGAATGAAATGCAATAATTTCTACGTGTGTTTTTGGAAAGTGATTAAATTTAAAAAAAAAATCATTTATCCGCTTAAAAATGCTGCTTTCATTTATTATTTAAGAGAGATGATTATATTCGTGACCCCCGAATGTCATGTAGAACATTATACAATATCTGCAGACATACACTATTTATTATTATATTTTAACTGAAAGAGAGACATGATTGGTTTTATGAGACATATCAGAATATTTAAGTCGGATGATATGAAAGTGATATCCACTTTTTTTATTTATTTGGCATGTTTACTAACAAAATAATTTCGTTTATTCATTTCTAAGTGGAGTGAGATCGGGCATGGCGTTGGATACCGACAATTTGGTTCCGGAAGTGAGTAAAACTGTATATATTTCTAATACTTCAGCAAATAAAGATGATTCATTTTGTAGTACAAACTTCCAACTAAACGTTGTTAATATCTGATTCATAATTAATTCCAAAGATTTCTGTTGACTTCTAATACATAATTTTCATGTACCACTGTATTTAATGATAATGAGCCAGATATTGTATCCCAGTGAAAATAAAGAAAATGTAGGAAATTTGAGGAATCTGCATGTATGCAGACGTCATCCACATGACATCATCCACATGACGTCTGCATACATACAGTAGACAATTTCCGGTTTCGTACTGCCCTATGCAGAATATAAATACAATGTTTCTTGCATTTTGTATACATTTTGTCTTTACTGCTTGTAAACATCTCTCTGCCCATTCCTACTTACCATCTCACGAAGAAGCCTGTGCCCGTGGAAAGCGTTTTTTCTTATAAATGGTCTATCTAAAGGGCGTCACGCGTCTTTTTAACCTATATATGTCTATTATCTTGAGCAAAGTATCGAGACAGTCATTAATATTGTATCATTTTAGCTCCAATGAAGGAAAAAATACCTTTAAAATCTTAATTATTAAAAATCTATTTCGGTTATGATGATGCAATTTTCTCAACGGGCATGAAGGTTATCTTGTGTCTCCTTTCTCTATTTCCTTTACCGGGTTTATTTGCATTTTATAAAGGGAACGTCTTTATTGGCTACGCCGGATGTACCGTTCGTAACCAGCTGTCCCGCCATTGGGTGGCTCGCTTGATGGACAAGTCTCCCCTCCAATCAGCACACAGCGTGGGCCATGCCTACGCCGTCAAGGGTCCGGACGACTGTAGCTATAACGCCAAAGAAATTCAAAACTCCTTATTGATCAAGTACGATTTCTCAAGACATATAAACTTGCTTTTGAAAGAGTGGCGGTTTAGAGCATTAAAAAAAATTCTCAAGACATAAACTTGCTTTTGAAAGAGTGGCGGTTTAGAGCACTAATAAAAGTTTAAGATTAAATTATATTTAAAAGAACGGGGACCTTTATACAACAAATCCGCATATATCAAATGGCAGCTGTATTTTGGCATTTTTATTTTCGTTCCAATACTGTTCTTTTTAAAGCGCCAGATACTTTATAAATCTGCTATTTTTACATTTGCATTTAGTATAGATACGATTATATTCGTGTGTTTTAATCGAGGTTTTTTTAATAGGTATATTTTCATAATATCTCAATGAATAAGTCTATATAGTTAATAAATAATTAAATAACTCTGACAAAAAGCTTGAATAATTATTTATCAGGCGAGATCACTTACGTGGATAAATGCTGTCATTATGTTTATTAAAAAAAATATTATAATACCTATTTTTCAGTCACTTGCTTCAGGGCAATTTTGACCACATCATCATAGCAGCGCATTCTAGTGGCGCTTTTGTGGCTCAATAACTACTTCACCAACTGTATGACCAAGGATTCGACCCGAGCGGCCAGACCGTCGGCAAGATTACATACTTTAACTTAGATGGCGGAGGTGTGTATCAGTTTTTTAACCGGCCACGCATGGTGTCAGTTAGTGACGGAGGCCCCGGCATGCGTAATACTATAAGTCATTTAAGGTTCATATTAATGCTCCTGTATGGGCGATACTTATGAATTTAATTCAGTGGTCTGGTATCATCCGGGCGCTCAGTATACTCAATGACGCAACGTCCAATAACAAAATCGACTATATCCACGATTCGTGTTACGTTACTTTGTACAGTGACTCGCCTCCCCGAAAGAAATCGACAAGAATCACTATGACGTCACTATGCTCTGTGAGCAAAGGCCCAACAATGTAGGACTAGGGGAGGATCCAGGAAATTTTTGGGAAAATAGGGGTCAAAACCAGTAGGACTAATTACAAAAAAAAATTGAAAAGGTCACCAGGTCCGGAAAGGGGGAGGGGGCCCCAAAGAATGGACTGGAACCCTGAAAAAAAGGAAGGGCGGCCGAAAAGGGAGGGGGGATGTCTTTCCCTCTGGATCTCCTCTGGTTCCGTTTCTGAGGACCCTGAATGTCTGAAGGTTGTGGAACCTGTGAAGTGTTTTACTTGTGTACCTAAGGTAGAAACTAAGGTAATTATTAACGGTTGGTTGTGTAGATAACATGCGAGGCCGTATAATGACAATATTATAAACCGACTCATTGGGTATTGCCTTCGTATTGGCCTGCGGCTGATATTCCAAACTCGGGGCCACGAAGGCAAAACGGAGGCAATACGGAAAAACCTGGTTAGGATAACATAGAAATAACGTCAGTCGGGTTCCATTTGTGCTATGAGAATGAACTTTTTTATTAATTATATTTTGCGTGCAAATAAAGGGAAAAGGTTATACTGGTTTGATGATTTAGCGCAAATGTACCGGTGGGTTTAAGTAAACAATTCCATCTACTACTGTATTAAATATTTGGTCCATTTGCAATACGAACATTTTTGGGGAATAGTTGAGAAACTATCTATATGTCATGGCATTATTTACCTTTGGATACATTTTCTTAAACATGCTGTCGATAGCGTAGCAGTATACCCATATAGAATTATTCCTTATTTCCATATATACTTAAAATATAACGCTTAATATAGGGTCATAGGGTCATACTAGGTAACAAAAACACCCAGCTCGTAGGAGCAAGATCTTATTTTCAGCAATCAAGATGCTGAGGAGCAAAGTCTTAAAGTAATATGTGAATGAACAGTTAATGATTTCGTTGATGCTTTGATAATGATGTGGTATAATGTACATATATATATCTTTCGAAACCAAGTAGATTTAATTGACTTCTGCTTTTTTTGCTTTTAGTTCGTTGTATGCGTATAACTCTAATATTTCAAATGCACAATTCTTTGGACTTTAACACTTGGGTGACTTGCTGTAAAGGGGTTAAACAATGTTGTTTTTGTGACAGGTGGGATGAGCTGGAACGCCTACCAGAACCTCCGCGCCGTGAGATATGTGTGGGTCAGATCGGGCAGCATAGAATCAATGAACGCTCGTGAGTTATACGTATATTTCCCTTTCACATGACAAATCACAAATACACCTGTGTATTTAAACTGTTGATATCAAGGCATATAATATATTTTCTCAAATAAACGTCAGTACAAATACATCGCCAAGAGATATATTAACATATACAAATTAATGCAAGTACTTATCTATCACCAAGAGATAAGGTAACATATACAGACACTATCCAAATTAAAAACTCTGGTTCTCTGGTTGAGCCGCTCACCCACATCCTCGACCCCCCCCCCCCCCCCCGCCCTTGGCCAACATCAGGACATTATTTTCTCTTACGTGTTTAATCTATCACGGTTCAAACTTTTGTGTCTGTGGCAGCCCGGTTGGATTGAGTCTATCAGATTTAAACGAGAACTAGATGTATGCAATCATCAAGCGATCAATTCAAGGATCCCTCTCCCCAAGGCCCGCAACTGAGTGATAATTGGGACGGCTGTGGTGAATAACCTAGGGAACTAGATCAAAGCCAAAATACATATCAGGTGCAAGTTATGGTCTAAGACAAATAATGGGCCCAAATTGCAGCTTTTCAAAGTCAGCCATATTGGACATGTAGAGCAAATCGAAAGAAAAAAAAGGAAAAGCGATGGTTTTAAACCCGGGGGTGACCTGGGCAGGTCCAGTGACAAAATCTTTTTTTTTTTTGGCCACAAAGATGAAATAGAAATAAACTCTTCAATCGTTATGAGCCTCCAAGTCCTACGGGGGGGGGGGGGGCTTAATAACCGATTCCTTATATGAATCTCATAACCCACAATGTAACCAGATATCAATTTAAATTTACTTGCAAAGTTTAGAACACACATACACAAGTACATATATATATATATATATATTCATAAAATGTATATACCAATTTTGGCTTTACATATCTGTGTACTTATTGATTTATTGAATACTCATTGAAATAAATGTTGTACACAGATGAACATAAGGATCCATAATCTTATATATTACGGTTGACCCGGATTTTTGCAAGTAGAAGCAGCTTAAATATATTCACACCGTATAATAGTACACTACTTGTCATAGCTATACATCACAGCTTGTGGTTCCCAAAAAATGCCAGGATCTTACAATAATGTCTACATCAACTTGAATGTTTAAGTATCATAATTAGGGAGGCTGCCTCAGATCTCAACTAATAGATAAAATAGACCTGTGTAAGCATAACATGTATAATATTATCATTTTCCGGGTCTCACAGTTGAATGGCATTATAATAATATATTGTATGAGTTATTCCCGGTGCCTCCACGTATACGTATAGCCAACAGTTAAAATACATCAATTATGTCAAATTATTTTCTGTAATCAATTAATAGACAATGCACTTTGTTCTTCTATTCCCATTTACGTACATAAAATCAAATCATGTGAATATATAATTAAATTGCATGTAATCAAATCTTACTCTTCCTCCTTCTACACCCACCCTTGGTTGGTATTCGAAAGGTTTTAAAGAAATTTGATATTCATTCCTTTCCATAACCTACGTAAATGATAATAAATTTGTCATTACGCATGAACAGTTTCCTTCTTGTTAAAGTGACTATTCTGATATCTGACAAAGTCAAACAATGATATTTATAAACTGTTCCATCACCCCTGTCTACCTAATTTTTTGCGATATTTCTTTCAAATATATTTTGTTTGCCACTAAAATTAGGTTTTATCAAAGGACGTAAGTGGCGATTCGTGATACATTAAATTGGCATGACATAAGTATATTTACTTTGAGACGCCGGGGATGGTGTTGATCTGTCTAGAAAGATGTACGATCATTGTGACATCATCATAATAAATCGTCAATCAGATGTAGTTTTAGTCCGTCATCTTAGGTTGTAAATAATATGAAGAGTATTATGTTAATGTTAGATAATCACCACATTTATCTGATTTATTTGGGTAAATATAAATAAGTGCATTTAGTGCATTGTATACAAATTATCACGAAAAATCTGGTGGACAGGCTGGTGGAATAGAATAAAACAGATCTAGAGGCTTGTAAATAACAACGATTGCATCTCACCCTCCCTGCAGCAGGAGCTATATAGTGTGCACCCAACCACCTTGGTTCACTTTAATTTACATGTTTGTCAACATTGACATGTGAACCGTGTTTATATGAAAAACTTTTATTTTAACACACGCGCATTCGTCACATAGGCTTTATAAGAACTTTTTCAAGGTAGTAACATTAACTGCAGGTCATTAATATGAACTCGAGTAAGAAAATGTATGTATTCTACAAGTAAGGAAGGTGAATAGCTGGCTTTAACTACCTATATAGTGTCGAAAAACAGCCTTTATATTTGACACCTGATCTATTAACGCTGCCCATTCACATACCTTTAGAAAGAAAGAGTTTATGTTATTTCTGGCTTCCTCTGGGCATATATTAATGATCTAAGGGTAATTCTGGTTTTTGAAAAAGTTCTAATAAGGCCTCCGTTTAAGATGAATAAACTTATTTATTAACAACGTGTTTATAAACACAGCAATTTAACAAACAAGAAAAGCTAGTAGGTTATATATATGCGGAGGTAGAAAGGTCAC
Organism: Sipunculus nudus; assembly: GCA_026874595.1. Lineage (NCBI taxonomy): Eukaryota > Metazoa > Annelida > Sipuncula > Golfingiida > Sipunculidae > Sipunculus > Sipunculus nudus. Next base: position 72,339,501 of record CM049314.1, read on the forward strand.
TTTTTGCACATCGCCATTAGCAAAGCTCTGGCTTATCTGCCACGGAATGTGTTTTGGTTATTTTGGCCCCACATATTATAAACACGTTGATAGAAACAAAACAACAGCCTGTGTGCGATGATATTGACGTAATCTGGACTATTTTTATTAATGCTCCAAGGGATTACCTATAGTTTATGAAGGCCAGAAAGGTAATTTAGGTCCCATTAAACCTAAAATCCCATCAAGTCCCTTGAATACCTGAAAATAGGTGGCCCATGATAATTCCCTTATGGTAGGGTTTATTACAATTGTAAGGGCCAATTCATTAGAAATCCCTAAAACGCAAAGGGCATGATTTAACACGCCATGTAACAACGACTCAAAACAACTTAATATCTATTTTAATAACTAAATCTGGCAACTACAACATACATTGTTCACTGTCAACGGGTATTAATTTAATCGAAGAAAACTTACAATTCACGCAACTTAATTTTATCTTCTGAGGAACAGTAGAAAAAAAATATAATAAATAAAAATAATTAAAAAATTAATATGCTTTGAGTTTTTGTTTTCCCCCAGCAACCATGCGCACCCTCGCCGGCCCCGGTGAGAGCATGATGTTAGACGGCAGCCAATCCCAGTGCATGAACGGGCGCTGTCTCCATACCAACGTGATCATCCAGCGACCCTGGGATCCGTGGAACTTTGATTTGGAGAGAGACTATGGACTGTTTTCTGTCGGTGATCGAGAGGTGCAATTTGAATACATCATCAGAATGCCGTAATCGGAAGGGATTTCCCTGGATTCTGGTTCGATGACAGATGTATGAAGGCAAAGAATTAAGCACAATAAAGTCTGCTGATTTTAACCAAAGGTCATCTTCATATTAATATATATCATTGTGAATTATTGTCTCGATACTGTCATAATTTTATTTTTTTTTTTCGCTATCTGTTGTTATATACATGTATATAATATCATTATACAGCATGTGCATTGTTTGGTTGTCAATATATGCAGCTGTTGTATTAATTGAGGTTTGCAATATATATATTTATATCTGTATAAATATGTATATATATATATATAGATAAATGAATTGCCATGCTGGTTCATTGTATGTAAAATGGAACATGAATACACAGAAAGACTGTTCACTGTCGATGGGAATCGAACTCATGACTTTACGATTGCCGGTCGCTTGCTCTATCCACTGCGCTACAGCAGATCCCCAACCCCTCTGTGTATTTGCACACGTTTATAGGAACCAGCGAAGTAAATAAACGCCATAGGTCTAACTCACATATAGCCAGCAAATTAACATGACACATCTAAACCCTATATATGACCACGACCATGGGATGATCTTATAATTAAAGATATTATAACTACACGTAAATTAATCCTTGAAAACATGCACTTTACAGTTTAGAAGGTCAGCGAATCTGCTTTTCATAAGGTAAACATGTGCTCAAAAGAGCACTTATCACCGCCAACTGTGTTTTTAAATCACGTGCAAATTTCAGTGACTTTTTTTTCAAATGGCCATGTAATTATTCCAGACATTGGAAATTTAGCCTTTCAGTTATCTCATACATAAGAAACAGACATGCGCACGGACAGACCAAATTTTCATAGTGTATTGGCACTACGATATGTATCAGAACAAATAAATCCCGTCAGCCTCTCCCTTCGGATATCTCCTCAAAATCTGTTTAATCTGTTAATTTTTATTTATTACTGACGGACTGTCAAATGACATGGATGAAAAATAATCTCCATTTCCCAAAATTCTACTTGACATATTTGTAAAATACTGGAGTACTCAGGCCAAAACGGCACTGACCTCGATCACAAATGACGTCTTCACAAGGAATAATGACAAATAAATCACCGTGTCGGCTTTCGAGAGGAGAAGTTGCGACTGTGTATTCAATGAAACACCACTTCGTGTTTTTTATATTGTTTTTTATTTTATGATTGCTAGTTGTGGCGTATAATACAACGTCTGCGGGTTCAAGTTTTTATACATATATACGCCAGGACATGACATAAAGCTGAAAGATAGTTATAAGGCATTTGGTGTTCTTGACGTAAATAGAACACGAGGTCAATAGGGCCTCAATTTCGCGTTGAATGAATTGACGTGTCTGGGTAAATATTTACTTTATATATGATCTCCTGAACCCGAGTGTTGACATCGGGAAGCGGGATCACTGCCATCGCCCTTGCAAAAGCATAGAAATTCGTGATTAAATGTTGTTACATGCCATGTCCGATTATGGGGAAAATGTGTTGCTTTCCGTGTTTACATGTGTGATCTGAAAGTCATAATCAAGCTGGGGATTATGTGTGCTTAAATCAGTACAATAAAAAAATAATACATATATGTGCAATATATAATACAATTATTTCGCGATTACGGATATATATTCATAATTCCTTAAAATACAAGAATACACATCCAAACAACACGCATACGGAGATAAGGGATTCAAGGCAAAGTATATGGACGATATATTAACACAGCGTAAGCTAGCACTCATATGTCATTGCGCCGGTGCGCATGGTTTGGGAATTTGTAAAGTCAAATGCATGGAATTAGAATGGACTCGTATATACCCGAGTACATTTAATGCGTGAACTGACGTTCGTACATCGGACATGACGAGAATGCTCTGAAATGTTTTCTTATTTTTAATTGTCTCCAAATAGTTCCCAATAGTTGTCCTCAAGACTCAATGGTTCATCAGGACATTATTTTTTCTTAAGTGTTTAACTGTCATGATTCAGATTTTCGTGTCTGTGGCAGCCCAGTTGGATTGAGTCTATCAGATTTAAACGAGAATTAGATGTATGCAATCATCAAGCGATCAATGCAAGGATCCCTCTCCCCCAGTCCCGCAACTGAGTGATAATGGGGAAGGCTATGGTGAATAACCAAGGGGACTAGATCAAAACCAAAATAAATATCAGGTGCAAATTATGGTCTTGGACAATGTGCCCATAATTTCAGCTTGTCAAAGTCAGCTATATTCGAGATGTAGGACAAATCGAAAGGAAAAATGGAAATCGATTTGCTACACATGGGGTGACCTGGGTAGGTCCACTTACAAATTTTCATTTTGCTACACAGATGAAAATATAAGTCCTAGGGGGGGGGGCTTGAATAACTGATTCCTTAAATGAGTGTCATTATTCACAATGTCACCAAATATCAATTTAAATTTTCGTGCAAGGTTTTGAACACACATACATTTTGCGAGTAGTAGCAGATTAAATATATTCACACCGTATAATAGTACACTACTTGTCACAGTTATAAATCATAGCTTGTGGTTTTTCAAATGAATATGCCAAAATTAACCAGGATCATACAATAATGCCTACATAAACATAATGTTTAAGTATCATCATTAGGGAAGGTGCCTCAGATCTCATCTAGTAGATAAAATAGACCTGTGTAAGCATAACATGTATAATATTATTATTTTCCGGGTCTTACAGTTGAATGGCATTATAATAATATATTGTATTAAGTTATTCCCGATGCATCCACGAATACATAAAGCCAACAGCTACAATCTATCAATTATGTCAATTTATTTTCTGTAATCAAATAATAGACAATTCACTTTGTTCTTCTGTTCTCATTCACGTACATAACATCAGACCATATGAATCTATAATTTACTGCATGTGATCAAGTCTTACTCTTCCTTTCTGCACACTCATCCTTGTTTGGGATTTCAAAGGTCCATAAGAAATTTGATATTCATTCCTTTCCATAACCTATGTGAATGATAATAAATTCGTCATTACGCAAAAACAGTTTCCTACTTAGCGTGTTAAAGGGACTATTCTGATATCTGACAGAGTCAAACAATGATATTTATAAACTGTTCAATCACCCCTGTCTACCTAATTTTTCGCGATATTTCTTTCAAATATATAATATTATGTTTACCACTACAAATAAGCTTTTATAACACAGGATGTAGGTGGCGATATATGATACATTAAAAAAGCATGACATAAATATATTTACTTTGAGACGCCGGGGACGGTGTTGACTTGTCTAGAAAGATGTGCGACAATGATGGAGTCAGTTCAAATGGCAATAACTGTTTATCTAGTGATGTGGGAGGGGCGTAGCTATGACGTAACAAACATTTGACGTATTAACACCACTGTGACATAATCTTAATAAATCGTCAATCAAATGTAGTTTTAGTCCGTCATCTTAGGTTGTCAATCATATGAAGAGTATTATTTTACTGTTGGATAATCATCACATTTGTCTTATTTATTTGGGTAATATAAATAAGCTTTAGTGTATTATATAAACATTTTCACGAAAATCAGCTGGACAGGCTGTTGGAATAGAGTAAACAGAACCAGAGGTTTGTAAATAACAACAATTCCATCCCACCCCCCTCCCAGCAGCAGGAGCTTTTTAGTATGCACCCAACCACCTTGGTTCTCTTTATTTAACATGATTGTCAACATGGACATGTGGACAGTGTTTATATATACAACTTATATTTAAAGACACTCGCATTCGTCAAATAGAATTCACAAGAACTTTCTGAAGGTAAAAAAAAATAACTAAAGGTCATTAATATAAACCTCGAGTAAGAAAATGAATATATGAATAGCTGGCTGGCTCTAACTACCTATATGGTGTCGAAAAATAGTCTTTATATTTGACATCTGATCTATTAACGCTGCCCATTCACCTACCTTTAGAAAGAAAGAATTTATGTGATTCCGTGCATGCATTCTGACGAGTGTTTCTGTTGAGAAAAATGTTCTCCAACCGGTATGTTAATGTCTTGCGCTTCAATGGACTGTCTGTGGCCATTAATTCTGAGACTTAGCATGAGCCTTGTTTTGCCTATATAAATGACATATACTACACCTTTACTAGTGTCCCTGAATGGTGTGTTTGGCACCATGGATAATTAGTATTCGTTGCGGAGGATGAGCTGGTATGTGCGGCAGCGCGGCCTTTTACACGGGAATGTGCCGTTGGTGTTATCATATTTGAAGCTGTGATTTTTTACTAAATTTTTTATGTAGATTATAGGGTTGTTTAAATGAAAGAAGCTGTGTGTCAGGAAAGAGGGGTTTTAATGTTGCGTCTGTGCGTGATTAATTCCTTTTAGAGGTTTTAGTATACGTGGATGATATGTCGTAACTAACGGTGTGCGAGGTTTTCTATCATGATTTTGGGAGCTAGTTGAGAACTGCATGTAATTTTAGTGGCTTTTCTAATTTGTTTTTCTACTGTTCTCTGTTTGTACCCCATATTGATAACAATATTTTGTTGTTTCGCAATTTCAGATTATAAGATATCAGATTTGTCGGAACATATCCAATTGTATCTTAACGTTTGGTTGTAAATAATGGATTTACCCACATGGGGTGGGTGACAACTAGTAGGACGGACATAATTATATCTATCGGTAGGTTTGCGCTATATAGATGTATGTAGGTTGCAATCTGTTAATTTGATTGTGGTATGAAGAAAATAAATCTTATCTACGGAATACTGCATTTTGAATTTTATGTCAAGGTGAAAATTATTGAAATCTCTTTCAAATTGTATTAAGTTTTTACGACCCTGATGCCAGATAAGAAAGATATCGTCGATGTAACGTAGGTAGAGTAAAGTTTTAAATGTTGATTAAGAACATTTTCTTCCATGGAAACCATTAATTTGTTTGCATATTGTAGCGCCATGGGTGTACCCATCGCCGTTCCCATCATCTGAAGAAAAAAAAATCTCATTGTTGAAGCTAAAATGATTATGGGTGAGAATAAAATCTGCTAGTTTTTTTACGACTGATGGGGCTGTCGCGTTTTTGGTATGAAATTTTGTGAGTAATTTTAGGATGCGGCAAGCCGGTCATTATGGGGATATTAGTGTAAAGGGATTCCACATCAAGAATTGCTTAGATAGAATGTCAAGAAATCTTTGGTTTCTCGTACGTAACTGCTGGAATTTTGGACAATAGGTTTTAAACATGATTCTACAAAACCCGATATTTTTTTAATGAGTGTACCCAATCCTTAGATGATGGTAGACCAGGGTTGTTTTTTTTGTGTGAAATTTGGGAAGTGTATAAAAGTAGCCGGGTTTAGGAATACATGGGATTAATACGTTGATTTTATGTTGTATTTCTTAAGGGAATGTTGAGATTAGACCGTTTGTTTCTTGCAAATATTTTACGGTTGGGTCTTTCTTTCTGTTTTTTTTTTTATAAAACTGATGATTATTAAGTGTCCGATACGCTCCTTTTACATAGTCATTCTTATTTTTTTATGACAATGGCTATCCCTTTATCGGCAGGTCTGATAACAATATCATTATTATTCTGTAATTCAATCATTATTCTGCGTTCACTGATGGTTAAATTATATTCTGATTTGGCTATTTTGTCTATAATTTCATGTCTAATCCTGCTCCTGAATGTGTTCATGTATGATTCTAATTTTTTTATTCTGCCCGGGTAAAGGTGTTATTATCTGTTTCAGGTTTTTTATCCGTTTGTGTGTGTAGTCTGCATGATGCATCCGTGTTCTACTAAAATATTCTGCCAGGCGGAGTCTCCAGTAAAGTCTTTTAGATAAACGGTCAAAAGAATGGGACAGTAATGTTTTACAATGGTCAAACATTCAATATACTTGATAGATATACTGATCATTAATAAATTGAAATATGTTAAGTCGCCCAATTTTGTTTTATGTTGTAATCATAGGTAAATGCAGGGGAAATCTATGGACTCCACACTAGAAAAAGCAATTCACGAGTTTATACTTATGGGCTACCGATAGTAGAGAATCCGATGTGGAATGTATACCATGATAAAATCGGTCACAGGGAAAATTAATTACCAGGCGCAAACGTATCACTTTAACAACTTTAACTTAGACCCAAAGATCAGGGTTTTTTTTAAAATTAGCCATATTGGAGACATTACGCAAACAAGGGTACAAGAAAGAAAAAAAAAGAAAAATAAAAGTAATCAGGGGGTTTGCACTCGATGGAATCGACGAAACATTCCCCAAACTGGATACAGAAATAAAGTCATCATTACCTATGTACCTGCCCTCCACATGGCAGGGGCAGATTCAGGATTTTGGGGAATTGAGGGGGGGGGGGGTGGTCATACCAAAGAGGACTAATGTCAAAGCCTAGAAAAACGGTCCCCAGGTACAGAAAAGGGAGGGGGGGTCATGACAAAAATTTTGTCTGAAACCCTTAAAAAAGGTTGCGGCGGCTGAAAACCGTTCCCCATGGACCCCCCCCCCCCCCCACACACCTTGATCCATTGCTGCCACGGGATAGGGTTAAAGGGGGATTTGTATACCATTAGGACTCTGAAAGAACAATTGGTTCAATAAATGGAATTATGTTTTATCCCAGGAATGTTGCACACAATGAATTAAGATAAATAGTTAAATGCTGTCATCGTTTGTGATTATAGTTTTCTCACCTTTATTTAATTCTCAAATATTATTATCAAGTGTACAAGTTTGTTCCTTAGAAAATCAGGTCCTAAACTGTAAAAGTAAAGAAAATATAGAGACCATTACGAAATTAAAAAATAGTAATAAAAGCTAGAGATAGCAAGTTTTGTAATACTTAGTGGAAGAACTAAGCTTACTGAATATATCAGGGTTGCTCAATATCCTTCCAAATTTATTTTATTTATTTATTCCGATTTCATAGTTTAATTTGAGGTCTCGAAAGCGCGCAGAAACAAAAATCCAAGATAATTAATAATTAATAATATTTATTCATTTAATACCGCGCCAATAGCCAGCACTCAGTGCTGCGCAGTGGCGCCATAACATGTGTAGATACAACATTTAATGATAAAAATTTAAGGAAAACAACTATTTGCTTCGGGAAGAAAAAATAAAATTTAAAGTATCATGCAGGATATGTTAAAAGTTCATGATGTTCCCATTACATATATAACCAAATGTAGGCATAGTTTATAAAGAGCAAAACTATAAATTTAAAAATGCAGCCCGAAATAGGTATGTTTTCATTTGTCTTTTGAAACTGTTATAATTATCCCACATGCGGATAGTGGGTTATTCATTCCATAATTTTAGCGCAGCCACTGAAAAAAGAACGATCACCATATCTTCTCGTATAAACAGCTGATTGACACAGAAGATTCTGGTCAGTAGAGCTTAATCACGTGATGGCTGCACAAGCTCAGCAAGGTGGCTTGGAGCACTACCGTTAATATGTATGACACAAACCACTTTAAACTTATTCTCTGTGGCCCAGGCAGCCGTTGGAGATGCTGTAGGATATCTGAGATGCTTTCTCGATTACTTTTCCTTAATACAGTCCTGGCTGCAGTGTATGGTACACGCTGAAGCTTCTTCGTAACTGATGCCGGGATATTGATCAGGAGCCAGTTACAGTGGTCAAGCCTAGATGTAATAAAGTCGTGCATGAGTTTTTTTTTTTCAGTTGTTAGGAAATCTGCAATGGTTCCATACATCATTCATTCGATTTATTAATTAAACACAATGGAGGATCTCAACCGTAGACACACATTTTCTCTTCTGCCACGCTTCGAAAATGCCGTAATGTTTTTTTTTAAAAAGGACGCGAAAAGTCACATGCTAATGCGGATCATTTTAAACATTTCCCCATCTCATAATGAAAGTGCAATACGCTAGTGTGTAACATAACGCTGAAAACAACTTAAATCCTGGCCCTCAGACTCCAGCGTATTATTTTAACTTTACCACCTGCATGGACTTATATTCTTATAACAATAAGCGTTATTGCCGACATGCACACGCCGATGTCTGACGCCATTTGATCACGGGTACACGCAACTAGTTTGCTTAGAAACCCGCGTCAACTATTTGATATCACGTACTCCATACGATTTGTGTGTCCTTCTAGAGAAATTTTCTTGTTTATTGCTTTGAGCGGCCCGGTTAACCTCTGACTCTTAATCTGATCGTGTTGTCGATTTAGCGTCTCCAAATCTGTGCTGCTGTGCAATCGCACCCCTAGGCCATTCTCAAGGTTGATTCGACAAGTTTCACGTCAATTGTTATAATAAGGTCACGTTGAAGTCTAACGTTCCCGAAACAAGGGAGGTACATTCATTCCAGTCGTTTTGAATGAGAGCGAACAACACGTGAAGCGATAAATTACCGCTTCATTCAAAGAATCATTCGCAATAAGCGTGTTGGTACGGTACATTCAAGTGTCAGATTTCCGGGTTGACGATTCTTCCAGCGATAGCAGTCTTTGCAGGCGGGATAACTTGCATTTTTATGTCATATATACCAGTATATTAAACAACTGTCATATTATACTGTCACAATAAAACCAAAGTTCATCTGACCGTGCAACTCGTTGATTACGGATAATTTGCAAATGGTTAATTGGAGCATCATTTCAGCTGTAATTAGTTTCTTTGTTTGTAGGCAAATTATGGGAATATTGACAAACGCCGTATGATTTGATAGACACAAAGGCATTCAAGCGGGAATGTGGAAAAAAATACTCCTTCATTGTTTTATTATTATTATTTCAAGGAGGACCTATAAATTAAAAGAAATAACAAGTAAAATTAGTTACAATAACTTATACAAGGCATTCTCCATGGCTTGGATGTTGGCGCTCGGGAGTCAGAAAGGGTGAAGGAAACCGGTAGACCCGTAAAACCCTCCGACATTGGACGGGCAACTACAACCCACTCTCATAGCCACGCCGGGAATCGAACCCGTGTCGCCAGCAGAGAAGGCCGCCGTTATACCACTCAGTTATCAAGGCCTCAAACCTGAGGTGGATACGCCACGACACAGTGCACAATTTAATTTGCTGAATATACCACCAGAGGGATCATACAAGTCACGTGATACTGGACAATGCGATATGACCGCGGCCACACCACAACAAGCAAAACCGCATTGCACGGATTTTCCTCGTTCGATTTGTAGACAACGGCATAAGTAAACCTCTACCTGTAGGAAGGAGAGGCGCGCAATAGGTTGTCACGTGATCCTACTTTTCCCCCACTTATTCCAACTTTGTTTGCCTCTCTCTTATTTTTCTTACATTTTCGTTGAACATTCATATTCTTATGCTTCTTTTCCTGCCTACATTTTTGTGTTGAACTGTAACATGCAGTGTCAAAATGCTGTGAAATAGTGTAAAATTGACCTTGTGTTATTGTAAAATAATTTTCGTAATTTTGTTCATCATGTGATCTGAAAGCAGTAGATAAAACCTGGGGGCCACACTAATTATGTTTAAATGGGAACTCATTTATCACTTTTTTTTAATTTCACTTTCGTTCATCAAGAATAAGCATGAATTTATAATGTTGTAATGTGTGGATGTAGTCCTAATTTGTGTTAATTTTCCTTTCATTTTTCCTACTTTTATTTTACTTTTTCAATATTTCCGATCCTCCTTTCGTCTTACTGCAATGCCAGCCTATTACAGGGGCTGTGAGCTTATTTTTATATTCATATTTAAGAAAAATTTTGTGGATGGGCCATTTTCAAAACCATCCTTTCATTGTTCATTGTTTTCTTTCTGTCATTTAAAAAAAACTGAAATCTTTTGCCTATGTGAGAGATTTGTACCTGATTTTATAATTTTTACCATGGCCTTATACCCTAGGTCGGATAATATAAGGCCGATTCCCCTTTATCGCTCAGATCAGAGCGTCGGGAGAAGGCTTCCAATGGTCGCTTGGCGATTGTTTATATCTAGTTTTTTAACATAAATTCTTTTGATTAATTTGATGGCGTAGACCTATCCGTGTTCGGCAGGTATTATAAACTTTAATTAAAATGTTATACAGGCAATATGTAAATAAATCTCCGCTACGTGTGGGCCACGTACTGTCTTTTTTTATGTGGGGAAAGTGATGCTTATTAATTATATACCTCTTTGCTGACAGAACACACATGCGCATAAGGCTCATAAAGCGGCGTCATATCATTCTGTTACGTGCCAAATAAGGCTGGAAATAATGGTGCAGTATATTTGGGATTGTTATGGCCAAAAATTTTTGCAAGGTAATTGATGTTTTCTCTCACCAAACGGAATGAATGGTCAACTGACATGTAGCCAGAGGGCGAACAAAGACCCAGAACGACTAATGACAGAACCTAAGAAAAACTCTTAACAAAGGGTTGCGGCGGATCCGCTTCTGCATGCAACAAGAACGTGTTACAAGCCAATTAAGAACTATAACTATTAGCCATAGGGACTTCTGCTTCAACTAAAAATTTTACATGGGCCTTGTTTACAGATAAATTGTGAGGCGCGATAGATAGAAACCTAGTCCCGAAACTTCCGATATAAAATCTCCTGACAAGCCACCCCCCCCCCCCCAAAAAAAAACACCAAAAACTATTCACCCACCCCCCCCCCCCCGCCCCAACGCCCCCGGGGAAAAACGACTGGCTGCCATGGCCGTAGGCTTTTTTTGTGCAGGTAAGCGTGGTTAAGCGGAACACCCATAAGCACGGACAAATCGTTATCTCCACTTTAATAGCTATATAAGTTATGAATTTAATTTTTTTATGACCAAGGAGTTTATATAGCCTCTTGATATAGTCATTGAATAAATACGAGGTTTTAATTGTTTCGTACCAGAAAGTTCGACAAATTCAAGGAAACTTGCAAAATTTGACATTCATCGATGAATGAAAGACCTTGGGTAACTTTTCCCAAATCATCCTGCGAGACAGCTGATTCACGATCGAATTTTAATGCAAACTGTGCTGAATGCAGCAATTCCAATGTCTTTTCATGTTTCTGAAACATTTTTACACAGCATAAAAAATGTAATATTATATATAAGAATGATCGGAAACAAAAAACTATGTGTCCAGTGCATATACAGTGTAGGGCCACTGGTTGTTTGCCGGGATTTTTCATTTACTGCCTCCACACACGAGAGTATCGATATAAGCATATCCTGCATTAGGACAAATCCCATTTCCAAAGTTTTATAAATTTCCCATATCCCACCATATAATAAATGTACATTATCCTTATAAAAAAAATTCCAATTTTCAGCCCTACATTATTCACATTTTTTTAAAATATTTAAAACATAGAGTTACATCAATGGTTAAGAGTTAAGCAGTATAATGTGTTCTATGGTAAATAAGAGTCAGTCTGAAAGTTGTCATCTCCCCCCCCCCCATATATCGTCCTTTATGTTTATCTAAGACACATCGAAGGTAATGATTTCATTATGTTTCGGTTTATGAACAACTTCTCATCTCGAATTAATGCTTTGTCGGCGAGAGAAAAAAGGCATGATTATGAGTGACTAATTAAACAAACAGATAAACAACGGTCCAAGTGTGTAAAGCATCGTGCCTGATGGGTAAGATTCTTGTCGGTATTAATTATATAACTGGTCATCACGGCCGTAAGTATGATTGCTGGACTATGCACAACTGTTACCTATACATTAAAGCGGCATGACCTCCAGTCGAGTGAGAGAGCCATCGCGCTTGATGAGTAAGAGCCTAGGCGGCATTAAATATATATACGTATAACCGGTCATCACGGCCCAATTATGACTGACGGACTGTGAGGAACTGTTATCCAAACATTCAAGCGACATGACTTCGAGTTACGCGATGGAAATACAAGCTGGGGACCAACAAAACACCTCGACACATCAGGTTTTTCGACCCATCCGAGTTCGACACAAAGGAGTAAATTAATAAGGATTTAACTGTGTTTTGCAGGGACTCCACATTCGACTTCGACACAAGCGGGAATTCCACTTAACCGAGTTCTACACAACGAGGTTTCACTGTATATGGATATAAAAATAAAATCAGCAGCCCCTTAAACCGGCTGTCAGGCAAGCCCTTGCGAAAAAGTATGACGAAAGTAGTACCAGAAATATTGAAAAATGTAGAACAATGTAGGAACGTAGAAGGGAAAAGTAGAATAAATTGGGACTTAGTCAATACATAACAAGATTATGAATTCATGCTTATTCTTTATAAGCCAATTTGAAATGAAAAATGTCATATTACTCAGTACACATTTAAACAAATATAATGTAGACTTCACTTTAAATCAGCAGGTTTGAAATTACATTCTGATAAAAAATTACCAAAAATATTTTGTTTATAATGACATCAGGTCAATGTTACAGATATTCCCTGCATTTTCACACTGCAATGTTCAGTTCAACACAAAAATGTAGATAGGAATAGTATGAAAAAGTATGAATTTCGAATCAAAATAGGAAAAATAGGACAGAGGCCAACAAAGTAGGAAAACGTGGGAAACGTAGCTAGCTGTGAGCCTCCCCGTGATACAGGGACAGGTTTAATTATGCCGTAAAGTCTACAAATCGAATCAGGGAAATCCGTGCAATTCACCTTTATTCTATGCGGTTTGTCCGCATTCATATTTCTTGTCCAGTATTACGGGATTAGTGGGATTACCCTGGTGGCATATTCGGCAAAGTAAGTATTAAATATTGTGTCGGACGTGTACTGTGTCGCGGCGTATCCGCGTCCGGTTTTATCCGCTAGTCCGTAATGCTTTATCCTGTCCACAATAAATGAACGGATCAACAATTCATATACATTTAGTTATCTCTTTACACATTCGCCGCCAATGACGTGTATACCCGTCATTTATTGTGATTCCCCCAGTGCCAAGCACGTGTATACACGGTTTTTATTTATAAGCCATTTTCAGCAGGCATTTTCATAAATTTATCAATAAATTCTTAGCAGATGAGTAGCAGTTCATTTAGTGTCGCAGTATGAAAATGAATTATTTGTTATCTAACAGTGTGCTGCATCATTCGAAAGTAGGTAAGATTTGTAGATGGTGACAAAATCCACGGCTCCGGTCAATTGCCGTGAAATAACTTTGCGACGCGCTTCAGTTTGAAGTCGATTCCTAGAAAGAATTCTACTTTTAATCAAATGAAAGCGAGGACCGTAAAAATATGTAGCTACTTTTATATTAGAGCATGATTTGGCCACATTTCCAACCCACGCGGTTGCAAATGAATCTTTTGGCTTATTTCTTGTTCCTGATTTACTTACATATAGATATATGCATATATTTGTAACTTCACTAACAAGTGCTGATAAATTGCAAAACTGAAATAATCTCCGTGTTTCGTGTGACTGTTACAATGACGAGGTCAATTATGTCAAGGCTCGCATTTTGGTATATATGAACAGTCTATGACTATGTTTCAAAATCACATGTGTAATGTGAAACAATAATTTTTTACAATTATATTGATTAGTAGAATCGCTGTGTTTGTTATGAAAGTGTAAAAATGTATGTTTGATCACCAAAACTACATGTTTGTAAAAAAAAAAAAAAATACCGCGCTGCATGAAAAACAACAGACACTATGAGACGAGGCCTTTCAAAGGGGGCAACACAGAACAACGGTTAGGTCTATGCGAGCATCGATGAAAAGTTAAAGTACCTAAAAGTTATTTTACATAGAAACACTAGTATTACTCAAATATCTACTTTATTTGTCACACATAAATTGAGAGATAAGAATGAATATATGGTGTGTCGCTTCATAAATGCTCCTAAAAAGATTCCCAAGCTTTTAATAGAATTTATGCAACTCCACAAAATATCGGTACAAGGTGATTAGTATCAGGATTCAGCATTCGTGTCGTTCAGCAAATCCGAGTCTTCTCAAAACGACCTTTAATTGTTTAAATTTATAAATGAGAACGTTTGTTCAAAATATAATTTAAACGTAGCCATGAACACACACATTTTCTGTCATACTTTGCCAAATTGTCGATTTCTCTGTACTGAGAGATTCAAAGTTCATCAATCCTATTGCGATCTCGTAGAAAACAGCCGATAATCTTAACCTTATAGGCTTCGAGTATTTAATTACCACAAATTATTATATTTTAACTCGCAAACAAAACATAAATCTTGCTCTATGTAAACGAGTCTCGTCCTGTATGGCGAGCAAGTTGGCTTGCGTCAAGCGTATCATGGAAGCTATGCCCTTATTCATTGATGAGACTTTTTCTGTGTATTCTTGACTAATTAGTTCTTGACTAATGAAAACATTCTTGGCAAATGCTTTCGCAGTTGTTAGTCTTGCTCTGTGCAATGGACCAGAATGGCTTTTAATACTTTACCCTTCTCAATATGTCAAATGGTCCTATTTATTCACATGAACTGGAATAGAGCAGCGAATAGTTGAAGCGTGCTTTGGTTGGCTATAGTCATTATGCCTACGGGCCTCTATAAGCCCTTGATTGATGTTTATCTATTGTATACATTAGCTAAAAAATCGAGTAAGAGATTTTTTTCAAATGCTTGTTTGGGACCACTTTAAGAGACAATTTTGGCTTCACTGCATTCGAAACAGCCTTCTGAAAAAAAGTTAAACACAACCCTTGCTTCTCTTGGTCTGGTCTGTCTGCAGAAATTCCAGAATTCACGACTTTTGGAAATTTTATACAGAATAAATAAATTTAACCACGTATCATATATCAGATGGAGAGAGCTATCCTCTTTCCTTTAGGAAACTGCATACTTCATTTTAGAAATTGTCACATTTCCTGATTTAACAAAACTCAAATATGTGGTTTGCAAAAAAAATTGAATTTGACAAAATAGGCAATTCCAACCAGCCCCCCCCCCCCCCACCCCCCCCCCCACCCCCCGACATTTATGAAGAGGAACCTGTCGGTATTCGGAGGACGATCTTGGAAATAAGGTCAAGGTTAAACATAAATGTCAATGGCAAATGTTAACCGTTAGCCATGACAAATATTGCACCCAGAGGTCACACCTTTTTAATTTAGCCATGTTTGAGATTAAGCACACAAACATTGGTGGAAGTGGGCAATAGTGTAGCCACCGACGGCGACGCTACACTTTCATTATATAAAATATGTTGCGTCCCCAGCCCCAAAAGGGCTTATTGGGGTTATAGTGTGTATATGTTACTCTTTGAAAGGAAAATGAATTAAAAATTAGTCCCTCTGATTGTAACATACCATTGTTCACATTACGTTGAAATGTTGAAAGGCCTGTCTCATTCTTTGGTGCAAAATAGTGCGAGAACAGGAGAATAATATTTTACAATGGTCAAATATAAAATACATCTGATAGATGTCCTGAACATTCTCACGGGGTATGGTTAAAGAAGGGATTTTTATACCATAAGGATTCTGACAGAAAAAAAGTTCAATTAATGGAATTATGTATTTTCTCTGGAATGTTATACACAATGAATTAATATAAATAGTTATATGCTGACATCGTTTGTGATAACAATATACTTACCCGTATTTAATTATCAAATATAAGTTTTAAGTGTTCAAGTTTGTTCATTAAAAAATCAGGTCCAAAACTGTAAAATTGAAAAAAAAAAGCTTCACGAGATGTGTAAAAAGAGTTAAAAATGCAAGTTTTGTTATACTTAGTGAAAGAATTAAGCTTACTGAATGTAAAAGGGTAGCTCAATTTCCTTCTAGACTTATCTAATTTATTTATTAAGATTTCATATTTGAATTCTCCGTTTCAAAAGCGAGCAGTAACAAACTAAGGAAACCGTCCAAGATAATTAATAATTAATAATATTTATGCATTTAATACCGCCCCCATATCCACGCTCAATGCTGCTCAGTGGTGCCATTACAGGTGAAGATATAATATGCAGTGATTAAATTAATAGAAACAGTTTAAAAAGCTAAAACAACTATTTGCTTTGAGATAAAAAGTAAAAATATGATGGTAGGATATGCTAAAAATTGCAGCTTAAAGTTCATGATGTTCCCATTATTAATATATTTAAATGTAGACATATTTTATAATGAGCAGAACTTTAAATTTAAAAATGCCGCCCGGAATAGGTAAGTTTCATTTGTCTTTTGAAACCATAATAATGATCCCACATGCGGAGTTCTAAGGGTAACCCGTTCCATAATTTTAGCGCAGCCTCGGATGAAAAGAATGAACACCATTTGTTCTCGTATGAGCAGGCTGTTGAAACAGAAGACGCTGGTCACTAGAGCGTAAACTAAGTGATGGTAGCTTGGAGCACTACCGTAAACACATCTGTGTATGACACAAAGCACCTTGACCTTGAATCTTATTATCTGTGGCCCAGGCAGCCAGTTGGGTTGATGTAGGATGTCGGAGATGCTATCTCGTTTACTTTTCCTTAATACAGTCCTGAGTGTTGAGCACACGCTGAAGCTTTTATCGTAACTGATGCCGGGACATTAATCAGGAGAGAGTTACAGTTTTTTCAGTTGCTTCTCTGGTGAGCATCTATCTGATGGCAAAAATGTTGTACATATGGAAATAGCAGGATTTTCTACCTAACATGTTCCTCCATAGTGGCTGCCTTGTCGAACCAAGTTGTACAGCAACCAACAATGTCTTTAGTGATGAGCTCTACTCTGCGTCTTAGATTTTGGGAGCCGCGAGGTTCATAGGTTCCGTCTTGTCACCATTTAGCTTCGGTTTATTTCTCACCATACATTTACAAGCTTCAGACAAATGAACTGAGGCTATAGCTGGGTGAATAGAAGGTTCGGCTTTGAAACTGAATGTCAGGTAAATCTGGGTGTCGCCTGCGTACTGATGACACTGCATATTGTGTCTTGTCACGATATCACAAATAGGGCTAGTGAACAAGGAGAAGACAATTGTTATGCATTATTGACTAAATTGCAAAATAAATAGGGTTTCAGTATAAAAACTCATGTGGGTTCCAGTATAAAAAAAATAATTTTGTTTCAGTATAAACTTTAGATATGTATAGATTTTACATTATTTTGTAAAGTGAGAGATCACCTTTTTCATTAAAAGCCTCTATTCCTTGAGAAAATTGATGTCCGGAATTACTGCCGACCGTGGGTTCAGGGTTGTTGTTAACATTCAAGAAGATTCGGGGCATAATTGAAGGTTTTACTGATAGCAATGATAGTACTGCTCTTCCTGTACTGGGTCACTGATGGCGCCATCCGTGGACAGAAAATGGAATAATTGATTCGTATGCACAGGTGTCTGTGAATGGGAGTACCGACTCCACGTAACGCCAGAGCACATTATTCGGTGAACTTGAGATACTTTTTCTGAGACTCTCTGGAGGGTAATAAAAGTCTAAACTATGTTTTAATCGATATTGTCAAGGTACAGGGTAAGCCGGTACAGAGTATTTTTTGTTTGTTGTGTTTATCAATGATTGATGACTTAATGTTAAGATTATCGGTTATTTTCTTCGAAACATCAGGATGCACAGCCGTTGCGGAAGCGATTATAAATGTCAAGAACACGAATGACACACAAGATAAAACCATTAAAAAGATTTTTTTATTAATAGTTTACATAGTTCATTTTGAGAGCGTAAAACGTAGAACATATAATAAGAAAGAAAATGAACATAAAAAAGTGTCATCTCAGAATCTTCATGGCATCATAATTGACGTAAACTCTCATGTATCAGCAAGAAGATATTGTGTTCATTATTCGCATAGCAACTCAAAAACAATGAATTGAATTTGATTTTTCTTTCAATCAACAGAATAATGAATAAATATAATAATGATGTAAATAGTAAAATTACAATGTCTCACTTGTGATCACATTTTTCATTTATGGTAGACTAATTAGAAAACGCTTATATTAAAGTAGAACAATTCAATTTGAGCTACTTCAAAAGAATATTTACCTTTTTTCATTAATGAAAGACTAATTACAAAACGCTTCCAATAGAGTCGAACAATTCAATATGGGCTACATAAAAAATACTATTACCGTCAGAGCCTTTGATCCTTACCATAAGACATACTTGGTTGAGACTGAAGTTGATCATGTTGAATGTGATTGATACAGCATTGAGCAATAGTTTTTCCCTAGAAAATAAAAGCGTAATACATATATACAGTACGGTCCTAGACCCGTTAAACCTGCAGATTATAAAGAGTTCGCAAGTATATCTGGGTTGTTATAATAAACCAGTTGATATACAATGGCCAAGGTCCAGAAATGCCAAAAAGGTCCCCTTAGACTTAACTCTGCAAAAACAGAATGCATCTTATCTGAAATATTTTTATTAGAATCTTAATACTTCTCTCATTCTTTTCATAACAATTTTATAAAAATATATATATGTTTATAGTTCATTATGATATTAACAATTTGGCCGGCACGGATAAGGCAGAAGCAAGGTTAAGCTTGGCTAATATTACCTCCTCTATGTTTGTGGTAACGTTCGAAAGTTAGACCCCGTTCACACAAAGCGCTCCGTTATACACTAGTACCTGTAATCTAAATATGATTCGGTCGTCCTTTCCACCGGCGTGTATACGATGATAATTAATATTTAACTATTTACACAGTAACAGTAACGTCTAACATGAGCACCAAGCCTGGTAAAATGGGTGTGAAATATTGAATATACCATGTTGCTAGTTTTGAATAGTTAATAACAATAAAATATATGTGAAGGTCGGTCGAATACTTAACCAATATACCACGATATGACCACTAACTTTTTTTAATTTCTTGGTCAGTTTTTCATATAAATTGGTTAATTTTTTCCCTCACCGAAAGGCCTAAACATCTACATATATAAATTTGGAAAAAAAACAAAATCAAATTAATTTATGATTTGTGTGTACATAATAATAGTTTAGAGTCTCATGTCCTTGCTCTTCATGAATACTGGTCCACCTTTATTTTTTCTTTTAAATTTTAGACGTCAACTTCCCGGTCATTCCTCTGAGCTTCCTGCGTAACACTTTCCCACTCGCTGTCCGCGGTACTACGGGGACAAAGTGTATCCCTCCACGCAGGCGTTTGTAGGGCGCCACGTTTTCTAAAAACAGTAAGCACCAGTTTATCCATGGAAATAAGCAACAGCAGACCTGCACAGATACTGCCTCTCTTAACCACGAAATGCTGAAGAAGGTATGTACTGAGTTCCCAGAATGGACATGATCAGTTTTTCTCTAATATACAAAACTTTCCCTTCAACATGGCGGCTGAGACACAATGAATGAGAATTATTAGTAGTTTATTAAATGAATGATGGCGTTATGGCATTTTTATTGAATAAGAAAACACTTTAACACCTGGATATCAAATGATTTTTTGCAAGTAATTACAAAAGCGAAAGTGACGTACGCACCGTTCACGTGGTCGTGTAATTCCTTCTCCGTCACGTGATGTTCGTCTTTTTGGACCACGAACGCGGTCGGAAGTTCATTTGCCCCCTCCTTGTCAGGGACGCCCACGACCCCGGCGTCTTCAATTCCCGGAAGGGAGAGCAGTAAAGCTTCCAGCTCCGCTGGCGCTACCTATGAACCATGACACTCAGATGCCAAGCATGACGTTTGATGTTAAAGGCTAACATTTACAACTATGAGACAAATTTTTGAAGGACATGTTTGTTAACACTCTTTGTAGGATCGCATATACATATATATATATATATATATGTCTGATTGAAGCACAATTACCTTATGGTACAAGATAATGTAGTATTGTTGATCTAAAACTGTGGTTTGACCGATGCTCATCAGTCACGGAACAATCATTTAAACCGTAAGACATTATCAAATCTTTACTCCAGGCAGCTAAAACCCATGGTTTGGTGCAGTAATTCAAAAAATATATAATCACAGCCTACAACATAATACCATATCGGCAGGGGGCAGTCTGTTACTGTCCGCGAATGATGTTTATTTGGTTACAATTATTAACAAAGGATAGGTAAAATTATCTACGACTGTCAGCGACTACTCCATGCACACTGTATCCAGCGGCCAGGTTTGACTGCTATAAAACTCTACAATTCTTAACATGCCGAAAGAGCTAGGGTGTACTCCTTTTTTTACACCAAGATTTCCTACTATTTGCTACCATTGAAACTTGTACTTGTGACTCTCACACGTGTTCATAGCTCATGGTTACCTGGAATGCTTTATACTTGATCATCTCTTTGACCCTGTCCACAATGTACAAATACCCGTCAGCGTCAAGGTACCCAACGTCACCTGTAGACGATACAAAACAAAGAAGCATTACACAGATGATAACAAAGTTCTTATTTTTCCTCTAATCATTGTTTTTTTTTTATATTTTTGTTGGAAGTAAACTGCTTCAATTATTTATTGCTAGCTTAACTGAAAGTATATGTACAACTGCAGAATCCTTTCTGGTTTTGGACATCGTGACAGGGCTTTACCATAAGCGCCATCTCATTTTATATCCTAGTGAAAACCCGGTGACTACTGCACCTGCGGGCTCTGGGTGGGTATTGCGTAATCGTCCTCATTTTTGGGTCATACCCACTTGGAATCCCCGAAAGGCGCACTAAGTTTTAAATCAAATACGGTCGTTGAGCACGGTCTTATTTCCCATTGAGCCTGCACCCTGAGAGGGGAGCGACCGTAAAAATCTCACCGCCTCAGCAAAGATTCGAGTCCTCTTTACCTCTCTACCCTGAGCCACATAAGCTAATCATTGTGTAATGAGTCACGCATTTAAGTAATGATTCTGATTGCCGCTCTTGCGTTTTCTTTTCCAAAAAGGTTATAGATATCATGAAACATTTGACCACTGTTTCTTACTCAATTTGTAAATGGTCGGGTTAATTAACAATTTTACCTCTCCAAAAATTCCAACATATGAATTTTTAAGTTTTTTTATACTTCTGTAACTCGATAATAGCACACTAAAAATTTAAGAAAATTAGACTTCCAGTAGGTTGACTTTTTAATTAGATAAAATTCAGCCTTTTTCTCTATTCTGTCCCTTATTTGCAATAGATCAAATATTAAAAAAAGTGCCCACTTTCGTTATATGGTGAGTCCAAAACCATGTAAAATCCGATGTGAAATAAATTGCTAGACACAGGATAGAAGAGACTTTTTCGTCTCTATTCGTTACCTGTCCGGTACCAACCCTCCTTGTCCACGGGAGGCGCTGTAGTTTTGGGTTGATTCATGTAACCTTTCATGATCTGTGGACCTCTGAGCCAGACCTCCCCCGCCTCTCCGATTTGTTTCTGTATTCCTGTCTCCAAATCCTTAATCTGCATGGAAATTAAAACAAGTATATCGTCAATGTTTCCAAGCTTTCGTTATAACTTTTGTTATAATATAAAACAGGGATATACATGTATTGTAAAGCTAAAGTTCTGTAAGAAAAGTCTGTCATAAAATCAATAAAATGGGAAATATGTATTCTATGGATTATAAGATCGCCAGCGTAGACAGATTGGGTGAAAATCAAAAGCGAACTAAAGCACGGCACCAGAAGGACAAACCCCATCAATGTCGCTGTCAGCTGAGCTTTATATGATGCACAGATATTATTCCTGATCAACTTTATTTTACATGGAATGGACAGCTATTGAAAATGACTAATACAAGGCACCCTCTTTAGCTCAGATGATGGCGTACGGTAGTCTAAAGGGTGGAGAAAACCGGAGGACCCAGAGAAAACCACCACTACAACCCACATTCACTATAGCGCCGGGAAACGAACCTGTGACGCCAGCAAAGAGAGCCGATCGATTTACTCCTCGGCTATCGAGGGCATCGAGGAAAAGCCGAAGTGAAATCTACAGGTAACCTTTTCCCATTTATATATATATATATATATATATATATATATATATATATATATATTGCTTTTTTATAATTAGTATGTATTTAGTTATTATATTATATTGTATTATTATAAATTGTTGACAATTCGATGTCAAGTATTTAACCTAACGTTTTGTAAATAGGCATGTTTAACTAGTATAAGTGTATACTCACCCTTATTTCGGTGTCCGGCAGAGCTATTCCAACCGATCCGGGTTTTTTGACGCCATCTGGCATCACCGTCACCGGAGC
Organism: Sipunculus nudus; assembly: GCA_026874595.1. Classification (NCBI taxonomy): domain Eukaryota; kingdom Metazoa; phylum Annelida; class Sipuncula; order Golfingiida; family Sipunculidae; genus Sipunculus; species Sipunculus nudus. The sequence goes on from CM049314.1 coordinate 72,362,410, forward strand.
CACGGCTTCCGTCATCCCGTACGCTTACATATAAATATATATCATATGTGGTCACACACGTATAATCTACAATATTAGTTTTATTCTTCCATTTATCCATAGTTTAATCAATCAGTATATATTAATAAAACGATTGTAGCAGTCACATTATAATAATTTTCACATGTATAGGCAAATCTGGTATTTACTCTGCTTTTCCTTACAAGATGACTTGGTTGGTACTTCACTTTGACGCGTTAAAAATGTCCCTACACAAAATTGTACACTGAGGGGTGCACTGTCCCTCGCTTGTTTTGCCGTTGTGGTTGAATGAGCGTTCATTGTAATCCGGCCGCATTCGCGTGTTAACGAAGACTATTGTTCGCCACCTGCGACCAAACGCTAAGGTCAGTAGTTCATGGGTCTAAAGTTCAGGGGTGAGGGATCATGACATTTTTGTTAATGTCGAAGTTGATGAATATTCATAGGGGTACCGAACACTTTTCGTATTGTTCACGTATTGTTATTATGCATCTTATGAATATTCAGTACCAACCTGCAGGGTCTCGTATAAATGTACAGATAAGGCTTCGTTCAGCCACACTCGGTCTACAACAATTTACGAGAAGGGATCTCCATCAAGGCAGCAGATCTTCGAGTGGCATCGAAAGTTTAGGGTTAAAGACCCATAAGTTGTTCTAACTTGCCACTTTCTTGTAAATGTATTTCTAGATAGGTAGTCTAAACTCACAAAATAAACAAAGATTATAGTTGCTTAGAGTTTTAAAAGGAGGGTTCGTTAAAAGACTTTATATAAAAATGGTAAGCTTGATGTTACGTGAAGTAAATGTATTTGCAGTCGCCAGTACACGGTAGTGTTGGGAGGCATAATATTTTATGGAAATGTATTATAAAGCAGAAGGCAGTTTAAACGTTTAGCGTGCAGTTTGGTAGGGACATTCGTTCAATTCGTTGTGAGGTAAATACGGGTTTTTTTTATGTCAATATGCGAGGTATTGCAAATTGTGTTGATAATGCAACGTTCGGTGGCGAGCATACTGTGTCAAATGAGTATGGCGTAACGTTTTCCTTAATAGGAACCTTTCTAGGCAGTAGGCCCTCATGGCATACGTGCCGTGGTACCTGACAGGGCCGTAAATTACGAGTATTCCTGTGTATTTGTTTTTCTGATAGCTTTTACCCTAGGTGAGACCACATCGGTGAGGCCGAAAAGCGCAGGGGGCAGAGTTGGTGTACTGTACAGCTGACCGAGTAGTAGACGTCCCTGGATGGTGTCTGGTTAGACACAGACCAGCACCGAAGAACCGCAGGGTCGACGTAGGGTTCGTCAACGAGGCCGAGAGAGTGCGCTGTAGTGTGGCCGACGGGAGAGAGAGAGAGAAAGAGAGAGAGAGAGAGAGAGATTCGTCAGTGGTGAGAGACGAGAGGTATATCGAGTTACGGCTGGTTCGGGTTATGACTAACCGGGGTCTGAGGGCGCACGAGTCAAGCACAAAATTGGTAGTCTGGGTGATGCATCAGTGCAGCGGATCATGTGGGCGCTCCAGGATTCCTAACAGATCTCGTGATTTTACTGTGTAGATAGGTATTGTTTGTATTAGTTAGGGTAAACGCATTGAAAATACGTTTATCTTATATGTTACTCTCTGTCAATACTGTGAGCCTGGAGTGAGTGTGTGCGCAGGAGCGCGTGGTTCAGACATCACATTCACTTTACCCATTTGCGAGTTTTTGGTGATTTAATTTTTGGTCAACTTTGGTATAAGCAATAACTATACTCTGTTCCACCAGCTCGTGTATACCTGCTTTTTTAGATTTTTTTTCATTAAAGTTTATATTTTTTAATTATGCCATAGAAATATGTAACTGACCTGGAACTGACAGCCTATTATGTAAATAAGGCATTTATAAAAATTAGGGACCAATGAATCTCGACGCTCAGCTGAATTTGTCTATAAGAATATTTTTTTAAGATTTTTTTTTTCAGAATGACAGTCCTGTGAACTTAATCAATGGCCTTGTGGCCAAAAAATCTTAGAACTTATTAACCTTGAACTTGCAGCATTTAGATTATTGTAACAATCTTTTAAAAGTGACATTGACCTCTGACCAGGAAAGCGTAAAAAGGCTTTGTTTCCGGTTTCCCGACCGACCCTAGATATACTGTTCGACCCTAAAAATTTTATTTCGATTCTGATTGCAAAAATATTTTGAAAGTCGAGGTTTTCGCGTGGAATTTTTAGGTGAAGGCCTTACTGAAAGGCCATAATGAAAGGCCTTACTAGACGCTGCTGATCGATTTTGGGCCTTAAAAATTTATCTGATTGTGCCATGTGTACATGAAGGTGTACGCGAGAGGAGAAAATCAGCCAGATTTCGTTACTCGGACGAAACAGCCTGGAAAATATATTGAGCAATTAGCAAGGCCTAGATCCCCAATGCAAATCTGTGCAATGGGATATACACCAGGTATAATGCTTCAATGTTAGACCTTTACTTTTCAAGTACATGTGAACCATGTTTATAAATTACGCAAGGACTAAACAATTTGAACAAGAACCAATAACACATATATCGCTGATTAAATACAGGCATAGGTGCACACGATAGAAATTGATTGATTATATAAATTTTATCTGCCCAAAAATCAAATTGTATATTCTATAATCTTTCCTTTTAATATCATTGTTGACGGTACGATGGACAACAGACGACGGACAATGCCACACCATCGCATAGGCCCTCAGGTAAGCTTAAATCATGTGGTGCTACTAGTCTTCGGGGAACTGAAGAAACTAATTATGATCAATAAATGCATCACCAGATAACATCACATCTAAATACTGATATTGCTGTGATTTGATGGGAGAAAATATACAGTTGGCACCATCAGTCTTCTGCAACTGAAGGAACTAGTCATGTTCATAAAACATACCTGGTTTTAGGACACCAGGTGAAACCACAGCTGACAAACTGGTACGATTGCTGTCATTTGAAAGTCTCAAAAATAGAAAAAAAATCTTTAAAAAAGACAGAAAAAAATCAGGCGGTGCCACACTTTTTACTGAACTGACAAAATTAGTCATGGTCAATACTCAAGACAATATTTATGGGAATCCATGCATTAATTATCAAGATACTTGAGGTTTTGCATTTGATTTTTTTTTATCCTGGAAGGTACAAATTCAATAGCTGCGAGAATATAGGTCGCATGGCCTTTTTCCAGGTTTTCAAGGAGATCTTTATTGACCTTCCTGGATATTCACTAAGGGGTTTCTAGGTTCAGCGGTTATAATTTGTGCCCTGCTAACGGACGGCCGGACGCCCCAAAGGACGATCCACAGAGTGCCATTCCTATACCTCTGTGACCTTCAGTCAGCTGAGCTAAAACAAATCAAGTTTGTGTTTCACCACCTTTAAGACTCTTTACTACGATCTGGCGGATCAGATATCTCCCTGCATTAGTAGCCATCTTTGTTTTAGCTTATCATATTTACATGAAATCATCCAATCAACAGCTGTCAAGTGAGGCCATTTTGCATGATACCAATGTCTTTGATTGCCATAAGTTTGACTATTCTGTTGTTTAATGTATACTGATTTCTCAAATAGGTAATTATATAACTTGATGAAAATTTTAACCCGGCTAGTCTTCTACACTACACTCTACTTTTTTCCCTTGATATTGTAAGAAATATCAATTTTCATAGCATGAAACAGGTTGAGAGGATGAAAATAATTATAGCACCAACTAAAAAGTATAAGTCACGCCAATAAACCACCAATGCAAGTTTAAGACAGATGTTAACTCAACGTCTTAAAAACAGCTATTAAAGGCGAAAAGGGCCATAATCTGATCCTTTTATCCCAACCCAACAAAATTGGGCCAAATGATAAAAGCCCATGCTGATCATCACAAAGTTGCACGATTACACTTGCACAAAGAAAAAAAAACAAAATATAGTAAAACAATAACGAAAGTAAAGGAAGATATAACGAGGACATTACGAGAACGAATGCCAGGTACAACCCTACCGAGGAAAGTGGGTAAACATACAACTGACTGGCCGAGGTGTGATCATTAAAAACTCGAGCTCGAGTTCCTTTGCCTAGTGTATTAACTAGGCGGTTAATTTGGAATATAAGGTTGTTGGGTAATCAGAATATTGTTTGATGCGTTAACGATAATTATCCTTTTTTTGTTGATATTTAAATGTTAATAAAAATGTATTTGTGGAATTCATAAACTTGCCATTTTAAAAATGCATATCATGATTATATTAGTATTTTTAGACGATATCCTCACCATAATTTTGAGAACAAAATATATTACATTAAAGCGCTTGAAATATTGAAATTAAACCATCTAGACATAATTATACAAGGGAATGTCCCAATATACATATCGTGTATATATATATATATATCGTTTTCTCACAGGACTAATTCAGAAAAAAAGTTTTAATGTTCTCGCGTTAGTTCATATGCCAGGATCTCTGAGACGAGCGTTTATTTTGAGTCCTGGAAGGGGATACAGGATACAATTAGAGAACTTTTTTGTGTTGATATATCATCGTTTGACTGTCTCGTTTACAATATCTAGAACTTTCTGGGAAAATGTTCTATAGTGTACATATTAGTGTATATTTTGCTATGATGTCAAAAAGTACTGTCCATGTCAATAAATACTAATACTTATACTTATACTAATACTAATAATATGGTAAAAAAATATAAATCTATTAATAAAAATCAAAATAACAATAAAAATAATAAAAATAATAATAATTTAATAAAATAATAACAATAATATTAATATTAATTATAACAATAATAATACATTATTAATATAAATATTAATAAAGTAGAAATTGGGCAGTACATTATTAATATAAATATTAATAAAGTAGAAATTGGGCAGTGCTGTGTTTTGAATCACGCTTATTTAATCAAGTTCCGGTTGTTGTATGTAAATACACATTTTCTTTGACATTTTCACATGTCAAAAAGTACTGTCCATATAAGTCCATAAATAATGATAATAATAATAATAATAATAATAATAATGATAATAATAATAATAATACATTTATTAATATTAATATTAAAAAATGGGCAGTGGTTTCTTTTAACTCACACTTTCTTAAACATGATCTTGTTGTTTCTACAAATGCAACTGAACATAGTAGGTTTACAAATATAACTCTGTCTATAAAACCGTGTTTACAGTAAGTCAAGTTGTCATTTAAAATTCGAGTCTAGGTGAGAATAACTGTTTTACCTTGAAAGACAAAAGTGTCTTTAAGTAACTTGCTTAGTCCAATCTGCGTCTCTTTCTTAAGCGGGGCTGCACCAATAAGAAGCCTCTTCAAGCAAGACAGGTCATACTTCCGGGTCAGAGGAGACTTGTACATCAACACTGCGATAGGTGGCACCACTAGCAGTTCCGCGACCTGATCAAAAGACCGATTATTAAACACCCCGAATTTCTGTCATTGTTTGAAAGTATTCTGGTTAAATATGAAATAAACAGGAATATATATATATATATATATATGGTAAGTATAAATAATAATAGAAAGTATACCTTTTTTCTCTTTAAGAAAAAAATGAAAAAAAAAAAACCTCGGGTATTGTACCTTCAACTTTAATTTTTCATCCCCTTGGCGATCGTTCAAAGATATCTTTTTCGTTTACTTTGTTATAGGATAATTACTTGTTTAGGTAATTAACTAACTGGCCAACGCCATAATGCTAGTACTAGTATTATAATGCCGAAAGCGGCAATAGAGCATGGATATCCCCCCTCTCCCTCCCCCATCGATTTTCAATGCACGAACATAGGATGGGGCTGATTAAAAATGAGGCTTTGTTTCCTAATAACAATAAGTATATTTCAAGATACCTAACAGTTGGCACCACACCTTAAAATCTTGAATACACTTAAAGAACGCTGTTGACTCAAAACGAGGCAGAAGAACAGACGGGTTGGTGTAAGTCGTGTAAGCCAGAAGAAAATAGAGGCCGCTCATGTGAAAAAGAGGAAGAAAAACCATCTGTACAGCATCAAACGGGCCGGCTTTGATAGTTCTGAAACATGAACAAAAAGGTCAATTTCCTTGGGTCACAGAAATTATAGTCAGGATTAAAATGGTTAATGGTGAATAATCGAAAGCAATTTGTATATCGGAATGCAGCTGAGCTGCTAAAGCATGTATTGTAATATGTTTCATTGACTCTTATGACTGTATACTAGTTTTCCTATCTTAAATGAAGACACACTTAAAATCTTGATTTATAAAATAACAAGCATTTCATAATGCGTCCCATCAACACCACTCGTCCCCGAAAAGGAAAAAAAGGTGCTGGACTAGCGTCATGAGATCAGGAATCCAATAGTCAACGCTATTTGTTTATTTTTAAACAAATGTGTATCCATCATCAATCTTGCTGTGGAATTAATTGGTAAAGATAGCCGAGTTCACATTACCATACACTATCATAGTATGTGTAAAATGTTGTGACATAATTCAATTCAGCCAGAGGTTTCAATTAATTAATATTAAATTAATGAGTGAATAATAGACAACAGTATGACCTGGAACACAATTTATGGGATGAAAATGAACATGACATTGTTGTTCAAAGATGAAATTTCAATGCTGACTTCTTGTGAAAAATAATATTTGAAAATACAACATTTGTTGTCCGATGGTGTATTTGTAATTTGAGAATTTTTTGGGGATATAAAGAATATTCGGAAATACGTTTGTATCACAATAATGTTTATCCTGTTAAAACTGCATAGAGCATATTATTTGGAGAGCAAAGCAATGAGGATTACTAATCAAGACTAAGGTCATGACTGACGGCACCCAGGACAAACAAGAAGAGTCTCAGGACTCGGCAAATATCAAGAAATCTTGACAAATTTCCATGAAATCCATCCATCAGTTAAAACTAGAGTTATACGCTTAATTAGGACTTGTGACATCCAGGGTTTATTCTAAACGCAAAAATAGCTGCACCCTTGAATATCTTCAAAATATGTGCGAGGTCAGGGTTTCATTTGTAAGTACAGCTGTACTCCGAGAACGATCTCAGGGTAGAAATGTATCCACAGACAGAGCTCGATAGCCATTAGACGGTATCTTCTAATTAGAATCCGGAGGAAGCCTCTGGGGATAAACATACCCTAACCCGCAAATCATATGAGGATTGAGAAGCTTTTGCTTTATAATCGGATATTTTTGCGATTTTTTTGCGAATATCTTGAAGTAACCTTGATTCACGGACTTGGAATGCTTGCAAAAATACATGCCACATTAAGTATGGAAGTAAGTATGCGAAGTGCAATATCCTCTCCCCACTTGAATTTAATAAACATATTTCTTAGTATCGCGAATTCTTCAAAACATTCCATTATGTTTTAACCATTTATACGGGCTCCATGTCGATCTGGATAGTTTTGCAATATGGGGTGAACCGAAAACAGGGATATCAGAATTCTGAATTCAATATTCAATTAACATGATCCCTTTGGACCACGGCAACGTCGCGTCCCGGTAGATACATAAAAGTTGGTTTGCTCTCTTTAAGTTTTAAAGTATTTTAACTTTACATACTTGTGGTTATTATATCTCTTCACTTCTTGTAGTTGAGTGTATATGTTCAGATGGTAAACATGATATACTGTCCAAAGAGACAGAAATCAATTACAAGCTAATATTCAAAGAAATACCCTGTGACTTTACTCACCTATATTGAGCCAGACTGACAGCTACATTACGGTGGGTCAGCATGACGCCTTTCGGGAGGCCCGTGGTTCCACTCGAGTAAGGAATGACCGCAACATCTTCTTCGGGGTCGATATTAACTTCCGGAAGTGTTTCCTGACGTCGGCGCTTCCCTTCCGTCAAAAGGGAAGCCCACGTGACATGGTTGCTATGGTTGGCAATCACGATAAGATTCTACAAACCGTTTATTTAATTACTATAAACTATATTACTGTTAAGTCGTTAATGTGTTGAGAAAAAACTGAAACCGCTTCAATGGGCTAGCATTGTAGTAGTCAGTAATGTCGCCCCTATCATTTATATGACCCCTTTTGAAATTAATGTTCTCTGTACCATATATTAGATCAAAGCTATAGGCAACGTATAATCAAATATAAAATAAAACAGTAGTTAGACCGTCCGATAACTTTAAATTAAAACTTAACTATTAGTCTACAAAAATAAATTGTTTGAGACCTAGCAAACTAGGTTCGACTGAATGTTCCATTCAGGTTGTTGTCGACAGACCAAAAAATACCTTTAAACCAATTTAAAAATATTAAGAATAAATAAAGCATCAAGAAAAATCTCTGAGAAGTAATCTCAGAATTTAGGGAAAAGGGGGGACCTCTATATAATTGAAACAGGATTCGTCAGGTATGAATGGACCCACCTTTATATTAGTCCGTGCTTTCTGTGCCGCTTGTTCGCATGTTTTAAGTAGATTCTGGTGTCCTATCATATAAGTGGCCCTGGCGTCGTCAATCTGTCGAGAAAGCTCACCTGTAAGGACCACAAAACATTGTTCTGGATATACAGTAACTGGCGCGATATGTCGTATCCTGATAAATACAGGGGGGAAGTACAGGAATGTATATTGGAAATATTTTTGTGCATTTTTAAATATGGATTACATGATACATGAGGTATAAATAAGTTAATCTCCGGATATATCAGAAATGTGGACTTTAAATCTCTACGAACAAGTTCACCGGAAAGGGTGCATAATACGCCCGTTGCTTATTATGTGACGCCTGACCTCATTACATATGCGTGGATTTTGCTGGGAATCAAACTTGTGCGAGATTTTTTATTGATTAACATTTATGTTGATTTTTTTTAAATATCCATCATATTCCTCGTAAGTTATCGATGCGACACCACAAAGTAGCCTAGGGACCTCTGACCTTATTAAATGCTAGCTGATAAACCCGGTACACCGGGATTTTTACCGTTGTTGGGGAAATGTATTAACTGAGATGAGGAATGTTGACTCATCTTTATATAGTAAAAGTTAAAAGAAAACAGATTTTCAATGGGATATTGTTAGAATAAGATATGTACAAATATTTTTTTTAACATTTATTTAACAAATTAAAACACCGTTGAACACCTGTTCAGTGATGATGTTTATAATTGCGAGCCGGAATCGGACGCGGGAGCATTCGGGTTTTCGATGACCTTTGACCGGTTACTATTGATGGACGAATAAAGAATAGGTTGATTCTGACAGGGAAGCTGTTTCTGACGAAAGAAACTGAAATATTTCTACCTCGTCGGCGGCAAAAGTGGACCCAAGGGATGTCCGGGAGTCCTTTTATACCTCCTTTTCAGCCGCCGCAATTATTAAGAACCTGGACATTTTTTCGGGCATTTTTAATTGTAAAAGTATGATCTTTTTGGTTAAACTTTTACTCAAGCCAAACTGAGCCGCACATAATCGGCTCATTTCGGCTGAATCAAAATAACGTCGCAGGACTCTTGAGTTACGACTCGGTATATGCCTTACCAGTACCTGCTGAGCCATGTCACAGTTTTAATCAACAACTGGCGTTACATTTTCACGTTATCTCTAACTGGTGTTTCGTGAATTTTTATTTGGCCGAAATTTCCGCCGCTTCTGTCAAGGCGGAGATTCCTAAAATTGATGGCAATAAAACGAATTTTTTAATTTCACTTTTTTTATAAAAACTTGCAAGGTCCAATGTAATATATTTGTTGAGAAACCTTGACAACGGAGAGGAGGATCACCCTGAAACCTTCGCTGAAAGAATAAAGGTCTTCGTGAGCTGGTTTAGGCTTTCTATGGAAATTTAAACTTTTAAAGTATCAATAAAGAATGGTATTTCTAACCTAAGCTCACAGGATCTAGGTCATTGTAGTTTAGTTTGGGCTTTCTATAGAGGTTTGTTAGTGGTTTCAGAGTAAAACCGTTATGATGTGTGCTTTATAAATGGAATCGGCAAACTAGATGACCTGGCGTTGCAGAGCTGAACTGAGCTGAATATGATAGGATTGATTACCTGGCGTATAGAGTACATTAGCCATTGTCACAGTCGCCCCCAGGGTCCACGCTGCCAATAAGGTGACGTAGAACTCCATGTTATTGATACTGAATATCAAGATCACATCTCCACGCCAGACGCCAAGATGATGTAAACCGCGGCTCAGGTCATGGACCATCTCCTTCAGCTGACCGAACGTATAATTTGTACGCTCTCCCTCTTCTATGTACATCTGGATACAATTAAATATTTTATAGAAATTAATTTGAATTTTAATTCTTTATTTTTGTGCTAAAACGCAAGACCTGGGTCAAACAAACCAGGAAGAACCAGGATTATTAACTAGGGACCCATGGGTCTCCATGTTCAGTTTAATTTGTCTATAGGGATATTTCTATGAGCTTTTCCAACTGTGGGTCCTGTGACCTTGACCATGTGACATAAAATCAATCTAGGAACTTATTATACTTGAACTGACACCCTTCTGATTTTCGTTACAATTCATCTACCAGATCCTGACATAACTAGAACGCTGACAGGTCAGGAAGGGCCCCGCCCTCACTTATTAGATTTGGAGACAGAAGGAACTGACTCAACACAGTTTGAAAACAAATGAGCACAAATGTTAAGATCAGTGCTGTTTGTGTATAAAGATTTAAAATCAACAACATTCTTTCTTTAGTGGTGGGGCTTTTATAAGTTATGTTGAAAACCAAAATTTCAATCCAAACTGGAGTTATCATCTGGAAACAAATTTGTGGACAGATAGCCCCAGTGACCTTGACCTATCACCATCGGGTTTCCCCATTGGCAGGTCAGCTATATGTGCAAGACGAAAGGTTTGGGGTTAAAAATTTGACATAAAATGCAAGAAAGTGGTCCTGTGATCTTGACTTTGACCTCATGACCCCAAATCAATAGATTTCTTGCATTAGAGGTTGCCCATGTATAAGACAAGTTTGAAAATGTCATGCCAAACTGGTGTTATCGTCAGAAAATAAATTTGACGGACATACAGAAAAACGGACGGACCGACGTACAGTATGCTTATTAAAGGGCACCTTTTTTTTCAAGCGGAGCCCCTAATAATCACACAAAGTTTCAGGACTCTAGGGGAAACCGCATTTGAGAATCTGATAGTATCAATATAATTTGGCACTCACTAAATAAGGGGAAAATGCATAAAAAATAAGTTCAGGTGGCGCCACCAGTCTTTAGGAACTGAAAAAAAACAGCTTTGATCAATAAAAACACAATATTTTGGGACATTAGATGAAACAACAGCTAAGAAACTGATATACCTGCTGTCATATGTCTCAAAAATAGAAAAATAATCTTTAAAAAAACTTTCAGTCAATTGAGCTAAAATACGCTGGATAGTTTTCACTAAAAATTTTCTCTGACTGCCTCTCTCTCTCATAAATATATATAATAATATATATATATAATATATATAATATAAATATAAGTTAGTCTACAGGTTTCCTGCAATAAACAACTATTTGAGTACTCTTTGGTATTACACCAGAGTTTTATAATCATATAAATAAAAAGGAATCAAGTTTTGTCAGACATTTTACGACTACGTATAGTTTTGGGCAACATATTTTTAAACTCCTCTGGTAAGACAGTATGATTGAAATATCAGAAATGATACCTGCAATGGCATGAAACTCTGAGTAATGAGAACAAAGCTCCAACCTACTTAAGATTTAATTGTATATAAATATATATATAACTATATATATATATATATATATATATATATATATATATATATATATATATACGATCAGAAATTTATCTGTGACACATTGTTAGATGCAGTGTCACATCGGACAGACTGATTTGTGTGATGTTAGTATGCAGTCTGTCAAGCCATATGAGCCAGTAGATTCAAATATTTTTTTTCAACACCATATGCAAGTGGTATTAGACATTGTCTATTAAATAGATACGTCAGATTATTCCTTGAATTTAAATTCATGGTTCACCGACATTAATAACACCTTAATTCTTCCAGCTATCAGGTGAAAACATACACGGGAACAGACTATATGTATATATGTCATATCTACTCAAGCGTGTGCGTATTGGTTATATAACACTTGTATGTCGTTATTAAATTTTAAAGTCGTCAATTTACGATACAGGGAATGCGCTATCTCCCTGCCATAGTATTCTGAGCTGAATAACTTAAATACAGTTCCTATATCGTTGTAAGCATTTAACAACTGAGCATACACCCCTACTGTGTTGGTTCTACCGTTTTTAAACGTTATTATTTCAGAATGTACAGAGTATGTGTACATGCGGTGATGGGATCTCAAGACTGCCTACGATACCACACATAGCAAAACCGCTCATACTCCATACCCAGTTCTAGGTCTATACCCAATTCAGTGCAAAGCGTAAAAGTAGTTTAAATGATGGCCTTACTATTGCATTTTTGTTGGCGGACCTTTCCCAGTCTTTCATCACAACCTGATGTAGCGGTTCCAAAGGAACGAACGAAAGAGGAGACCCCCTCGTCGCCATGTTGTTTCAACTATCTGGACCAGATGACGCCCAAGCCTCAAGTAGTGTTTTTACAGGCCCTGCCTCGAGCTACGGTCTTAAGTGGCCTCGGCATTCACTTGGTGTCCGATACCATGGTACCATTTCAATAACGGCAGGTCATAGTCTGTTATTTGATTGATAATAATCATGAGCATACTATGCTTTGATACTTGAGTATTAAATTACGACAAACATCATTCATTTCGATTTATCCTTCTTTAATTCCATGTATCATTTTTTCGCAAACTTTTTTTAGTTGTCATGAGATGAACATTGTTCCCATGTTGCCTGAAACCGGCTCTTTGAACTAGCTTATCCAAAACACCTTTTTAAATAAATGTTATTGCGGAAAAAAATACAATAAAACCAAACACACATAATGGTAGACAATCACATGAAGAAACAATATATACAATTTATACAAAGCACATTGCTTGGATATCATTCCAACTATACTTCAAATTTTCAATCCTTGTAAAATGCACTTGCAGTACAGTCTAACCTGTTTCATTCGCCAACCTTGGGACTGTTTTTTTTTTATTTTTTTGGCGGTAAGCGAGGGTGGCGGTTGATCGAGGGGTCCAAATGGGATGTGCAGGGTAGCTAAAATCGGGCCATGCATTTCTTAGGCTCGTCTTTAACTAGTCATAGGAAAAAAAATTTATATTTATATAACTTCATTCACATAAAAGATTACAAATAACTACAGAAAAAATACAGTGTGTAACATTTATTTACAAAGATATACATGTATAATATATCCGGTCAAAATATAAAATTCTCCTGGTGCCGTTTCACTTTTATCCGAATGTGCCCAAAAGAATTCCGTAATGGAGCATTGTTTGCCAGCTTGTGACTGAAGAGTTGTATTCTTTAGTCCATTCTGTAAAATGCATCAATATCGGACTGTTTGCTGCCGTTGTAGCCATGGAAATATCATCGTAGTCTGTCACTGTTTTCACGATATCTTGATCGTTCAAAGGTTTTACGAGACAATCTGTCACTCGTTGTAAAAGCGGAAGGATACTATTTGCTTCTGGACCGCCGTGTCGATCTGTTTCATTTGGCTGGTCACCCCTTGGTATAAATCCTGTGTGTTTCCAACAATTGCCGATGGTGGCGCTGCTGACGGAAGCCCAGGCACGCTTCGTCCAGCGAACTGCGTCACTAAGGCCAATCCCCCATAGGTTCGCTGTTGTCCGCTTGACATCGTACCCCTGTTCATTGCTCCAAACTGCTTATCTTGGTGGCCTCATTAAATGACACTAATCCAAACAACTCTAGGTGTCTCCGGTCACCCAGATGATAACAGCTATCCCATAACAACTTCAAGGGTGTTTAGTCTTAATTAATCAGTGGCACCGGGTACTTGATCCATAAGCTGTAAGGCGTGACATGTTGTAAACACAGACGCGACCAGGTCAGCCCAAGCGATTTTACCCCGGTTTGACGAAATTTTTCTGGCTTGTCTTGAGCTGGAATCAGGAAGTTGACGTATGATCAAGGGAATGTGGCACATTTGGGAAATCAAGCACCTGGCGGATCGCGGATAGCGAGGCTAGCAAAAAGGAAGAGGTAAATAAGTAGTAAGGAAATCGGAAGTTTGTCATTTGTTTGCGATAGGCGAGGTTGGCAGATGAAGAAGGGGCGAATGAAAGCGGTTAGACTGTATATACATATATTCAGGTGGTCTTTACAGAATACATTTTCCCCTTGCTTTTTCTTTCAGTACCAAACTACAATGCTACTGTATGTTACAAAATTTTCTTTACTTTTCCCCATTTTTGTTATGTGCAGTAATTTAATATTTATGTTTTGCTATAATATCTTCATGATATGTTCATATTATATGCTCATCCAAAACGTAAAGTTATATAAATATTTGCAATTATATGTTCATTGTCTCACGCCATTGGTTAATTTTAGATGAACATTTATGATTCCCAGCACACGTTTCTTCAGTTAACCTGTAATAAACGTTGTTTGGTTGTGTGTGTGTGTGTGTGTACATACAGTCCACGTGTGCCCGTTTTACATAACGAGACTGCCTGACCAGAGATCCTATTTGACAACTCCCAAACAATAAAAAATAAAATAAGGCTTTACAAGAGAAGCGCCGGTAAACGTGTAGTTATCAGGAACAACTTAATAAAATTGTAATTATATATGCCAGATATCCGTAAAACCGGGTTAATAATATTTTTATACATGATTTGTTTACACAGGTCTATTTTATCTATTAGATAAGATCTGAGGCAGCCTCCTTAATTACAATACTTAACAAGTCTTTGTTTGTAGGCATTATTGTAAAATCCTGGTAAATTTTGTCATATTCATTTGAAGAACCACAAGCGGTGTATATAATTGTTACAAATAGTATACTATAGTTCAGTGTGAATATATATAAGCTGCTTCTACTTGCAAAAAAAATAGGGTCAACCATTATATATGAGGTAGTGGATCTTTATGTCCAACATGTATTTCAATGGTTATCCAATAGTGCAATACATAAGCAGACAAGAAAAGACAAAATTTTATATATACAATATATGTGTGTGCGTGTGTGTTAAAAAACCTTGCAGATAAATAAAACCTGATTATTGATAAGATAAGCAATATCCCGATGAACAACTCAGCCTAAGGAACTTTTGGGGGAAACAAAACAAAATAAAAATAAGAATTATCTCAGACGATTCCCGTCATGTGCGATGTACGAACGTCGGTTCACGCATTAAACGTACGGAGGCATACGAGTCCATTCCAACTTAAGGGATTGGCCTTTAAAAAGTCACAAACCATACACAGAGGTGTACAGACATACGAGTGCTAGCTTAACACTATGTTAATATATCTTCCATATATATTGCCTTGAATCCCTTATATCTGTATGTGTGTTGTTTAGAATTCCATTCTTGTATGTTAAAGAGAATATGAATATGAATCTGCATTCACGAAATGATAATATTATACTCTGCCCATATACATATCAGATTTTTTAAGTGAACCGATTTAAGCACACATAATCCCCAGCTTGATTACGTCTTTCAGATCACACACGTACTCGCAGAAAGTAACACATATTTTTACCACAATTGAACATGGCTGGTAACAACAACATTTGCTCATGAACTTCTACGCTTTTGCAAAAGCGATTGCAGTGATACCTCGTCCCGGTGTCAACACTCAGGTTCAGATGATCATATATCAACTAAATATTTACCCAGACCCTACAACTCACTCAACGCAAAATTAAGGCCCTTTTGACCTCATGTTCTATTTACGTCAAAGACATCTTTATCATTCAGCATTATGTCAAGCCTTGCGGTATGTATGTATATAAACATGAACCCGAACAAAATGTATTACTCGCAATCATAAAATAAAAATATATATATATATAAAACAGGAAATTGTGTTTCATTGAACACACGGTTGCATTCCGCATGAAAGCCCACAAGGTGTTTTATTAGTAAGTATACCTAGTGAAGACGTCATTTGGGATCGAGGTCAGTGACATTTGGGCCGGAGTACACCAGTATTTTACAAATATGTCAAGTAGAATGTTTTGGAAATGAAGGTTATGCTTTAGCCATGTCATCTGACATTCCGTCAGTAGCATGTTTCTAACAGATTAAACAGAATTTAATGTTATGCACTATTAAATTTTGTCTGCAAGTGCGCGTGTCTGTTCCTTGTGTATGAGATAATTGAAAAGCTAAATTTTCAATGGCTGGAATAATGACAGTGACCATTTGGAAAAAATATCACTGAATTTGCACGTGATTTAAATATTGGAGGTAAGTGATCTTTTGAGCCTTTGTTTACCTAGGAAGGGCAGAATCGCTGAACTTCTAAGCTGTAAAGTGAAAGTTTTAAAACATTGATTTACGGGTAGTTATAATGCCCGTAATTATCAGATTATCCCATGGTCTTTGTCATATATATGTCATGTTAATTTGCTGGGTAGATGTGAGCTATACCTATGGCGTTTATCACTTTACCATCGTAATGGCCATCCTTGTGGCCGGGGTCCATGACAATCATGTAGGTTGCAGCAAGCGTATGGTTTATTAGAATAAATATAAATATGTGTAAATAGGCTAACCTCTTTCATTCGCCCCTTGTTCATCCGCCAACATCGCCTACCGCTAACAAATTACAAAGTCCCGATTTCTTTACTACTTATATACCTCGTTCATTTGCCAGCATTCGCTTTCCGGCATCCGCCAAGTGCTTTTTCACTTAAATGTGCCACATTCCCTTGATCATACGCCAACCTCCTGATTCCAGCTCGTCAAGCCGGGTTGTTATCGATTGGGCTCAGCTGACCTGGCCGCGTCTGTGTTTACAACATTTCACGCCTCTCTGCTTATGGATCAAGTACCCGGTGCCACAGATTAAGTAAGGCCTCTAACACCCTTGAGTTGTTTGGGGACAGTTGTCTACAGCTGGATGACCGGCGTAGATTTTACACCTATATTTGTTTTAATGACGGCAATGGTTGAAAACCACAGGATTTATACCAACGCCAATGGTTGAAAACACACAGGATTTATACTCAGGGGTGACCAGCCAAAGGAACTGGATCGGCACGACGGTCTAGAACCAAACAGTATCCTTTCGTTTCTACAACGAGTGACAGATAGCCTCGAGATTGACCTCAGTGCACGCATATTTATCAGAAATTCGACAATGCCTATCAGAACATAGGAACTGCATTTATATTGTTCTTACAAATGTTTGCGTGAATCCTTTAGTTTTCTTATTATTATTTCTTTTTATTTTTTTATTTTGTTGAGACGATATCTTTTAGCGTCATAGAATTGCAAACTGAAACTGGAAAATATCATTTTGGAGATAGAGATAGAGAGAGAGAAAGAGAGAGATTGAACGAGGTTTATATGGTCTTTATATCAGGCTTACGCTGAGCAGGCCGCGACGCCATAGCAAACAGGACACGAACAATATAAAAGTGAAGCAGTAATACAGTATAACGTACTCTATGGTAAATAAATGTCAGTCTGATATAGATCTCATCTTTCTCCCTTTATATTGAGCCCTGTATGTTTATCCTAGACACATCAAAGGGAAGGATTGGATTATGTTTGGTTTATCAATAACTTCTCATTAATGCTTTGTCGGCGAGAGAAGAAAGGCATGATCATGAGTGACTAATTAGCCAAATAGGTAAACAACGGACTAGGTATGAAAGCCATCGCGCTTGTTGAGTAAGATCCTTGCCGGTATTAATTTTGTAACTGGTCATCGCGGCTGTAGGTTAGTTTGTTGGACCGTGCACAACTGTTGTCAGAACGGTGTCATGCCAGATGCGCCACTCCCAAATGCACACCTGTCAGTTACGCCACTGCCAGATGCGCAACTGCCATATGCGCCAAATTCCAGTTTCCCCTCATGCCATATGCGCAACAAAGCTATAATCGGCCAAATGGAGTCATATTACGTTATGCTTATAGTAAGTGTATATCTGTATCACACGGCCCCTACATAATTTTATCGAATGCGGTATATTTTTGCAACAAAATACGAGCTAAGAAATCCTTTCCATTTTGAGCGACAATGTGCGGTCACGACACGTGCGGTTGATCACCACGACACAGTCGCGTTATCTGTCAATAAAAAATTAGGAACATTGAATATTTTTATTTAATCGTCTCCGTTACTTAAGAAACACTACCAATGAACTATCATATAGATAAGAGATATATATTGAAATAAAAGGCGATATTTATTGTGTCATATTGTTCGGACTTCGTGGGTGATAGTACATGTTGACGTAATATGTGTAAAGTCAGGTGTTGTTATCGTTACTGATGTGGTCTTATTTTGATGTGATTTCATTTATGCCATATTGGAATTAAAAAAAGAGAATTATGTCAAATATGATATAATTGACACTGGTGTATAAAAAGGAAACCACTCATCATTATGGCTTGATTGAACAGGAAAACCCCGACGGGTTTGGTCTCCGAACATCAAAGGGAAAGTGTTGCGGCGGTCCTTTGTTAATGAGCTCATTCAAAGGATTATGAGCCTTAATATACCCGCACTTGCACGCCATAACTGCGATATTATAACAACGTTGTAATGTTTTGTTGGACTTTTAATGGAATTCACTATAAACTATAAATAATCAGATTTAATCGACATCTTTTCATTTTGTGTTATTCTATATACAACTGAACATAGCATCTGGCTTGAGAGAAGCGGCACGGTTCGACGATTCTAGAAGGAATTAGTTTCATTGTTGAGATTACTTTACTTATTGTTTCTGAAACATGGTTTAAAAAAATTAAAATGTGATAAAAAATATCAGATCTTAAGGAAGAGTTCTCATTATGATCTCTAATATTTGTAAATTTATATATCATTGATTCTCAACAGTTTTGTTTGACTGAAACTGAATAAATACGGCCACTGAGTGAATACTTAATAATTGTATTTGAATATGAATACAAAAAATCAATAGTTTGATCATGAAAATGAATACAAATACTAATACAGGATCAGGTAAAAAGAAAGAATTTGAATGTGAGTGCAAACACTTCTAAAATGTATTCATGAATGCATGTAAATAATATAAATGACATCAGTCCTCTTCCCTCTATTAGGATTTTATCAATGGGAGGGAAAAAAACAGTCGTTACACTCATAGATAATCTTCAAATGAAGAAAATCATTTAACAAGTTCAGAAATATTCGACATCTTTCTGTAGGGACTGGAAAACCGGGTTTGGCATCCGATAGATTTCTCATATGACTCTCTAATACGAATTTTGGATACGAAAATTCCTCGGAAACCAAAAACATCGTTCGGGTTTGGTTTGAATGATCATTTCGGATGCGGCAGAATTTTGGTCGGAGGCACAGAGTTTTCGTTCGTGCCTTAATCGTTCTCACGCATCCGGTGTTAAACCACTTTTAGCAACATTATCTATGACTTGGTGTTCATTCCCCCACCCCTCCCCCCCCCCCAAAATATAATCCGCGATATATTTTTTAGTTCAATGTTTTGCATATAATAGGACTTTTCTATGGTGCATGTGCGCAGACCGTCTAAATCATATAGACAGATTTGGTTTAAACATATTTATTTCAACAGGATAACAAAGTAGCTGATAAGGCTAATGCAAATGGTCTCCTGCATAAAAATAAAAAGAAAGTGAAAAGTGACAAATTAACAGGAATGGATTTATGTATGTACAAATGATCTGATTGGAAAAGTGCACATATAATCATATACAGATCAAACTGAACTATTTATTCAAACTTTATTTTAACCCTGATCAATAGGAGCTGTACAACGTTGATTTTTTTCTGTTGAAAGAACAGGTTGCTCAATTATTTTTTAAAGGCATGTTAAATCGAGAGTCTGGGTCCAGTCAGTGGTAA
The DNA here is from genome assembly GCA_026874595.1 of Sipunculus nudus. Classification (NCBI taxonomy): domain Eukaryota; kingdom Metazoa; phylum Annelida; class Sipuncula; order Golfingiida; family Sipunculidae; genus Sipunculus; species Sipunculus nudus. Next base: position 72,382,439 of record CM049314.1, read on the forward strand.
ATATGTAAGCTGTGAACATAACCATAGCCTGGTACCAAAACCCATAAATTTGAAATTATACCTGAATGGAATATATTTTCAAACAAGAATTTTTTCATGAATGACATAATGTATATTTCTGGAAAAGAAAAAAAATAATTATTTTAGCTTTTTTAATTATAACGTTAATAAGTGATGTAAATCAAATTATTTAAATCAACCAACCCTTCCCTGAGTGTATAACCCTGCCATTATACCAGCAAGGCAAGATATTGATATTAAAATTAAGATAGTAAATTATTTTTTTATAACATTTAAGGGCGGGATAAAACAGTAACTCAGAGATAAACTTCAAATGAATGAGAAAACCATTTACAAGTTCAGAAAAATTCAACATTTCCGTAGGGCCAAATAACCTATATTGTAGAGCATCCGATATATTGCCCATGTGGCTGTCCAATACGATATTCGGTTATGAAAATTCCTCGGTCATTAACCAAAAACATTGTTCGGGTTTGGTGTGAAACCGCCTTTATAGCGTCACCGTTTGTTTGTGTTTAAGAGCGGGACAATCAGCACCAACACATTTCTAAGGAAGATTAGCCACGTCGTACATCATTTTTGATTACGGAATCTTATTAGTTGTTAAACTCAGATGTCTTTGGAGACTACAATATGGAACAGTGCTCATGATTTTTTGTACATATTGTATATTATAGATACTGTTTTGTATGTATATAATAAATCTCTAGTAACATTGTATTATATTGTGTATGTGCTTTAAATGTAGATGATGCCTTTATTCGTTAATCTGTGGATGAGACGATGCATGGAGAGCATTGCATGAAATATATGTTTTATGTTTACAGTGTTTAAACAGATATTCATATATACATAATAAATGTATAATATAAAACTATATATATATGTGTGTTACGGAACCTAATATAAACAGATCACGTATGTGTGATAAACAAAAATTTTGTAATGGAGATTAAAAAAATCAGATTCTGTAACACTAGGCAGCGGGAAATGTCTAAGGGAATGAATAAAGCAGTCAGTATTTTTTGTTAACAAATAACTATAATTTATTCCTGAAACAACCCTAACAATATAATACACTAAATCAATACAATTATACAGTAAAACAGCGGTACGTTATACAACAAGTCAATACAATCACAGAGAAAGATAATGGTACAATACCTGAATACCAACAGTGTCACCAAAATAAATCCTTTGAATGTAAGCTCTCAGAGAATGACAGTCCAGTGGAAAGTTCTTTAAACAACACAGAATGTAAATTGAAATTCAGTGTATAAAATCCAGGAAAGTTCTTGAAATATCTATTATTGTCGCATTCGTCGGATAAGATCTAAGAATCTGACACACCCTTCTGCGTCCGCTGGTATCTGCTCTGCTGTCTGCCCCCTAGTTTAAAAAAAACAGCCCTTTATATACCTTCCACTGGGTATAATAATTCTGTCTTCTGTATTATAACGATATAAATCCAGGCATAAGTACAAGAAAAGTGTGCTATCAATGTCTGTCTGGAATGTAGAATGGCTTATTAGCAACGGAAATCCTGACCGTATTCGAAAGCGATAGTATTAAGTTCTACAATAATATTTGCCGTCTTTGGAGACTATATACAACATGGAACAGTGTTCATGTTTTTTAGTACATACTGTATATTATAGATACTGTTTTGTATGTATATAATAAATCTCTTGTAACATTGTATGATATTATGTATGTGCTTTTGCATGATGCCTTTATTCGTTAATCTGTGGGTAAGACGATGCATGCATTGCATGATATATATGTTTTTGTGTATAGTGTTCAAACAGATATTCATCTGTACATAATAAATGTATATGGCACTACCTTCCTTGTTAATGTGATTAAAATATAATACAATTCAGAAAACAATTATATCGCCAAACATCAAATCATGCAGCATGTGATTCCAGAGGGTATCATTCTATCTTCCGTATTTAAACAATATAAATCCAGACATAGGTACATAAAATACTGAATGTAGAATGGATTATTAGCAACGATATAATACTGATGATATTCGGGAAACGACGTATGCAGTACAGAAATAATATCATTATTTATATACTTTGTGATGACAATAATAATAATAACGTCATTAAATTTAAATATTTCCACGTTTACTTTCTCGTTAATTATATCCAACGTTAACTTTCACGTTACATGGGATATAATAAATGAAAATGAAAAAAAAACAGAAGCAATGAAAACCTAACGACGATGATGTTATAATATCGCAGTTTTAAAATGCAAATGCTGGTATAAAACGGCTCATAATTCTTTTGATGAGTTCATTAACAATGGACCGCAGCAACACTTTCCCTTTGAAGTTCGGAGACCAAACCCGGGCGGGTTTTCCGGCTCAATTAAGCCATAGTGATGAGTGGTTTCCTGTGAATCAGTAGTACACCAGTGTCCATATTATATCAAATTTGACATAATTCTTTATTTTATATGTCAAATATAGCATAAATAAAATCACATATCAAATAAGACCACATCAGTAACGACAACAACACCTGTCATTTACACATATTACGTTTGTACGTCAACGTACTATCACCCACGAAGTCCGGACAATATGACACAATAAATATCGCCCTTTATTTTAATATATATCTCTTATCTATATGATAGTTCATTGGTAGTGTTTCTTAAGTAACGGAGACGATTAAATAAAAATATTCAATGTTTATAAATTGGAAAGGGTTTCTTAGCTCGTATTTTGTTGCAAAAATATACCGCATTCGATAAAATTATGAAGAGGCCGTGTGATACAGACACATACTTACAATAAGCATAACGTAATATGACTCCATATGGCTTATTATAGCTATATTGCGCATATTACATTAGACGCAACTGGAATTTGGCGCATATGGCAGTTGCGCATCTGGCAGTAGCGTAACTGACAGGTGCGCATTCGGGAGTGGCGCATCTGGCATGGAATCGTCAGAACATTAAAGTGGCATGACCTCGAGTCGAGCGACAGACCCATCGCGCTTGATGAGTGGGAGCCTTGTCGGTTATTAATTAATTATGACTGGTCGTTACGGCCAAATCATGATTGACGGGCCGTGCACAACTGTTTTCCAAACATGACTTCGAGTTAAGCGATAGAAATATTAGCGGGGGACCAACAAAACACCTCGACACATCAGGGTTTTCGACACAACCGACTTCGACACAAGCGGATTTAAATTAGTAAGGTTGTAACTGTTTTTTGCAGGGACCCCACATTTGACTTCGACACATGCGGGAATTCGACTTAACCGAGTGCGACACGACGAGGTATCACTCTATATAAATATATATATATATATATATATATATATATATATATATATATATAACACATTAAATAGTTGAAAATAGTGAAATTTTGGCAAAATCGAGATAATTATTTATGGAGATATTCATGAGTTTTGGGTAGAACAGTAGACTTTATTGGGCTTTATTCCTTTGCCTCCATACATTTGTCATCGAACCAGAATCCAGGGAAATCTCCTCCGGTTACGGCATTCTGTAGATGTATTCGAATTGCACCTGTCGATAACCGAATCAGTTCCACGAGATCCCAGGATCGCTAGATAATCACTTTGCTATGGAGACAGCGCCCGTTCATGCACTGTGATTGGCTGCCGACTAACATCATGCTCTCACCGGGGCCGGCGAGGGCTAGCATGGTTGCTGGGGGGGAAAACAAAAACTCATAAGCATAATATTGACCTTTGTAGGACCTGTAAAATACAATATTAAATTTTGCATTATTATTATTTATTTTGTTATTTTTTTCTACTGCTCCTCAGGAGGTTAAATTAAATTGCGTGAATTGTATGTTTTCTTCGATAAAAATATGACCTATTGACAGTGTACAATGTTTCAGTGTGGTTTCCGAATAAGTTATTGAAATGGATATAAAGTTGTTTCATGTCAAGTTTAATCCTGCCCTTTGCGGTTCAAGAATTTATATAGAACTGGCCCTTACAACAGTCATAAACCCGACCTTAAGGGAATTATCATGGGCCACCTTTTTTGGGTATTCAGGGGACTTGATGATATTGTCGTATGTTTAAATGGGCCTAATCACCATTCTGACCTTCATAAGCTATAGGTAATCCCATGGAGCAGCTATAAAAAGGCCAGAAAAGATCGATATCACCGCACACAGGCTGTTGTTTTGTTTATATCACCGTGTTCTGTGATACGATGTGCAAATCTGTGCCGCCTGATCTCACCCACACGTATCTCCCTGCGCGGAAGTTCTGGTAGGCGTTCCAGCTCAACCCGCCTGTCAAATGAACATTTGTAAACTCCTTCCCAGTCAGTGAACTTTGATATTAAAGTCAAATGAATTGTGCATTTGAAATATAAGTTATCACGCAAACATCGAACTATGAAGCAAAATGACAGTTCAGTAAACGAAATCTACTTGGTTTATATGTACATAAAACACATAATTATGAAAGCATGAACGAAAACATTAACTCTTCACTTACATATTACTTTTAGATTTTGCTCCTCAGCATCTAGATTACAGAACAAGAAACCGTTCTCCTACGAGCTTGGGTATTATTGTTATCTAGTATGACACTATGACCCTTTATTAAGGGTTATATTTAAAGTATATATGGAAATAGGGAATAATAATTTTCGGATTAACTGCTACGCTATCGATGTGGAAAAGAATGTGGAAAGAAAATGTATCCAAAGGTAAATTGTTTACTTACTTAAATACGGTTAATCATCAAAACAGTATCAACTTTTCTCTTTATTTGAACCTTTTCCCTTTATTTGCACGCAAATATAAATTATGAAAAAGTTTATTCTCACAGCACAAATAGATCTCCGCTGCCTTGATTTCTATTTTATACTAACCAGCTTGTTTCGTATTGCCTCCGTTTTGCCTACCTGGCCCCGAGTGTTGCATATCAGCTGCAGGCCAATACGAAGGCAATACACAACAAGTTGGTTTATAATATTTTTATTATACGGCCTCGCATGTAATCTACACAACCAGCAGTTCATAATTACCTTAGTTTCATAAGGTACACAAGTAAAACATTTCACAGGTTCTGCCTCCTTCAGACATTCAGGGTCCTCAGAAGCGGAAACAAAGGGAGGTCTAGAGGGTAAGATCCACCCCCCCGTCCCTTTTCAGCCGCCGTAACCCTTTTAAGGGTTCCAGACCAATTGTTGCGGCCCCCTCCTCTTTTCCGGACCTGAGGACCTTTTTATTTTTTTGTCATTAGTCCTCTTGGTTTTGACCCTTACTTTTCCTAATTTCTGGATCCTCCCCGGTCCTACATTGTTGGGCGTTGGGCCACACAGCAAAGTGACGTCATAGTGATTCTTGTCGATTTCTTTCTGGGCGGCGAGTCACTGGGCAAAGGGACTTCACACACGAATCGTGATTATTGTCGATTTAATTATTGGGCGTTGCGTCATTTAGTATACTGAGTGCATGGCTGATACAAGACGACTGTATAAATTTATGAAGTATCGCCCATGCGGGAGCATTTAAATGAACTTAAAGTGACGTGTCGTATCACCTATGCCGGAGCCTCAGCATCTAACTGACACCATGCGGTGCTGTTTAAAAAACTTTGATACTCACCTCCGCCATCTAAGTTAAAGTATGTAATCTTGCCGACAATCTTGCCGCTTGGGTCGAATCCTTGGCCCTGAAGCAAGTGACTAAAAATACGTATTATAATAATTATCTATAGTAACCATAATTATAGCATATATCCATTTAAAAGATCCCGCCTGATAATTAATAACTTATAATAGAGTTATGTAATTATTTATTTATATATGGGCTCATTTATTGAGATATTATTAAAATATACCTATCCATAAAAAACCTCGAATATAACAAAAGAATATAAACGTATCTAAACTAGACGCAAATGTTAAATCAGCAGATTTATAAAGTATTTGGCGCTGGCGCTTTGGAAAGAACAGTATTTGAAATAGAATTATAAAAATTACAGCTGCCAATCGATATTGTTAGATTTAGCGCATTTGTTGTATAAAAAGTCGCACGCTCTTTGAAAAATATAATTTAATCTTAAATGTTTATTATTACTCTATACCGCCACTCTTTCAAACGAAAGAACAATTTATATGTCTTGGGGAAGCACAAAAGAAAGGAGACAAAGCATAACTTTCATGTCCGCTGCGAAAATTGTATCATCATAACCGATATACATTTTTAATTATTAAGATTTTAAAGTGTTTTCTTCTTCATGGGAGCTGTAATGATACAATACTAATGAATGTCTTGATTCTTAACTCAAAATAATAGATGTATTATAGAGGTTAAGCGAAAGTGTGACGCCCTATAGATATACTATTTATAATAATACAAGCTTTCGACGGACACAGGCTTCTTTGTGAGATGGTAAGTTTGAATGGGTTTAGAGGTGTTTCAATGTAGAAGAGACACAATGTTTACAAAATTCAAGAAACAGTGTATTTACATTCTGATTGGATAAGAAGTAACATTTTACTAGGACGCCTTTTGTGGGCGTTGCATACAGAAGCAACAATCGCTACACCCCGAAAAATCCCGCAAATCGGCATGCATGCAGACGTCATGTGGATGAGGTATGCACACAGGCAGATTCGCGAAATTTCCTACACTTCCCTCTTTTTCACTGAGATACAATATCTGACTCATTATCATAAACAGCAGTGCTATATAAACTATGTATTAGAAGTAAAAGAAATCTGAATCAATTTCGACCCAGATAATGACTACGTTTAGTTTGTAATTTTTACAACAAGATGAACTACCACAAGAGCAAAACAGAATTATCGAGCTTTGTTTGCAGAAGTTAGTAAAAATATATCCAAATTTACTCACTTCCGGAACCAACATGTTCGTATCCAACGCCATGCCCGATCTCACTTCACTAACAAATGAATAAATAACGTGGATATTCCTTCGTGTCATTCGAATTAAATATCCTGATATGTCACATAAAACCAACCGTATCTCTTTTCCCATATCTTATTATAAAGAAATGCATAATTATTGTATAACTACATGTATTATATATTGTTCTACATGACATTCGGATATCTCTCTTGAACAATCGATTAAAAGCAGCATTTTGTAGCGTTAAAATTATTTTGTTTTTCCAAATGTAATCACTGAAAAATCGCACACGTAGATATTATGGTAAACACCATATGTTTACTGACCTGGCCGACAAGACAGCCGGGGAGAGCCAAAATAACAGTGAATGGTAACATGGTAAACCCCACGGTATGTAACAACATGTGAACAACACAGCACGGGCGGTCTTATCTAATCCTAGTGTACATTTGTTCTCAAACGTGTGGTTCGAGTATATTAGGGATGTATATAAGGCGTGTTATTCACGTACAGTATGTATTACAGTGTTACACTTAAAGCTATACTTGATACGTATTGTCAGTAATTGATCACGGTCTATTATATATTACAATATAACAATATGATATAAATATATAAATATATATATATATATATATATATATAAATTATATTATATTTATTTTTTACATAGAAGGTACATCATTTGCAAAATGTTAAACAATAAGCAAAGGAAGAAAATTGGTAATTTTATGTGGAATCACGTCACTCCACTGTGCGTTGAGTGATGAACAAGATAATAAAACAAGGCAATGTCATGTGTGTCATCTCTTAAATTATAAGCCGAGGACGATGCTTCGCATTTATACGCGCACATGGAAAGACAGCTAATTTCAAACATATACGCATAACGCATATACGCGCACATGGAAACACAGCTGTTCTCATACATATACGCATAACGCATATACGCGCACATGGAAACACAGCTGTTTTCACAGATATACGCATAACCCATATCCGCGCACATGGAAACACAGCTTCACATTCTGACCTATGAACTTGCATAAACCAGTGACGGACGGACGGACTGACGGGTGGACGGACTATTTGATAATTTGTAATATGTTTCCGACAGATAGGTGAAAAAAAGTTCTGCAACTCGGCTGCAGGTACCAGACATGTTGACACAATTTGATTTATATATCAAGGGTGAAGAATCTGATACTCTCGCTGTACGTGGCTTACAGTTTGGGTCATAATTGAATCTGTCAGTAAATTAAGCGACTGAAATTAGTACCATAATAGTTAAGTGCATCAGTATAAATATCATGAGCCTCGTTTCACTTTTTTTAGAGGTGTGGGGTAAAGTACATTTTGCCTCCCTCACTTTTTACGGAAATGTACGCCAAAGTTTTTATTTCAAGGTAATTGTGTCAATCAGTTTTCTCACACTTTGCTCAATAATCTTCCAATTATGGATCTCACTTTGAAAAAAAATAGGATCTTGCATGTGACTGTCATAGATGTTACTCAATGTCTTGAATGTTTAAAAATCAATTATTAATAATAGGGCTCAAGACAGGGCAAAATTATTTTGCATACATAATACATTTATTATATGGCGGAATTTGAGAAATTCATGAAACTTTGGGAATGGGATTCATTGGGGGGGAGGGGGAGGATTTTTTGCTAATGATTTTTTTTTGTTGGGGGGGGGGGGGGTGTCGCTTGTTCCACCTCACATTTTATCAGCAAACAAGGCCTGTGTAAAATAGTTTTAGTCGTAACAGAAGTCCCTACTATTATCATACAAACGTTGAAATGTAGGAAAAACAGGATGACGCTTTCCATTCTTAATTGACTTATAAAACTTGCTTGCTGCTAGCGGAGCCCGGGGTGACGTTCAACCCCCCTCCCACCTTTTTTAGCAGCCGCAATCTTTTATCAATGGTTTCAGGCCATTTTTGTTGCCCCCTGTACCCCACCTCTTTGGACCTTGGGACCTTTATTTTAGTTTTTTTTCATTTTTCGTCCTGGTTTGGAACTTTTCTAAATCCTGGATCGGCCTCCTGCTGCATGTCAGTTTACAATTACTCCATTTGCTCAGAGAGTACAGCAATTTCCTTGCAATTATTACTGGATCATCATTATTTGCACTGTATAGGCAAAGGAAGCCAACATACGCGTTACAGCCCATAATTACGCTACTTGACTTAATCTCTTAATCAACCCCTGAGATTTCTTCTAACAAAATAAAAAAAAATGTTCTTGAAAGCCATATCCATTCCCGATACACTACACCATAATTCTCAGCCATACGTGCATGGCACGTAGCAGAATTGTATGACTCCGCTGTATAGGCCTTTTGCGCATGCGTGTTCTTTCAGAAAAGAGGTACATATTGCCTTTATATGAATAACAATTTAATTCAAGTTTAATACGCGCTGAACACTGATAAGTCTCAAAGGCACCAAATGAATAAATGAAACTAGATGTATACAATCGCCAACAAATCACGGGAAGCCTTTCCCAGACGCCCGTAACTGAGCGATAATGGGAAATCGGCATGGAATATAGGACCTTGGGAATAAGGTTATGTTAAAAAAAAAATCTCTCATAATCAGGACAAATATTTTGCCTAATTTTCAGTCTTTAAAAATCAGCAATATTGAAAATTCTAACGCAAACAGAAAATAACAGATGAAATAGAAAAAAAAATAAAGGAAAATGAATATTGATGGTTTTGCACACTTTCCATCCACCAATGTTTTTAACCAAATATGGATATAAAAATAAACTTACCAACTCCTATAACAGGTTGTCAAGCACATCATTGCGAACAAAAAAGACACGACAAAAGTAGGTATTGAAATATTAAAAATGTAGGACAACAGAGGGAAAATAGAAGGGAAATGTAGAACAAATTAGGACTTAATCGATACATAACAACATTATGAATTCAAGATTATTCCTGATAAGCGAATAAGCGAATGTGAAATAAAAAAATGTGATATAACTGAGTACACATTTAAACAAATTTAATGTGGCTCCTAGTTTGTGTCTGCAGGGTTGAAATTATATTATGCTCAATATTTCTAAATTTATTTAAATTATAATAACATAAGGTAAAATTTACACAGATTCACTGCATTTTGACACTGCATGTTTCAATTCAACACAAACAAATGAAGTTAGGAAAAAACGTAGGTAAAAGTATAAAGTTTCAAGAAACAGTAGGAAAAAGTCAAAGTTTCAAGAAAAACGTAAGAAAACGTATGTAGTTTCAAGAAAAACGTAGGAAAACGTAAGACGTTTTATGAAAAACGTAGACAAACGTATGAAGTTTCAAGAAAATCGTAGGGAAAAAGTATTAAGTTTCAAGAAAAACGTAAGAAAATGGGACAGAAACTAACAAAGCAGAAAAAAAGTATGAAAAGGAGGATCACGTGACAGCCTCCTGTGAGCCTCTCCTTCCTAATAAGGAAAGATTTACTTATGGAGTAAAGTGTACACTGAAAACGTAGGTTTGCCGAATCTCCCAATTATGACCCCCCCTACGGGAAGTCGGAGGGTGGAAATGGCTATGGTTGTCATAACACAAAACTGAACTGCCCTAGGGGAGTGCATGCTGACCCTCCGTGAAGTGTCAGGTCTTGAGCAGCTCCCTGGCAGCGCGGCAGCCAGCTTAGACAAGAGCGCACGCTGACCACGCGTGAGCCGGGCCGCATACGGGACACCTGCATGGAATGCATGGGCCGGATTGAATTAAGTTGCCAGAGGTCCTACATAAATCGAAAATTGCAATTATGTGCCCAACATATGGATTTACTTCAAGGCACTGATTGATAAATGACGTTGGTTTTCCACTAGACTCAAACACAGTATAACAAAATTGTAATATTATATACAGTCAAGCCCGCTTATTGTCATGTCGGCGGTTCGTGCATAATTTATGATAATAACCGGAGTGTTACCTTATGCGGGCTTCAACACCGATGTCCTTTAGAGTCATAGAAGAAGCGTTATGTCTCAAATGATATTAAAAAAAATCGTCAATCAAAAGAAAACAGAAAGTTTATGAATATTTCTTTATTGCACAACAGCATATCAAATTACGTTTATGCGCACCGGACAAATTATTTCCTGTAAGTTGTGTGCCGCATGCCGCAATAACTGACAACAATCTGACTTTCCGACAGAAAGAGACGTAGCATCTGGGTCATGAGGTCAAATGTCTGAAAATATGTGGCACATTTTTATCGTTATGCATAGTCAAACTATTTTACTAGATCATTCATTCTCCGACTATTGCGCCTTATTTTCCGGATATCTTATTAATAACTCAAACTTCCATGATCGTCTGTTCGGGGAGCGGGCATGGTCATGCCATTGTCAACTTTCTCAAGTTTTGCCGCGATTGAGGTTTTCGACCGGGTATCTCCTCCATTGCTCACAAAACCTCCAGCTTTTCGTGGACCCTTAAAGGGGATTTCCAGTAGTAAGCAGCGTTTAGACCTCGTGCTTCATATCATCTCGCCGAAATGTCACTGAGGTGTAAATCGCGGTCTTTCAAAGGCCAGGTGTTCATTATGTATGATATATGAACGCAGACATCGCCCTTGTTAACGTACGAAGAAACGAAATGATCGGGATTACCGTAGTATCTTAAGACGGTAATTAGCTAAGGGACGGGGAGTGACCCACATGCATCACTGCATGCACTTGCCTGGCGCACACCGGTGATACGCCTGACGGATTACAGGCTCTTGGCCTCGTTGATCGCCGTGTCGGCGTTTGATGTGATATTAACTGCGAACTGGTGTCACTGCCAAGGGTTCCGTGCATGACAGTAAACGGGATTATGACAATATTCCATGATATTAAACGGTCAGATTTACCATTTTTTTATATGGTATCATATATGGTATTATATGATATCAATACATCCTCTTACTCCTGCAGCTACCCTACACCTGACAACTAGTACACCGACGAACCTCAACCCTGTTGGCTTAGTTGCAAATGAACATATGGTAAGTGACTCTAATACTATGAATCCCATTTATCAATACATGTATTATGAATATTATCTGATAACATTTCACACGGCACTGTTTCTTGCTCAGGTTTTAATTTTGTAATATTTAAGGCACACATTTTGTGAGATGAATAGGAGGAGGTCTCCTTAATCTCTGGAACTAACTCTTCAAAATGAATATTATATGAAGTACACTTCCAATGTAGCATCTAAAATAAAAATTGTCAGGATGACATATTCAGTCATATAAGCTGTGATTCAATGTACACAAAATCATGCACACAACTCTGTCATATAAAATGTGTTTTTCATGGAACTTTACATTTTATTTTTTATTATCAGACACTTGGAGAAAACGTCTTCATTACAGATTTGTAATCCCAAGTAGGAGGGACCAGGGCAAGTCTATTGTTCAAGTACAGAAGCATAAAATGAAGAGAGAGCTATATGATCGTCACGAGGGTACCGTGAACCAAAGCTTTGAGTGGTAAACTACTAGCCACAGAGGAAGTTGAGGTAGATGACGATACAATAAAGCTACACATTTACTCTTTATGTGAACACTGAAACACACTCAGACAGAACCCTTTCAACATTGTAAGGAAAAATAAGACGTGTAATTGTTGCAGACAAAACACGTATCACAAGTTACACGACCACTTGGTTTTAATAAATATACATTCTACTCGAATATGTCTGTAATTATTATTATAATTATATATATATATATATATATATATATATAAATGTATATATATATATAGAGAGAGAGAGAGAGACAGAGAGAGAGAGAGAGAGAGAGAGAGAAAGAAAGAAAGATAGAGCGATAGAGAGAGAGTGAATACGGATTAACCTGACAGGTCAATGACAACCCATAGGTTGTCACAGAAAACAATTGACAACCCTTTTGACAACCCTAGATGGTTGTCAAATTGATATTTTGACAACCTGGGTTGTTGTTTTAGGTACACCCATTTGACAACCCTAAAGCTGTCGATTTGACAACCCTATGTCTCAGTGTACAAATCGAATCAGGAAAATCCGTGCAATTCGCTTTTATTCGATGCGGTGTGGACGCATTTATATGTCATTGTCCAGTATCACGTGACTAGTATGGTTACCCTTGGTGGCATATTCAGTAAAGTTAGTATTAAACATTGTGTCGGACGTTTTCTGTGTCGTGGCGTATCCGCGTCCGGTTTGATCCACTTATCCGTCATGCTTAATCCTGTCCACAATTAATGAATGGGTCATCAATCCTTATACACCCAATAAGATAATAAATCACACCCAAAGTCACACTGGACCCTGTGTGCTGGCGACCAAGATTAGATCCCGGCTTGGCTATGAGAATGGGCTGAAGTGGCCGTCCAAGGTCGGAGGTTTCCTCCGGCGTCCTCCAACTCCATACTATATCAACATATTTTACCAGATGGGAGACCATACGGATACAGACACACATTCACACATGGAACCGTAAACATTACAGCCGCCATGGTTTCAAACAGGTCAAAAGCACAAGTAATTAATATATCTTCACGGAGGCACGTGCAGACAAAAAATATTAACTCGGAGGTATGAGAAAAATGCACGATATGCACTCACGATAAAACGGTTTAATAGGCCGCGCATTATTCACGGTTAGAAGATCGAGGCGTACCTTACCGCAAAATCAGTGGCGTGTATATAAAAGGTGCATGAAAAATAGCTCTGCTATTAAACACAGACGTACAGAGAGAGAACGGGCCATACTGTAGACTACTCGTCGTTCAAGATGGCGGCTAGAGGCATGTCATTGGGATCTATCTCTGATCAACCACTACATGAATTTATTATGAACGACTGGGAAAAAGTTTCTGACAAGACTTGCATAGTGAGTATCAAACACATAAAAAAATAAAATGTTTGCTTCAGGTGGAGAATGAAAATGCTTTCGCCCTAGTGAATGTAGAAGAACTGTAAAAAGAGGTTTTAATTTCACTGCATCGTACACTTTAATTTTATCAGTAACTTTCTGTTACTGGTGAATGACTATTATCAATTCTTTACAAAATGATTTATATTTATTTATTTGTTTTTTATTACAACATTTCCAGGGTAACCTGGTAATATTAATAATTGAGTCTATCAGCGCAGCTGCATGAAAATCAACAGACACTAACAGACAAGGGTTAGTATATTATTTTTAAGGGGCCACGTAGAACAAAGGTTAGGCCTATAGCGGGCTGCATCGAGGTAAAATTAAATTACCCGAATAAAAGTTATCTTACATAGAAACACGAGTATAACTCAAATATCTACTTTATTTGTCACACATAAAATGAGAGATAAGAATGAATTTATGGTGTGTCTCTTGATAATTGCTACTAAAAAGTTTATCAGGATTTTTAGTAGAATTTATGCAAGTCCACACAAAAGCGGTACACAGGTATGAGTATAATAATTCAGCATTCGTGTCGTTCTACAAATCTGAGTCTTCAAAATACGACCTATTATTCTTTAACTTCACATATGAGAACGTTTGTTCAAAATATGATTTAAACGTTACCATGAAAACGCACATTATTCTGGCAAACTTTACCAAATTGTCGCATTTCCCTGTAATAAGAGATTCAACGTTCATTAATCATATTGGGCTGATATCGTAGAAAACAGCCGATAATCTTAACATTATAGGCTACAAGTGTTAAATTGCCACAAATGAATACATTTTTACTCACAAACAAGATAAAATCTGTCTCTATGTAAACGAGTCCTGTCGTGTATGGTGAGCAAGTTGGCTTCTGTCAAGCGTATCGTGGGAGCCAGGCCCTTATTCATTGGTGCGACTTTTTCCGTGTATTCTTGTTTTATACCTCTGCGCAATGGACAACCATGGCTTTTCATACATCATACTTCTCTCCACGTCACATGGTCCTATTATTCACATGAACAAGGATATTGCAGTGAATAGTTTGGCATGCTCTGGTTGGCTCTAGACAACCCAGGAGGACTAATATCAAAGCCCAAAAAAGGTCCCCAGGACAAGAAAAGTGAGGGTGTCCAGGGCGCAAAATCCTGTTTGAAACCCATATAAAAAGATTGCGGCGGCGGAAAAACAGGGGGTCCGGACCCTCGGAGCCTTATCCCCACCCCCTTGGATCCGTTTCTGCCGCAGGATAGGGTTAAAGAAGGGATTTTTTTGTACCATACGGATTCTGACAGAACAAACGGTTCAATAAATAGAATCATAAAACATCTCTGGAATGTTGGATACAATGAATTAATATATATATAGTTAAATGCTGACATCGTTGGTGATAATAGTTTTATTACCCGTATTTAATTATCAAATATAATTATCAAGTATGCAGGTTTGTTCATGAGAAAATCAGGTTCTTAACTGTAAAATTAAAATAAATTAGAGACCATCACGAGATGTGTAAAACAGTAATAAAAGCTAGAGGAAGCAAGTTTTGTATTGTTTTGTTCATGGCTGATCGTAAAGTTTTTTTGTTTGTTTGTTAGCTTTCAAAAGTAGTTGATAATATTATTATTTGTAAATATCACCTTTAAATATTGTTTATGATGTTATTAAAACATTAATGTAAGATGCAAAGTCCTTTGTGTTTCATTACAAATTTCTAAATGATTTGTTGGTAAATAACTATTGTTCAAAGAAATTGAAGATTAGTTACATTGATTTGTGTACCTTTTTGTAAATAAGAAACAGAGAACTTTAATCACCTGTACTGGTATTTTATAAAGTGAAAACCAAAGTTGGTTTGGTGGATTTGTTATTGATTTATAGTTAGAGAATAGGAATATCTATTAAGATATGCTTGATGTAGAACCAGTTTATAATATAATAACATTCTTGGCAAAACAATGTATTAACTAATGTAGAAAGAATCAGGATAGCGAACTAGATGTGATAGCTTTTCAGAATTTCTTGACATTTATCAAGCCAATTGAGTTCAATGTCTTTAAATAGAAAAACAAGTGTACGTACTTTGTAAACAAGTGGCACGTGATGGAATATTTGTGAAACTATATAATTTTGTATCTGTGTGGAACAAAAAAAAAATAATAAAAAAGGTGTACACTTACTATGGCTCACTCGGGTACCTCTATCTAAAATATAAAAAGGACTGTTATTTTGTTGACGTTTGGAAGGACAACGCAACATACTCTTAAACGTTGAACTTATTCCAGAGACTATTTGAATAAAACTCTTAGAGCTACTCTCTCAGTGGTGTTTGTGGGTTGTCTATTTCTTTGACGTGAAAAGCAATAATTGATGTATATTATTTAATATATTCATGCTTTTTTCACCACAGTACTATGTGGAGGGAGAAAATGAGAAGGAGTATACATTTGGTCAGTTAAAAGAGCTTGTGAGGGCTTTTGCACACGGCCTTCATCAACATGGCGTCCAGCATGGTGACATGATCTTGATGTTTAGCACCAATAACGTGGAGTACTTCGTCACGTGTCTGGCGGCGTGGACGCTTGGTGCCACGGTAACCGCGGCTAACGTCATGTATACACCTGGTAAGAGAGTTATAACGAAGGTAGAAACTCCTGGGTAAATTTACAAACTAGATGTCTGCAATCGCAGAGCGGTCGTAAGGCAAGCCTTTCTTATTTTAAATGAGCAAAACTGGAGATCTAGAGCAAACATTGGCAAAACTGGGCGATAATATGGGATCGGTTCTAGAGTGAACGACCTTGGAAGTGATATAATAAGACAAGACAAAATATCAGGTGCAAATCTGTTCTAAGTCTATGATTCTTTCAAGTTTAAAAAAAATCAACCATATTGGAAATCTAGAGAGATTCAAATACAGATTTAAAGAAAAGAAAAAAGAAAAAAAGTAACCAATATTTTTTTTCATTCGGGGAACGTGCAAGAAACCCTATCCTCAAGAATGATACAATTATCCCTACAGAAATTGTAAAGCCTCTACGACACCCTCCTGACTACTACCTATCCGGACTACTACAAATGTTTAAACAGGAATGTTTTTCAAAATTAAAAACAGTAAATAAATGCTACCTTAAATATACATATCTTGATTTGTTTCATCTCTATTCATAATTTTTAACTATTTATTAAATGCTTTTTCTCACTATTGATATATATATATATATGTACATATGTGTGTGTGATGGTGGGTGGGTGTGTGATGGTGTGTGTGTGTATTATAATGTTGAAGTCTTCTTGTCGTCTAGGATTAATTTCTTTTGAATGTTGAGGTTTGATCAGTTCACTAATAGGCATTTTGCTGAGAGAGTGTAAAATTTATGAATAATGTAAAATAAAAAAAAAAAACTTAAAGTAAATATAATCGGTCTTGAATCATTTGTGCCATGTGGGAGTCCCAATTGTGTGATGCTTTCAAATCTGTGTTTTCCTTAATTTATCGCGCCCATATTCCCAGGTTCATTCGTGCAAAGGTGACCATACATTTATGAATATTCCTTAATGACGTTCGGCAACCCGGATAATGACCGGATCTACACCAAAATGTAACTGATTCCTTCTTGTCCCATTTCCTATATGCCCTAAAAATACCATAAGCTTTTGGTAAGTTGGCGTGAATTATGTTGTGTAAAAACACACATAAATACACAAAGATACACAAACACGAATGTCGATTAACGCATATCCTCCTGACGGAGGCAGTGATTGATTTAAATATGAAAGATGCAGAAATTGTTGCTTGAGAGGAAAAAAATACGCCTCAACGAGATATCGCCCCAGTATAGAATATATCACTATGGTAGTATACAGAGTAAGCTGTGTAAAGATAAATGGTACGCGTTTACAGACATAATAAAAATATGCAGAGAAGCAGTGAAATGTTATTCATGCGTGCAGTGGTGAAGACCAGACAAAGTCATGCCACAGTTATGAAAAAGTATGAAAAAAAAACGTGTGCGCAGTAGGTGACAGACCTGGTTTATAGTTATGCCCGGGTTAGTTGACGTTCAAGTGTTTTGTACGCAGTCATGCTTGAGGCAGTTAAGGAACATATTAAAGGTTTATCTATATAATGGACATTGATGGTGGCTTCTGGACATTATACCTATATGTTAGCTTGAAAATATTGTATGTCGACTGTTCATTCAAGCAAATATCTCAGGCGTCTATTGTCATAAAAAATGGGCATACAGATTAAACGTACGATCAGATAAACTAGAGCGTTTATATTCTTCTTTTTGATAAATTTTTTTTTTACTTTCCTCTGCACACATTTGCACCAAATCCCCATAACGGTTGATATGCACCTGATATTTCAAGGCTGTAACCGGGGAAAGCCTTTCTGTATTCATTGGGCGATTGCGAAAATTCAGTATTATCTGTAATTTTGACTTAAAAATTTTGACTTTCGAACTTAAAACGGCCCCACAGTGAGCCATATCCAATCCCATGGGCTTGTATTAAAAATAGCCCAATTTAGATAGATATGGCTCGACTTAACATCTTGTATTGACACTGTACCGGGGCCAAGTAACCGCTCTTAACTAATGTGTTATGCCGCTCCAACTGCAGTCTACCGCGAGTTAGAATCTGCAACCTACGTGTATTTATTACCGTATGAAGAGCTGACAACTAAGCCTCGTTTGTATGATTATATATTTACTATATATATATGTAATATAACACTGAAGAAAAACAAAACTGTGAATTCGTGAAATTATGCTTTATATATATATATATATATATATATATATATATATATATATATATATATATATATGAACACATATTCCCCAGTTTAACATATACTTCTCGTGGTCGCAAAGAAATAAGCACGAAAAAAATTCAACCTGTATTTCTTTTTAAATAATTTTTAGACTGGGTCCATATTAAGCACTTGGCCCAGTTCTCATATATATTCCTGTGGATATTAAGCAGTAGAGCCATCCTAATTATGTCGTCTGTCGTAACAAACTATCTAAAACCCTTTGTTGGACAAACCATCGATTAACGTTTTATTTGAGTAACATTCATAAATTCTTATAAGAAAAAAAAAACTTCTATCAACCTCCTATTAGACAAACCATCTTGGACATCCTATCACCAAAAAAATCATCCATTAACCACTTATCAAACAAGGCATCCATTATCCTTTTATTAGATAAACCGTCCATTGAACATATAT
This sequence comes from Sipunculus nudus, assembly GCA_026874595.1. Taxonomy (NCBI): domain Eukaryota; kingdom Metazoa; phylum Annelida; class Sipuncula; order Golfingiida; family Sipunculidae; genus Sipunculus; species Sipunculus nudus. The sequence continues at coordinate 72,401,535 of CM049314.1, forward strand.
TAGACAAACCATCCATTAGAAAAATTATAAACATCTATCAACCTCTTATTGGACAAGCCATCCATGAACATCCTATCACAAAAAATATCCATCTCCACTTATCAGACAAGATATCCTTTCACCACTTTTAAATCAAAACATCCAGTTACCTCTTATAAACAAGCAATCAGTTTAGCTCCTATTGGGCAGATTGGCAATTAACCTCTTATTTAAAAAAAAAAAAAGATGAGCCACACCAAAGAACACGTTCTACAGAAGACTTTCTTTTGCCACTCAAGCGACACCTGTTGGCAACATGTGACACTAACTGTTCGGGTCCCTTATATTGACAAATATATGGACATATATATATATATAAATATATATATATATATATATATGGACATATATATATATATATATATATATATATATATATATGATAGTATACCATGTGTATAGTTAGCTGGATATCACAATGCACTACAGAACTGTTTCGTGAGTTCAGCTGACATATATATATATATATATATATATATATATATATATATATATATATATATATATATTATACAAATATTGTATATATGTTATATCACAAATAATAGAAGTGAAAATAGGTTTATAGAAGAGTGTCCAATTATATTATATGGCGGATGTTCATTAAGTCTATCCCACAATGCTGGCGTACTAAACCCGAACGCAGAGGATGAGCGTTGCTCTCAGTACGGATACCTGTGATACCTTTTGACATGTTAAAAATTACCAAGCAGACACAGATGTTTACCTAACACACATAACACCAAGCCTTATGCTATGTCTTTGATGTGTCTAGGTGAAATGAGTAGGCAGCTAGATGACGGAAAAGTGGCGTATATTTTTACGCATGCGCAATTCGTCAACACTTGCGAAAAGGCGAAAGAGAAAGCAGAATGTGACGTCAAGGTAAGGAATAACAGTTCTGTCCGTTTTTAAAGAAGTGTAAGATATAACTGTATGTTTCACCTCTTCAATCACTGACTGAACGTTCCCGGTTTGAACCCGGCCGGCCGATGCCATTATAGGCATGATGTTGAAATCTCGTGTGAACCTCGTGAGATTCGCTGTCTTCATGACAGGTTATGACTTCTGGATTATTCCTAACTCTGTGTATATAAAACCTGAAAGCCAGAAGTCTTTACAATAAAATGTCATTCTTATGGATGCCCTAATCATTATTCAATATACAGTGCCACCTATCCTTGACATTGACAAAGACAATGTGAATTTTGAGGATGCATCTGACACTGGACTGTAACACAACGCTTTATCTGTACCATATATTTGTAAAGAGTTTGTTCCCGTAAAGCGTTTGGTTTTGGCCACAAGAGAGGTCGGCAAGCGAACAAATACTTATTCCTATTACCACAGGTTTTGATACCTAATGGCTAATCAGCTGATCAAATCTGTGGAGCCACAAACGCTTACGTGTTGGTATGCCTCCAGGAAATACACTCCCGGGCAACGGTAGGCCGGGCCTTAGCAGGCGAACTGACACAATTTTTGCATGTAACGCATAAAGCATTGTGGAAAAACGCATTCGTTTGCTAGTCGTCATGGACAACATGGCAGCGCATAGACAGAGCAAAATGTGTTACGTTTTTCCGTTGCGTCGGGCTTCAGGGGCATAGAAAATTTAAATAAAGAAAAGGTTAGCTGGAACCTGAACAAAAGCGTCACATTACTCACAATAATGAGCCTCTAAAATTATTATTAACTGATTCATAATAAGTATACTCGCATAAGGTTTTATTTTATTTTAATATTAAGCGCCTTATTAATTCAATAAAATATTTTACTATTTTTATTTAACTTTTTCAGAGCATTATTGTTATTGGTGAACACGATACTCACGTGACCTGGGATGCCATATTAGAGAAAGGGGAGCTTGCTGGTCACGAGGCTCTTCCCACAATCCCCTTTAACCAGGAGGAAGACGTAGCATTAGTCCTATATTCCAGCGGAACCACGGGTTTACCAAAAGGAGTCATGCTGACGCACCGGAACGTAGTCGCCGCCATTACACAACTTAAGTTAGTAGCCCTGTCACGGCAGTATATTATCATACACTTTCCTCGGGCCTGTGATAATAACGTGTTACAAGAAGCAAAGATTATGAATTCTGTAAAAAAAAAAAAACTTTGATTAATAGCAAATCGGAGTGTACTATAATTTATTCTGCTAGATAGACAGATATGATAAAGAAAAACGAATTAATCATAGACATTGACATGTAGTGTCTATCAGTTTAGCGGTTGGACAGGTACTGATATCTGTGAACTAATTTATATTTCCCGATGACGTAATCGCAGGTTGTGTAAATACAGTATTATCGTCGTTCCCTGGCAGGTGATATAAAAGTACGGGCCAAAATCAGGATGACAATTTCACTTGCACGAAAACTCATAAATCTGTTGCTTTCAGCAGATGAATAAAATATGTACCCTCCATATTAAAACTTTATTAAAACATGGTATGACTTTTAGTCTAAAGTGCGTTGAAAATGTTTTCGGTTCACCGTCATGGCGCACTTGGAGAAGAAATGATAATAGAATGCATTAGTAATAATAACAATAATAATAATAATAATAATAATAATAATAATAATAATAATAATGAAAATAAAAATAATTGATATGGTTACCGTGACTGACAATAATGTTAACAGAAGCAGTATAATCATCATATTGTTAGAAAAGTGGGAGCAGTTAATGTATTTTACGAAAACATAATTTATCAATATTTTCTTTTTTTAAAAGTGAAGGTTAAAAGACAATGTGGTTGTGATGATGGTAATTGTACATAACGATGGTGTTATCACGCAGTTTTATCATTATGACTTCTATTATTGAATGTTTTAGACTCTCCCGTTCATGTTCTCGTGAGATCGTTGAGATGGTGTTCCTTCCTCTCTTTCACGCCGGGGGAATGTTCTTCCTTCTCTCTTACCCATCTTTCACCAACCCGACCGTTCTGTTACCCAGATTTGAGCCGGAAACTTTCTTCAGATGTATTCAGGATTTTAAGGTAACTTACATAAGACCATCTACATTCATTGTTCTGTCCATCTTAACTGTGATAATTCTTTCAAAGCAATGTAGCTCAATGGCGATCAATTGATAACCGTCTCCATTATTTTATAGATTACTGAGTATATATATTAGCTGAATTTAATTCCGCCCAAGCAGTACTTGTCAGGGCGGTAGCACACGCTTCACCTTACTTAAACACCCTGGTTGTAACCAGACTTGATGACTATCGCACCTGCGGCTCCCGGATGTGTCATCATAAAGAAACCCCACTAAAATGGACTCATTAACGAATGAAACGTGACCATAAGGCACAGCTTTTCCATTTAGCCTGCATAAAGCTCAACCTGGATGTGTCCGACCGCGTTCTTCGACATGGTTCAATTCACTGATATCTCATCGATGGGATATGTACTCTGTAAGATTGTACACTTGCAGGCGCTCTCATTTGTTACAATATTCTCATTGTTATTTTGAATACTTGTAATTTCAGGTAGAAGATTTACTGGTGGTGCCAGCTATTGCTGTATTAATGTATAAGTCTCCACTGACCCAAAAATATGACCTGTCTTCTTTGAAACGACTACTGGTCGGCGCGGCGCCTCTTAAGAAGGAAACACAGATTGGTCTAAGTGGCGTACTAAAAAATACACATGTATTTCAAGGTAAATACCTTTCTTTCTTAAAAAAAATTCTCGTATAGTATTGTTAATCAAGCTGATAGCAAAGAGGTTAAACGAGCAGAAAAGAAAAACTGTCTTCAGGTGTATTTTTACTAATTAGAAAAATAGCTGATTTAGACGACGCTTTTTCCACTGCCTCATAACAGATCTTGTACCAAGTCCGACTGAAGACATATATCTGGCACCACCTATCGTTTAAATTTTCAGCGTAAGCTCTTAAACATCATGTACCTTTTCTAACCCCCCCCCCCCCTCCCGCGCTCCAAATAAAACAACAACAACAACTGGTATTGCGACGTTTCATCACACGACAAGATGGTAACCTTTGCCTGGTTTAAACTTTTTCGGAAGTGAAAATTATTGTCCGTTTTCGTGGTTACATTAATACCCTGGCAATGCTGTACTATATCCTATGCCAACAGTATCAGAGTTTTGCTTATGTTACAGGATACGGGATGACTGAAGCTGTGGCCCCCATTGCTATAATGCCGCCAGGAGTGGATAAACCAGGGGTTGTTGGAGTTCCAGTTGCAGGAACCGAACTCAAAGTGAGTTATCAAGATGTACTTTCAAGCCTTATGATATGATGTAACTTGTATTGTAAAAAAAAAACAGAATATACAAACATATTATCGTATTTGTGCTTGTACAAGGGGAGCTGGTGTATAAGACGGGGGAAGTTAAGGTCCCATTTTTGGTCACTTTAAAAACAAACAGCCTTGAGCTGGCACACTCTTTGAATAACCATATCAACAGACGGTTATTTGCAGAGAATGTGTTGTGTGTCATAAAAATTACATTTATTTGAGTCAGATATCAGCCTAAACACTCGCTACTTATCAAATAGGGTACTGTTTACCAGTTGGTACAGTTATTAGGGATTTTAAGGCCACTTCTTCAATTAATCTTAAATGTGTACCTACAATAATCTCTAATCTAAATCTTTTATATGTTTTGTCATATGTTTTCATGGGCTTTACAATCTCCAATTTCCCTCTTTTGTTATATTTTGTTGGTCTTTACTATCTCCATTTCTTCCTTTTTTATGTTCTCTTGGTCTTAACCATCTCCAATTCACCTCTTTTATACGTTTATGGTCTTTAATACCTCCAATTTACCCCTTTATCTGTTTTCATGGTCTTAACTTTCTCCAATTCACCTCTCTAAATGATAACATGATCTTTTCAATCTCCTATTCACATCTTTTATATATTTTTATGGTCTTTGCTGTCTCCAGTGTTCCTTTTTTATGTTTGCATGGTCTTCACTATCTCTTATTGACCTCTGTTATGTTTTCATGATCTTTGCAGTCTCCTATTCACCTCTTTCATATGTTTCGATGGTCTTGACACTCTCTAATTCACCTCTACTATATATTTACATGGTCTGTACTATCTCCAATTCTTCTCTTTAATATGTTTTCATGGTCTTTGTGTGTGTGTGAACACAATCAACCAATTTCTGTTTCGCATAACAAGCTAGTATAACCGTAGGTCCGAATTTACGCCCTCCCGACAACTCTAAGCCAAGGAAAACTTACATTAAAGAAGAAACGAAACATGGAAGCTTCAAAAATCTCGATTTGTGAAGTCGCGCCGTACGGCTATCACTAAGCCCACCAGGTGGCGTGATCGTTATGTTTATATTTAACGCCACTGATTGCAGCCGGGCAAGTTTTATTCCACTTGTGTACAGGCGGAGGCAAACGGGTTTAGAGCGACATATTGCGGATAATATACCATTGTAAGGAGAAAACACATGTTACATGTTTTAACAATATCAGTTACATGCACTGTCACAGATTATCAACGTTGAGACGAATGAACTAGTTAAGGCTGGAGAAGTGGGCGAAATTTGTTACCGAGGTCCTCAGGTTATGAAGGGTTACCTGAACAATCCAGAAGCTACCGCCAGTACCAAAGACAAGGAAGGCTGGCTACACTCAGGTGAGCTATTTTTTTTTCAACGAGTAACTGGTACGGGTCTAACACGTTACGAATAACGTTGTCACATGTACCATTTCTTGGGTAGAGAAGGCTGGCGCTTAATTAAATAAGCATTTTCTAGTTGCATAATAATCTGCTATACCCATACGTATGTATGTTCTTTCATCTAATAGTTCATGTCCTCTAGTAAACATTGTGTCAGAAATATTAGTCATGACAAATCACTCTTAACGCTATTATTATAACCTGGCGTGGCAACAGGATAAGTGGCTTTGGTATAATACGTCGTCATTTTCATCGGCTATTATTTCGTTTTCAGGTACGTTTATATGAGCCACGTAACTGATCCCGAAGTCTGCTGTGTGTGTAAACAACAGTTTACTTGCGTCAGACACACAGACATGCATTATTATGCCAATTGAGCACCTGGGGTCCAACGAGGTTGGCTGAAGCGATTATTTCTTAGATCGCCAGCGTTTCGTGAAAGCTTCGTATTTTTGTAAATCTTTACCCAACAAGATTTATCTTCTTTAACAAATGCAATCAGCGAAGTAGCAGATGGCTTTCACCTGTTTTACGTCTGTTCCTTTTGGATTCCTGTTTGGACAAGCGGGGTGCAAGCCATGAAATGTGATCAAAGTCCTTGGCGGACCACAGCAGCGGACCAGTTTGCGTAATGCGCATATTCATGGAGAACGTGCATGTACCATTTTCACCGACTTCCTAGGCCTTTTCAAATTTATTTACCGGGGCATACATGTCCCGAATACATCCTGGATGAGGGATAACCAGGCTTTTACGAAATAAAGGGGATGGTTTCTCCTTGGTGAGTAAGAGCAACAAGAGAGACAGATCAACGGTAACAAAAAGTTTAATGCTAAACTTACAATAAGTCTCAAGATATGTTGGCAGTTACTCCACAGCAGACTGTTGTGTCTTCCACAGCGTCACACGGCTACGTCAGCACCAAAATCGCCTGTCCTGGCCAAAACTACCTGCGTTCTTCCCGCGTTTCGAATAGACCGGTCTCCTCTTTTACCGGAATAGTCTGGCCCCTCCCCTAAACTACCTATATGTCATTCCGATTCACATTCTTCACATGCTCAGATTTCTTTGTATTATCACGGTTAGTCCAAGGAGTCTAAAAAAACACTATTTCTGAAATACTTAGTGCAGTCCATCTCGTGAAATTTTAGGACATTTCGGTAATGGGGCCAGGAATAATCGACGAGATCTTTGTGTGTATCGGACACATGGTCCAGATTCACGAACATCATCAAGGAATCACAAATGGTCAGTCACTTATGTACGAAGGAACCTGGTAATATGGGCCGAACAAGTGAATGCCCGCATGGCGGAGGCTTGTTTTCCTTAAAATACAGATTTTCTAGTGTACATGTATTATATTAATATGTTAAAAATGGTGACTGAATCCACTCTTTGACCGGGTAATTAATTAGGCTACATGCACATGCATATTGGCCGTATTCATGGTAAATTCACTTTGAATTTCCCGAACAGGTTGACTATGTTTCAAAGGGTACACATATTATGTTATATTTTGAACTCTTTGCAATTAACATTAAGCCAAATTGCAAATAAACCATTTTAAATCAGGTAAAGTTGACTGTACGTGAACATTACTCGGCAGGTGACGTAGGTTACCTGGATGAAGACGGTTACCTGTGCATCGTTGACAGAGTTAAAGAACTGATCAAGTACAAAGGATACCAGGTAAGATAATTACCTCAACCCCTACTTTAACAGGGAGGTTAAACTTTCTCCAATGTATGTACGCCCCGAAGCGAATCCGGGGGATTGGAGATTGTCACGCCCCCGTCCCCCTGTCATCGACCACCGTCGTAACGTTTTTTATAAGATTTTGTGTTGAAATAACCGCTTGGTGAACTATGCAATATGTACATCCGCCAGGCTCATTCCGTTTTCGGACCACGTGACACAGGTTTATACTTGAGTATTCTGCGTGGTCTCAACCCGGCTCGGTGTACTACTCCCTAGGTGTGTCATTCACATCGTTGGGTCATAACACCGATGAAACCCCAAAAGGCGCACTCGTGAGTGAAACGCGAAACTGCACAGTCTCCCAATTAAGCCTACAGATCGCTCACCCTGGGTGGGTTAGGGGCGACCGTGAAAATTCTCAACGCCTCGGCTGAGATTAGAAAGTATTTCTTAAATCTAAATCATTTTAGAACTAAAGTATATTTTTCTAATTATATATATATATATATATATATATATATATATATATATATATATATATATATATATATATATATGATAATTATCATTTCCAACATGTAGATATTATTCTCTCAGTATCAGGGGGCGATTACATTGATCCTCCCACCCTTACTAGGAAGTTGGACGATAATTGATACCCCAACTCCCTTCCCTCTGTATTGACGCCCTGCATGTGAGGATACAGGATTTGAGAATAGGAGACATCACACGTGGAGTTGCAAACATTTTAAACATTTTGGCTGCGATGGTGTAATGCTGGGTAGTATATCATGATTCAGTATTAAGCGCTAATTCTTTTTTTTATCAATTCTTAAGTCAAACAGGGGGACACACTCGTGCTCCCCCTCAAAACCCGGCCCGTCAGATTTATTCCTTAGGCAGGGCAGATTTGAAGAAAATGTAGATTGAATCCGCATGGACTTAGCCATGGAGCCAAGGAAGCCCCGCGCTCCCCCGACTTTACATGCAATATTAATGATAATGTTCTCTCATACAAGACACGACATCTCTAGTAATGAAAATTATTATGAAAACACCATTGAACATTTAGTCTGGTTTACATTCAGTTTTATTATTGTGTTATTTTTTTACCAAGTGTCCCTTGTTATTATGTCCTTTTATTTGCAACTATTTCATAAAGAGACCTATCCCCGGTACATTGAAATTTTAAGAGGAAGGCCGTGCCGAACGGCCATGTTCCGCTCACAAGTGAGTGCGCCTTTCAGGGGTTCGAACCTCTGTGGTATGATAGCTCAATCAGGACGATTACACATACACGTCACCGGGTCTCGTTATCACCAGGATATTATATAACAGAAATCGTGTAGTACTGACTTTAAAGAAACCGGAATGTAATTCTGCAGATGTATACTAAGTTAAGCCCTCATTAAAAACGGAGGATGTTACCTCCAAAGGTAATTAGATAAAACAAAATATTTCCCCTGGGCAATCACCCCATTCTACTATATATACAAAGTTGCCTAGCAACCAGTTTAATAAATTTGTCGTTACACGCACACACACATGAAAAAAATAACTCCCTTGTCCCTGTAAACTGTCCCATTCAGATTGAATAACAAGCACACTTATTGTTCACATTTTATCGTGTAGGTGGCGCCAGCGGAACTGGAAGCCGTGCTTTTATCACACCCTGGAGTAGAGGACGCTGGTGTAGTTGGTGTTCTGGAGAAGGATGGAGAAAACGAACTTCCGACGGCTTTCATAGCGCGGAGAGCCGGACATGACGTCACTGAGGAAGATATCCATGAGCTAATTAGTGGTAAGATCGCTACAAAAAAACAGCGATATCGATAGGATATCATAATATATCGTGAGTTAACAGATCTCGCCTGAAGACCATGTGCATGGAATAACTGAAGGTAGGTAGGTGGAATATCAGCAATATCAATAAAAAATCTCAGGCTGTCAAGCAATCCAATCTCTCCTACATTTTCCTACTCTCTTATTTCAGTTCTTTTTTTCTCACTTTTTCTTGAAAATTTCTTATTTGTTTGTTTTGCTCTGTAAATGATGAGAATTAATGTGAAAGTGTCCATGTGTAGTTTTAAGTAAACCAGTATGAGCAGTTTGAGCAAAACTGAAGGTACAAACTAAGCACCTCATGAAATGGATTAAATCTTTTCCTAGTAAAATCACTCTTTTGATTCTACAATCGTTGTTCATGAATTAAGCTGTTACATGTGTGGTCTCACTACCACTGTTGTCCTTTTATTTTCTTATTTTGTCCTACTTTTACATGATGGTGCACATGAAAGATTGAATATCTACGTAGAAAGAAAATGATCATCCCTAATTATTTCATGCGTTTTCATCCCATTTCCTAAATATTATGGCATACAAAAAACTTTGTGTTACGTCAGCAATTCATAGTTTGATTGAAAAATTAATATTCTTTAATGTAAATTTCTATCAAATGTAGTATATTAAAATACCAGTATTAATACATCAGGATTAGAATTAAAATAATAAAAAAATAAAATTAAAATCAGTTCAACTCACTAATTAGGATAAAATCCTGAAGTTCCTTGGGTGTCCGAGTTAGAGGAGTTTCACTCTATTTGTTTATCACTATTATAATGGCATATAAAAATGAATGGGCACCAATCGTCTGCTGGAGTGATCACCCTGATGGGAATTCCTTGCGCATGTCAAACAGGACTTCCGTTTTTAGGGGAACGTTGCTTTTAAAAACAGATTGTTATTGGACCCTTTTGAGGTCCAATAATAGGCTCACTGGCACCATTTCGCCAGATGTTGTTTCTACTCGAAACGAACCTCTTCCTGGTACGCACTGTGGGACGGCCTGAACTAATGTCTAAAATATAACCGTTATAAAGAATATACACATAACTGTTGTTTTGTTTTTTAAATGTTGTTAAACTCGTGGAATTGCATTGCTGCCTGATATCGGTGACGCGGTGGTGTAAAGAATACAAACAATAGCACGTGCCACCCGGTTCAAGCACGTGTTTGGTAAATGGTCGCGATACTGGGATGACAGATGACGTCCTGATGCATGTGGTCCGCCATGGTTGTTTTGTGTCGTGTTCACAATACGTCGCAGGGTCATATCATTGGCTAAATAGACCTTGACCCTTGAGGTTGCCTAAACATTAGAGCAGTTCTCCTGTGAGTCCAAGTCTGCGCAGTGTGACTGACTGGTGATCGTGGGGCGCCACCGTATGTCTGTATAAGAGACTAGCTTACTATGACTGTATAAGAGACTAGACTATGTGCACAGCAGCATTTCCCCCCAGTATAAAATGGGTCAAAGTACCACAAATAGAATGCTTATTTAACATGACGATATGAATAGCAGCGCTCATCGTTCAACAAAACAAATTTGTCGCTCTAGGACTTTATTTATTTATTTTTTCAATAAGTTTAAGGTCTATATCATTTATCATAAACAACAATGCAAATTTGACATTTCTATGAAGGCATTTATTGGAAGTAGGAATCGGTTTTAAAGTAATAATCGATTATTAAAAAATAGAAACGACCAATGATCGATTATTAATCGAATATTTTATGCACAATTACCTTGAAATCTGCGTTATACTAGTACTCTAAATATTGACCCCAGTACATGTACTAACCTATACACCAGTATGAAACCATAAATCCACCCGCACAAGCCGTCGGACAATAGTTGTGCAAGGTTCCGTTTTGATGATGTTCGTTACTTTGTTTTCGTATATCTCTGACAGGATCAGGTACTTTGCATGTGCATGCATAGACGTTATTAATCGATAATGCACAAACGCAATCGATTTAATCGATTTTGAGAGAAAAAGACCAATCTTCGATTTAATCGATTAATCGGCACACCACTAGCATTTATACTTCGGGTGGGATGAGGTTTTTTATACGCCCCGTGTTGTGATATCAAGCTGCAATCATAGGCCTAATGTGCTAATGTACACTTGAAATACAGGTAAGATCATTGTTACCTTCATTAGTTTCTTTTTTTCATTAATATGACAATCAATTTTTTTTTTTATTTTTCAGGGCAGCTGGCTCCGTACAAACGCCTCCGAGGTGGAGTTTATTTTATAGACAAGGTTCCTCGTACAGCGAGTGGAAAAGTGCTACGCAGAAACCTGAGAGAGATCGTGCTTTCAAAGAGCAAACAAAATGGCTGTGATTAGATTTCAAACAAGACATGCATAGACTGCATTCGGAAAACCTCGGCCGAATCCGTTGCCTTCTAGCCTCGGATGTATACAGGGGCCACCATGGAAAGTATTCCCGCAAGGTCAAGGCCATGACAGGTCGACCACACACCTGTTGTGCGCTTTGCAAGAGAAAAACAATGTATTTTGTGTACAGATACTGCCAAACCTCACATATTCTACCTTTAAAGCCATGAGACTGATAACACTGATCCAGGAAACAGAGGTGAAAATCCCATGTCTACTGACCTGGACCGCTCGACTATACAGTTTGCCAGGAAGGCCACCCGGGTGGGCGATATATGAAGCATTTGTTATAAAATGAACTTTCTAGTTAAATTACTGTCGGAACCTGGTAACAGTTGATGTTTAGCAACATATCAAGCCCATAGCATACACATTTATTATGGCAAATAAATCTATTCTGTGTGGAAAATGTGATGTTTTCTTAGACGATTCAGTAGAAATGGCAACCCAGTGGATTTTTGGCGAACTTCTCCAAAATTGGTGGTGTATAATTGGGCCATAGATACATTCGAGGCTAGACGCCAACGGATTCGGCCGAGGTGCTTCGAAAGGCATAGACTAAAGGCTAGAGCCGTGATGACAACTGGCGAACGATAAGGGAACAATTGAGCATTTATTTTTTGCTCTGAAATCCTTAATTATGAATCAATATCCGGACCATTTTCGATGAGGTGCCAGCTATTGTATAGCCTTCCTTACCTTTTTGCAAACCTGCAAGAACTATTGTGCTGTATTAATTGTCTTACTAGTCCCTGGGAGACACCATACGTACATACATGCACACGCATACTTACAGGTAATCATGCAAATGTTACATGCATACGGAATTACCTGAGTGTAATACCCTAGAACTCCCCTTGGGACAGGGTAAAATGCAAATATTAGTATTCCCATACATTGTTTATTATAAAATTAAATATTATTTTTATTTCAAAAGAGAAAGTTTCTTCATAGTAAATGAGGCTACACGTTTGCTTAAGTACAAAACATTCAGTCAGCGCTGTTGACATGTATATCTTGTATCCTTGTGTAATGTTACTATAAAACTCTTAACTCGATATATTTTTTTAAATCAAATTTAATTGGGAAATCGTATTTCTACAAATGTCTTCACACTAATATATACGCTTGATTCAGGACATCCCTGCCATTTACAATATATTGTTCACGTATAACGACATTCAACTATGGAGATACAATTAGATGGAGTGAGCACTGCACCGATGTCCAGCATCAAAGGGACAACCGCGCCAGATACCGAAGTTTTATTGCTGCTGCCTATTGTGCCTTATTTGTCTCAAGTCAACTGTGACAGGTTTAAGTAAATAGGCTGTCTTGAATTGACTATGGTTAATTTTATTAATTATTATAATTGTGCATAATACTTTTGAGTTATATTTTTGTGTCGTGTTTTGATGTGTATACATTTATATTATTCAGGGTTAAGTTTTGGTCCAGGCACCTGCTGTTTGATCCACCGTCCAATGTCGTCGGCGTTTGCTTCATATCAGATATAGACGACCGAGCTGGTTCATTTCATGGCAAATCCAGCACATCGATCAATTTTGTTTGAAATTGTATGACCGAACTGTTAGTTTATGAATGGTTAAAATATCCATTAGCAGACTAGATAATCAAACACTGAAACGTCTTGGTATATTTTAAGAACCCGCCTCTAAATAACCCACCTAACGGCGCATCGCTCTTACTGTACAGATACTTTTAAGTTACACCTTAAGCCCCCCGCGTCAACCATTTTATTGCCCAAGTGTCAGTCAGTTTCCCTCCTAATGATTCTTGAGCCTGTTACCAATGAATATACTTCAAAACACAGACAATTCCGCTAAAGCATCTGACCGTTAGGCCGTAGCATCGTTTAATTATGTCTATGGTACCGCCCGCGTCAAATTTAATGCCGGCATCAAAATATTTTTTTCTAATTTTCGATGAAACTTACTAATTTTGAGCTCCTGCCGCTCCGACATTTCTTCCAAGAAGATAAAATAAAACAATTTTGATAAAATTTCCTTTGTAATGTTGTGCTTTTACCTGTTAAGCGAAAACAATCTGTTGTTATCATGCTTTTTCCTGTTCATATGACATTTTAATGGAAACATTAAAAAAAGTGAGAAAAAAATCGTCCGCCCGCATTGACTTCCGGGAAAAAGTGCCTGAGAACCAAACCCTTTTTATCTTTTGGCCTATTATATATCATATACTGTCTTTGTGAACTATTTTCTTTAGCGGCCGCAACGCGGCGCCGGTGTTGCACGCCAGTGTTCATAGCTAACGATGTGTTAATACGATCGGTTTCAATGAAAATATATTATCAAATCTTTAAATAATCACTTAGGATGGGTCAATTTTATTCGGGTGTAAATTTTCGTCCCACAAAGAGAATATATTAGTGTGCTTCAATGCAAGGTCATGCTTCGTGAACGGTCAGAATAAACATGGCTGCCATCTCGGTCCATCGGTAGAGATCATGGTTTAACGAACTTCCAGTGTACAAATATCAATACCAGATTATATGATGGGGAATCCCCTGTGTAATGACCGTCGGCGGGGCCAATATGTTCCATGATCCACCGTAAGATTTTGACACCTATGTTATCTGGTTTGTATGTTAATATTACACTTAAAAGAACTGCAAATCTCATTTATTTCGCGGATCCTTTCAAACTGTTGACTAATTCGACGCATACATCGTTTATTGTCTTAAATTTTAACCATTGGTTGTCAATTCTGTGCCAGTACATGAGAAATAACGATATGTTATACTTTATTTACAGTAAAAAAAAAAAGTAAAAATAAAATCCGTCCGCACGCATCAACTTGCATATAACTAATTTTGTTGGCCTTATGTAACTCTTCTTAAATGAACGGGAACACAGGCACGGTTTTTTTACAGGCGAGGTCACAAGTATAATGTTACCCGTGTGACAACAGCAGTTACATTCACTTTCGACAATCGAGTAGAAAATAAAAGCCTTTGTTTAAACGTAGCCGAACTGACTTGAAAGCCCGATACGTGGTGAATCCTAAGGAAAGTTAAATTTTGTAATTATTATTATTATTATTATATATATATATATATATATATATATATATATATATATATATATATATATATTACGCTGGGTATGCGTTGTAAACTAAAAAACAGGTCAATACATGTATAACCTCTGCTAATTATTGTAGTTTTAAATTAAAAAAAAAAATATGTTTTAGGCCAACAAAAAAGGTATGGTTCTCAGACACTTTTTTCCATTAAAATATGTGCGGCCGGGCGGTTAATTAGTTTTACTTTTTTTGTGTATTTTTCGATAAAAATGTCATATTATAAGGAAAAGCAAGATAATAACATATTTTTTGGCTTCAGAGGTAAAAGCACTACATAACAAAGGAAAGCTGATCAAAATTGTATTATTTTATCTTCTTGAAAGATGAAAATCAAATATTCCGGTTTTCGGTTGAGAGTGGTAAGGGGATTTCCCAGCGTCACTGATGACCTATTTCTGTGCTGCCTCGTTCTTGACAGCGAGGGGACACACAGTTTTACTGATCACGTGCCGTGTATTTTGCAGAAGTGGCCTTGAACTGATATCGTACGACCATTGCAAGCTTCATGTCTAGTGCCCTGGTCTAGCATTGGTACCTGGCTTGAAATAATATTTCTCAGGCCTATCCTAGCAAAAAAAGACCTAACGAACTTCGGCATTGGTAAGTTAAATCAAATTAATGAACTTATAAATTCACAATCCGTCATTACGTACGGTGGGGGGACAAGACAAGAATTGAAGGTCCATGTCGGACTACGTGTTAAGTATTATACGTGTATACACGTGGGTTTTACCAAATTATATCTTAAATCAGCGATATTGCCGATAATTGCAATTGGGAGATTTTTATATGTTTGGCATTAATAGTGTATTGATTTAATTATATGACTATTATAAATAATGGTAACGCCTTTTTATGGACCGTCAATTCTGGGTACTTCACAGACAGTCCTTTAATTTCTAAAAACGGGATTTAGGAAAGAGGAGGCCGGGGGGGGGGGGGGGTGCTACCCGCAAGATTATCTTGTTAAGGTATAATCAAGGTAGTTCGTACACTATTGCGCTTTTGAAATTGCGAACATGCCTGTCCTTGCACAGACGGAAATCCCAAAGTGAAGTATCAGGCGCCACCTTGCGGCGGATTTTGACACTGTTCACTCCTAGATATTTGATTGCTATGAAATTGAGCCTTTTACCTGTAAGTTTGAATTTTACTGTCAAATGCAAGGGTAACACACAATGACAACTGCAGTAGTTGAGTAAGACCATGAGCAGTTATTCTTGTCTTCTCTGAAGATGTCACTAATTTTCCTTTTTAAGTAACATATTTTAAACATTATCCCTAAATATGAAGCAGGCATCCATGCCATCCCAATATGCATATTACTAACAGAAAAAAACATATAACATAAACATATAACATTTATATAATTTCCAAGGCTGAACATATAATGTGCAGAAATAATATTTTTTTTTTGGTGGAGGTAACCGCCTCCATGTTTTTAATGCTGACTTATCTAATGCTTAACCTAAGTATGTACATCTGCTGAGTTCCATTTCGGTTTGGTACTACTTGACAGGGCGGTAGCACTCGCTTCCTATCATTGTCGACCACAACTGCGGGTCCTGGGTGTGTAATCATCCCCATTGCTGGGTCATATCACCAAGGAACCCCCACAAAGACGCACTCGTATGTGAGTGATACACGGCTATGGGGCGCAGCCTTCCCATAAGGCCTGCAGAGCACTCACCGAGGGTGGGCGCCGACCGTGAAAAACCTCACCGCCTTGGCTGAGATTTGAACCCATATTCTCCCGGCTTTGAGTCTATCGCTCAACCCATGAGCCACAGAAGCCCTTAGAAATAATAATATTGATATAAATAAGATATTACTTTTATTGGGTCTGTACCATTATCGATCGACACTCTGTTGATCCGGTACTCAGTTTTTTAATGCCCCTCTTCCCCCCCCCCCCGCCCCCCCAACCTCGCTCCAAATCATTTCAATGCTGCAACGCCTGAGTACGAAAAATATTCTAATTTACCCATATATATCGACAAAGGGATATCTATCTTATAAATGTAAATTTATATAACAATTGTATCTTGCTATTAAAAAGAATACTTTTTATTCATCTTTAACTTATTTATTTTTTTCAGCAAGATGGCGTCTGTGAACAGCGTAAACCTTCTAGTTGACTGTCTGATCTGTGAGCAGGGCCGGGCGGGACGTGACCCACGTCGGCTGGACTGTAAACACAGTTTTTGTTTCCAATGCTTGAAATCAGCGTCAGTTTTACAAAGTACAGACAGGGTACAGTGTCCTGTTTGCTGGCAAACTACATCACTCTCCGGAAGAGGAATAACCGGACTTCCTATGGATGATAAAGTGGACACTGCAGTTAAAGTACTGGCTGGTTGTGAGGGGCTGTATCATTGTAAGGCCTGTAAAGTAAAGGGAAAAGCCTCCGGGGCGCATGTGCGTTGTGGTACATGTTACCGTAAAATGTGTGAAGAATGTGCGAAGAAACATGTGGAGAAACAACCGTTCTCTGACCATCTGATCATAAGGAACCTGTGTAAAGTCCACGTCAGTGACTATACACACGCGTGTTTAACCTGTCAGTCAGGACTGTGTCTGGACTGCATCGAGTCAGAGCTTCACGAAGGTCACAATATTATTGATCTACCGGATGTTCCTGCAAAGGCCGCTGGTGTTTTATCAACAGGAAAGGATATTATCCAGAATAAAATACATGAGCTGGAAAATTTGATTACGGAGACCACAGACAGAGCCCTTGATAAACTGAATAAAAGAAGGAGAGAGACAGAGGAAAAGCTGGAGTTTTATCGAAAACAGCTGCAAAAATCATTGGAAGGAAAATTAAATAAACGTGACAAGACTTATCACAAGGCGGTGACTTCAGTACTAGAAAAACAAAACCAGGCTTGTTCGGGGGCGGTTAACGTTGTCAATGAAATAGACAACCTGTCACGTGACAGCAAGATGAATATCATTAGTAACCTGTCAATGAAAACATCTGAAATGTACAAAGCACTTAATGCCCTCACTTCTGCACTCAGTATGCCTTTGACCTGCCCGGAGCTGGGGGACGACATCTGTACGACTAAAGAAGATACCGACAGAGGAGATTTTCAATTTAAGTGTACTATTGGTGAGATTATTTTGGGAAGTCAAGTAGACTTGAAATCAAAACCGAATAAACAAGTAACACTGAAATCTCTAGGCGGTCAAGATATTAGGTATCCTTACTGGATAAAGCAGGGACCGGACTCGACTGTGATTGTTGGTGAAACATGTAAGACCCGGGCCACAAGGATTAACATGAACGGGGAGGTCGTGGAGACATACAAGGCCGCAGACAATCATAACGTTAGGGGTGTAGCCGTCTGTAACAGCACTGTCTACGTTCTCTCAGAGAGCGGTAAGGCTGTAGCAGCCCATACCGGAGGTCAGGTACACGTCATCAACCTGCGGCCACAGGTACAGGATCCTTGGGGCATGGATACAGACGGTGAGAGTCTCCTGATTGTTGATCAATACAAAAAGTTACTCAGGTACTCCTACCAAGGTGAGTTGTTACAACAGTTTGACTCACCTGATATATGGTATGTTTCATGCGCTGTACATCCAGACATCGGCCCGGTGTACCTGGTCAAAGATTATACAGACAAGTTGGTTCATGTGCTCAGACAGGACGGGGGGCGGATCAGGTCGCTCGGTGGGCGTGGTCAGGGTGATGGACAGTTTAAATCTCCGCATGGGACAACAATGCTGCCTAACGGGAACATCCTTGTAGCTGACTTCAGCCTTGACAGAGTGTCAGAGTTTACGTTTGACGGCGTCTTTATCCGCCACCTACTGACCACAGAAGACGGGTTGTCAGAGCCCTATATTCTTTGTTTTTCTCGTCCCTACCTCTGGGTGGGTTGTTATAGAAGTTTACATTTATATAAATATCCAGAATAAATTAACAAGATTCTTATGGCCCGACGTCAACTTGCACTTTTAAACTTCTCCCTGTCATCAAAAATACCTGAACATATTATAGATTTCCTGTCTCACCTTTTATATTTGGTGAAAAATAATTGTTTAAATTAAAAACAAAATCATAATGTAAAGAAAGGAAGAATAAAAGAAAAAATCATTTTAAATCGCCACAGGCTTCTGTAAGGTTTGGTCGAACGTTTTAATAAGAGGTTCTGTGGAATGTATTGTCAGCGAAACGCTTTGTCTGTCGGTGTTTATAAATGAATAGCTTGATATATAGAATGGTATTCTGATTGTTATAAGCAAGAGGAGTAAGGCATACTGTACGTATATATTGTACACTGCCATTTTACCGATTGCATGCATAAGGGAAAGACAAGTCAAATGTCACCTATAGCATTGACAACTTAAAATATTTCTGTTAAAATATGTTCTCGTGTGTAGCCGCACAAGGTCCTTTCCATGTGGCTCAAGTAGTGTAATGGGTTATTTAGAAATTCGGTTTAGTCTATTAACATATAAAGAAAATAATAACATATAAACAGATGTGGAGTACATTGAAATATGACATGCAATGTGAAACGCCTGTACCCTGCCGTAGTAGCAGAAAATAACGTGATTTAAAAAGCGTAACACCGCATTAAACGTTGCCGATTCATGTTTCTTGGTCAATTATCTGTCTCGCTGAATAGATCCTTCCCTGGACGCTGTCCTAGTACTTTTGTGTCGCGGCCTGATCGCACCCTGTTTATTTCCCGCATATTTTCGAAACCGCACATTTGCGTACACACTAAAACGCGGACGTCACAAGTTGCATCTCGATATGAAAATTATACCCCTCGTCTAACAATAAATTGATATAATTTATAGTAATAAACAAACCCTTCATATTACAAATCATGTATAGTAACTCATTTGTGCACGGAAAATTGAGTGAAAAAAATAACTGTATTCACTGCACAAATCAGGTTAACTGATAACAAAGTATAATTTTAGTATTAGATGAAAGCTGAAATGGTATTTTTAATTTCATCGCGTTTAGCCATCATTGATTCCAATTTAATATGATCTTTTTTCTAATAATGGTGTTTGCTTTAAAATATAATTCGTTTTAGTATATTAGGTGCTGAACGTAATGCATACCCTTAAAACTCACCCCTCGGCAGCCGATCCGCCCACCGTTTATTAACATATTTAAATTTGTTTGAAATACACGCACGCCATCTGCAGGTTTAGTTTACCTATGTGACCGTTAATCATTTATACACTTTTATACTCAATTAAAGCAACTTACATGCCTGTCACGTGACTTATTAACCGCATTTCACTAAAATATTACCAAATATTCTCTGAACTCCGAACTACAATATTCGGGTTAAAAAAGAAAAATGAAAAGTCGCGAGTTTCACTTGGCAGACGATTACAGGGACCATTTCAGGTGTGAAACAAAAGTTTGCCGTGACACACAGATTATACTTTTAATCACAGAAGCAGAAACTTTTGAATTTTTATTTCTCTCAATACTGTGTGTGCCCAAAGAGAATATCCTATTGTTCTGGCTCTGTTTTTTTGCTTATTCAAGGGAACCCTACTCTCCGTTTCTGCAATGTGTTTATCCAGGGTCATCTGCACGTAAAAACATACCCTGCTAACCTCATGCTAGCTCATGAACAACCCTTAGGGGTAAAGCAAATGAAATTTTTAACAGGTTGTTGGTGTAGCACTTATTTAAGAATTTTCAAGACATGAGTTTTGTCGTCAAAAGTCCGTATGTAATTTATCTTATAATGATGGAATACTTTAAGATTTAACAAAAACTAATTCAAACCTTTATTATAATTAATGGTGTTGGCACTCACAAAACTGGCAACATCGCAAAAGTGTCCGTTTTTATTTATCTTGGAGTGTAAAAAACGATGCCAAATGTGTCATAAGGGGCTATATTATCCACATTTTCCGATATATCCTGAGAACTGTCATATATCATTCCCTTCGAGGCTGTCAATTCGTCATTTATCAGTAACTGCGCAAGTATTCCAATTGGTCCACTGTACACCCTGCCTGATTCCAACTCGTCCAATAGAAAGATGTCCTGGACGGAGTTCCCTGGACCTGTCCCGGGGGTAAGTTGTGTAAAATGCTATCTGATATATATTATGACTGTGTGTAGTTTTTCGTACCTGGCACGGGCCTCAAACTTTGCGAATGTTGCCCCTGCATCTTGTGAAGACGGGCCCCTTGCAAAGGAAATCGAGGAAACAAAGGTATGGGGTGTCAATATATTTTTAAACCGTCAACATTTTATGCATTAAAATGGCCGGAACAACCAACATTTTTTTAAAATTTGCAATAGAATTTATGCTTTTACTATTATTTCTTTAAATACCCTTGAACAAACATGCTCAGTATCAAACCAAAATGTTAAACAATTCTTCTTTGCTTAAATCTAATATGGCCGTATAGGGTTCCATATATATCTTTAGGCATATTGACTACTAATTACCATGCGTAAACAGTGCTAAAATTGTATTCACTGAGTATATGAATTTGTTAATTAGTATCCTAAGTGGTCCATATAAAAAATCCTTGCAAACCCGACATTATATCATGGTGACCTAAATTCTACAAGCTACAGGACTGCAGCGTGGTTTACGTTATATCTTTTACGTTTTATGTACTAGATGACGCAGGAGATTTGGACCAAAAGGCTACCATATCATAGAGCGAATTAGAGACCTGATAAAGTACAAAAGACATCTGGTAGGATGATCATTAGAAGGAGGTTAAACTGTGTTCAATGTTTGTATGTCGTGTAACATCTTGGGGCAAGGCTCAGTTGAATCTGGATCTACGATAGGATGCAGAATAATTTTTCACTTCTCTTTGTACGTTTGTTTTGTTAGAACGAATAGCCAATGGTGATTGGCAGATGGAAAACCTCCATCAGGGATGCGTCCCTGAACACAACCGGCTCCTAATACCCATAAAAAAATACAATCTAAAAGATCTTTAAACTGAAAAATATCAAATTTGCTAACAATGAAATCAAGCAACCGCATTAAGGTAAACGAGGTAAAACTGTATTGTCTGGATGATTTCCATGAGAAGTGTTAATATTTTGAACTGTAGGTGGCGCCAGAAGAACTAAAAGCCGTCTTTTCACATCATGGCGCAGAGGACGCTGGTGTGGTTGGTGTTTTAGAGAAAGAGGGAGAACACAAACTTCCGTCGGCTTTTATAGCGCAGAGAGCCGGACATGACATTACAACTGAGCGCATACCCATGAGCTAAGTAATAGTATGATATTAATAGAATATCAGTGATGTACATAAAATATTATATTATATCGGGTGTATTTCTTGCACCGTAGCCGACTGAGGACCAGAAATAAAAATGATTATCCTCGGCTTATCAAAGATATGGATAAGATATCATATTACGTATTAAGTTAAAAGATAGTTACTGGATATAAGGTATCTGAGGTAGTTGAAGATCAAATATAAAAATAATATGAAAAAAATATAAAACAATGAAATCGGGTACTTACTATTGTTTTATATAAGCTTTTAGGGATACTCCTAATCCTCTCGCTTGACTACCGGACAATACATATCGAACCTTAAATATAAATATTTTCTCTATTTTAATATCAACAGATTTGGTAGAATTTCGCAATACAAATTAGACTTGTACCTTGATTGTTATACACCAAGAGATTTGAGGCGATTTGCTTCTTGGTCAGTCAAAGATCATGATTAATACAGTTTGATGATTGTTTTGACTATTGGTTATTTTATTTTTAAACTAGCTGATAAACCCGGTATACCGGGCTTTTTACCGCGGTTTGGGAGATATATTTACTGAGATATTGAATGTTGGCTCAATTTTTATTATAAAAGTTAAAAGAAAATATCGATTTTTAGTGGGATACTCACTAAATACGATATGTTCAAATAATTTTTACTGTTATTTTGTGGCGCTGAGCTCGTGGCAAAATCATATCCCGGTATGTTTACCTTGAAGACCTGGTCAGTGATGGTTTACATTGCGAACCGGAATGAGACGCGGAGGCATACAGTGTTTCGTTGATATTTGACTGGTTTCTATCGTTGGTCGTTTGAAGAATAGGTTGATGTGAGGAACACATGAAAGATTAATTAAATGTATGTTGCAAGGAAACTGTTCCTGAAGAAGGAAACAGGAATATGCATACATCATAAGTACCAGAAGCGGACTCCGTGCAGTGGGTCCGTATCCCATTTTCAGCCACCGCAACCTTTTTTTCATCATATCAGACAAATTTTGAGGCCTGAAACCCCCCACACCACCCCAGCCCTGTTCCTGAAACTGGGACCTTGAATTAGGTTTTGTCATTAATCCTCCTGGGTTGAACTCTCCATTTCATAAAGCGAAAAACATGTGTTTTTCTCTTTTACTGACCACGCACGTGGGTCAAATCCCTCATTGAAAGCAAGCGTTATTCACATGAACAATAGTCCTTATAGTGTTAGAGGTTAAGTGACCACGATGTACGCATTCCGGTGATTGCCGAAGGCAGTTCGGCTGTGCTCGGTAAGAAAAAACGGAAAAATCACTCAAAAATATGTTTATTAAAAATTATTTATTTTCATATCGCCTATGTCACTGCGAGGATAATAACCTTTAAAATGTTGTATGGCACAATATTGTACACAACGTGGTTATAGAGAACACTGCGAACAAACGTGAACCGAATTACTTTTATAAGTATTAGATTCATGTATTTATATGCAATTTTTTGCAGTTTTGCAGACGGGAGAACATGTTTCATTAACCATAACGGCTACTATATAATCCTGTTAAAATAATTTTTTTTAGATTAATGTAGACTGGCTCTATTAATCATAATATAGACTGAATCTGGACTGGTACCTTGGTTATAATAAATACTGAATCTAGACTGGTACCTTGGTTATAACATAGAGCGAATTTAGACTAGTACCTTGATTATA
Source organism: Sipunculus nudus (assembly GCA_026874595.1). Taxonomy (NCBI): domain Eukaryota; kingdom Metazoa; phylum Annelida; class Sipuncula; order Golfingiida; family Sipunculidae; genus Sipunculus; species Sipunculus nudus. The sequence goes on from CM049314.1 coordinate 72,425,263, forward strand.
AACAGACTGACTCTAGACTAAAACTTGAGCTATCTTTTCAACGTGTTTCGAAAAAAAATTTAATATAATTTTTTGCCAAAAAAAATTATCTTCTGCCAAGTAAAAATTATTTTCTTAACGAAATGAAACAGCGGAAAGCCGACGTTTAATTGAAATAGACTTTTAATCTCAATATCTAAAGTCAGTTATTTACTAGGACTGTATCAATATATCGATATATCGATACGAATCGATACGCGACGTCGATACGATAACCGAAATGCGTCGCTTGCTGTATCGGTCGTATCGATGTAAAACATTGATTGCTAACGAATAGGGATATGACTCGAAGTTTAAATATAACCTTGACTATTTGAAAAGCTAAATGCGCTGTGTATTTGTTGTTTTGCCTTTAATGACTTGATTAGAAATGTTTATACGCATGCACGTCAGTACTACCATGAAAAGCAGGTGCATGTAAGCGATAATAGGAAAATGATACTGACTTTCCTCTTTATTAATGAAATCGATATTCACATCACATATTGCTACTAGGAACAAGGTACATTCACGTCTATATCCTATATATGTGTGTGTGTGACACTTATTTGCTTTATGATACAGTGAAACCCCGGGCTGCAGGCGGACACTCCGCCTAACTGACACTTTTAGGGCCGACGGAGCGTTTTTACTGCTTTTTATACCCCATTAAGGCCCGGCCACACCGAACGCTGCGCTGCAAAGCGCTGCAAATAAACGGCTGAGCATTTTTGCGGCGCTGCAAAGCGGAGAAAGTTGAATTATTTTCAGCTTTGTTTTGACGCCTGCACAGCACGGCGCAGCGCAGCGTTCGGTGAAGCCGGGCCTTTAGGGCGGATACCACCGCTATTCGGGACAATGGACACTTTTTTGTCCGCCCGATGGCAAAAATAACCCCGGCGAACGGACACCCTAGACCTGCGTAGGTCCCTATAATTTTGTCTGTTTCTGATTTTACATAAATATACCCTAAGTAAAAGTAACCCCTATTCTGTTACTCTGTTGACCCTATGTCCAGCTGCCTTGTTGCTTGGATGACCAGTTCCAGTAATTCACAATTATAACTACAGGTGGCGTCTGTGTGCTCGATTATATGTAGTCCTTACCCCTTAGTGATAGTGGGGCCCCTTGGAGAAAGAAAGTAAACTATTTGCACCCCACAGAAGGGGCCAATACATGAATTATAAAATGATCACTGAACATTAATAAAGGTGATACAAACAAATGAAAAAAAAAATTATTCCTCGACCTGTTGCAGGTCTACGGACACCCAAGCGGCCGTCCCGATTAAAGTCGGCAGAAATGCTTTGATATTGCAAATATGGTCTGCTTCTGGTACGCCTTATATATCACTTAAATGTTCTCATGATTTAGCATACTGCCATGACTATAAGGCCAAAATTAAAAAAAAGTATGGTTCTCAGGCACTTTTTTTCTTAAATCAATGCGGGCGGGCGCTTTTTTTATTTTAAATTTTTTTTTGTATGTTTCGATAAAATTGACGATTGATAAGGGAAAACCATGAAAATAACAGTTTTATTTTGCTAAATAAGTAAAAGCACTACAAAACAAAGGAAATGGTATGGCTTTATCTTCTTGAAAGAAATTTGGGAGCGGCAGCAGCTCAAAATTGGAAAGTTTTTATTGAAAATCAAAATAAAAAGTTTTGATGCGGGGGTTTAGAATTTTTTTGGCCTAAGACTGGAGCTAGTTTTACTCTAGTTACTTTACTTTTCAGCTGGAACATTTCATGACATTTCATCTCCAGACTAAATATATTAAAATTTTACTATTATAATTGTCATGAATCACTATAAAAATATTTACAAACATTCAATTTTTTAACAAGGGCGATGACACACGAACATGACACAAAACATAAAGATATCCTTGTTACAAATAAAACCAGACCTAAGATAGCAGACAGCTGTCTTAGAAACATAACACCAAAAGTCATAAATGAAACCGACTAAATCATTGTTGACAAAATGTTCACTCTTAGTCTTCAAGGTTTGATTTGCTTAATCAAACAACATTTTATAAATTATTATAAAGACTCATGCCTTCAGATAAACTGCTGCATCTGCAACAATAATTAGTCTAAGCCATAAAAAATTGTTTTAATCAATAACAAACAATTTAATATCAAGCTTAAGCTGCTCAACTTGGGTGCATAGCATACGGAATATGTGGTATGTTAAAATTAACATATATATATATATATATATATATATATATATATATATATATATATATATATGAACAAGAAACAGAGCTTTTATTAAGAAATGATAAACAAAGAGAAATGCAGCGCATCGTCAATACGTATCGGTATCGAATTAACTGTATCGCGATACGTATTGTATCGGATGAGGGGGACCAATACCCAGCCCTATTATTTACTCATATTTCCAGATTTGGAAATAATTGAAAGGTTAAGAAAACGTTTCGTGGAAAGTTGCAAATTCGTTTGTCGCAACAGCCACACAAACCTTTTTCCTGTTGATGCGATTCTCTCAGACCATCTCACTGGAAAATATTAAAGGGACCTATCTTCACATACCAGGTATATCAAATATACATGAAATATTGTGTATTTTCCCTAAAATATATGATCTGCCATTATTTTGTTCTACAGCCGTTTGTTTACCCCTGTACGCGAGTGGAAATGAGCTCTTACCGGGCGCGATCAGCGGCGTAAAACATAAATACATGGCGCGCCACCTGGCTATACCGCGCAACGTAAGATTGTTCACGCTGACGACAGGGGCGTCATATATTTGTTAGGTATCACAATCGCACGGTCGGACCTCTGCATGGTCACACGTGGACTGTGTTTTACTCAAACACAGAACCATAGACACGTATGAAATAGGTATAGCAGAAAACTGGAGATTATGAGCTCGTGTGCCGGGATCCTTTTGCTCGGATATATTTGTACTCCGCCAAGATCTGCTAAAACGTAAGATAATTTAACATAAAGATAATATTGTACTCCACAAAGATCTGCTAAAAAATGAGATAATGTAACATACATATATATTATTGCAAATGATTTTAAACCTTTAATAATTACAAATGTATCTTAATTGTTTTTAAATAAATTTCAGGTTTTAATATTTTTATTTGAAATTCATTTATAAGAGACAACAACACATATTTGACATTTCTGGGGACACTTATGGTTGAAAACGTTGATACGTTCACTATAATAACATAAAAGCCTGATCATGATTTGTACATTGTCAAGTAATACAGCAAATATTCTCCTGTTGCATATTCATGTTAATATTTTATTATTATAATAATTGTTATCATAATTATTATTATTAATCAATTATTATTATGATTATTATTATTAGTATTTGATTTCAGATAAGCTAGCTCCCTTATAATGTCCACAAGGAGTTCATTTTTTTTTACAAGATTCCTTATAGGTCGAGTGAAAAAGTGTAACCAAGAACACTCCGACAGATGGCGCTTTCACAGAGCGACCAAAGTGGCGGTGACTAATTTGAATAAGAGACCAACATTCATATCCATTGAATAACCGCGTCCATTTATAACATTGAAATCAAATACAATTTATCCATATTAACAAGTAAACACGGTATTTGTATATTTTTTGGAAAACCTCTCCCTAATTTGATACTTTAATTTATTATTCTATCAACTGGACAACATGCATTCACATTTACTCATTAAAAATCTTGGTTTTCATATCCACTATGCAAACACCTTTTATTTTTTCACATGCCTAAAAATATAGACCTTATTCATGACACTCGTGCCCTCTGGTGGATGTAACAAAAAACACTTTCGGGCCAGTTCTATATACAAGTGCTTTATATTGTTCAAATAAAGTTCTAAGTTGATAATATATATATATATATATATATATATATATATATATATATATATATATATATATATAAGTATATCACATTTTTCGATCATGATCAACAGTTTCATACGTAAACAAAGAAAATAGGTTTACGACAGCAGCGCGCACTTTGACCCAAAATTAATATTGGTTTCCACCATATGTCTACACATGCGCGTGTCTGGTTAATGTTTTTTTCGCTGTTACTGAATATTAATGATGAGAATGATGTAGGAGCTAAGATGCTGAAGATCATATGAGAGTAAAAGGCTGGAGTTGCTGTTAGTAAGAATTTCCGTAGAATATGTTATACTCTTCTTGTTTAATTCGTTATAATCGTTGTCAAAGCGCTTTTCAAAGGACACGCCTATTTGTTTCTAATTAACCTGGAACATTACACTTGGCAGTCTCAGATGAGCAGTGACAGATAAGGACACGCCTCCTAATTCGCTGGCAGAATGCCACCGCTGCCAGTGGTCACAACTTTTCCTAAAAACATTGTAAGATCTGGCATGATAAGCTATATAGTCATGATATATTTCATATCAATAATAATAATAATATATAGTATTTATATAGCGCAAAATTCTCCGTTGGTCGGACTCACACACACATACCCACACACACATACCCATATACACACATACCCACATACAATTTCATGGAAACTACTCCCTGTGCCTGACCCAAGAAAAATGCATTTTAATTACTAAAAGCTTGCCGAAAGAGTTAGTTTTAAATGATACAAGAGTTGGAGATTTTCTAGGTGTAATGGGAAGTGAATTCCAAACTTTTGGAGCAACGAAACGGAAGGAACGTTCACCAACTTCCATATTACACTTTGGTACTTACAGACGATTTCCGCCAGCCGAGCGAAGCGTACGCAAAGGCCGATAGGTTATTATTTTTTTCAGACAAGTATGATGGAATTTACTTATCAAAATGGCGGTTACAAAAACAGCGATTTTGTATTGTATGCGGTACTTGACGGGAAGCCAATGTAGCTGTTTGAGCAGCGGCGTGACGTGGTCGGTCTTGCGCTTCTTGAAAATGAGACGCGCAGCGTTATTCTGGACCATCTGTAGCCGTAGGACTTGTTCTGCCAGTTACCTAGCATGAACTGAATTACAATAATCCCGGCGAGATATTACTGTGGCGCAAATGAGCCGACAGCACGCATTAGTAGAGAGGAAAGTTTAACCCCGGATGGAAGCTATACGGCGGAGCTCAAGAAAGGCCCCACGACATATACTACTAATATAATCATGCATTGAAAGATTATGATCAATCTTAACACCTAGATACTTCACTGAATTTTGAAAAGGAACAGTGCTAATGGACTCATTGTCAGTTATCCTTAGAAGGGGCTTTGATCCGACAGGCATAATTTCAGTCTTGTCAGTATTCAATTTAAGTTTGTTGCTGGCCACCCATGATAGTATATCCTCAATACAAGCCTGTATGCTGAACTGGACAGAGTTGAACCCACCTGCTCGACTACTTTATGCGAGTTCAGTGTCATCAGCTTACTTATGAAAAAAGACCAATCATGTGCAGATATTATGCGAGGTAGGGATTGTGAATATAAAGTGATCAATATAGGTCCTAACACGGATCCCTTTGGAACCCCGTACAACAAAGTACATGTGTCTGATTTTCTACCGTCGACCATAACAGCTTGGGAACGATTGGCGAGGTATGAAATAAACCATGAAAGCGTGGTGTCGTGTATACCAAAGGTAATTTCTAGTCTTTTAGAGGACATAATCAGGAGCAATATTATGCTTTTTCTTTAACATTATCAGTCCAGTTTTACTTAATACAAAAGTTTCCCAGCAAAACCATCCCAACACGCAGTCTCAATGTATACGGCTGTTTATCACCTTTATTATGGATCTGCGTGTTGGTTAACACAGTCCACGTGTGTCTGTTTACTATAGCCGCGTGAGCAGAGGTCCGATTTTGAGCCTCAACAGGCGGTGTTTCAGCAAGCGGGAACATGTATTACAATTTTTTGGCCAAGTCAGTCAGTCATCTCCTGATTGATACGTGTTGTGGCCGGACGATGCACGCGCTATATTTGTGTTTACACCTTTTATCGCGCCCGGTCAACTGTTTTTAACACTCGTTTACCGGAGTGAGCAAACGGTTTCAGGGCATTGTTTTGGCAGGTACAAATTTATTTAAAAGGGAAAAAGATACTTTTCGTGTTAATTCGCACAAGTGGTTTAAGAATTGTTTATGATATCACGCTCTTACTGCGATGTATATTATTTCCAACGTGTAAAACATCAGCTTTGTTAAAAGTCGTTTTATTGTGCAAGACGCGGGCAACCCCTTGACCTCACCTGGTGGTTGTTCACACATAACAAGTCTTTGTTCCCGCGGTTCTCAGTACCTATATCTCCCACAGTGCTCGGCTGGTATGTCACTTAGCTAATTTGGGGAGCGTGATATTCGGTCAGTCACGGCTCGGGGGCCGGGGCGATTAGTACTATATTACACTTGCGTTATTATCAGTAGGCGGCCCCTATCATGCCAGTATGTCACGAGAATGTAAAATTAATCTTGCATTTGTCAGAAGTATAAGCAAAATGCTGTCCCTTCTTTTGATTGGTCAATATACGGGGTGGAGTAACCTTACCCATCTAATTCAGGCGCGGATCCATGATTTTTTTATCCGGGGGGGGGGGGGGGTCAATGCTAGCGTAGATAAACATTGGGTTTTTTTATCAGGGCAATTTACCTGTCATGGTTTATAATTGGTCTAAAAATATTGGTAGTTGAGAGCAGGACCCCCCCCCCCCCCCCCGCCGGATCCGCGTCTGTTACCAATGGAATTATGAATGGGTTTGGCTGTACTATAATGAGAAAGAGAACAAAAGTCTCGGGTTTGATTATGTACGGGGGATTCCTTTTGGCGACTATGCACCTAAAACAATTTCTGTGTATTGACATTGTTAATTTATAATTATTATATAGGCCTACTGGATACGAGAAGAATAAAAATGGTTACCTAAGCTGCCGAATTCATCTGTTGTGGCTGTGTGCCACATATCGATGTGAGTGCATGCGAGCGTGAGTTGAAGAATACCGGAATGCAGCACTTAAAAAAAAGTCACAGGACTTTATAACATGGGTCATGTATGACTCTTCTCTGAGAGGGAAAACATGCTTGGGGTACCTTTGAACAAGGTTATTGTTATTTACGGTAACTCCCGCTTTTGCTTATCAGTGCCATCTTGTGTTCATTTAGTGAAACACATAACGTTTGAGTAAGGCATATATACAACGGGGAATATATATATATATATATATATATATATATATATATATATATATATATATAACATATATATGTGTGAGTGTGTGTGTGTGTGCCACCTTTTGCTTGTAAAACGAGTAAATAAATAATTTAAAATATTGGTAATTTCACTCCTTTGACGGGACCTCCCGACTCTGAGCCGGGACCACCGTCTTTTAGCCTGCACCTCAGGAACATCTGGGTTTTAGTGTTATGTTCTCTTTTATCGACCATATCGCAACGGCCGCCCTTATTGACACACGGGGTGTGTCAATAAGGTCCAGCTTATTGACACACGGTTTAACTGCGCATGCGTCAAATCTGTCACACTCCCGCTAGATGGCAGGGCGTTCACCGTGTGTCAATAACGCGAGTTGTTGGTACTAAAGCAGGTCTTAATTATCGGGCCGAGTAGGAGAAGTGGTGGCTTTGGACTAATCAGGTCCTTTGATCTCTGACACATATGTTTAACATTTATAAAAGTTTATTACTTTTATCGCCTACGTATATTAATTAGTTTAAAACCTATTTTTATCAGGCGGGGTACTACTAATTTTGGGGATGAAAATTACATCCCTGATGAAAATTATTTATCTCATTTCAAAATTTTAAATATATTCAACAATTTAAAAATAAAATATAATTTACATACATATATCTCGTTTTATTCAATATCATTTTTCTAATCAGAAAATAATAAACAAGGATAATAGGAACAAATAAGCTTTATTGAAATTAATACAAAATATAGTAAGTTAATCATAGTTTCTTATGACTAAATATACAAACTTTATAAACACATCGATACTTAATAATTAAATAATTGCTATTAACCTGGAGAAGTGGATACTTGTTTACTCTAATTATAATACAGACGTGATTACTGGGAATTTTGTCACATTCTTCTTTATGAAATGTATACTTTTCCAGATTTTCACGATGTAAAGTGAACATGTTCAAAATCAGAGGAACAAACCGAAAATGAGATTGGCTAAGTTACTACGTCATATCTTTATCAAAAACTCCTCATCGTGGCCTGATCGATTATAGAATAACGCGTCTTACTTTAACAAACTTAACCTTATAGCCAAAGATCAGAATGGGGTTCGATAAGGACGCTCCTGTACTGATCATATTTTTTAGTTACTTCTTTATTAAGTAATCGTTTACCTCAAGGAATAAAAACACGTCGCCCTAGTAAGTGGGCATGCATGCAGGAAAAAAGCTGTTGATGTGTAAATATAGGTAAATACTCTTCACTCGCGGCTGTTTAGACTAAAAATTGATTACAAAATCTATAACACCATTAAAAGTTTATATAGTAGTTATTCAGCTTATGTATGATTAAGTAATAATATTTTCACAAATTGGTTTGGGGTACTATGTGAGGTACAAGGCGATATAATCCGTCACGCTGTTTAATATATATATATATATATATATATATATATATATATATATATATGTATTAACGGCTTAGCAGAAAAAATAAAAAGCCTTATGTCGGTATAAAATCCTTTTTTATGGCCTAAAAGTTGTGATTTCCTAGCGCCTGCTGGATTTTAAGCTCTTGGTCTAGTATTGAGCAAGTTTCAGAATTTTAAGGATACTATACTTATATGACTCCTTTACAAACTTATATACTATGATGGTAGTAACAGTCCTATAGATTATGCGTCCGAGTTATGGGGATATGCATAAACCCCGTCATGTGATAAAATTCAAGCTCTTGGTCTAGTATTGACCAAGAAAGTATTTATATTGGATTATAACCTTGCAAGTCGCTGATAACTGCAGTGCTCAGATGCAAACAAGTAAGATACTCGAATCCATTGACGTATATTAATACACACATATATTAAAAAAGCGCCGCATTTCCAACGTAATCTGAAACAGAAGTTACGTTCTGATAATAAACATAAAAGGCTTGAACAATGCCGATCAGTTCCGAAATAAAGATTTTTTATCAGCACTCAGTACACGGCACATCATTAAGTATATAAGTTAAAAAGTATATGGCCCGATCGACGACAGCAAAGTTCAGTTTACTTGCTCGGCTTTGGTGAGGGATACTTGCGCTGAGAAGTGAAACTGACAGATTTCAGACACCATATATAGGCTGATACCACCAAATAAATACAGGAACCTAAAAATTGAAGCAAGGGGCTGTTCCATATGTAAAAACGGTGACGTCGAAGATGAGAGGCACAATGGTTTTGAGTGTTCTGCCTATATTACGAACCCCTAACAATTCTGTATGATAAAACATCTTACACAATAACGCAGTTTCCTATACTTGATAAAACAATTTAATTGGTTTAATTCATAAATTATGACGGCAAGACTTTGGTAGAATACTTGGTCCACTGTTGGAACAAGTGTAAAAATTACTTTTACGCCGTTAGAAAAAAGCACAATCCGTACACTCTAATGATGTTTATGATGTTCAATATCTACCACTAAGTATTTTCTGTGTTTATATTTGAGGTGACATTTATGAGCCCAAAGGGGACTATATAATAAACATATCATTATAATTATAAATAAACTACAAATAAAACCTGCAAAGAAAACCCAAACAAGACAAAAAAAGAGAAACATTTAGTCACTCCAGACTTAGTAGTTAAGAAATGGAAACAAGATTTAATTGATATACCAGAGGAGATTGTTTATATGTGATTCTCCAAGATTTATGACACAACAATTTTCGTACCACTTAGGAATTTTTAGTTTTATGTACTACAACGTCTGGTGACGTTAAAACCATTTCTTCATAGACTGAATGTAAAAGATTCTCCTTCTTGTACTTTTTGTAAATAAGAAAGAGAAACTTTATCACATATTTTTGGAATTGTTCTTTTGTCGCTAACTTCTGGTTAAAAATACAAGAGGTTTTGAATAGTTCGCCATTAAACTCCTCTGTTAATAGTTTTCAGTATCTGAAGTTCTGTTGGGTTAAAGCGAACATAGATGGTTAAATATGCTATCACTAATTGTATAAAAGTATGTTTATAATTGCAGATGTCTCAAAATGTTACCAAACTATCATGAATGTATAAGCTATGTTAAGCAGATTTATTCAACAGAAGATGTAATCACTAAGAAAGGAGGTAAATTAACTCAACATTATTCAAAATGGGAAAACCTTAACTACCTGCTCTCCTCTACATGAATAATCTTCACGATTCAAAGTAAATTGTTATTGAAATATTAATTTCTATATGTATGTTTGTATGTATGTACTGTTCCGTTATGCATGTACTACGTTTGTGTAATAAAAAAAAAGAAAGAAAATCCAAACAATTCATCATGCTATATAAAATATACACAATTAATATACACAATATAAACATGTTAAGATACGGACACAAACATGCATACACATTTTTCTTATATACAAAATATACCGTACATAAATATTCAAGCAAGTTCCATGTAAAATTAAATATTCCAAAACAGTCTTCTTCAGTATCATCCTTCTCGACCTCTGAACAGTGTTTCCTAATCGTCTGCATGCCCTGCCATGCCAGGGGCCCTGGATGAGGTAAATATGCAACTAGAGAATTTTTAAAGGTTTGTTTCATTTATTAAGAATAACTACCATATTTGATATGTAAAGACTAAATATGCTAAAATTAGTCAAATATAGCTTGTACAATGCAATGCAACGTTTTCTTAGCGACTTTATCAATATCAACGTCATGCATAACGTTATGGTGGTAGATCAAAGTTTGAGCCGATAAATTTGACTTAGGATATACACGACTCTCAAACAACACCACCTTTCATAAAATGTTTATTTTTTTTGTAAAATTATACATCTCCTGTATATTACAGAATATTACTTTTGTTTATAATTTGCGTTAAAGATGGAAATAGGCCACTGAAAAAAAAATTAAATACACAATTACCCTGGAAAACCCCTGTTACAATAAGGCAAAAGAAATGTCTTTGCAATGATAAAAAAAACACCATATTTCATGACGCCCAATTTCCCTGGTAGCCTTTGAAGTCACCTGGCCCCTTGATCTAGGACACCAGTGATCAAAGTGATTAATTGGGGCAACCGCCAACGGTGCGAAAGCTTAATTGCGGTACGCTTGACTGACCACTGGTTACACACGGTAACCGAGACTCCCAATTCTCAGTACCCGAGACTGCAAAACACGGCAACCGAGACTTCCAAATCGAGGTAACCGAGACTTTCGGACCGTGTGTCAATAAGCACTCCGTATCGCAACTGAAATTGCAGCAGCCAACACGGCCGTTCCTCAGGATATTGTGGCTTTAACGCGCAGGTTTGGACGATTCAATGTATTATGAAGTACAAAATAACTCAAAAGATTTTTCATTGGGTCCTACTCGTATTAACAGTGACCACTCATACTATATACACTTCAGGGGCGGATCCAAGATTTTACAAACGGGGGGGGGGGGGCAGCTTCCTGAAGTACCGAAGGCGAACAAAACTCAACAAAGGATATTTTGGGTATAGAATCCGTCCTCCCGGTTTAGGGACAAAAAGAACCCCAACACCTTTCATGCTTACTACTTCCCATTATGCATTTCTCAGACTCATTTTCATTCTCTCTGCTAGCCCACAAGAATGAACTCCTCAGTTACTTTTTTTCAGTGACTGACGCATTGTGGAGTCCATAGATTGCGCCTGCAGTTAACTGTGATTATAACACTCCATACACAACTGTGAGATTTAACATATATCCATTGATTAATGTTCAGTAAATCTATGTGTATTGTATATTTGACCACTGGAAAACATTACTGTTCTGTTCTCAGCCCTATTTTGCACCTAGGAAGTTAAAATATGAACATAATAATGGTAATAGTACACAGGCCTAAAGCCTAATACAGGACTGCCACCAAATGCAAGATGTCTACCGGGGCTGTTAATGCTTCAATTCTCTATGGACAAATACTATCAGTTGTTGATGTTACAGGTGCTTCATGCTTTCCAGAATGGTTATTTTTATTACAGGCCTTTCGACATACAACATTATGTGAACATTGGTTTGCTAAAACCATAGGAAATATTTTTATTTAATTTTTTTTCTAAGAGTAACAGATCGTATCGTGCTATAACCCCAGTTAGCCCTTTGGTGGGCCGGCGACGCAACAGAAACATGAAACCTGTTGCGTCGACGTTGGCGGCTATCTCTCTGCCTGTCTATAAGTCTTACATTGATTGGTAACACATGATACATGTGTAAATGTAATTGTACTACCTGGGTTTGAACCAGCAATCTCATGATATCTGACACTGCACTGTAACTATCTGAGCTCACTTGCTGAGATACCAGATTGGGGTTTCCTGATAATTATTACTCTGTGTTACATTAGCGCAGAGCTATCATAGAATCCTTCCTACAGGCTGGGGTGCAATGGCAATTCATACCAAAAACTGTCCTTATCCAGCAGTCTATTTCTTTTCATCGACTGTAATTCACTTCTTACTCCTGTCACGTACACCACTGAATAACCTAAACAAGAAGACTTTATTTGGCACTATATATACCTGGGTTTGAACCTGCCATCTCATGCTTTGTAGTACTACACCCTATCTCACGGAGCTAACTTGCTGAGATACTGAACTGGGATGTTCTGATTAATTTGAACCTGAGTTATTGAAGCGCCACCTGAATGTCAATTAATGAACTAATAATGTAGTAAAGGAATATATATGTGATGGGGTTCGATGACAACACCATTGGTTTGACTCATTTTATTATGACAGCTTGAGTATGAACAAAAAAAAGACCCTGTAACAAAAAGTACAGCAACTTAATTCAACGTTCCTGTCAAATCAATATGACAAATCAAATCAAATACAGTGTATTATTAGACAGACTGAACATATAATCAGCTTTGTTTAATCTTAGTAATTAAAAATACTTATGATTTCATTTTGACACAACATGAAATATTGTCTGTATTTAGAAAACAGCATAATTAATTGAATGACAATCACCTCGACTTCTGTACAAGTACATGTAGCGTGTAAGTGATCTGTTTGTACCCTTTGAACATCAATGTCCGTGCTGAACTACATATTAAAGTTTGGTAAGATTACATTAGTTAAAACCAATCTTTACAACAAATGTTGGCGTGACTAATGAACACAAATAAAGATTACAAGAATAATGGTATCATTTAACACAACATATTCATCTAACACAAAACAACTCTAAATACTATACCAACCACTTTCATGGGTTCTTCCCTGCGATAATAATCACAGAGGATCGCTGCTTATGAACCTGGTTTTACTGTTTCTTTGGTACCTGCAATGGCATAAAGCATGACTATAACACAGGGCCGGATGTTACCCTTAACTGGCCAGTACTTTCCCCAAGTTACATCCCTTACACGACACCAACTTCACCAGAACGTTACGCCTTACACACAAGGACCTACATATAGTACATGGACAAACAAAAACATTAACCCTTCCTGATCTATAGGTATATACCATGTGAATCCCTGCAGTCATATTACAGTGATATTAATATACCCCCTGCACGTTAGAGATAGATAAACTCTAATGATTACAAACAGAAAAGTTATCACAAGACTAACAACATTATTCACAATCGAATAATACCTGTATGGTAAATATAAGCATCACCATGCATCAATGCATTGAATATATAAGCCAACGGGTCCTTTAAATGCTCATACAATATATCTCAATATCTTAACAGTACATTCCAATAAATCTGCTTTATACCCACAGTATTAGCTTACATTTCTATGAGCGTAATATATCAGATCCATGAAAATACATAATAAGGGAAAACCCTCTACTGTACTCACTCTAATCATATAGACATTCGTAACAACTACTTACATAGTTTGCAGCGGGAGTTTGGACGGAGATGCTAAATATTAATTTACTCATATATAGTCAAGGATACTATTGGGGTATGTGGCTTTCTTCCACAAAAATTCGCTTTTCTATTGGTTGTACAGTTAATTGGTTCCTTTTACCCAGTATATAAGGAGAATGCAACGCATTCCAGTGCGCGAATCTTCAGGCTGTAGTGATGCTAAATTCATAAATGTGTCGCCGTTTCAGTAGTTACAAGTAATAAACTTAGTTTCCTAGATATCTAAATATTTTTTTTATCAAATCATCAGATATACTGGCAGCAAATGTTTGTTCTGACAATTTGTGGGTCTGTTGCTGGATTTAGGATGGCTTTATTTGTTTTACAAGACTTTTAGTGATGTTTCTTGCATTTCTTTTATCTCAGGATTGCACTTTACCTACCCTGCTAACCCACTAAAAAATAAGGTGATAATTATAAAAAAATATTGGTCTTACACTTTTTATATTTGCATGTCGAAAAGTATGATATGAGAGCTCTGCAACCTGATCATGCCTTTTGAGTTGTTTTGGACATTCATTAATGTAACATTCTTTGGAGAAATTGTCACAAGTTTGGTCTATTATTGGAGGATGTGTGACATCAAATGTCAGACTTGTCAGAAATCCAATATGTGTGCTAGGTATAGCCACCTTAGAAATCCTAGTGTCAGTGCAGTTTCTGTGATTTTTTTTAATGTTTGGTCCTCTTAGAGTTTCAACAAAATTGGCAAATAGGTTCTTCAAAATTTTGACTCGAAGTTGTAAATCTCAGCTCATGATGTATATCGCAGGTCATGCTTGTCAGATGAGAGTCATGACCCATGGGTCAATGTTATTACTCTAAACTGACAGCAATCATGTTAGTTTTATCCAGTGTCCTTAAAAACTGGTGTGTTTATTGTTCGTGAGTATATATATCTTTATTCGTACAAAGAAGTACAGTACATTATATGCAATGAAAAGAAATCTGAAATAAATGAAAGATATTACAGGAAGAAGAGCAAAAAAAAAGAAAATTCAGTCCAAACCTATTACAAAATCGATTGATAATAAATCTATAAGGGTTTTAACCTCATTGGAGGTCAAATGTGAGGTGGATACTCAATTTTGCATTCTATCAATCCTGACAGTAAATCTAAATGTATGGATGTTGTTATCATCATCAACTGTCTCCTAAGTATCTTTATATTACTAATGTCACGTTGTATCCCATGGTTGTGCATCCGACTTTCTAGACATTGTAAGTTGCCTCCAAGTACACCGAGGTATAATGCACTCTCTTTGTCAGAAATTTTACAAAGTCATTTGCAATATCCTGCATGTTCAGAAATATATTGATAAAGGGGGAGCTGATTATATTTATCAGAGCCGGAGAGAGTGGGTGCCATATAGTAAACACCATGTTTGTCTGTCTGGCTGTCTGTCCATTTATCCATCCACATGAATTTGTTTCTAGATGATAACTCCAGGTTGGATTGACATATGGATTTCAAACTTGATTTTTGTAAAGCTTCTCATCCCAAAACTTCCATCTTGCGCTTTAAGCTGACCTGCCAATAGGGGAAAATAAATGAATTTGAGGTTACAAGGTCAAATGTCAAGGTCACAGGGTCCATCTGTCCACAAAATAGTTTCCTGATGATAACTCCAGTTTGGTAGGACAGATAGGCTTCAAACTTGATTTATGTATGACCCATGACTTAAGTAAGAAACAGTTTGCTTTTCAGGGTACTAAGGTCAAAGGTGAAGGACACAGTAGCCACATATTTAAAAAGGCTTGGGGATGCTCTGTAAATCAAACCTTTCATCCCAAACTTTCCATCTTTCACATATGGCTTACCTGCCAAGTGTGGAAGGAATCTGTAGATTTTAAGGTTACCTGGACAGAGGTCAAGGTCACTGGACCCACTCATTTTAAAAGATTTTTATGATAACCTAAATCCCTTGTAACAGGAGAGGTCCTGTGACTGTGACTGACAGCCAGATCTGAGCTTATCATACAGACGTCAGCCTGAGCAGGTGGCATACTGCTGACATGTGCTGGTTAACTGTGTATTTGTCTCAATAAGTAAATGACAACGTTATGACCCCCTCTGGATGTGCATAAATTTATCATTTCAATAGTGATATGGGACACTATATAAACCCTGTTTAATAAAAAAAACCTTTTGAATAACCTTAACAAGATACTAATACACAGATCATCTGATACCAATAGATACCCTTTTACTGAGGCTGCCAGTGTATATAACATCACAAATCAGCTGTACCCCTTGGGCTTATTGCTTTACTAGCCCCCAGTATCCCAAGGGCAAATTAAAATTGATAGCAGGATGGAAAGATGTATGCAAGCTTGAAGGCAGATATTAAAGGCAGCATGAAGAAATGCTGACCTTAATGTGTCATGAATGTTGAATTTCAAATGCATTTTGAGTGTTATTGATTTCAATATGTAACAATAACTTAAAATGCAACTTCATTTCAAGTTGACTCACTAAAATCTGTATAAAAAATGTTGCTGTCTGTTACCCTTAGCAAATGAGAAATTCTGAACATTACTGAAGTAATCAAATGTGGTTCACATTTCCATTCCATGGCCTGACAATAAACTGACCAAGAATTTTTGTTTCAGCTATGTAGCTTCACAGCTTCACACAGAAACTTGGTGTGCAGGTTTGTGTGATTTTGTTGTGTGAACTCTAATTTTGATTCATCAAGGTGTAATTTCTAACAAAGCTTGATTTAAACTAGTCTTATATAGTTAACATTTAAAAGCCGTTATGAATTAAGATTTGTGAGAACATAGTGATGGATTTACAGCAAAGTTTGTTCTGGTGAGTACCAGTAATCAGTATTTGGAGTAGACACTGACCGTCACTGACTGATGATATGGCATGCCTGCTTGTTCACAAAGCCACGTGCTGTTGTTTATACACATCATTGCTGCTGTCTGATTGGCCCCTGCTGTGACTTTGCACATCCCCCACTAATTTTGAACTAGGACTGGCTTGGACACTTGATACTGTGTGCGAGAAGTGGTGTGCCTGACACTAGTAAGATTAAAGGTTAAGAGTAGAGCGTAATGAAGCTCAACTTAACTTCTAATTGTATCCGCCAAAACAAAGTTTTGCGGATACTATGTTTTTGACCGGGTTTCCGCCGCCGCCGCGTTATTTCCGGAGAACTCCTCTGAGACTACTGGGCGGATTTTTCCGAAACTTACACAAATTATCGGGTCACATGTGAACTGGTACCTAACCAAGTGACCTTGACCTCTAACCTTTCCTCTTTGCCCAGCATCCGTTTGTGCGTCTGTTTCCACACATAAACCCACATATCTCGGGAACAGTTTGACCGATCAGGAAAAAAATATTTTATTTTGTGTAGCCCTTTGATAGCTCTATAACATACACAAAAATGGTGGCGCCACCTGCAGCGGTTTTTGCACAGCATCCATCTGTTTGTCTGCCTTAGGTTAAAATCACTCAAACTCTGCAGTGGTTTGACCAAATTACCTGAAATTTGGCATGCGTATACATCCGGCATAGCTTTCTTGATTTTATGACAGGTGGCGCCACCTACATTTACGTTCACGCTGCAGACATTATTGCTTATATCTCTGGAACCGTTTGACCAATCAGGAAAAATTTTTTACACAAATGTAGCCCTTGGATAGCTTTATAACATACACAAAAAAGGTGGTGCCACCTGCAGCCATTTTTGCACAGTGTCCATCTGTTTGTCTGGTGTGGGATAAAATCACTCATATCTCTGCAGTGGTTTGACTTTTCCACATGAAATTTTGCATATGTATACATCTTGGATAGTTTCTCGTTCAGATAACAGGTGGCGCCACCTACAATCATTTTTTTTAGTCAGAGAGTCATTCTAATATGTAACATAGTAACTGTATATCCTCTTGCCATTCAATCCATGCCTCATTCACCCGTCCTTCTCTGATTTTGGCGGATACACGTAGTCGCTTGTCGACTACCCGTATTCTAGTTTAATTTGAGTTTTAATTACTAGTATACTGTGTGTGATATCATGCCTGACACTGGTAAGATAAGAGTTTGAGTGTAGCATTGTAAAGATTAATTGTATCTGCCAAAACAAAGTTTTGCGGATACTATGTTTTTGACCGGATTCCGCTGCCGCCTCAGCCGTATTCTTTTCCAGATAACTCCTTGGAGACTACTGGACTGATATTTCCGAAACTTACACCAATTATCAGGTCACATGTGAACTGGTGCCTAACCAATTTGCCTTAATCTCTAACCTTTTTTCTCTGCCCAGCATCCATGTGTGCGTGTGTTTCCACACATAAACCCACATATCTCGGGAACCGTTTGACCGATCAGGAAAAAAATTTTGTACAAATGTAGCCCTTGGATAACTTTATAACATACACAAAAAATGGTGGCGCCACCTACAACCATGTTTGCATAGTGTCCATCTGTTTGTCTGCCTTGGGTTAAAATCACTCATATCATGCAGTGGTTTTACTAATTCACCTGAAATTCGGCATGCATATACATCCTGGATAGCTTTCTTGATTTTATGACAGGTGGCGCCACCTACATTCACGTTCACGATGCAGACATCCATGGTTATATCTCTGGACTGGTTTGATGTATCTTCCTTAAAATTTACATGTGTACAGATCTTACATAGCTCTTTATCAAACGCAAAACTGGTGGTGCCACCTGCAACCATTTTTGCACAGCGTCCGTCTGTTTGTCTGCCAGGGATAAAATCACTCATATCTCGGCAGTGGTTTGACATATCTGCCTAAAATTTTGTAGGTTTATACATCCATGACAGCTTTTTTTATTTTATGACAGATGGCGCCACCTACATTCTAGTTTATGCTGCAGACATCCAAGCTCACATCTTGGGAACCGTTTGACCGATTGGGCCAAAATTTTGCATGTGTATAGATCTCACAGAGCTCTTTATTATACACAGAACTGGAGGGACCACCTGCACCCATTTTGCTCAGCGTCTGTCTGTTTGTCTGCTGTGGGATAAAATCACTCATATACATGTAGTGGTTTGACTTATCTGCCTAAAATTTTGCATATGCATACAACTTTGACAGCTTTCTGGATTTTGTGGTAAGTGGCACAACCTACCTACACATTTTGGCTGCAGACATCCGTGCTAATATGCAACACACCTCACTCTATTTCCCCTTGCCACTCAATCCATGCCTCACTTCACCCGTTCCACTTTGATTTTGGCGGATACATGTCGTCGCTTGTCGACTACCCGTATTCTAGTTAAACCTCACATCATATTGGAGTAATAATTACCGTGTGGGAGAAGTGGTGTCTGACAATGGTCAGATTAGAGGTTAAGAGTGTAGCATAATGAAGATTAACTTAACCTCTAATCATATTGGGGTGTTTATTACTGTGAAAAGTGGTGTCTCACACTGGTAAAATTAAAGGGTGAGAGTGTAGCATAGCAACGGTTGAACTGTTATTTAATTTGAGTATTAATTACTGAGTGTGAGAAGCGGTGACTGATACTGGTAAAATAAGGGTTAAGAACAACTTATGCATTGATCACCATGATTCATTGTATGCATATTCATCATAGAGTGTTTCTTCAGTTCCTGCAGACCGGTGGCGCCGGGTGGATTTTTTTTTCGAATGTTTACGCACTTTATTCTCTTTTTTTGAGATCTTCAAAGATGTGGTCGTCGATTAACAGGGCACACATTATAACCATTTATCTCATTAACCAGACAGGTTGCGCCACCTACCTTCCTGTTTCTGTAGAATAAATTAATTCTCTTTCTTTAGGATTGGTGTTTCATATTTGCCTGAAATTGTACATATCCAAAGGTCTTGGACTTCTCCATCTTGTACCCAGTGGTGCCATCTATAATTGTTTTCCTGTGGTGTCCATCTGTACAATTGCTTGGAGTGAAAATTGCTCATATTATTATAGGAGGGGTTCAAATTATTGGTATGAAATTTGGCATGTCAATCCATCTTGGAGAGTTTTTTCATAAACCAGACAGGTGGCGGCAGGTGATTTCTGTGAAAAAATTAATGCCCTTTTCTTGCACTATATTCTGGAGTGGTGTGAAATAAGACCTATTTTAGCTCAGTGGCTACAAAGATGTTCTTCTCGAAAACCACAGTGTACGTGCCTGCTTATGTCTTCATATGATATATATAAGCCTGAAATTGGGCATATTTATATATATCGTAAAGACTTGTCGTGTACAAGACTTGTGGGGGCACCTACAATAATTTTTGCACAGTGTATGTCCCTGCTTATTTCTCATGAGGGGATATAAGCCTAAAATTGGGCATATAAATACATCTCTGATATCTTGTCGTATACAAGACATGTATAGGTCTACTCTAAAATTAATGACCCAGCATTGAAGCATTATACCTGGTGTATAAACCATTGCACAGGTTTGCATTAGGCTTTGTGTCTCGGTGTCTTTCTTAGAAATCAATTTTGATACCTTCTCCATCAAGTCATCGAAAATCATTCTCATAAAGAAATCCACCTCCAACATCCTCTCTCAACTTGCTCACCAGGATATCAAATAAGCCGTGTGTTTCTCTATTCCGAAGCCAGGAATGAGACCAAACGGTCTTCTCCCTCTTCCTTGAGCATATAATTAAATATGCGGCGGCCAGAATGATCAGCTTTTTCTTTTAGTCTTTTCCCTCTCTCAGCTTACAACTGACGCTATTCACGAAAGGGAGCGATAATTTTCAAGTGTAAGCTGCAAGGTTGCCTTGGGTAAACAAGATTACTAGTACGTCGCTGATCACGATTAAGGGTTGGACCAAGCAACCTGCGATTGTGGTGTAGGGTACCCAAAAGCTCAGTCTACGACTAGTCTCAAGGAATCTCAAAGGAATCGCAAGGTTTCTGACATGTCACAAACCTTGTGATCATCTGCGACTGGCGGTCGCGGTCGAGTCGCAAGGCCCGCCCACCTGCGATTAACATGCGATTATAATCAGTGACCAGTCGCTGATTCTTTGCGAATTTAGTCGCATCGCATCGCGTCACAACAAATTCGTTAGTGGGCGGTAGGCTTAAAGCCGGGGTTACACTACACGACAATCGCTTGTCGCTCAAAATTGTCAGCATTTCTGTGCGATTTTCGTGTAGTGTGAACAGCATTTTTCAGCGATAATCGCGTGTCGCAACGAATTATCGGCCGACGAAAAAGTAAGCCGGGGTTACACTTCACGACAATCGCTGGTCGCACGGTCCGACCGATTATCGAAGCTGGAGGCGAGACAAAATCCTGTTTACACTAGCCGATTATCGCTGCCGATTTGTACATATATTATTACTATATAAAATATAAATAGATTTCAGAAATAAAATAAAATAATAAATATTTATACATTTCTATATTATAGTACCGATATTTTTTTTTATAAAATAGTGTATATATATATGTATATTAATATACAATATAAAAATTATATATATACATTTGTATTATATAAACAAAAACAAGCAAAATATATACTTATGTAAAAAATATAGCACTTATATATAAATATAGATTATATTTAAACACTTTAATTTGCATTTTATTTCTCTTTATTAATTTTATTATATATATATATATGTTCAAACCATGTTTATGTATATATGTATGTTATATTTATATATATATATACATATATATATTAAGAATATTTATTTATTTATATATGTAAATTACATGAAAATAGTCTATTTCAAATTTTATTCCTACCCTAACACATACACCATCACACACACGCGTATATATATATATATAGAAAGTAGGGGTCCTTGCACAGGCGGTTACAGGAGTTTATAATGGTTTGGGGGGGGGGCTAACTTTGTAAGGCCGCCTAGTGGGTGAACCGAGGCACGATCCGGGGGGGGGGGGGTAGTTATGGCCCAGGTGTAAAAGTTTTTTGAAAATTTAGGTTGTAATCGTGCAGTCTGGCGTCGAAAACATACATTGTAGCTGTCTTATACACTTGATGTACTCCCCCCCCCCCCTCCCCAGAATTAAGGGTTAGGTCGTTAAGAGGAGACCCACCCCTTGGGCACCCCCCTAAATCCGCCCGCTTTTTTGGCTCTATAATTGACTATTAATGGATTTTTCACTCGGCATTCCCAGTGAATTGAATGATATCAGTGCCACAAGACCTGAAAGGCTTTGTCCTATTGGATGAACCACATAACCCGCCCTTGCGATTGTCGTAATACTGTTTACACTACACGACCCAACGATAATCGTAAAGAGAAAGTTTGACATGTCATACTTTTTTTGTCGGCGATTGTCGTGTAGTATAAACCCGGCTTTAAGCATTTTTCGCGTATCGCAACAAATTATCGGCCGACAAAAAAGTTTGACCCCCCCCCCCCCATTCTAAATTCCTGTATCCACTCCTGTAAAGTCCTCTTGAAGTACTTTATGTGTATATATATATATATATATATATATATATATATATATATATATATCCCAATGGCAGTGAACCACTTTTCTGTGTATACCCTTTCCATATATATATATATATATATATATATATATATATATTCGTGTGTGTGTGATGGTGTGTGTTAGTGTAGAAATAAATTTGAAATAGACTATAATTTACATATATAAATAAATAAATATTCTTAATATATCTATCTATCTATCTATATATAAATATATATATATGTATATATATATATATATATATATATATATTTATATAGATGGTTATGTCCATCTTCGCAACCTTCCACCCCCAGCCCCTCCCCAACACCACCGACCCAATCATATCAATGCTGTAATATATAAGCCAACGAATACCATATGCAAATTTTCCAATTTATCTTTATTTAAAGACAGGGCCATATAATACACACACACACACACATATATACATATATATCAATTATATAACAAATTTAAATCTAATTTCATGCTATTAAGTATACTATAATGCTTATTCATCTTTTTTTCTCATTTTCAGCAAGATAGCGTCAATGGAAAGCATAGAATTACTGGTTGACTGTCTGATCTGTGAGCAGGGTCGGGCGGGACGTGACCCACGTCGGCTGGACTGTAAACACAGTTTTTGTTTTCAATGCTTGAAATCAGCGTCACTTTTACAATGTACAGACAGGGTACAGTGTCCTGTTTGTTGGCAAACTACGTCACTGTCCGGAAGAGGATTAACCGGACTTCCTGTGGATGATAAAGTGGACACTGCAGTTAAAGTACTGGCTGGTTGTGAAGGGCTGTATCATTGTAAGGCTTGTAAAGTAAAGGGAAAAGCCTCCAGGGCACATGTGTGTTGTGGTACATGTTACCGTAAAATGTGTGAAGAATGTGCGAAGAAACATGTAGAGAAGCAGCCGTTCTCTGACCATCTGATCATAAGGAACCTGTGTAAAGTCCACGTCAGTGATTATACACACGCGTGTTTAACCTGTCAGTCAGGACTGTATCTGGACTGCATCGAGTCAGAGCTTCACGAAGGTCACAATATTATTGATCTACCGGATGTTCCTGCAAAGGCCGCTGATGTTTTATCAACAGGAAAGAATATTATCCAGAGTAAAATACACGAGTTGGAATATCTGATCACGGTGACCACAGACAGAGCACTTGATAGTCTTAACAAAAGAAGGAGAGAAACAGAGGAAAAGCTGGAACTCTACAGAACACAGCTGCTAAAATCTTTGGAAGGGCATTTAAATAAACGTGACAAGCTTTACCACACTGCCGTGGTTTCAGCACTAGAAAAACAAAATCAGGCTTACTCAGAGGCGGCGAATGTCGTCAGTGAAATTGACAGCCTGTCACGTGACAACAAGATGAATATCATTAGTAACCTGTCAATAAAAACATCTAAAATGTACAAAGCACTTAATGACCTCTTTTTTGCACTCAATTCACCTTTGGCCTGCCCGGAGCTTGGGGACGACATCTGTACGACGGCAGAAGATACCAACAGAGGAAGGTTTGAATTTAAGTGTACTATTGGTGAGATTATTTTTGGAAGTCAAACAGACTTGAAGTTAAAACCGAATAAACAAGTAACACTGGCATCTCTAGGCGGTGAAGATATTGTGTATCCTTACTGGATAAAGCAGGGGCCGGAATCGACTGTGATTGTTGGTGATTCATATAAAACCAAGGCCACAAGAGTTAACATGAACGGGGAGGTCGTGGAGACATACAAGATCGCAGATGATTATAACGCAAGGGGTGTAGCCGTCAGTAACGGCACTGTCTACGTTCTCTCAAAGAGCGGTAAGACTGTAGCAGCCCATACCGGAGGTCAGGTACACGTCATTAACCTGCGGCCACAGGTACAGGGACCCTGGAGCATGGATACAGACAGTGAGAGTCTCCTGATTGTTGATCAATACAAAAAGTTACTCAGGTACTCTTATGATGGTGAGTTGTTACAACAATTTAACTCGCCTGGAATACGGTATGTTTCATTCGCTGAACATCCAGACACCGGCCCTGTGTACCTGGTTTCAGACCATACGAGCAAGTTGGTTCACGTGCACAGACAAGACGGGGGGCGTGTCAGGTCGCTTGGTGGGCGTGGTCAGGACGATGGACAGTTTAAATCTCCGTGTGGGACAACAATGCTGCCTAACGGAAACATCCTTGTTGTGGACTACAGCCGTCACAGAGTGTCGGAGTTTACGTTTTACGGCGCGTTTATCCGTCATTTACTGACCACAGAAGACGAGTTGTCAGAGCCATACTCTGTCTGTGCTTCTATTCCCTATCTCTGGGTGGGTTGTGATGGCGGTTTACATTTATTTAAGTATCCGAAATAGATATTTTTTAGAGATATTAAATATTTATCATAAATTATGTAATATTAAATATTCAACATAAAATAAATAACTTTAGAAAAAGCCTTCATCCGAAGGATAGCTTACTAAAATAGCAAAACATCTCTCTACCTTACCCGAGGATTTGCTTGATATCATTCGTTTAAATTCGTCCTCATTATCTCTGAACTTTGGTCGGATGTTTTAAATAACAAAAGGTTCTGTGTATCGTAAGAGAAACGCTTTGTATGTCAGTGTTAATAAATGTAAAAACCTATAAATACCCAGAATAATTGTACAAGATGTTTTTTAATTTTTTTATTATAACTCATCAGAAATATCAGAAAATAATATTAATATTGATTATTTCACTCGCGGTCCCAGGGCTTGTTTCGTTCATACACTCGCACTTAATTCAACTCGGTTCCACTAGATTTATTTAGCGTCGGAGCAAAAGAACCTGTATAAAACATTAGCACTGACGGCTGAGCATGCAGATTAAAAATAAGATAACCGTCTGTTTGTTGTCACTCAGTATTGGGTCACATTGAAAGTTAAGACCAAGGAGTTTTCAGGGATGGAGGATCAAGTGAGAGTCTGGCCGTGTCGGATGTTGCTGACGGGGGTCATAAAACTCGCTGCTCTAAGGCACAAAGAGATGCCCGGTGCTAATTGATACAGCGTGACTTCGGAATTATTGTGACAAGGATGAGTAAGTTTCTCCCCAATTTTATCTCCGTTAGTATTTAATATAATTTTTTAAGCAATCATAAGTTTTAACACCATATGTTCGTATGTGTGGGAAACGTGTGTGAAGCTGTCGTTGCAAATGACGCCAGAGCTATAGCATGGCTGGGGTAAATATGGGCGATAATACGAGAACAACGCCTTCAGTGAAACAGAGGGCGATGGCTCACTGTTATCCATCAAAATGAAAGTCATCAGATCATAATCGTCAGAATTTTTTTTATCGACGGAATACTATAATACATGGCTAATTATTAATATAAGTCAGAAGTGTGGGAACTGATGGAATTTCTTATAATTCCGAAGTTATTCAGGGAAAGTAAGGTTTACACTTAACAGTCGCCCGTCATGAATAACGGCAGAAGTTGGTGTAGAGTGACCGCATCTATCCCAAAATTGATCAAGTGATTCCTCAACACAATACCTCTCTCTAGAGATATATTTGTTGCGCATAATTCTTGACAAAACAAACCATTTGCGCATTCATAATTCCGGTTAATGTTGTTCCAGTGATTTACTGCTCAGTTCCTGGATATATCGCTCTCCGCTTCAGTGAGCTACAGCGGACCGCAAAAGTAACATCTAGCAGGATCTCTTTATCAAAGGCCGTGCCGCCGCAGCGCCTGACTCCGCGGCACAATGGGCGCACAATATAGTTAATGGGCTTATCATGTCTTAATTGCAATTAGCGCACGACTGACACTCGCGACCTGGGAGGGCTTCTGACATTTGTTACTCCATCCCTGTAAACTCCTTGTTAAGACCAACCAGGACTACTGTGGGAGAAAACTAAATATCGTGGTTAAGATGTACTTATACAGTGGCGGATTCGGGGGGGGGGGGGTACAGGTGACGATACCCACCCCCTTAAGTTTTCGGGATCATGAAAATTGCAAATTGTACAAAAAGTTTTCTTAGGATATGGACCGAGGCATGCAGGCTCCGATGACACATCTAGTTTAATTATTTCTAAAATATTAAATTATTGTAAATCCTTATATATATATATATATATATATATATATATATATATATATATATATATATACATATATATATATACCTTAGGCTGATGGGCTATTGTCGTCACTCAAGCTGTCCGTCCGTCCGTCCGGCGTCAATTAACCTTTACCTTGTGAGCGGGATATCTCTAAGGGATTAACCGTAGGAATTTTATTTCTTCGGTGAAGATGTATATCGACAAAATCTCGGTCAAGTTCGAAGATGGGTTACCTTGACCTATTTTTCTACATTTTACAGCTGATTGTAAAAAAAAAAAACTAAGAAGTTTATTTCTCAGGAACCATTGGGTGGATTTTCACGAAACGTACTATGGTCATTGGTACTGATGGTCTGTACCTGCTGCACAAGTTTGGTGGCGCCACCTACAATTTCTGATTTTTAATGAACTTTTATCGGATTTTTCAACTTTGGCCTTGTGAGCGGGATATTTCTAAAATTATTCACCGTATTAATTTATTTCTTTGGTGAAGATGTATATCGACAAAATCTCGGTCAAGTTCGAAGATGGGTGACCTTGACCGATTTTTTCTACATTTTAGAGCTGATTATAGAAAAGCACCTAGAAGCTTGATTCTCAGAGACCATTGGGTGGATTTTCACAAAACTTACTGTGATCATTGGGACTGATGGTCTCTATCTGCTGCACAAGTTTGGTGGTGCCACCTACACTTTCTGATTTTAAGCTCAGCTGACTGTAAGTCATCTTAAGCTATAGCGATCACTCTTTGTCCGTCGTCCGTCCGGCCATCCGGCCATCCGGTCGTCTGTCCGTTAACAAAGCACAAATCGTAACCGCTAAACCTGGAAGCTTCTTACTTCACATCCAGAGAGGTCCATGAAAAATCTCCTTTGAAACCTGGAATAAGTTCTCTATTACCCATATTCTTCGAGCTATGAGGTCCCTAAGGACCCCCCCCCCCCCCAGAATAGTAAAAAAAATTCATAAAAAAATTCAATATCTCATTACCTACATCACTGATGGTCATGATTTTTGGCATACATATTGATCATGAGATGTTCCATCAGTTCCTGCAGACTGGTGGCGCCACCTGTATTTTTCAAATTTTTACCATTTTTTTTCTCTATTTTTGAGACCTTTAAGGATGTAGTTATCTGTCAACGGGCACAAATCGTAAAGATTGGACCTAGAATCTTCATTCTTGACATTCTGAGAGACCCATGAAAAGTCTCCTTGGAAACCAGAAATTAGGTCTCTGTTACCCATATCCTCCGAGCTATGGGGCCCCAAAGTACCCCCCAGAATAGTAAAAAAATTCATAAAAAAGCTTCAATATTTGATTAACTACATCACTGATGGTCATGGATTTTAGCATACTTATTGATCGTGAGATGTTCCATCAGTTTCTTCAGACTGGTGGCGTCACCTGAATTTTTCAAATTTTACAATTTTTTTTCTCTATTTGTGAGACCTTTAAGGATGTAGTTATCTGTCAGCAGGGCACAAATCGTAAAGACTGGACCTAGAATCTTCATGCTTGACACACAGGGAGACCCATGAAAAGTCTCCATAGAAACCTGAAATTAGGTCTCTGTTACCCATATCCTTTGAGCTATGGCACTCCAAAGTACAGCTCAGAATAATGGAAAATTTGATACAAAAGCTGAAGTATCTGAACAAATAATGCAGAGATCACCATAATTGTTTGTATGGATATTGATCATGGAGTGTTTCATCAGTTTCTGCAGCCTTGGTGCGCCACCTCTATTTTTTATTTTTTACGAATTTTTTTATCTTTTTTTTGAGACCTTTAAAATATGGACATCTGTTAACAGGGCACAAATCGTAAAGACTGGACCTAGAATCTTCATTCTTGACATACAGAGAGGCATATGAAAAGTCTCCATGGAAACCAGAACTTAGGTCGCTGTTACCCATAGCCTTTGAGCTATGGGGCCCCAAAATACAGCTCAGAATAATGGAAAATTTGATACAAAAACTGAAGTATCTGAACAACTAATGCAGAGATCACCATAATTGTTTGTATGGATATTGATCATGGAGTGTTTCATCAGTTTCTGCAGCCTGGTGGCACCACATATATTTGTTCGTTTTTTTAGCGAACCTGTGAGCTTATGCGATGGTGCGTCGTCTTCTGTCGTGCGTCGTGCGTCGTGCGTCGTCTGTACGTTAACCATAGCTATCTCAAAAACGGCAGAAGCTCGCATCACCAATTTTTTGGCAACTAATCAATCATCCAAAAAACTATATCGGATCTTGTTTATTGTTTTCCTAACTGCATTTTCTTATATTTTATAGGGAAAAAGCTAAAAAAGCTTTAAAAATCTTCTTCTTTGACACTGTCGAGCCAAATTGTCCAATATTTCACAGAAATGATCCCTGAAACAATCTTTCTCAAGTTTGTTCAAATGATTCCAGTTCGGAGATTTTTGGCCGAGTTACAGGAGGTTGAACTTTGTTAACTGTGCAAAAAAGCATATTCAAATTTAAATCTCAGAAACGGCTGGAGCTATCATCACCAAATTTTATGCCAATGATGGTCACATGAGTCATATCTGAAATTGAGGTATTGGTGGCGCCACCTGCATCGGCCTTTTTTGTACGGGGGTCATCAGTGCTTGTATCACAATGAGGGCTACAAAAAACTTCTTCTCTTAAACCATATGGCCAAAATGTTGAATATCGCACAGAAATGATCCTAGGGTAGTGCTTTCTGAAGTTGGTTCAAATGGTCTCTTTTCAGTGACGTTTGGCTTAGTTATGGGAAGCTGAATTTAGTCATATGCCATAACAGCCCATTTTAGCTCAGTGGCTACAAAG
Source organism: Sipunculus nudus (assembly GCA_026874595.1). Classification (NCBI taxonomy): domain Eukaryota; kingdom Metazoa; phylum Annelida; class Sipuncula; order Golfingiida; family Sipunculidae; genus Sipunculus; species Sipunculus nudus. Next base: position 72,454,748 of record CM049314.1, read on the forward strand.
ATCTTCTAAAAAACCACTGGGCCAAATTCTTAAATCTCACACATTAATTATCCTCAGATGTTGATAATTCAGGTTTGTTCAAATGGTTTTGGTTCAGTGCTTTTTGGCTGAGTTAAGGGAAGCTGAACTTAGCCAGTTTGCTGTATCTTCCTATATGAGTTATAAACCTGCGAAACATTTTTTGACTAAAGCCACTGAAGCCAGTTTATTAAATATTTTACAAGAATAATCCCTACAATAATTCTAATAATAATTGTCATTAACGGTTCCACATGAATGATTTTTGGCTGAATTATGGCGATTGAATTGAGTCATTTTACCATATATGTTAGGTGTGTTATGCAGTTATACATCTAGCCTGGCACCAGTTTATCAGCATCTATTACATCATGCCACTAGACATTTAGATTTCAGGTTATCTTTGGTTAATATTGACAAGAAAGTTTTTTTAAAAGCTTTTAAAAAAATAGATTTATGATTTAAGTTATTCATCATACCAGGCAATGTTACAATCATGGATATTCAGCTCTCTGTGGCTATATAAAGACAACTGTACGTGGGTTATAAATTATTGGTATCCCTACTCAACTTAATTCAAGAATTTGTCATCAATGAGATATATCTGTATTTAAATTTTGCATTCAATATGCATCCGTAATAATTTTACATATATTCCTGATTTCTTTTTTTATAAAAAGTCAGCTGAAAAGAATTTTGTATTGGGAAAATAAATTTCAAAGTTATTTCAAGTAGGACCACTTTTGTGTACAGATCGCAGCACTTGGTTTACCATTGGCAGATTGCCAGTGCCTTGATGTTGGCCATTAGCCATGATGATGTCAGCTCTATATATAGTTTGGGCACAGTGCCAGGATTGGAAGAAGTGCAGCCAGGGATAGGTCAAGAGTTCATTCATTGCAGTAGCTGTATTCTATTTATAGCTTTGACAGACTGCTCACTGCATCATATTTGGTACCAAAGTTCAGCCTGAATCTATTTATAGCTTTGGCAGACTGCCAACTGTGTCAGATTATGCAACAGGTCAAGAGTTCACTCAGTGCAGTAGCTTGAGGCAGCAATTTGTCACAGGTCACTCGGGGGCAACTGCCCTACTCACCTTAGCCTTGTCAGCCCAGTGCATCAAACTCTAGGGAAGTTTGATGTATTGGACTGATATTTTGACCTGTCTATGTGTCTTTGATGGTATTCTCATTTACAAGACAGGTAGTGCCACCTGCATTCTCTTTTGCAGTGTATGCGCCTGCTAATTTCTACAGAGAAATTTGATACATCAGCCTAAAATTGAGCATGTTTATACATACCGGATAGCTTTATAGTGTACAAGACTGGTGGCACCACCTACAATAATTTTTGCTCAATGTGTGTCCCTGCTTATTTCTCAGGAGGGGTTTGATATATCAGTCTGAAAATTGGCATATGTGTATATCTCTGATAGCTTCGTTGTATACAAGACTAGTGGTGCCAGCTACAATCGTTTTTGTGTTGTGTGCACCCATGCCAGAATTTCAGCAGTGATGTTTGTGTAATTGTTTCTTTTTTTAAAATGTTGAGTACTTGCATTGTTCATATACATGAAAAGTAATGGTCCAGCACTGAAGCATTAAACCTGGTGTATTTCCCAATGCACAGGTTCGCATTAGGCCTGTAGGCCTTGTTTTCGAATTTTTTCTCTATTTTTGAGACTTTTAAAGATATGAACATCTATTAACAGGGCGCAAATCATAACAACTGGACCTAGAATTTTCATTCTTTACACACAGGGAGACCCATGAAAAATCTCCATTAAAACCTGAAAAAAGGTCTCTGTTACCCATATCCATTAAGCTATATGGCTCCAAACTACCTCCCAGAATAATGAAAAATTTGATACAAAAACTCCAGTATCTCAATCACTACAACACTGATGCTCATGATTTTTTTGGCATACACATTGATCACGACGTGTTCCATCAGTTTCAGCAGACTAGGTGCGCCACCTATATTTTTTTCAAATTTTTATGAATTATTTTCTCTATTTTAGAGACCTTTAAAGATGTGGTTATCTGCCAACAGGGTACAAATTGTAACAACTGGACCTAGAATCTTCATTCTTGTCATGCAAGGAGGCCAATGAAAAATGTCTGTGGAAACCTGAAATTAGGTCTCTGCTATAGGACTCCAAAGTATCCCTCAGAATAATGGAAAATTTGATACAAAAGCTGAAGTATCTGAACAACTAATCCAGAGACCATGCTTCTTTGCATGGATAGTGACCATTAAGAGTTTTTATTAATTTCTGTAGACTGGTGGAGCCACCTGTATTTTTTTTTTTAAAGTTTACACATTTTTTCTCTATTTTTGAGATATATTGATACAGACACAATCTCAGCCTGTTGGTAAATCTGTTTGATGCTTCAGTTGAATGGTTAAATACTACCATTCAGATGATAAAATTTCCTTTTGCAAATCTCTTCCCGGTCAGCTGAGCGTCATGACCCATGGGTCACTTGATAATGCATTTTTTATCGGATTTTTCAACTTTGGCTTTATGAGCGGGATATCCCTAAAAGGATTCACCATGGGAATTTTATTTCATCAGTGAAGATTTATATCGACAATATCTCAGTCAAGATCGAAGATGGGTGACCTTGACCTATGTTTTATTACGTTTAAGAGCTGATTATAGAAAAACCCTTAGAAGCTTAATTCTCAGAGACCATAAGATAGATTTTCACAAAACTTACTATGATCATTGGGACTGATGGTCTGTACTTGCTGCACAAGTTTGGGGCATCACCTACAGTTCCTGATTTTTAATGATTTTTAGCTCAGGTGACTATAAGTCATCTGAGCTATAGTCGTGGTCCATTGTCCGTCTTCCGTCCGTCCGTCCGTCCGGATGTCCGTCCGTAAGACTGGCACGTTTCGACACCATTGGACCTACGAATCTGAAATTCGCCATACGGTTAGATGTCCCCAAAATCTCCTACCATGCCGAAGATTGGGTCAGTAGGACTTCGTTCCTTCGAGATATTAAGGAAAACCCTCAATTTTTTATTAGAAATCTACTTTCACACTTCAGGACTGCCTAATATCAAAACCACTCATCTGGTTTTCTTCATATTTACCATAAATATTCCTCTATATAGTTTCTATGTACATGCCAGAAATTAAGTCAGTATTATTTAATTTATAAATTAATGGGCCAAAACACAATGGACTTTGTAAAAAATCAGGAAAGATTAGGTCACTTAAGACCAAAAGTGTTAAAGGTAGGGACTTTTTTTCAGTAATAAAAGTTTAATTGATCAAAATTTAATTGTATACCAAAAATTAGATCAAAATCTGTTAATTTTTTTTAAATATTGGCAAAAATATAAAATTGGTACCTTAAATTTTGACCATGGCACTTTTTTTCCTGTCAGTACTTTGGATTTAATTTTCACAGCGTTTTGTTAGCATTTTGTCTGTTAACACCAAAAAAATTGAAACCAGTTGATCAAAAACTGTAGATTTTATTCAAGTTTTCAAGCACCATGTCACATCAAGTTTACATCAAGCTAGTGTTATGCAGTTTGCTAGAGCTCAGCTCCCCAGCTTCAGCTCTAGGTTCCTTAAAATTAGCATACAGTTAAATGTCTCCAAAATCCCCTACCATGCCAAGAATTTGATCACTAGGACTTAATTCCTTCGAAATATTAATGAGAAACTTCATTTTTCCATTAAAAACCCATTGTTACACTGTAAGACTGCCTAATATCAAAACCACTGATCTGACTTTGATCATATATAATATACATATTTTTCTATACATTCGCTATGCACATGCCAGAAATCATTTCAGTATTGCGTAATTATTTAAAGTTATGGGCCCAAACATAATGCACTTATTCAAAAATCAAGAGATATATTTACTCCCTTAACAAGAGGATTGCTGAAGCTTGAGATTTTTTTTTTCAGGGATGCAACATTATTTAATCAAGATTCAATTGAATACCAAAAATTAGTTCTGAATTTTTCAAATTTTATAAGTTATTAGTAAAAATATAAAATTAGTACCGTAAATTTTGCCCAACTTTGACCATGGCACGTTTGTTTCCTGGGAGCACTGTTGATATAATTTTCATATCATGTACACATAAGGATTTCATCTTTGTAGTTTAGAAAGCTGAAAGAAATTGGCCAAATATTGTAGCTTTTATTGTTTTTATGAGACCATGTCAGACCCAGGCTTAATCCAGCCCCTCTTCAGTCACCTGTATGTTGACCTTGTTGACCTTTCATCAGATTATGCATGCTTGAGCGAAGCATACACTGGGGCAGCCAGGCAGCTTATGCTCAGCCACACTTGATCCAGGTGTCCAACCCAACTCATCTAGTAGTTGTTTTGAAAAAAAAAACATAATGATAAACAATAAATCAATAATTTTGTATTGGTTTTTAGCTCAGCTGACTATAAGTCATCTGAGCTATAGTCGTGGTCCTTTGTCCGTCGTCCGTCCGTCCGTCTGGCCGTCCGGCCGTCCGTCCGTTAACAGGGCACGTTTTAAAACAGTTGGACCTACGAATCCAAAATTCTGCATACCATTAGATGTCCCCAAAATCTCCTACCATACCGAAAATTGGGCCATTAGAACTTCGTTCCTTCGAGATATTAAGGAAAAACCTCCGTTTTCCATAAAAAAGCAATTGTTACACTTCAAGTCTGCCTAATATCAAAACCACTGAACCACATTTTCTGTGCACATACCAAAAATTAAGTCAGTATTGGGTATTATTTTGAAGTTATAGGCCCAAATATAATGCAATTTTTTAAAAATCAGGAAATATATTTGCTCACTTAACATGAGAATTGCTGAAGCTGAAGACTTTTTTTCAGGAATATAACTTTATATAATCAAGATTCAATTGTTTGCTCAAAATTAGATCTGAATTTTGCAAATTTTTCAAGTTATTAGCATGAATAAAAAATTAATACCTTAAATTTTGTCCAACTTTGGCAGTGGCACGTTTTTTCCCTGTAAGCACTGTTGATTTAATTTTCACAGCATATATACATAAGGATTTAATCTTTTAAAATCTGAAATTTTAAAGAAATTGTTTGAAAAGAGTAGCTTTTATTCAAGTTTTCATACACCATGTCAAGTGTTGTTTATATCTGGCCCACCTAGTAGTACAGCCTTCACTTGCATTATGTAACCCACCCCAGGCAGCTTGCCTTGACCCAGCTTGGCCACTACTAGCAGGCTTCTCCTCTGCCCTGCACTCAACCCTCCCCCCCCCCCCCCCAGCTGGTGCATAAACTAGATGAATGTTATAATTTTCTGTATTTTATTTTATTCTTGGACATGCTACATTTTAGATTTTGTATTGTACCACCAGGGTTACAATGATTAAAGTGCACATTTAATTGTGTCCACAAAGTGATGTATTGCTATGAAAGTATGGATGTTCATCAGATAAGTATTGCTTTACTTCAGAAGAGTAAAACTTCACCAGGTGTGAAATTGACTATTAATTCCAGTTATTAATTATAGCTGAGATTGTAATTAGCATAATGATATTGTTTGTCCCTCATTCAACCAACAGTGTGTATACTTTATTTGAAAAGATGTTTTTATTTTATCAAATTTACTGAATCTTTTATTTTATTTCGGTGAATAAAATAAAGCTTGTCCTGAAAACTCCAATGTGCAAAACTTTTTAATAGGAATTCAAGGAATAATTTTGTAGATGCCATGTTGTGGCATTATTTTCTTTTACATTCAGTTTAAACATTTGATTTAAAAATAATAAAATATATGTGTATGCATAATATGACCCAATGTGAGCTACAATCTGGATATGTAATGATTGCAGCTTAAAATTCTAATATTTTAACTTATATTTTCACTTTTATATTACAAATTTATAGCACTTGTAAATAAAAAAAAAGGAATCAGATAAAAACTATTCATGAAAAAAGTGGATATGCTAAAAAAATAGGCTTTTATATAAACTTAAATGCATTATTCCTTTGAAAGTGAAATGAAGGTACCGTATTCGACGTAATAAGCTCTCAAAATTAAATTTTTCCAATTTTTTTTTTATACCCTAATAAGCCCCCCCCCCCCCCACCTGCCAACTTCCAAAGTGCATTACGATCCTCCAATTCAACACTGCGGCTTGTACACGTGATTGATTTCACAGCACATTCAGGACAATTCAGAAAAAAACAATGATCATTTAACAATGGTTGTGTAATCCAAGTGATACCGATTTGCAGACGATTTTATTTTGTGTTGCATGAGAGAATTGTCTGAATGACTACAGTTCGAGATTTCCTTTGCAGGTGAAGAGGAAAAATAAGGATGGTAATAAATTAACGCTTTTATAAAAGTCAACGCCTAATAAGGTAGCAGAATATATAAAATGTTCATATAAAAATATGTAAAACAGTATTTATTTGAACGATGAAAAAAAAATTACGGGACATCGGTATCCCGATTATGTCAGTCACCTTGCGCAAATACCAAATACAAAATCCGGGGTTTTGTTTTAAAATTGTTAGGAAATTTGTCATATTTATATCCCACGGAAACAAGGTCCCTTTCTTGAACTTTGTTGACCCGTTATAATACATTCATTTCTCGACGTAGTCCAATAATACAAGCTTGACAAACATTGTCATCTGAGGAAAGGCCGCTTCATATTTATAATTATAATGCGCTACTGGTTGTCTTGTAATTGAAGTGCCATGAGCGAGTCTCCGTGTATGTCAGTGTGCAAGCCAGCTGACAGGGTCCGCATTCACTGGACTCGTGAACATTTTACGCAGTAAATACGGCACCATATGAAAAATTCATCCTTGTTTTAACATGCATATTACGTGCTACTGGATGGCACTTGGTTAGGCAAGTTCCCAGCATCCCTTGCGCAAGCGCTGTATACACACAGATTAACCCAGGGCACTGGGATCTTGAGTACACGGGTAAGCCCTGCACGCTGTCAGCGGCATCGACAATTATATCACTGTGTAATTGTTTCTAAGTGCATTGCCAAGATATTTTTGGCAAAAAATACATTAAAACTTGTATTTTATCAGGATTGGGAATTCCGTTTTGGTTTGTCAATTCCGCAATTCCGTCCGCGGTCGCGTAAATTCACTGGCTCTACTGTCAGAAGGGCTTTCATATATTGATTCAGTTAAAATCCCTGTGTCAATGCGGCAAGGGCAAACCTTTTCTTACCAATTATTTAGCTATGTGCACATGGAAATCTGATGTATAAACGATAAATTCAAACAAAAACAAAGCATTGTAATGTTCTTTATTGAGTGTATATTACCACCATACGGACATGATCACTGATATTCACGGCGTCAAGTTCGGCCAACGTAATAATTCAAATTGCCGTAAATTTTCCTTGGCGGCCCTGAGGACGCTGAGAAACTTGTACCAGTGTATAAGACGGCCGCCCTTCTTTGCCAATATTTAAGGATATAATTTATCGTCCTGTACACGACCAAATACGGTAAGTAATATATATTTCATTGCATAATACATCCACATACGTACCTGAATTCAGGTCACCCGATCAGCATGGCCACCTGCAGGGTCTGCCTTCACGGACACCGTCATTCAGTGTTATCTATGATACACTTGACCACTGATTCTGTTATGTGTAACTAATATTATTATTATATTAGATGATAAAGCTTAACGGAGATTGAATAAAAACTGGTGGTAACTTTTAAGCTTGGCGGGGAGAAATGAAAGCATTACGTTGTCCTGTGTTATATTGGCTAGGGAAAAAAAAGTGAGGTTAGGATGACTCATCCTTTAGTTTCATAAAGTGATCTCCCAATTCCGGTGGGGGGGGGGGCGCTTATTACGGGAGCGGCGCTTATTACGTCGAATACGGTATTAGTCCATTCTGTCCACTTGCCTGTCCATCTGTAAATTTTTCATATGCATCACAGTATCTCAAAACTTTTACTGTTTTTCTTCATGACAGTCTTGTCAGAGTATTAGTTTGCAATCATATATTGAGAACTTTACTATAGCCAAGTAGGAGGGCCCTTTCCTCTTAGCTTCTCATATGCTTATATAAATATAAAACATTACAATAGAATATTTTTCATATTTTGCATTTGCAAAAATTTCAAACTTTTGTCGTGACCCATGGGTCCTTTGTTTATATTCTGGATTCTCAACATCATTGTTTGGCTAAAACTGAATAAATACCAGACATGGTGCAAATACTTTGCAAATGTATATGAATATGAATATGAATATGTACTCCATTATAAAATTTCTTGCATAAGAATGGGAATTCAGGTAAAAATGAAAGTATTTGAATACCAGTGCAAATACTTTCAAAATGTATTCATGAATGCATATATTCTATAATATTATTTTAATAATTAGTTCAGTTAATTTTTATTAAAAAAATCATATGATTGTCTTATTATTTTTAATAAAAATTATATTGGCACAATATTTGTTATTAAATTTTAATAAATAGTTAAACTCTTTTATTATATGTGCTGCTTATAAGTTATATGGCCAAGTCAAAATCTGTGTGACAATAGCACTCCATTTGTTAATAAAATAAATGAAATCAATCCTCTTCCCTGTCTCCAAAAATACTATCAAAATCATACATAAGCTAAACACCAACAACTCATAATAAAGCTTATATTTATTACCACACAGAACAAGCATATGCCTCTTTCCCAAATCAATTATTTTATCATATATAACAACTGAGCGCAGTGACCCATGGGTCCCTTGTTTATCGGATTTTCAACTTTGGCTTTATGAGCGGGATATCTCTAAAAGGATTCACCATGGGAATTTTATTTCATTGGTGAAGATTTATATCGATAATATCTCAGTCAAGATCGAAGATGGGTGACCTTGACCTATGTTTTATTACGTTTTAGAGCTGATTATAGAAAACCCTTAGAAGCTTGATTCTCAGAGACCATAAGATAGATTTTCACAAAATTTACTATGATCATTGGGACTGATGGTCTGTACTTGCTGCATAAGTTTGGGGGCATCACCTACATTTCCTGATTTTTAATGATTTTTTATCGGATTTTTCTAATTTGGCGTTGTGAGCAGGATATCTTCTAAAAGCCTTTGATGGATTGCCATGATGGATTGTTATAAAACATGTTACATACCTCTCCAGTTTAAATTTATAACTGAGAAATATACAGATATACAGTCGAGCCCACTTTGTGTCATATCGGTTAATAGAAAATACCGTTTATTGATACATGAATCTGAAATCCCAAACCATTTCCAATATTAACAATGGTAAATCTGACCTTTTAATATCATGGAATATTTTCATAATCCCGTTTATTGTCATGCTTGGCACCCTTGGCAGCGATACCAGTTCACAATTAATATCACATCAAACGCCGACACGGCGATCAACCAAAAGCCTGTAACCGGTCAGGCGTATCAAACGATCATATCTCCCACCTGTATGCGGCAGGCATGTGTAGTGATGCATGTGGGTCACTCCCCTTCACTTAGCCAATTAATGTCTTGAGATACCACGGTAATCCAGATCACTGCGTTACTTCGTATGTTTACAGGGAGCGTTGTGTGCGATCACATGTCAGACATAATGAACTCCTGGTCTTTGCAAGGGCATGGTATACACTTCGGTGACGTTTCGCCGAGATAATATGAAGCACGAGCTGTAAACGTTGCTTACGCAGAAAATCCCCTTTAAAGGGCCCTGAAAAGCTGGAGGTTTTGTGAGCACCTGAGGAGATACCCTGTCCAAAACCTCAATCACAGCGAAACTTCAGAATGTTGTCAATGGCATCACGATACCCGCACCGCGAACAGTTCTATCATAAAGACGATCATGGAAGTTTGAGTCATTAATAACATTTCCGGAAAATAAGGCGCAGTAGTCGGGGAAAGAATTATCTAGTAAAATAGTTTGCCAACGCATAACGTTATAACTGTGTCGCATATTTCCAGACATTTGACCTCATGAACCAGACGCTACGTCACTATCTGTTAGCAAGTCGTATTTTTGTCAGCTATTGCTGCATTCGGCATAAAACTTACAGGAAATAAATTGTCAGGTGCGCATAAACGTAATTTGATATGCCGTTATGCAATAAAAATATTCATAAACGTTTCTGTTTCCTTTTATTTACAATTTATTTAATATTTTGAGACATTACGCTTCTTCTTTGATTCTAATAGGACATCGATGTTGAAGCCCGCATAATGCCACATCCCGGTTATTATCATAATTTATGAATGCACCACTGACATGACAATAAGCGGGCTTGACTGTACATCCATGAGAGAACAAATATTTTGTACTTGTAACTGTTACCACCTATAAACACTGTTCTTTTGGCTGAGGGCTTTTGTAATATATATACTCCCTTAAATTGAGAATTGCTGAAGCTAGAGCCTTTTTTTCAGGAATATAACATTTTTAAATCAAGATTCAATTGTATACCCAAAATTCCATCTGAATTTTTCAGATTTTATAAGTTATTAGTATAAATATAAAATCAGTACCTTAAATTTTGCCTAGATTTGATCATGGCACATTTTTATGCCCCCGCCACAAAGTAGCCGGGGCATATAGTTTTACCCATGTCCATTCATGAAAAATAGAAATTTTCATGACAAATGCACATGTACGGACTTTTTTTTCGCAATGCCTGCAGATATTGGTCTGAATTTTGGTGTGTGGGCAGAAATTTTCATGACAAATGCACATGTACGGACTTTCTTTCGCAATGCCTGCAGATATTGGCCTGATTTTTGGTGTGTGGGCAGAAAATGACCAGCTACAGATCGAGTTTGCGTTTCGTCCCGGTTGACCTACTTTTGGCCATTTAACAGCTCCTTAACTTAGAAAATTTCATGAAAAATAGAAATTTTCATGACAAATACACATGTACGGACTTTTTTTCGCAATGCCTACAGATATTGGCCTGATTGTGGTGTGTGGGCAGATAATGACCAGTTACAGATCGAGTTTGCTTTTCGTCTCAGTTGACCTTCTTTTGTTCGTTTTACGGCTCCTGAACATAGAAAATTTCATGAAAAATATAAATTTTCATGACAAATGTACATGTACAGCCGTTTTTAGCCCTCAGCTCATAGGCTGATGGGCTATTGTCGTCACCCAAGCTGTCCGTCTGTCTGTCCGTCCGGCGTCCGTCCGTCCCGCGTCTGTTAACTTTTACCTTGTGAGCAGGATATCTCTTAAAGGATTCACCGTTGGAATTTTATTTCATCAGTGAAGATGTATATCAATAAAATCTCGGTCAAGTTCGAAGATGGGTGACCTTGACCCATTTTCCTACATTTTAGATCTGATTATAGAAAAACACTCAGAAGCCTATATCTCAGGAACCATTGTGTGGATTTTCACAAATCTTACTATGATCATTGGGATTGATGGTCTGTACGTGCTGCACAATTTTGGTGGCGCCGACTGCAATTTCTGATTTTTTAATCAATTTTTATCAGATTTTTCAATTTTGGCCTTGTGAGCGGGATATATTTTAAAGGATTCACCGATGAAATTTTATTTCATCAGTGAAGATGTATATCAATAAAATCTTGGTCAAGTTCGAAGATGGGTGACCTTGACCCATTTTCCTACATTTTAGAGCTGATTATAGAAAAACACTCAGAAGCCTATATCTCAGGAACCATTGTGTGGATTTTCACAAATCTTACTATGATCATTGGGATTGATGGTCTGTACGTGCTGCACAATTTTGGTGGCGCCACCTGCAATTTCTGATTTTTTAATCAATTTTTATCAGATTTTTCAATTTTGGCCTTGTGAGCGGGATATCTCTTAAAGGATTCACCGATGGAATTTTATTTCATCAGTGAAGATGTATATCAACAAGGTATTGGTCAAGTGCAAAGATGGGTGACCTTGACCTTTTTTTCTTTGTTTTAGAGCTGATTATACAAAAACACCCAGAAGCTTACATCTCAGGAACCATTTGGTGGGTTGTTATGAAACATGGTACGTACCTCTCCAATTTAAATTTATAACTGATTATCAGCTTTTGCTAATATTCTTGTTTCGCAATGCAATGCTTACAGAGACTGGCCTAATGTTTGGTCCGTGGGCGCATAATGACCACTAACAGATTGAGTTCGCGTTTCGTCCCAGTTGACCTATATTTGACCATATGACAGATCCTGAACATAGAAAATTTTATGAAAGACAGAAATTTTCATGAAAAATGCACATGTATGGACTTTCTAGCGAACCTGTGACCTTATGCGATGGCGCAGCGTCGTCCGTCAGCCGTCCGCCGTCCAGGGCTGCCTTTCCGCAGTCCATGGCTGTAAGTCAGTAACCGTCGGAGTTAGCAGCTCCAAATTACATGTAATAATTAGTCACATGTGAAAGTTGGTGCCCTGGAGCTTATTATTGGGTATCTGCATTAATTTAGATTTTATAGAGAAAAAGCTTAAAAGCCTTTAAAAATCTTCTTCTCCGAAACTGTCCAGCCAAATTGTTCAGTATTTCACAGAAATGTTCCTTGGAACAATCTCTCTCAATTTTGTTCGAATGGTTCCAGTTCGGAGATTTTTGGCCGAGTTACAGGAAGTTGAACTTAGTCATCTGTGCAAACAAGCATACTAAACTTAAAATCTCAGAAACGGCTAAAGCTATAATCACAAATTTTATACCAATGTTTGTCACATGTGTCATATCTGATTTTGAGGTATTGGTGGCGCCGCCTACATTAATGTGTTTTTTACAAGCGAAAATGTAATTTTAAACTCTTCTAGCTTATACACTGATCTATGATGAAACTGTTAAGCTGATTGGTTTAAACTTTACAAGAATTATTCTATGGTAGGGTTCTGCCAGTTTTATAAGAATACATTGGGTAAATACAGCTTTTAAAAAGCATTGTAGCCAATTGAAAAAAGGCTTTCTGTATTTGAAAACAGATTTGACAACTTGCTGAGTTTCAGCAGCCAAGTCAAGAGGTCACTCAGTACAAACAGGTGGGGTCCAGACATCACCATGGCAACTGACCTGGCTCAAGGGGGGTGTCTAGAAAATGTGTCTAGACGTCTAGACACAGCGTCTAGACGTCTAGACACAATGTTTAGATGCAGAATTCCCAGATGATTGGAACTATATCTTTCAACTGTTTGAAGAGACTTGGTTTGCATTTTAAGCGAATCGGGTTTATCATCAGGTCACATGTGAACTGCTGGAACCTCATTTTTGGTTGACCTCTGACATTTTCTCGCTGCCCAGCGTCCATTTGTGCGTCTGTTCCCACACATAAACCCGCATATCTCGGAAACCGTTTCACCAATCAGGCTAAAAATTTTGCACAAATGTAGCCCTTTGATAGCTTTATAACATAAACTAAAAATGGTGGCGCCACCTGCAACCATTTATGCACAGCGTCCATCTGTTCATCCGCTTTGGGATAATATCACTCATATCTCAGCAGTGGTTTGACTTATCCACCTGAAATTTTGCAGGTTTATACATCCCGTACAGCTTTCGCGATTTTATGACAGGTGGCGCCACCTACATTCACGTTTACTCTGCAGACATCCAAGCTCATATCTGGGGAACTGTTTGACCGATTAGGCCAAAAGTTTGCATGTTTATAGATCTCACATAGCTCTTCATCATAGGCGAAACTGATGGCGCCACCTGCAAACATTTATGCACAGCTCCCACCTGTTCATCTGCCTTAGGATAAAATCAATCATATCTCAGCAGTGGTTTGACCTATCCATCTGAAATTTTGCATGTATATCGATCTCACATAACTCTTCGTCATAGGCATAACTGGTGGCGCCACCTACAAACATTTTTGCCAGCATCAATCTGTTCATCTGCCTTGGGATAATATCACTCTTATCTCAGCAGTGGATTGACTTATCCACCTGAAATTGTGCAGGTTTATACATCCTGGACAGCTTTCTCGATTTTATGACAGGTGGCACCACCTACATTCATGTTTACTCAGTAGACATCCAAGTTCATATCCCGGGAACCGTTTGACCGATTAGGCCAAAATTTTACATGTTAATAGATCTCACATAGCTCTTCATCATAGGCCAAACTGATGGGGCCACCTACAACCTTTTTTGCACAGCATCAATCTGTTCATCTGCCTTGGGATAATATCACTCTTATCTCAGCAGTGGATTGACTTATCCACCTGAAATTTTGCAGGTTTATACATCCTGGACAGCTTTCTCGATTTCACGACAGGTGGCGCCACCTACATTCATGTTTACTCAGTAGACATCCAAGCTCATATCCCGGGAACCGTTTGACCCATTGGCCCAAAATTCTGCATGTTTATAGATCTCACATAGCTTTTCATCATAGGCAAAACTGGTGGCGCCACCTGCAACCACTTATGCACAGCGTCCATCTGTTCATCTACCTTGGGATAAAATGACTCATATCTCAGCAGTGGTTTGACTTATCCACCTGAAATTTTGCAGGCTTATACATCATGGACAGCTCTCTTGATTTTTTGACAGGTGGCGCCACCTACATTTAGGTTAACTCTGCAGGCATCCAAGCTCATATCTCGGGAACCGATTGACCAATTTGGCCAAAATTTTGCATGTGTGTAGATCTCACATAGCACTTCATCATAGGCAAAACTTGTGGCGACACCTGCAACCATTTATGCACAGCGTCCATCTGTTCATCTGCCTTGGGATAAAATCACTCATATCCCAGCAGTGGTTTGACTTTTCCACTTTCAATTTTGCAGGTTTATACATCCTGGACAATTTTCTTGATTTTTATGACAGATGGCACCACCTACATTCATGTTTACGCTGCAGACGTCCATGCTAATATGCAACACACCTCACTCTATTCCCCTTGCCACTTAATCTATGCCTCACTTCACTCATCCCACTCTGATTTCTGCGGATACACATAGTTGCTTGTCGACTACCCATATTCTAGTTTTAAAATGTCCTAGTCTGTAACTTGCAGGTCCGAAATGTCCATTTTGCAGAAATCATAATGACTAAGGTAGATATGCAGGACTTTAAAGGATCAGTATTAAATTTTAAAAATAAACCTCCAGTCATACTCCTAAACTTTGCACAGGTTTGCATTAGGCCTGCAGGCCTTGTTTCACAATGCCTGCAGATACTGCCCTGATTTTTAGTGTGTTGCTTGATAATGACCCGTTACACATATAGTTTGCATTTTGCCCTTATTTACCTACTTTTAACCATACGACACCTCCTGAACTTAAAAAAATTACAAAATTTAACAAATGTTTCTGATTTGCCCCAGGCGGGGGCATTGGTGTCGTTCCGACACACCTAGTTCTTCCTGTAACTGCTGTGGATTTAATTTTCACAGCATGTTTTCATAAGCATTTATCCCGTTAACATCTGAAATTTGAAATCAGTTGATCAAAAACTGTAGATTTTATTTTAGTTTTTAAGCACAATGTCAGGTATTGTTTACATCAAGCTAGTGTTATGCAGTTTGCTAGTGCTCAGCTCCCAGGCTTTCTGACCAGCTCTCAGCTCCCAAAATTTGGCAAACAGTTAGATGTCCCCCGAATCCCCTACCATACTAAAATATGGTCAATAGGACTTAATTCTTATGAGATATTAAGGAAAAACTACGATTTTCCATTACAAAACCATTGTTACATTTCAAGACTGCCTAATATCAAAACCACTGATCTGTCTTTGATCATAAATAATATACATATTCTCTACATTCACCATGCACATGCAAGGAATTATGTCAGTATTGCATAAAAGTCATCGGCTCAAACATAATGCACTTCGTAAAAAAATCAAGAAATATATTTACTCCCTGAACATGAGATTGATGAAGCTAGAGATATTTTGACAGGGATATAACATTATTCAATCAAGATTCAGATGTATACCCAAAATAAGTTCTGAATATTAATTAGCATAAATATAAAATCAGTACTTTAAATTCTGCAAAAAAATTGCCCGTGGCAAGTTTGTTTCCTGTAAGCACTGTTGATATAATTTCCATATCATGCACAAATAAGAAATTCAACTTGTTAGTTTTGAAAGTTGAAAGAAATTGACCAAACACTAGTTTTTACTAAAGTTTTTTTATGAGACCATATCACACCAACCTCTACCCAGCCCCTCTTCTGCACGCTTGAGGCGGAACATACTGGTCAGCCAGGCAGCATATAGTTGGCCACTGTTGATCCAGGTGTCCAACCCAACTCATCTAGTAGTTGTTTTGACCAAAAACATAAATAAAACAATAAATATTTTTTATTGGTTTATAATAACAACTTTAAAAAGAATTAATAAAAAAGAAATTTGATAGTTAATGAGTTACAGGGAATTACCCTGCAATTACTGATGTTGTATAGATCTTGTTTTGGTGGATGCAAATGTATTCCAAATAAAAGCATGGTATTTATAAATTTCAATTTTAAAAATGAAAAAAAAAAATTATATATGATTATATGAAAGACATTAATGATAGACCAAGATGCAGTTTATATTATTAATCTAAATTTTCTAAGTCTTTCAGCTTGTTAATTTACATGCACCGAAAATTTTAAAAAATATGTATCAAAATTTTGTAGTTTTACTCAGACAAGTACTGATTAAAGATGTCGATATGTGTCACTTATTAAGACTTGTGGCTGTATCAGCTGTAACAAGACTATGTAAATGATCAAAATGTATATTCCTGGTTCCTTTATTTAAGTTAATGAAATTAAACTTGCCCGTCTTTAGTTTGCCCCATGTTTAATTTATAGGATGTCTAATCCTTTGGTTATTTTTTACCATAATATAGTTTTATAGCTGAGATTACTGTTAATTTTTTTCTTATACATCTTTTTAAAATGAAAATATTTGAATATGATAAAAATCAGATCTTAGACAAGTTCTCATTATGATTTCTGTAATGTCAATAATTGTCAAAAGACTCTTTGCTATGTCAAGTGTGTAGATTAATGTGTAATTAGTCCAAAGTGAATATAATTTTTTTAAATATAAATCAAAGCCATAAAACCAGGTACTTATAGTCATTATTTAAATTTGTGAAATTTGTATATTCTGGATTCTCAACAACTTTGTTTGGCTGAAACTGAATAGATACCAGACATGGTGCAAATACTTGGCAAATGTATTTAAATAATAAATAGTTAAAACTGTTATATGTTTGTGCCAGTGCTGCTCTTGGGTAGAGATAACCTTAAATTATTAAATAACAGTTAACTCATTTTTAAAAAGCATTATTAACATGACTGGTAACGGACAGATTTTTTTAAATACTTCCACTGCAATGCAGATAAAGTTTTTTGGCCAAGTAAAAACCTGTGTGACACCATTTCCAAATATAAAATATATAAATGACATCAGTCCTCATCCCTGACTCTCTCATTATCAAAATCTTACATAACTTTAGTTAAACATCATCAATTATAATACAGCTTATATTACCACACAAATCCAGCATTTGCCTACCTTCTCTTCTAAATCATATTTTGTGATAATATATAACACCTGAGCGCCGTGACCCATAAATCCCTTGTTTTAGATATAAAACGATCTCAAGTTTTATCTGCTGCACGTAATGCTACATTCTAACTTATAGATTAAAAATAGATATATACACCTTGACACAAGCCCCTCAAATATTGTTATGTTTGATCATTAATAATGCAAATTAATTATTATACATAATTATTATTATTCATCATCAGACTGCAATATACTTGTGATTAAGCGTTTAATGAAATGTACTTAATGGTAACAGGTCGCACGAGGTACATTTATTATACAACATTCTCAGGGTTCCTGCTCCCATGGCGACCTATTGATTGTTTCAATGTGTTAACATGTGTCTTGTGAAGGAAGAAGATTTGGTTACAAACTTATAAGATAAAGAGACTCAGGATATAACCGATGCTGCCTATCCGTATTTCAGCCACGCATCCAGTTTCAGTTTTTTCAAGCTATAGGGTATATATCATATGCATGTGGACGCATATTGTGTGTAACGGCCTTTCCATATGAACGGCATACACCCGGCTGCGTCCGTTGGTTACCGTGAGCCATTAGTCGTATGTCACCAGCCGTGTTCCATCCATCATGCGCCAGCCGCTTTGAATCATTAGCTGTGAATTTTCAGCCAGTCGACGTTATTCTTCTGTCATACGTCATCCATCGAAGTTTTGTTAATGTTCGTCATTCGCCCTTCTGCATGCATCGAATTTCTCGATATGTTCAAATTCTATGAAAGCACATGAAAAATACGTTCGGTCTCGATATATTGCCTATGGAAGACAAACGAGTGATGAGATATTGGGATTGCAATTTTATTTCCTGGAAAAAATACATTTCATGTAAACTCCATATACCTGGTCAGCTTTGCTTAAGGAATGCTGGTGCTGGTGGAATGTGTGTGTTTGCAGTGAACTCTAATCTTTGCCAATCCCACCTTTGTATGGGAAGTTACAGTTTTGACAGCTGTGAAACATAATTGGTTCAAGGACTACCGTTGGTCTAAGCTACTGTCACAACTGATTTGTCTGAAGACGCTTTTATTCTGATTTACACTGCTGCACTAAATCAACGTTCTAAGTTTGAGAGTGTTTCCAAAATTCGTTCCAGGGTTCCAAACAGATTACCTCTTTTAAATCATATTAATGATTTCATCAACAATATTCGCCCCTCACACTTGCATATTAGTTGCCTTTGTTCAGATTATGAAACTTCTGATATCGATAGCACTGACGTAATACATAAGTGTCATTTACACCATCGTTTTTCAAGTAGCCACGCCTTGATGGCTACACCTGGCAGAAATCGGCACGATGCTTTGAAATTCCACAAGGTGCTTTTCAAAGGGACCCCACTTTGATCTAATCCCCAGCGATATGGGCAAAGAGTGCGATAATAGGGGACCCTGCCTCAGACCAGTCTAATAGCGTCCTCAGAGCACGTTAAGTTTAAATTCTGACTTGCTCGGAAGGTTATGGAATTTTTTTATTAAGATATTAAGGTATTAACAAGTAAATGTTGTCAGAAAGAATCATTTACTGCAAACGACGCGAATGGATGTGTTTTGATACGTAATACTGGTATTTTTAAAGTTTTTTTTGCACCTGATATTTTTCATCATGACACGGTATAAAGGAGTATCACATTAACGGAGCAGTTATTCTTTTATATACTCCGATATATAATGTACTGAGTAGACTATAATATACTTTATATACTAAATTAATTAAGCGAATATTTCAAATTGTGTCAATCTTCGTTTTATCATTTAAGTTGGTTTGGCTCTTGGTACTCTTCTGCCATGGACATTCACTGGTTGTTTCTGTTAACGAGAGCTACAAGTCCATGTGGCAACCACTTCGGAATTACAGAAACGATCTTAACATTTTAACTTTGTGGTTTTAAAAGAGAGATTAATCAGAAGATGGTCACCTTTGCACTAGACTAACAAAATCGGTCTATTTATCAGTCTATTTATCAGACCATTTGACGTCTTGCAAGAAAAAAAAAGTGTCTGGACAGGATTAATTTATCAGGTCACCGCAAATAAAAACATTTGTAATGTACTATAATATATATTTATGCATTCGAACCGGAACGGAGACAAAAGCAAAATAAGAATACATTTGGGTATGTTAAAAAAAGTTAAACATAGATACCGGCTCGCTTCTGTCTGCATTATACACACAATGGGGCACCTGTACATAGAACAAACTGAGCGTTGCTGGACCTAGTATAGTAATAGTATAGAGGGATTATTCTGGAGAGCTATGTGCTTCAAGAGTCTAGTGTTGCAACCAAGCTAGTATATCAGTATATTTTTTAAAAATCACAAAAGTACTTGTACTCGAGTACTTTGAAAGTACTCGGTAGTCATATGAGTAATTCATGAGTACGTTTGGGTATTTCATATATTTCTAAATAAACTTTAATCTCAATTTATTAACAGTTGTAATAGAATAGTAATAGCTATTATTCTATTACTTGGGGTACCATAACCTTACTCTTACTAACTTTGAAAACCTGTATATATATATATATATATATATATATATATATATATATATATATATATATATATATTACGCATTACTATCGCCTCATTTCTCGTAGTAATATGCCACTGACGTAACTGTTGTTAATACTAATAAATAATGAAACATGATGAATGACATGGTCAGTCTGTCAGATATGTTTTTTTATACTATTTTCATATATACAGGTTGTCATGAAATATCTTCACTAGGCTACAGCCACATATTATTCATAAGTTGATATTATATAAATAATAACATATGGTTGTTATTATTATTGTTATTATAATTATCATCATTGTTAATAAAATGATTACATATGGTTAACATATAGTTACATGCTTTTTACAATGTCAGTGAGATTTCCTTTTACAATATAACTTTTGTATATTAATTTTCATATAACTTTTTATGTTGTAGTTTCTGAACATTCCCACGACTTTTTTGAATTGGCATAATCCAACATTAAGTAAATTGTATATTTTGTCCTGGCTATGAAATATATTTTTGAGAACCTACGAGACCAAATTTTCTTTCAATGCAAACTGTCTACTTTAATAAGTTAATGCCTTGATATATTTGTATATGGCCTATTTATATGCCCTAGAATTTGCACAACATTGTATATATTTTTATTTTGTACTGGGTTATCATTGATTAACATATTTTTAACTTTCTGAGAATATATTTAATTTAATAACATCATTAAACAAATTTGGTTACAATAAACTACACATTAAAATACTCATGAGTACATTTTGAGTACTCGGTACTCGTACTCGAGTACCTTTAAAAAAGTACAAAAGTATTTTACTTGTACTCCAGTACTTTTAAAGTACTCAGTACTCGTACACATTAAAATACTCGGACCCAAATCTGTAGTATATCAATGGTTTTGAGGAATAATTCAGAAGAGCTATATGTCACCAGATAAATTATATATACACTTATTTATTTTACATGGATTCTACAAATAGTTATTATTACTAATCGAGACACTTTCGATGGCCCCAATGATGACGTTCGGTAGTCTGCAGGGGTGGAGGAAACCTACAACCCACCCTCATAGCCACGCCCGGTTTGCCATAGGGAAGGGCCAAGCGTTTTTCCACTCAGCTGTCCAGGCCCCTAAGATATGCCTTTCTGGTGCCCTTGGCAAAAGGTTGCCGTTAACAAGTAACATCCTTTGGTTTACCATGGAAAAGTAGAGATTGTGTGGATTTTGATGGCGCACTTAACGTATAGCACTCGAACACAATAAAAATACAAGTCAGTGGCGAACAACAAGAGTATATATTTAAAGAAATAAATGGTACATAATTCAAATCACCTACACAGAATAAAACTTTACTGAAACCTACGAATCCGGTTTAACGGTCTCTAGATCTCCTGAGCTAGCGGCACCTCTCTAGACCCCGGCTTGTGGCACCTCTCAGGACATCGGCTGTCGGCATTTGACTAGACACTTGCTGGTGTCAACTCACTGGACACAGGGCTGCAGCCTCTTTTGGACATTGGGATGCGGTACCTCTATGGACTCTTGGTCGCAGCCCTCTGTGGACTCTGTGTTGCAGCCTCTCTTTGGACACTGGCTTGCAGTACCCCTGTGGACACTTGGTTGTAACTCCTCTCTGGATACTTGAGTGGCAACACCTCTCTGGACACCTCTCTTGACACTTGGTTGCAGCATCTCTAAGGACATTGGGTTGCAGCACCTCTGTGGACATTAGGTTGCAGCTCCTCTGTGGACATTGGGTTGCAGAACCTCTGTGGAGACTCGATTGTAACACATCTCTGGACAATGAGATGCAGCACCTCTCTAGACACTGGGTAGCAGCACCTTTTCTGGACATTTCTCGTCACTGGGTTAACATCACTTTGGACACGTCTCTAGTCTCTTGGTGGCAGCATATCTCTGTACATTGGGTAGCGCACCTCGCAGGGTACCGGCCGTAGCACGTCTGGATTCTGCAGGCTCCACAGACTGTGTGCTCTCACACTGCGTATGTTCTTTTTTATATAACCTTCTAACCTGGCGGCTAATTCATATTCAAAAGACGAACACATGAGGTGGCAACACCTCCCTCGACACGGGCTGGCAGCACCCCACTGGACACAGCGTTGTAGCATCTTTCGCAATACCATTCTAGACACTGGGTTGCAGCACCTCTCTCGAACCTGGGTTGCAGCGCATCTTTGGACACTGGGATGCAGCACATCTTCGGACACTGTGCTGGAACAATTCTTTGAACACTGGGTTGCAGCCCGTTTCAGGACACAGGGTGGGAGCACCTCTCTGGAAACTTCTCTTGTCACTGGGTGGCAGCACCTCTCTTGACACGTCTCTGGTCACTGGGTGGCAGCACCTCTCTGGACACCTCTCGGGTCTCTGGGAAGCGGCACTTCTCTGGACACTTGGTAGCGACACCCCGCTGAACACTTCTATGCTCCACAGGCTCAACAGAATGTGTCCCTGCTTTTCGTATGCTCTTCTTTATATACTCCTCTACCCTGGAGGCTCATTTATATTCATAAGACGATCACACACTCTGGCCTGCTTGTTTCTGCTGTCGCCCTTCTATATTCATGAAAACGCTTAATACTAAGTAGGCTGGGAACAAAACACACAAAAGCAATCACCACAATAATGACATAACTAGACCTACAGCGCCCTCGGTAACCCCTCTATTAAATATAGCCAATGTCTTACAACACAATTGTCTGACCGGCCCGTCGATTCCCGTTCAACAGATACAAATATGCAGCTAAACCCGTACAGCACAACCGAGATATGAAATTATTAAACAAAATAACACGATTCATTTTATGACAATATATTAATTTTAATGTAATAACCAGTGCGGTGACGCAGGATCTATGTTACTGACAACCTTGTCTTTTTATGATGGCTCTAAAACAGATGTACACATCCAACATGCTATGGTTGTTTACACCTGGGTTTAGATAATCTGTTTGAGTAAGGGATTATCCAAATGAAACACATTTCGACTCAAAGTTAGCTATATATAAATATATCCACATTTGCACATAGTTTCTTTTATGGTAGGGCAGCGAAAACTCTTAAGACTAGTGTTTTTACAGTGATTTAATGGAATGAGTAAAATAATGTTTAGTAACAAACAGAGAAAGTAAGTACCATAGAGCTTGGTAGTTGACCAACATACAAAGTTATTAAATATTGAGTTTATATATTTTTTTTATAAATGACAGAAACATATAACCCTTAAACAAGTCTATATGATTTCATATTCATATATCATATAAATGACAGACTTATTTTTTACAGGAAACTTGGTTATTGACGAATCAGCAAGGAATACACTATTATCTTGATGTGAGGTACACTTAAACATGGACATCTCAGTGATATCCTTGTGGAGAAGCCTAAAGGTGGTGTTGTCATCCTATGTCCAAAAGACATTTCAATAATCGTAAAATCACTTAAAATAAGCGGGAAACTTTTATGTTCGACAATACTCATATTTGATGAAGTTATTTCACTTCTTGTATATTTTGTACACAAGAATTGCAGACACCTATTGCTAGCGATGAGTTCATAGAAGCCATAAATGAATAAGACTGCTTTATCATTGGTCAAGAGGTTTACCTTGTTCAGCATATGCTCTAAGGATATTGACATTCTCCGGATTAAAATGAACGTTTGATTGAACATTAACAGCCTGAAATATTAGGAATTAAATATCCAGTGACTTTATTCGCTGTGTTGTGCTTGTCCTTAAAGTGTTAAAAGTTTTTTTTAAGGAGTAATCATTTTAATAATTATCTTATTTATCTCTTTGAACACTTGAACCTTCCTCACAATCATTTACGGCTATCATAGTCTAAAAATTTTCTACACGCAGTCAGAGACCTATTTTAAACTGCCTATTGACATTACATCAATTTAATCGTCAACGTAGATTTACTCCTGATCAGGACCAAGTGGAAACTAACAAACGCAAAAAAGACCCTGTAAAATGTCAGATTATTTTTATCAAACTTCAGGAAATGTATATTAAATTCAGCATTCAATTTTAATATGATATCATCCTGAATACAAATAGTTGTTGAGCTTTTGAAAAAAAAACGGATAGATCAAAATTAAACATGCATACGCAGAGAGGGGTAAATTATAACAGCCATAGTTAATGAAGAAAAGAGATAAAATATCTTGACTTTTCTTTGCTTGTTCAATATATCTATTTTATTTGAATGAACTAGGACAAGGATTGTATCTGTAAAATATTTATTCTTGTAAAAAGTCTATGTAATCGTGTTAACATCTCTGGTTTATGAGGTGTAAGTTAAGTTGGCTTATCTGCGGAGAAGGTCGGTGTACCAAATTTTGATTGAAGAGAATAATGCACGCTTTACTATAACAGCACGTTAGAATAAAATAGTTGAGGGTCCATATATCAGTTATTGAGAGTGGGGTTGATAGGCTTAACCTGGCAGCCATGATAATCCAATGGCTCTATATACTTTAATTCGCATGAGCATATAGTTTATTCTCTAGATGCAAGAGTGTAGAACTGATACAGGTTTAGAGATTGAACTTTATATTTAAACTTTATGCAGAACCTTATCAGTAATTGTAAGTAACGACAATTTCAGAGCCCTAATCTGTCATTATTTTATTTTATTTTAATGACATAAAGAGCCTCGACTCGTAAGTATAAAAAATCAAATGTATATAATATATAAATATATATAATATAATATAATATTTTAAGCCGTCACATGCATCTATTTGTTACATCCACTGGTGCATCCAATGTTACATTATCCGCGTGTTATGTCATGTCGAGGTCATCAGCTTGAAGCTTCAATGCAGACGATAAAAAGTGCAACTGATACGGTTATGACAAACAAGGTTACATGTTACATTTACAGATGACTGATGTCGTTGCAGCACACATAAAATTGGTTAGGTACTATCCAAGTAGCTGACTTTCTGTTCGTTTATGATGGCGGCCCAAGGTGTGTCTTTGGAAAATATATCTGATCAACCATTGCATGAGTTTGTTATGAAAGACTGGGGTACAGTTCACAACCAGACAAGTTTGGTGAGTATTGCTTATTACTCTGTAATGTACCTCGGTGATCATTTCAGGGATTTCTAATGAATCGCTAGAAAACAGTTCCTGCCAGGACATGCTCAACTGGATGAATCTGGTTGCATTAACCGGAAAAGATACCTCGGGTATTTTTCCTGATAAATCATTTTTTAATTCGATCTTCCTGGAAAATGTAATTTCACCATGTTCAATTTAAGTTCAATACTTATTAAATAGGCCAAGATATTTTACATGCGTTTTATTGTCATTTTTTAATTCTCTTAAATAAAATGAAAGCATGTATCGTTCACATTATTTCTTTTCTATTCACCACAGATCTATGTGGAGGGTGAAGACCACACGGAGTATACGTTTGGTCAGATAAAGGAGCTGGTGGCGGCTTTTGCACACGGCCTCCATCAACATGGTGTTCAGCGTGGTGACATGATCTTGATATTCAGCACGAACAACGTGGAGTACTTCGTGACGTGCTTGGCG
Source organism: Sipunculus nudus (assembly GCA_026874595.1). Classification (NCBI taxonomy): domain Eukaryota; kingdom Metazoa; phylum Annelida; class Sipuncula; order Golfingiida; family Sipunculidae; genus Sipunculus; species Sipunculus nudus. The sequence continues at coordinate 72,480,410 of CM049314.1, forward strand.
GCATGGACGCTGGGAGCCACGGTGACTACAGCTAACGTCATGTATACGCCAAGTAAGTAAATCGTTACTTATATAGAAACCTGGTGTCCCGAACACTGAGACTCAAGATGTCGTCATGTATAGATAAGATAAGAAATGTATAGTTCCTGTAATATTTTTACAGTTATAAATTGTTTTTTTTTTGTTTGTTTAGAAAACAATACTTGTATTATCTGTCTAGCAAAGGGCCACCCCGTAAAAAACAGAAAGCTACACGTGGTCCTCCTCTCTAACGTGTCTTTATTGACTGAACGGTTATTTTCCATGATAATTATACACACTTTAAAAGCAGGTATAATTAATTAAACAAAGTAAGGAAATTTCACACGGTAATTCATAACGCAACGTTAAAGAAAGGGCTTATCAAGTCTAAACCAAATCAGGTATTATATCATTTAACTGATTGAGTAAATATTCGATTTTCAGAGAATAGGAAAATACAGTGTTCAGCATGATTAATGAGACACAAGAAGGTGTTAAAGTATGTTGCCCCGAGTAGCTGTGGTGTTTTAAACAAATGCGATATTAATGGTTCAATATAAGTATAATTGTAAAAGGAAGATCGATCGGTTTAATCTGGAAAGAGTGTAAATATGCAGATAGACAGCAAAACAGATCCGTGTAAAGTTAAATTCACGTTCGACACACATTGTTGAATGAGCGTCATAGGTCATTTAACAGGTCTTGCGTTCAGCTACTCTGGGTTCTCCGGGTATTTCATTATTTACACATATGAGCTGTAAGAAGTTATGTTAACTCTGTGCATTGATGCACATATGTCAGACCTCAGTGTTCAGAGCAGCGAGCACGCCTATATACAACTTAAATAACTGTTCATAGGGTACTGTTTACTATGGAGTAGACCTTGCATGGCGCTTGTGACTGTATATTGTTTAGACATATTCAGGTTTTGTAATACATCGTATCTCTAACGGAGGTTGCAAATTCATTCGTGACAGTGTGACAGACCGTGACCTTCAAATTTTAGGCCTAACAGAAATATTTACTTCTTTAATTTAATGCTATGTACATGTTCAGGTATATATATATATATATATATATATATATATATATATATATATATATATATATATATCCATTGTTACATGTGTTTCTTGACATTCTGATTCGTGTAGCGCAGGCATCTGTTTTATTGTGCACAGGAGTGTTACATGTGTCTGTTGACATTCTGATCCGTGTAGCGCATGCATGGTTCGTTGCTATGGGAACCTCGCTTGTTGGGCGCTGTCTCGCATTTGAGGTCAGAAGCGTAGAGACATACCGTTCTTTGTTCTAGATGTTTCAGGTCTGTTCATGTGCGTGTGTATTGTTCTTTGCGAATTTTCCATTGCTAGAATTTTCGGGAGAAACACTGTAAATTAAGGGCTGTGTTAGGAGCCATCAGAAAGGAAAATAGCAGCGAGCACTAAGAGTGTTACTTTCTCATCAGTTTTGGAACTTTTTTTCCGATAATTACAGTGGTGTCAGATATTCAACGGATTTAATACAGATTTAATACGGACTGCCTCCAGTTTGTCTTTGGATTATTACTATTTACGTAGATTATTTATGTTAAAGGACTTTTGTTGAGCTGTGACAGTGGTGGTATCCGGAAATCAAAGCCGACGATCCGGACACTCTGCTACTGTACATTTTATTGTTATACTGTGTAATTGTATTGATTAAGTGTATTAAAATGTTAGGATTGTTCTAAAAATAAATTACAGTTATTTTTTAATAATACAAAAACAGATTTCTTTATTCATTCCCCTAGACATTTTACGCTGCCTAGTGTTACAGAATCTGATTTTTTTTAGGTCAGCTGACTGTAAGTCATCTGAGCATTAGCGATCACCTTTTGTCCGTCGTCCGTCCGGCCGTCTGTCCGCTAACAGGGCACAAATCGTAACCGCTAGACCTGGAATCTTCTTACTTTACCTCCAGAGAGGTCCATGAAAAATCTCCTTGGAAACCTGGAATTAGGTCTCTGTTACCCATATCCTTTGAGCTATGGGGCCCTAAAGTACCCCCCAGAATAGTCAAAAATTTCATACAAAAACTTCAATATCTCATTAACTACATCACTGATGGCGCCACCTGTATTTTTCGATTCTTTACGAATTGTTTTCTCTATTTCTGAGAACTTTAAAAATGTGAACATTTGTTAACAGGGCACAAATCCTAAAGACTGGACCTAGAATCTTCATTCTTGACATTTTGAGAAACCTATAAAAAGAGTTCATGGAAACCAGAAATTAGGTCTCTATTACCCTTACCTTTGAGCTATGAGGCCCCAAAGAACCCACCAGAATAGTGAAAAATTTCATACAAAAACTGGAGTATCTCAATAACTACAACACTGATGCTCATGATTTTTGGCAAACATGACGTGTTCCATCAGTTTCAACAGACTGGGTGTGCCACCTCTATTTTTTTCAAATTTTTACGAACTATTTACTCTATTTTTGAGACCTTTAAAGATGTGGCTATCTGTCAACAGGGTACAAATTGTAAGTCAACAGGGTACAAATTGTAAAGACTGGACCTAGAATCTTCATTCTTGTCATGCAAGGAGGCCCATGAAAAGTGTCTCTGGAAACCTGAAATTAGGTCTCTGTTACCCATATCCTTCAAGCTGTAGGACTCCAAAGTATCCCTCAGAATAATGGAGAATTTGATATAAAAGCTGAAGTATCTGAACAACTAATCCAGAGACCACCATGCTTCTTTGCATGGATATTGACCATTAAGTGTTTTTAATAGTTTCTGCAGACTGGTGGACCCAACCGGTATTTTTTAAAGTTTACGCTTTTTTCTCTATTTTTGAGATATATTAATTCAGACACAATCTTAGCCTGTTGGTTAATCTGTTTGATGCTTCAGTTGAATGGTTATATACTACCATTCAGATGATAAAATTTACTTTTGCAAATCTCTACCCTGACAGCTGAGCGTCATGACCCATGGGTCACTTGTTTATCTCCGTAACACAATTTTTGCTGATCACTATTACGTGAACTTTTGTTATTAGGTTTCGTAACATGAGATTGGGGGCTGGTCCGGGATGCTAATAGTTTAGTCAATTTATTGGACCTTAACCTAGACAAATTTTACAACACATTGTTAACAAGATTTATCTTTGTGGTTTTTAGCTCAGCTGAATGAAAGTCGATCTATAACGATCTTCCTTTGTCCGGCTTCCGGCCGTCCGTTAACAGGGCACAAATCGTAACCACTGGACCTGGAATCTTCTAACTTGACATCCAGGGAGGTCCATTAAAATCTCCTTGGAAACCTGGAATTAGGTCTCTGTTACCCATATCTTTCGAGCTATGTGGCTCTGAAGTACCCCCCCCCCCCAGAATAATGTAAATTTGATACAAAAGCTCAAGTATCTAAATAACTACTGCATTGATCACCATGATTCTTTGCAAAAAATATTGATCAAGGGATGTTCCATTACTTCCTGCAGAAGAGTGGCGCCTGCTGTATTTTTTTCCAATTTTTACGATTTTTTTTTTCTCTTTTCTTTTTTTCAGACCTGCAATGAAACTGTTGACTGTTAACAGGGCACAAATCGTAACCAGTGGACCTGACATCTTCAAACTTAATATCCAGGTATTTTTTCCAATTTTTACGATTTTTTTTCTCTTTTTCAGACCTGCAATGAAACTGTTGACTGTTAACAGGGCACGAATCGTAACAACTGGACCTGACATCTTCAAACTTAATATCCAGGGAGGTCCATGAAAAATCTCCTTGAAAACCTGAAATTAGGTCTCTGTTACCCATATTTTTATCTATGGGGCTCCGAATTACCCCCCAGAATAATGCAAAATTTGATACAAAAGCTCAAGTATCTAAATAACTACTGCATTGATCACCATGATTCTTTGCAAAAATATTGATCATGGGATGTTCCGTCACTTCCTGCAGAATGGTGGCGCCAGCTGTATTGGTTTCAATTTTTACGCATTTTCTTTCTATTTATGAGACCTTCAAATGAAGTTGTCATCTGTCCAAAACCCTCAAGTATCTGAATTACCACTGCATTGATCACCATGAATCTGTGCAAGAATATTGATCATGGGATGTTCCATGACTTCCTGCAGAATGGTGGCGCCAGCTGTATTTTTTCCAATTTTTACGATTTTTTTCTCTTTTTTCAGACCCGCAATGAAACTGTTGACTGTTAACCGGGCACAAATCGTAACAACTGGACCTGACATCTTCAAACTTAATATCCAGGTATTTTTTCCAATTTTTACGATTTTTTTTCTCTTTTTCAGACCTGCGATGAAACTGTTGAATGTTAACAGGGCACAAGAATATTGATCATGGGATGTTCCATCATTTCCTGCAGAATGGTGGCGCCAGCTGTATTTTTTTCAATTTTTTACGCATTTTCTTTCTATTTATGAGATCTTCAAATGAAGTTGTCATCTGTCCAAAACCCATTTCTAAGGACTCCACAAAATTCATGATGTGTTTGAACTCTGGCAGTCATTTTGCTCATTGTTCAACATTCCTTGAATTCAGCTGAGCGTCTTGGCCCATGGGCCACTAGTTTGTTATTTTTTAACATCTTAACATGGCAGATTTCAAACCTAAAGCATTTGTTGAAGATCCAGAACCTGATCAACTTAAACAGTTGACAAAACTTCAGTTGCTGCGTTTTGGACAACACAACACGTAGGGCTAGGTGTGAAAAAAGCTCTGAGAAAGCCTGATATCATTGCTACAATCATTCAAGATCTAGTTAGCAAAGGTTTAATTGAAGAGAGTGAAGTGGAAATTTAAAAAGAAAAATAAAAGCCTTGCTATGCAGTTAGAATTAAAAGAGTTAGAAATGCAAGATGAACTAGCATAAGAACAATTGGAATTAGAAAAACAAAGAGATGAGAGGGAAGAACATGAAAGGTTAGATAGAGAAAGACTAGAAAAAGAAAAAGAAATTGAGTTCAAACGAGTGTTAGAAAGACTTCAACATTCAAAAACATCTTATTTACAACGTTGCATAAACATCTTGTTTACAACATTTCATAAACATCTCGCTAATCAATCAGCAAGCACATTGTCTTTCCCTTTAATATGTTTAATTTCAAGATTATAATCCTGAAAAAACAAACTCCATTTCAACAATCTTTGATTTTTACACTTTAGCTTGTTCATGAACGTAAGGGAATTGTGATCACTGACAATGATATGCTTGGATGAGGATGTAACATAAACTTCAAAATGTTGCAATGTCAAAATCAAAGCCAAACATCCTTTTTCAAAAGTGGAGTAATTTGCTTGGTTTGCATTAAACTTTCTTAAAAATACCAAATTGGATGATCTATGCCATCACTGCCTTCTTGTAACAACACAGCACCAGCAGCAGTATCACTAGCATCTACAGCTAACTTAAAGGGTGTAGAAAAGTCTGGAGCTGCTAAAACTTGTGAACTTTGCAGAATTACTTTCAAATTTTGAAAAGCATTTTCACACTGAACATTCCATATAAAATTTTGTTTCTTCTTTAAACAAATTAGTTAAAAGTTCATCAGAAAAATTTGGACAAAACTTCCTGTGCTGTCCAACCATACCAAGAAAACGCATTATTTGCTTTTTGTTTTCTGGTCTAGGAAATGCAGAAATAGCACTCATTTTAGCATCAACAGTAAAAATGTTATTATACCCCTGTACCCTGATAGCACTGCTAACATTGAACAGAAATACTGTAAACAATTGAGTTAGAAAGTTAGAAGGTGGAAACGCATTAAAAAAATTCAAACCATGATACAAATTTAATCCTGTGTATATTTGCTTATTTAGGTGAACTGAGCAGGCAGATAGAGGACGGGAAAGTAGTGTACGTAATAGCGCAAGCTCGTTTAGTTAAAACTTGTGAACAGGCGACAGAGAAAGCAGAATGTGACATCAAGGTAAAGAATCGTTTTGGTTTCATTTTAATAACCAGGTTTAACAAATTATACTGTTATCAGGAATCACCAATAAAGGGTGTTCTAGTGTGAGTTGACAACAAAATTAAACAGCGTTCATAAACAAACACTTTTAAAACAAAATTATATATCTCTAACTTATAAGGAAATTAAATTTTCATTAGCTGAGAAAATATGCTTTTTTTAATTTCAGAGCATTATTGTTATTGGGGATCACGATAGTCACATGACGTGGGCTCGCCTGTTAGAGAAAGGGAAGCTGGCTTCTCACGAGGCCCTTCCCACAATTCCCGTCGATCAAGAGGAAGACGTGGCTTTAGTTTTATATTCCAGCGGAACCACGGGTTTACCTAAAGGAGTCATGCTGACTCACCGGAACGTTGTCGCCGCCATCACACAATTTCGGTGGGTTTCCTAGTAATGGTAATATGTGGTCATACACATCCCCATGAGGTGTGACCCGAATTCATAATGGCATAATTAGTTTTGTAGCGTCCTAGAATGTAAAGGGTCACCTTCTGGTGATAGAGAGTGAACGGGAGTTAAAGACATTCAAATCCTTTTCCCTGCTTTAGAATAAAAAATGACCCGGAATCTCGTTCTGATTTGATAAAACTAGGTCAACCCAGATACCTACCTGCTTTATCAGTTTCATAAATGAGTAATGTGTTGATTCTACTGGATGTGTTTTCCTCCTTTCGAGCTATCTAATATGGAATTTTTACATATTACGGCACAAAACTGGCGTTGATAGGAAACAATATCGATTTCACTCAGAAAATGGGAAAATTTAATGTGTACTATGTTGAAGGTAAAGCATATTTATAGCGATAGATGTAATTAGTGCCCACTTCATTGGATATATAACAGTACCGAAGCCTGTATGTTTACAAATAAGATCTTTTTAATACGTTCTTACACCATCAAGTACGTATGCCAAGACAACATAGAAAGGAAAGGGATGGATATATTATGAATAAATTTGACCGAATCGAAAATATATTGTCAGCTTGTGCTTATGAATAAAAAAATGGATATACCGACTTCAAACCGAAAAGGCATATGAAAAAAATTATATTGGTCGTAATAAAAATCCTGCTTGCATAGAAGTAGTACATATTTGGATATTTTCCAATTATTATTAGTCCAGATTTAGAATAAAAAAAATCGGATTTGAAACTAACTTCAAGCCTTTTATAAACTTTCTGCTGAATATCTTATGCACTTCATCTATTTTAAATGACACTGGTAGTAACTACGTTACTCTTTGCACCTGATTATCATAGATATTTGTACAATTAAGGCTATTCCTATTTAGGCTCTCCCAGAATTGTTCTCGTGAAGTGGTCGAGATGGTGGTCCTTCCTTTCTTTCACGCTGGCGGTATGTTTTTCATCCTCTGCTATCAGGCATTCACCAACCCGACCGTTCTGCTGCCCAGGTTTGAGCCTGAGACATTCTTTCGGTGTATACAAAATTATAAGGTAAAAAGCGGTCATTATCTATTCTTCCCTGTCTACTATTATATAAAGATTCCTCTGGAATAAACGGTGCACAAATCGGGAACAATGTATTAATGATGTATTAAGGTGAAACATGCACTTCGTGCATTACGCAATAAACAGAAATAAATACGAAGGCAGTCATTTGCTGAATGGTATTGATTTCTTACCCATCCAAGTGTAGGATAACGGCTCTTAATCGCTTAAATGTAGTTATTCAATTTATACTGCATTCCTCCTCATGCACGGGTAACCACGCACATATTGCTGTTGCCGGCTGTCGCTATAAGAATATTCTAGATCTGCTTGGAAAATTTACATGTTAGTCCAGGCTGAATGGTCGCAGATGCTGCCATCCTTACAAGTTTGGAGTTCTTGATTTGGTTTTTGTATTGTTTGTTTGTTTGTTTACATTGGACTATTACTTCAGGTAGAAGACTTGCTGGTGGTGCCATCTATCGCGGTGCTAATGTACAAATCTCCACTGTCCCAAAAGTATGACATTTCCAGTCTTAAACGATTGCTCGTCGCAGCGGCGCCCCTCAAAAAAGAAACCCAGATTGGCCTAAGCGGCGTTCTCAGAGAAACGCATGTCTTTCAAGGTACGTCTAGACTTTACAGGAGTTACTACTTCCAGGGAAGGTTCTCATTTCCGCTAGGTGGAAATGAGTGGCGGTTTTAGGCGGCCTTTTAACAGATGATAGTATTAAGGACTTGATAAACCTTATGTCTGCCGTTTATTACTTACTTTGACAGGGAACTTTAACACGAACGGTAGCTAATTCCCGCACGTTTTAATCAGTTGCAGTTGAAAGGTTTAGGTTAAATACTATATCTTTAATAATGGGATACTTAACACTTCATTTCTGCAACGTGTGGTGGAATTTTATATATTTGAACTGTTCAAGAAAAACGATAATTCATTTTAATTTTAAATAAAGTGAAAGTCTTTAGAGCTACTTGTTTACTAAAAATCCTCACATATGTGACGCAGGGAGCCAATCTATACATATATGGCTTCTGGCGTTAACAAAATGTAATCGCCTATTCAAGACCTTATAAAATACCCAGATCGAAAGAAATACAATATATGATCACTCAGTACTTTAGGTATATGTTATTTATCCACTTAAATTTCCTGTTATACACAAAAGTACGGGGATATATGTGGTAATCTGTCATCTTCTTGCAACTGTTAAAGTTTGCTTTTAAGTATGTGCAAAATTTATGGGGGCTCATTTATCTTCTTAATTACTAAATGCATTAACCCTAAGAAGAGCAACGCTACAGGCTGATTGTATTTCGGTTATATTTGAAAGGTGGTAAGTGATGATAAAATGCATCATTGCTGGTCTCCTCGCTGGCTGCTCACTGGAACATCCATTCAATGAAGATTATCAAAGACAGGAAGTTTCGCTGCCTGTCACAGCTTATTCTAAATAAAATGCAACCTCGACCTCAAAGTAGAAACCACAATGACATGAACAGTTGCCAATGATACCGCTACTTGCTATCAAAGTCCATCTTACCAAAGTTTCAAAGTTTTGTGTATGTTGCAGGTTACGGGATGACAGAAGCTGTGGCCCCTATAACTGTTATGCCCCACGGAGCAGAGAAACCAGGGGCTGTCGGAGTCCCAGTCGCCGGGTCCGAAATTAGGGTGAGCATAGAAATTAATTTTATAACAGAGACATGTCTTTAAATGCAAGTACGTGTAACTGCCAGATGACGTTAAAGATGTCATGACTATTTTATCTGGTTACGACACTCTCGTTCTGTAGGTCTTTCTAATTTGTAGCTGCTTACAGTTGCAGGGTTGGCTGTGTTTAGTACCTAGGACTTATTTCACCTCAAAATACTCCAACTGACAATGATGTATTGTTAGTTTCAAAGGTATTACAATCCCAGGTATCCATTTCTTATTGATCGGACCATCCTTGTGTCTGTGTCTTAATGTTTAATATATGTTTGAAACGCATTTGAAAAATAATCTGAAACGTGACTTGCAGTTGATCATTATTTCAGTTCATTCATAATATATTGTAACTGCATTACCTTAAAATATATGTGTTTTTTTTTACAGATCATGGGTGTTGAGACGAATGTTCTAGTAAAGACGGGAGATGTAGGGGAAGTTTGGTTTCGAGGACCTCAGATTATGAAGGGTTACCTGAACAATCCACAAGCTACAGCCAATACCATAGACAAGGAAGGCTGGCTTCATACAGGTGAACTGATTATTTTAATGTATACTTAGCTCCAGAATAAAAGCTGGTGAATGTTGTTCGAACGGGACCAGGTATTTTCGACACGTTCAAAAGAGGATCATCAATTACTACTGTTTTTTTTTTGCCACCATTTATTTTTCAAGGTACACGAAACATCAAAACAGATAAGTACATGATATATTCTTTGCAGGGGCACTAACAAGTTGACCTATATAACATTTATACAAAGAGATATTCCCTTTCTATCTAACATGCAAATGAACATGAAATAAACATCTGAGTATGATTCTCGAATACGGAAATCGTTTTCCAATAAATTTTTCAGACTTGCATTTATTACCATATTTATGTTTACTTGTCCCTATTTTACCATTTAATTAGTATTTATTAATCATACTAAAATCATGATCACTATTTTTTTTTGACAACCTAACATTACATAAGCGTCTGTTATTTTTAAGTATTTCTCAATTTTACAATTAATTGCAACTTTCACCTCCTTCAAGAAATTACGAGACATGTTAAAAAGAAATGTTCTACATAATCAGTCTCCTGACAATATGGACATTTATAAATATCTGATAGCTTTAATTTTTTCCAAATATATTGTTGTTGGTTAAATATTATGTAGAATTTTCAAGTGAAGTTTCTGTAATCTAACTCCATTTGTGCACTGGCTTGCCAGCAGCCAGATGTTCTGGTTTACCGGTTTGAATGGATATTTCCTAAACCAAAATTTCCGGATATGGGGTCTCTTGGTATTTCTATTTCGCAGTGGCTAATCGAATGGCTTTTGTTGACCAGTAACCCGATGTTTTACCACGGAAATAAATGTTTCTAGGCTGTTTAACTGTTAACTATGTTGATTGGATCAGCTTCTGTACAGTTTTTTCATGTGCCTCTGAATTATGTTTCCCAGTCAAGGTGGTGAAATTAGGTTCCATCATTTTGTATCATATCATCAATTACTACTGCTGAAACTTCCAGTACCGTCTTGGACTTATAGAGATCATTGCAGTTTTTACAATAGCATAATTTAAAACAAATTACAAATAAGGTAATTATGTTTGTGAAGACATTCGCTATTTGACAGGCAAAAAGGTGGGAACCTTATCCTATATCTTAATCGAAATGCACTAAATATTCATAAGTCTGATCAAACATTTTATTTTTCTAGGCGATCTTGGGTATTTGGATGCGGAAGGTCACCTGTATATCGTTGACCGAGTTAAGGAGTTGATCAAGTACAAGGGTTATCAGGTACAATTTTCTCATGGTCCTGCTTAATATATGTGTCTGACCTGAGTTTGTTTACACAAATAGTTTCCGGTGGCGGTTAACGGCTCGCACCTTTTTCCTAAAATATACTGTTGTTATAAGCCTAAGAAATACAATATACATGGTACGTTTACTGCTACACATGGAAAGTAATGCGTATGCTCATGGAAGAGGCGTACTGCAAGATAAGTATTGTAGATATTAATTGTGATCTGCAGGTTGCACCAGCAGAATTGGAGGCTGTCCTTCTGTCACATCCTGGAGTAGAGGACGTTGGCGTAGTCGGTGTTCTAGAGGAGGAGGGGGTAAACGAACTCCCGACGGCGTTTGTAGCTCGGAGAGCAGGACAAACATCACAAAGAAAGACATTCACGACCTGATCAATGGTAGGATGTCAATAGAATATTAGAAAGATCGATACGGATTTTATTGACAGAGTAAACTAGAAAAAAAGCGACTTTGTACTTTGTTTTATTACTACACATATCTCATCAATCATACACATACTATCCACCGTATCGATAAAAAGCTACGTCGACATAGACAGGACATACAATTTTACTTGTAATATATATATATATATATATATATATATATATATATATATATATATATATATATATATATAGAAAGAAGGGTTTACACTGACCAAGTCTATTATCTGAAAAATGAACATTTTGTTTTAGACGACTCTTAGACCCTAATGTCCTTAATGCTTTCTCCCAAGAAAGAAAAGATTTTTTTTCTAATAGTATTAAAGAGAAAATACATACATGTACGGATAGGACAATAAAATGTAATATAAAACGGGCATTTTTGACATCTGACTTGTATTTGATATTTACTTTGGTCTGTCTGTGCGTTTTTTTTTAAAATCCATTTGTTAATAACATATGGCAGCTCTTAAAATATGACCACTCATTGTTATCCAAACATAGTAGGACAATCTGGTCTCAAATAAGACAAAGCAGAGTTTTGACAAAACATTGAATTACTTCTCTTGATGTCACAAATAAAAACTACTGCTCAATCGACCACTCTCCTATCTAATTACCTTAACTTGTTTTTTCTTGTTGTCAACATACGCATGTATACAGTGTTAGCCAACATCCCATACCTTACCAATGTCCATCCATCAATAACGGCAGAGTTATACGAACCTTTTCTAAAGTTTCTGAGCAGACATCAACTGCATTTGCCAAATTCTACAAATAAAGCAGTTGAATAACTTACGTTATTACATCCTCAGGATAGTACATGTCGATATGTGTAAAAGTAAATAAAAAAATCGATGTTCATTAATGAATGTTTATCCGTTATCATTTTTCATTCCAGACCAGCTCGCTCCGTACAAACGCCTTCGAGGGGGTGTCCATTTCATAGATAAGGTTCCCCGTACAGCCAGTGGAAAAGTGCTACGTAGAAACCTCCGAGAAATCGCAATTTCGATTACCAAGGAGCGAAAACAAGCTACAATTTAAGTTGATAAAAGACAATACATGTGTGTATACCCATTAGCTTACAATATTCATTATTTAATTGTATGTACATTATTCAAACTATATTTTAACACTTTGCTTTGTTTTAAGTAAACTAGGCTATCTGCTTTACTTTATTGAAAAACAGCAAACGAATGGTTGTCATTATATAATAAATAAATGAACCTATAGGCTAAATATAATATCACGTTCCCACTACACTTTGCTTTTCTTAATTCTGGACGTTGAATATGCATTAGGCGAACATCATTATCAAGTAAATCTGTTCTACATTATCTTCTAGTTTCTTATTTGAACACATTGTATGCCCTTTTAACAAGACTATTTTCCCTGGATAGAGAGTAACGAAACGGTCAAGGTCACTGTCTGACCTCGTATATTGCCTACCTGCCATCACAAACAGTGAAATAGCGAATTTCTAACCAAATTAAATGGAACAAGAGAGAGAAAAAAATATTTTATTCGACATAAGTATAGTATCCATACAAAATATATTTAATATGTCAATATTTCATTTTGTATTGTCTGAAGACTTGTTTTTAAGGTTTTTTTCGTTGGCATAACAGCAACCTGTGTATGACACATGAATAGAGAGAATTTGTACATAAATATGGAGGTTAAATGATTATGCATTTATTAATTTTTGAGACTATATGATTTAATGAGGAAATTTGTGAAAAACTGGGTAGATTTACAATGTGAACTTCTGAAATTATTTTTTATTTTTTTTTAAATTGTTTGCTTAGACTAATTTTTGTTTCAGATGTAACAGTTTGTTTGGAGGCATTTGTCTTTATATGAATTTATAAAATGTTGTTTGATGTAGCAAATCAAACCTTGAAGACTATGAGTGAAGATTTTGTCAACAATAATTTGGACATTTTTTACTGTTGGTGTTATGTTTCTCAGACAGCTGTCTGCTGTCTTACTTTTGGTTTTATTTGTAATAAGTATATCGTTGTGTCTTTTGTCATGTTCGTGGGTCATGGCCCTTGTTGAAAAATTAAATCTTTGTAAATATTTTAATAGCGCTTCATGGCAGTAATAGTAAAATTTTAATATATTTTGTCTGAAGATGTCATTAATTTAAAGGATGTTTAATTATTAAAATTGGTTCAGTGTGGGCATTGTATTTGCTATTTGTGATAATTCTTAAGGCTTTTTTAAGGAGTTTCCCTAATTTTTTAATATCAAAGCCCTATATCAGAATTTCATAATTTAACTGTCATAGAATAAGAATATCATATATACTTTTAAGTATATGAATAGTTAGGTAATGTTTTAATCTATTTAGGATTCCAATATAATTTGAGATTTTGGTTGCAAATTTGTATATGTGTAATTGCCATTTCATATGTTCGTTCAATGTAATATGAAAAAAGTTGAAATCTGAAACATTGTCTATTAGTATATTATTTAGTTTGTTAGATAATTAATTAACAATAGTAGTGATTTTCCTTCAATGCCATGTAATTCTAGTTTATGAATTAGTATGTTATGATTTAATGTATCAAATGCTTTTTATAAGTCGAGATATATAGACAGGGGTGTGTTTCCATAATTAACTTGAGTATATATTCTGCCTGCTAGTTTTAATATTGCATGTTCGGTTATTTTTTTTCTGAATCCATGTTGGTTATTTTATAGTACATTGTGTGTTTGTAGAAATTCATATAATTGATTGTAGATTATTTTTTCAAATATTTTTGAATGTTTTGTAAAAGTTATATTGGCCTATAATTTTACAGGTATATGAATGTTTTCCTTATGTGAACAGTGTTTTTTTTTTTGGTATTTCTATAATTGGTTTATCAGGTAATATGCCAGTGGTTATTGATTGATTTATAATAATGCATAGTGGTTGATTATGACAGGACCAATTTTATTTAGCAAATTTCTAGAGAGATCATCATACCCTGTGCTATTTTTTGGCTTAAGATTATTGATTATATTTTGGACTTACGATTCATTTATATGCTTGAATGTTAAAAGATTTTCAATTTTAGATTTTTTTTTATTGTGTTTTATGTGTAGATAAGTATTTCATGTAATTTATTTCATCATTATTTCATTTTCTTTGCCTAAATTGTTGAAGAAGGTATTGAATTGATTTGCTATTTTTCTGGGATCATTTAATTTATTGCTTTTGATTATGAAGTATTCAGGGAGGTTTTTTTGTTCTTTTCTTTGTATTATTTTCTGATTGTTTCCCAAGTCTTTTAATATCTGTTTTAAATTTATTAAATTGAGAGTTTATGTTGCTTCAAATTGAAAACATCTGATTTTTAAATCCAACGATGAGTGCATACCCCTTTTTTCTGATCAATCGAATAAAGTTAACGTCATCAATATAAGATACCGATTGCTGTAAAGGGTAGAACACAAATAACAACCCGTTTCATCAGAATGAAGAAAACAAAATGGATATAAATTGGTGTTATTCATATAGTAACAACTAGGTCTTGTTTTTATTTAATGTAATATTGCACATGCTTATTCGTGTAATTCACAGCAGTAAAGGTAAATCAAACGAATGTATAAATAGCTTATTTTATGTATTTCTGTAACAATAATCATTTTGATAATTATTTGATACTCCATGAATTTGTCTGAGAAAGTGAGACGATATACAACGTTGAGAAGATGCAGAAAATACTTCAGGAGAAAGCAAGGTGTTAGCTCAAGAGCTACCTTAGTATTGTTGGTTACATAAATTGCTCAAAGAGCAGTTAGGCCAATGAAATGAAAGATGAGATACACCGGTTAGAAGTTGCACATTTAAACCAGGTGCCAGCCAGAAAAAAAAGGAAATGTTTGAGCTGAGTTTAAAGAAAGCCTGGGATAAGACGGCTAGGTATGTGAAAGTTTAAGAGAGTACTAAAGAGTGCACGTTTTTACTTTGGTTGACCGTAACTATATATATATATATCTTTAATGCATGTGGTCTACAGCACAGATTAGTGGTCGCAGTCCATTAAGAGATGGTGGAAGGCAAACTTCTTATTGAAATTGTCAACATCACCTTGAACAAAACGAGTCAGCTTTTCATACCTAACACCCTGTTAACTATTAAATCCAAATAATGAATTAGATCAAGGTTCTTGCTAGCATCTTCTCACCAGTGTGTAAGGGAGTAGGGGCTACAAAACACTCCTATTATTCATCACTTTACCATGTTATATGCTGTAATATGGTAGGTTTTTACTTTTACGTCAGATCCAGTGAATGGTACTGAAACAGTCGAATCATCTTTCTCAGCTTAATAAAATGACGTTTATTGGTAAGTGGGGTTCACACATATTTCACCCGTGAATCATCAATTAATGATTATTTTTAATTAAGTATATTCATAACCTTAAGTTATTAGAGGAGTAAAGATAAACATACCTTGCAAGCACGAACGTAGAGACCGGATGTCATGCAGAAAACCGCGTAATGAGACTGCTGGACTCTGGCTGCCAGTCACCGTCACATGACCTCTCACGGGACTTTAAATGTATACCTCCCTGTTCTTAAGATTCTGCCTTTATAAGAAGTCACCATAGCTAATAGAGTTTAATTCGTCTCTTGTGCTACGCAGTCTTAATTTGTCAGTGTTACTTAACTATTAAAGCAAACTTCTGTTTTTAATTCCTATTATTTTTAGTGCTGACATGTTTATTTATAAAGTAATTAATGTAAATATTTGTATTTAATAACAGAAGAATTCCTTTCTAACATATATGATACAACATTTGGTCATATAATATGACATGTTAACGCTAAGTGATGTCGTGAAGAGATTAATGAATATAACATTTTAATGCTTATTGATGACGTGAGGAAATGAAGAAGCATTTAACTAAGGGCTGAAAAACAGCATCTACTATGTGGCAGTTGAAAAGGCGCCAGCCATCCTTCGATAGACCATAATATACCTGTCACGCCATAGGCGCACCTTGGAACATGTGGTCAGTCTGCCTGTCTGTTTCAAAGACGCTGCGCCGACCAAGCTTTTTTACGACTAGACATGCTATACTTTCATTGTAACAAATGAATAAAATTAATGGTAAATTTGGATTATAATGCCGCTGCCTTCAGACTATTAAGCCGATATTTTTATCCTGCAAAACGTAATACAATTAATTATCCAATATAAATCACAGAATTATGAATAAAGCAAAATTAGGACAGAAACCAAATTGAGTCCATCATTTGTGTAACCATGAGTTTTAGCGAAATTGTTGATGCCTGTGTGTATACTCTTTTGTTCCTTTATTTATGCGCTAAAGTGTTATTTTTTTATTTATTTTTTTCTTGTCGATGGTGTTTATTAGTCTCATCATTTTATATCTATATATTTATGTGTTTTACCTCTATTTAGATTATTATCAGTATGTGAAAAAAAATATCACAGTACTATCAGGCTAATAGAAAAGGATAAACAGCAGACTATTGTCATTCGAGTTGTGTTTCCGAAGTACAATGAATATTCTTTTCATCAACCGCTACTTTGTTTTCAAGGGGTTCAATCTCTAAAAAAGCATGTTGAAATTCGCTAAAACGTTACATGTAATGGTGACTGAGTTACCAGATACAAGGAGTCTCACTTTTCTAGGCGTGCTATTTCAACTGAGACCCCCCGGACCTATCGCACAAATCAGTTGCAATAGGTTTTTAAAATCAATATGCATTCTATCGATGAACCGTTGTGCCCATCTAGCGAAGACTTGTCAGTGGACATAAATGTTATTGTATGCACTACTTTAGACCAGTCCTTCTTTGGGATTTTCACACATGCAAAAAATCGGTTGCATATATAAAAATATATGTTGATATAAACATTGTTATACTTCAAAATCTACAAAGAGAAGTGTTTACTCTGTCTGAACCCCAGAAAGTTAAAGCTTGATTACATTAAAGGCAAGACGCATATGTGGGTCTATTGTTTCTGGCAAAAGTCAACTAAGTACCAAGCTCAGTGCTTTAGTGTTTTTTTCAGAATGTCGCCACACACTTCACAGAGAGGTTCAATCTTTGTTATTTGAATTTGAGGACACCTCATATTATCATTCTAATCACAATCCGTTTGCTAATTGAAGCCCCCCATGGGGTACAGATAAGTACCGAAATGATTTTCAAGTGGTGGTATCTCCGGCAAAAGCCTTTCAGTAAATTGTTTAAAAGATGTCCGGATCAGGGCACAGCGGAATGTTTCCTATTGCTTCACATTCCGAGACATCGGGCTACAGCTTAAACCATCGCAGCAAGTGGACCCCCAGCATCTCCAGTTCCAGACCAGAACGTTCAGCAGTACATCATGAATGACTGGAGCAGTGCCGCGTGTAAAACTGCTGTCGTTCATGTTGGGTTTTAGCATTTTCAAAGATTGAGAAATAATAAAACCTTGCTAATTTTAAGATAAAAAAGTGATGTGCCATTCAGAATGTATTGATAGGAGAAACAGAAATATAACTGAGGATTCATGATCCTTCCACACACACACACACAAATACACACACACACATATATATATATATATATAATTTATTCTATGTTTATGTCAAATATATAGGTTTCTCTGACTTAAAACGTAGTGAGTAAACCTCTGCATTTACCCCTCGGTTACATAAATTTAAGTACAAGAAATGTATACTGTATGAGGTTGATTGTATGTGCTAGAAATGGACTTTATATTTATGGTAATTGGTCACGTATATACATATACATCATCAATTATACTGTATGACCATCTTTTGAGATATGAAAGTGTGCATAAATATACCAGTTTAAAACAACACAGAACTGCACGGTAAAACACCAGTGGTTGTGGTAAAGCATAAGTATACTATTCTGCCTGTAGATGGCAGTATATTCATCAGGCCGTCACAACAGAACAGCCATCATATGTCTAATTGTGTGAGCATAAACCGTTTCTCTTATTCCTTTACATATTAAAGATGTCAATGACAAATCCCAATGTTTATTTTGCGAACGTTTTGTCTAAAACAGTATCCCTCTGTATAATGGTAGCAAGCCTTGTCTCCTAATGAGGTCAAATATAAGTCCTATAAAATTCTTAATCTGTTTTTGAAAGATTTGCACAATAAAAACAAGGATGATATGGCTCGATTTACTGCTTCCGGAGAATGTTGTGATAGGTGAAAAGGAACTCGTCTGTAACACAATATAATTCTTCATTTAAAATCTCCCAACAGCTGTGCACTGGAACTGAGGTCGCTGGGTTCACGTAAGTTTCATGGCTTAGGCTAGAGTGTGTGTGTAGAGATATATGAGACATGAACTATGTTTCCTCACAAAAATTATACCAGGCTCGCGGCACACGCTCAACCGATTAATCAAACCAATATTGAAATCAGACGATCGCAAATGACGCGCTGTAAAACAGAGGGCCGAACGCGTCCGACGTCACGTAATGCTGTGAATAACGCAAGTACCCATGCAATTTCGCGGAATTTCATGAATGGAGCGATGCACAATGATGTGTATCACGCCGACACAGGGCATGTTAAAATATTGTTCAATATCCAATAAAAAATGCAAATACACTGTTCCTTTTATGAAAGACCCTATACATTGTGATTATATTACATATAACCACCTTTACCCGTTTCCACTTACAAAAAGCTGAAGAAGCAATTTTAAAGAAAAAAATCAAGTCCGTCACTTTAATACTTAGAAAAAGGCAGATCCTATGGTCAAAGGGTATGTCGACTAATATAAATTTAAACGTTACCTGGTTGACTGGCTTGCAACAATCATGTGTCAATCAATAGAGCCAAGCTTATCAAGATAAACAGTGCGTAATGACGGAAGACCACCCGGGGCATGTCACAATCCTAGATGTCTTAACTTCACATGCTGGACAATCAGCGATTGAAGGTTTACATAGGATTTCATCGGTGGAAGGGGGGGGGGAGGGATTGTACAGGTCACTTAAAAGAAAGGCTACGGTTTCTTAATAATAAACCAAATTGTCAACACCATATTTTTGTGACAAAATGAGTATTTAAAAAATATTCTGAAAGTGAACCTATTATGAATTTTACATGGTTAATAAATAAGCTATTAATTTTTCAGTGGACCATAGGCCAATTTTATATGTCATGATTGGAAATGTGTTTCTTAAATTAGTTATACTTTTGATCATTTCAACAACAGAAATGGTCAGATATTCACCTGTATTTTTACACAAATTAATGCGACATTTCTTATCCCGACGTTGGAATATTTTGTTTCCATCATTTGAATAATGAAGCAAATTCATAGTTAGTTCGCAGGAGATCTTAAATCCTGTCATAACCTGTATTTATGAATGCACCGTGCCATTAAAGGGTAAAAAACTTGGTTTTTTTATGTCAAGTGTAACAAATTTGCTTTTGATCCCTAAATACCATCAGGTGTCACTATAGGTGCAGGGAATAGGTTATTTTGTCTGCATTTTCCAAATTATCAATACAATATTTATTTATGTTATTTCAGGATTACGTCCATTTAACGATGATTGCTAAATATTTTAGTAGGCTTTGTATTCGGAAAATATACACGGTACATATATTATTATCAGGTGGCATACAAACAACAATTAAATGCTATGACTAAGTACATATATCTATTTTAGACATTTTGATGGTAAAACGCGGACCGATTATACATATGGAATCTGAAACATATGGTGGAACGTTTTACGTCAGGGCTGTATCGACATGGTGTCCGAAGCGGGGAAATGATTTTGATATTCATCACCAACAACGTAGAATTCCCTTATAACAATGCTGGTGGCGTGGGCGATCGGCGCTACCGTTACTAACGCTAATGTTCTGTATATATAGACAGGTAATAACTCTAAAAATCAGGTAAACAATTATTAAAAATCTGTTTATTCTAAAAAATATGACAAATTATTAATGATAGTTATAAAATAACAAAGAAATGTTTCAAGTTGTGATAAATGTATAAACTTTGAAATAAATTTCTAAACCATTATAAAAAAAATCCAAATTAACGTAGACAATGGCTTTCTTAACCATTATAAAAAAATCCAGATTAACGTAGACACTGGTGTCCAAATATATATATTGGTTGCGTTTCATATGCTCATTCTTAGGAATTTTGTACACTAGGACGTAAGTTGCGGTTTTCGGTGTTTAAGTTTATAGCAAAACATATATTTATATAATTACTACAATACTGCATGAAATCTAGATAGGTATATGTAGCATTGTAAACTTACAAGTTAGAATTGTACCTGATTTGATATTATCGAATATGAAACCCTCATTTACTTTTTTCGTCATTTGTTTGGTTCAATTACATTCTAATCTGACAACTAGGGGGTCGCCTAGCCATATAAGGCGTGTTTTATTTGCCACCAGTTTCCTATAAAAACAAGGTTGTTCTTCCCACGAACAGTCTTGTCCCCAGCATCAGTTGAATTCAAACCTGTTACATCGAAATTCTTTGATGCACACCTAACATGTTTTCCATTTTAACACCTGATATGTGTTCTGTTTTTTTTTTTTTTTTTTTTTTTACACGACTTATTAATTTATTATTTGTACTGACTGTTTCCTTGCCAGGAGGGCTTGCCCGAGAAATGGACGATGCTGGCGCCACCTATGTAGTTGGTAACGTAGCTTTCATCAAGACATGTGAGACGGCGGTGAACAATGCCCTAGAAGAGTGAAGGTAAATGATGTATTATAACTTTTGAACTGCAAAAACATACAGCACCAATTCTGGATCCCTTTCGGTAGAGTAGGCAGGGTTTCCCAAGATTAATATGGTCATTTAACTGTATAATATGGTACCATCAATGATGTAATACATCTTTCGGTGTGTTTTGTTGGTGATGAACGACAGATAAATGTTAGAAATAAATTGTTTATACTTTGTGCACCCTATTTGTTGCGGGGTTATGTCAGAGAGGCTTGCATATACTTTAATGTATGTAAAAGACGACTTTGCAGAACATAATTTTGATCGGCTCATACACGGAGCATGTAACATGGGCGTCCATCTTGGAGAAGGGGAGAAGAAACGGAAAGACAGTGGCGCCACCTGCCATAGGTAACCCAAAACAGGATGTTGCATTGATTCTGTATTCTAGTGGAACAACTGGGGTGCCAAAAGGCGTTTTGATAACGCATTATAACCTGGTCGCTAGTATAACACAGACCAGGTAAGTGTAAATGACACGTTCTCAATCTCTGTCCAAGAAATAAAGTTGAAATTAGTTTTCGTTTGTTGGTTATTGTTATCAGTTATGTCAGTGCCTTGTGCTGTATCTGATGGAACATTTAAACATAATAACCGGATCACGCAGATAAAAAAAATGACTGAGGATACCATGTGCATGGAGAACCAACAAATAGAGAAATGAATAAAATAGAAAATATTTCTGCATTAAACTTCCTCAATCATCTTTGCTATATACACAATTTTTAAGTTAATGACATAAAAAAATCCTGATGATTGACTGTGTGTTAGAATGTAAATTCTGTTTATCACAGACAACTGATCCAGTTATATAATGATATTACGGAGCCTTCCTAAATCTTCACACTGATAAAATAGTTTTCATACATTGTGTTTGAATCCCTCTAAATGGTTAGATATAAATTTTTGCTTAGGCGGGACGAAGTACAGGAGAGCTTCATCTGTGCTTAAATTCCATATATTTTTGTTGTTGTCCAGAGAGGAATCCAGCCTATGCTTCAGAGGTCATATGGTGATTATTCATGAAGATATCAGATTAAAGTTTTAATGCAAAGTCTTTACTGATGAAGATGATAACATTTTGTGTCGGTGATAACATTTTGTATTTCTTTTTTATAATTCATGTCTCATTGATTTTAAGCCTATAGGGTCGGCCCTTATTGTTACAAGCAAGATTGTTATTTTTTTCAGTATGAAATAAAACATATTTAATGTCTATAGTGTCTATATTTTGCTAATAGAAATATTTGCAGTATTTATTTTCTCTTTCATGCTGAAGGGTCGCTTAAAACCTGTCCCCGGACAACACGCAGCTGTTATATTTACCAATGTTCCCCGTGGCTGGCCTTTTTCTGGGTCTGTTATATGCCGGAATACCTGCCCGTGGTAACCATGCCTGGTTTTTATTCTGAATTGTTCTTCTCGTGTATATAAGACTTCCGGGTACGACACGAATGTAATCATGTTTCATACAATAACAACGACAATGACCACCGAAAGCTTTGAAACCCTGTCCATTAAGTTCCTTGTTAATACCTCTTGATTATATATGTTATAATAGATTGCGATTGGTCCATTTTAGTAAAATGCTCCCATATGGAGCGTGGACAGTCAACAAAATTGATTCCATGGTTTACTTTAGAACGTTTTTATAAAATGCCAGCTTTCTTACCTATGGGTATTTTGTCGAAAATTGATATAATAATTTTGAGACATAATTAAGATCAATGTCCCAGTATAGTTGTGTACTTTTATATTTCGTATTTCTTTGTATAATTTTAACAATGTACTTAGTTTATCATTCTTAATTAGCAAGCAAACCAAATCTGCTCCAAAGTTTCTTCAGAAATGTCACATACAGTTGTAGAATTTCAAAACAACTGATCACTGTTTAGTATAAATTACAAAGAAATGCGCTAATACATTTATTATAAGTCATTCATTCAGTGCCTTAAAACAGGAATTGTGTGATCACCGTGTTGACGTTATGCTAAAGTGGCCCTAACTATTTCAATTTTAAACTTTAAAAAATATTTAAGTATATTATTATTGTGAAATAGAAACGATCATTCAATCGTGTCGGTTTTGTAATACCCTTGGAAATAAGAAGGATCAATAATCATGGCTTGTTTGAAGGACTAATAGCTACCTGCATATTTAATCAATACATTTTTAGCTCAGCTGATTTTCAGTCATGCTGTGCTATAGCGATCGATCTTTGTCTGTCGTCCTTCCATCTATCCGTCCGGCCGTCCGTCCGTTAGCAGGGCACATATCGTAATCGTAATGGCTAGAATCATGAATCCTATTCAGTTTTAGAGATTTTAAAAAGATCTGCTTGTAAACCTGGAATTAGGTCACTGCGACCTATATTCTCCGAGTTACGGGGTGTGTTTGCATCCCCAGAATTAATTCCAAGAAAAAAAGTTTCATTCCAAACCTTCCATCTTTCACCTACGGCTCACCTACCGACAGGAAAGGAAACATAATTATGTTCAGGTTGCAAGGTCAAGATCAAGTTCACAGGACTCTTATTTGAATAACTTGTGGATGCATTTTAAGCCAAACCTTTCATCCCAAACCTTCGTTCTTTCACATATGGCTCACCTACTAAATGGAAAAAGAATCCTATAGATGTTGAAGTCAAAAGGTCAAGGTCACAGGATCCACATCTTTAAAAACGTTGTGGACACATTGCCAAACCTTTCATCCCAAACCTTCGATCTTTCACATATGGCTCACCTACTAAGTGGGAAAAGAATCCTATAGATTTTGAGGTCAAAAGGTCAAGGTCACAGGATCTACTTCTTTAAAAACGTTGTGGAAACATTTCAGGCTAGACTTTTCATTCCAAACCTTTCAGCATTGACATATCGTCTCGTTGATAGCAGCGGATACGACCAGTTTATTATGAGGTCAAATGTCAAGTTCACAGCACCCACTTCTTGCGTGGAGTCATTTTAAGGTAAAATAGGGGAAGAACCCTAATGAAGTTGAGTTCAAAAGGTCAGAGGTCAAGGTCACAATACTAAATTGTTCCAAATGCTTGTGAACATATTTCAAGCTAAACTTTTCATCCCAACCCTTAAGTCTTTCGTGTATGCCTCATCTATGCATTACCCAATTTGATTCAAACTTCATAGTTATGGGTCTTTTTGCTCGAAGAATTAACCTATTGATTTTGGGGTCAGCTGGTCAGAAGGTTAAAGGTTGCAGGTCAATGTTATTCATTGGTTTCCAAGTGATTACTCCAGTTTTCGGGGTTAGTAGTTACCCATCACTCTAGAAAGAATCCAATTGATATATAGGGGAAAGGCAAAGTTCATATGTCAGAGATGTTCACAATAAAAACTTTCTTTGTAGACCATCTCTATTTTTCTTATATATATAACCAATGGACTCCAACTGGTACATCTCGCTGTGTGGCCGTAATTGTGAGCGACGCTTGTGATGTACGACTCCCTTTTGTAACAGCCCATTGAATGATAAAAGCATCATTAGTGCATAACAAAAACACTCTTGTTGCCGGAGGAGGTATTACTAAATGCTTTGGCCAGGCATTAAGACTCTGAGAGTGTTGTATTAAGGTTTACCTATTGATTTATAAGATGATGGGAACATTTTGCAGTTTATTTTAAAGAATCATAGCAATAAACTTAGTTTCCTAGATATCTAAATATTTTTATACAGATCATCAGATATACCAGCAAGTGTTGGTTCTGATAATATGTGGGTCTGTACCTTGATTTAGAGTGGCTTTATTTTTTTTACGAGACTCTTAGTAATGATTTCTGCATTTCTTTTTTTTTCAGTGTTTACCTACCCTGCTGACCCCACTAAAAGCAAGAATATAAATAAAAATATTGTACTTACACTTTTTTACGTTTGCATGTCCATAAATCTTATATGAGACCTCTCCAACTTGATCATGCCTTTTAAATTGTTTTGGACATTAATTACTCTAATATTCTTTGGAACAATTGCCACAAGTTTGGTCTCTTATTGGAGGATGTGTGATATCAAATGTCCCACTTGTCAGAAACCCATTATGTTTGCCAGGTAGCCACCTTAGAAATCCTTTAGTCAGTGCAGTTTCTGTGATTTTTTTAATGTTTGGTACCTTTTAGAGGATGTTTGTTTTCGGATTCAGACCTGTCAGAAATATAATATGGCCACCAGTTAGCCATCTTTAAATTCCTTTGGAACATATTATCTCAATAACTGAAGTGAATGCAGTGGGACGCATATTAACATAATCTTACAAAGGATTGGGTCAAAGAATTCTTTAAAAATATGACCATCATTTATGAAAGTTCAGTAGAGTTGGTTTATATTGAATAAAAATTCCAACAGAAGCACCCGTTTCTCAATAATTCTTGCATGGATCTCCTTGATTTTTTGCTATGTATGTAGATCTTATGTTTGGCTTTTGAGACTAACAGATATCAAGCAAGCTATTGCAGTAGTTCGTGATAGTTGAACAACCATAAATTTTGTCTCAGACCATCAAATCACTGTATTTTAACAAGACATGTATGATTTATTTTTCTTTCATGGTAGAAAGTTTCAACAAACCTGGCAAATAGGTTCTTCAAAGATTTGACTGTAAGTTGTGAATCTCAGCCCATGATGTCACAGGTTATACTTGGCAGCTAAGCTTGTTTGTTTTCGTGACAAGTTCTCTGCAATCTATTATTTGATTGGAAAGTTATGTCAATTGAACAAGTAAATATCTATGATTTTTATATATTTTCATTAGATTTTTTCTCAGGCTCATGTAAAATGTTTGTTCTGAAAATCGATGTGGTTATTATACATCGATAAGTATATAACCTGGGATGACTTATATTTGCCTGACCTGTAGTCATGATGTAATCCTCTCTGATTTCTCCATAACTAATACTACATAACATTTCTGTTTTACCTGCAGAATGCCTCCTAAAATATAATTTAAAGCAAAAAAATTTTCACTCGCGTTATACTGGTTATTTCCTGTATGCCTATTCCATCATAAAGAAAATCTTTATTCATATGATATCATTTTTGTGAAGAAAATGATTTGCTTGTGAATAAACATAATAGTGTTTTTGAATTTGTATTTTGTGCAGAAAAATGTAATATTTTTGTATTTCGTTTATTGTTTTGTGGTTTGCTACCCAACTTCAGATAGAAGAAGTGGTTGTTGTACCGCCAATAGCGGTGTTAATATTCAAATATCCACTGACAAAGAAATAAAACCTCTCATCACTCAAGAAAATCAGGATAGGTGCTGCTTACAGTAACAAAACAAAGCTAAATATCTATAAAGCTAATACACGTTGGCCTATAATTGACAATAATATATATATAAAGTAATGTTATTGTGTGAACTATGTTCAAATCAAGAAACCAATTTTCTCGTCGTTTAGTTCACAAACAAAGGTTCTTTTGCTCCCTCCGATCAACTTTTCCAATGGATGTTTATCAATTTACATCCTATTTATGTTTCATATTTCTGATACCGTCCAAATCCCTTTAATGGAATCAGTCTGTTTATCACATAGACATATTACATCGAAAAAGTTGTTATTATTGAGGAATATTATTAGGACTGGGGTTTGTCATATGCATCATTTCAAGGATCGTTATCTTTTTGTTTATACCTACAACACAATTATTTGACAATAATTGTCAAATATAACACGCTTTTTTACCAGAAAATAATCAAATAAAACTTCACAAGCTCTAAACATATTTTGATCCAATAATACTTAAAATTATTCTTTTCGTGTGGCCTAAAGACAGGGTAGTCGTTCATTGTCAGGTCTTGGCGCCCAATGGCAAATATCACACCACATCTATCGATGTGCTGGGGTGAGCCGTACGGGTACTGGGCGTAAAAATCACAGCCGTGTTGGCTAGTGGTTACTTTTATTTTCTTAGATCTTAAATAGTTTCTCTGCAGTGCCTAATACTGGGCCGATGGTCCGCCTTAAGCTGACGTAAGACTTGTCGGTTTGAGCAAACCTTATGTGGGTATTTTCGAATTTAGTGGTGGGTTCATAACATAAACTGTTAATTCACCACTAAATAATGTATGCTAAATTGAGACTCCGTAGAACTGCTTTCTAATTGCTCTCGAATTGCTTAGGTTATTAACAACTAAATTTGTGATTTGTTCAGTTGAGTTAATAGTATGTATATCATTCTTATTATTTTCGTTAGATTATGACCCGATATATGTATTGCTTTGGAAAAACACAGAAAGATTGTCAAGAACAAGGACGACATTCTTAGCAAGTTTGCAAATTCTGATCGCAAAGGCCTTTGTGCGCGCACGCCGAATTACAACATGAGCATACTTGTGTCAAAATGGTTCCAGAAGGTTTGCGCCATGAACGAAAATAATCATTTAGTATAAATGTTCTAGCAATTGTATTTCCCATTTGAAATTTAATATCATCACTTAAGTCCATCTTTATATATTATTTTGTAAATGGCTAATTTTATTTTCTTGTGTTTATGTATATGTATATATATATATATATATATATATATATATGATTTGTTGTGGTTATTGTGCCCATTTAACGACTTAACGCTGGGGCAATCACGAAAAAGCTTTCATTAGTAAAGAAATATTTGAAGATGTAGCACCAACATACATTCCGCCTTATAGAAAGCGGGTTACAATGAAAGCGTCCGCTTCAAAGGTTGAAACGGCGAAAATGGATAGCCTAAGAGGAAAAGAAACAGAGGTAGGAAGATAATTTGGAATAACGAATCATACAGCAAAAACATCAAAGCAAATGTCGGAGC
Organism: Sipunculus nudus; assembly: GCA_026874595.1. Lineage (NCBI taxonomy): Eukaryota > Metazoa > Annelida > Sipuncula > Golfingiida > Sipunculidae > Sipunculus > Sipunculus nudus. Next base: position 72,508,417 of record CM049314.1, read on the forward strand.
ACAGTTCTAAAATTGATCAAAAAGCAATTTTCGTGGGATAACAGAATTTTTAACAGAAACAAGATCAAAATCAGCTACAGTGGCATTAGAAATATGATACCATTAATTACAGCCCATAAAAAAATCACAGCAAAAGCAACTACCTAGCAGCCAACGAATAAACCTGCAACTGTTATTGAAAAATACATGTCCCTTAGACCACATTGCCAGCAAAGCAAGTTTACAAAGCAAAGGTCATCATCGAACACCCAACCGCGTACTGCATTAGATTAGCGAGTGGCATATTCAAAATTAGTTACAATAACCCAAACAAATCATTCCGCAATGAAAGTTACGAAAAAGACACAGAACTTTCTAAGTACATTTGGACCCCCAAAAGAAAGAAAATGCCATATTCAACTGCTTGGGAAATAATCGAACACTATAACACAATTAAACGTACCTTGAAACAATGAAACCTCTGTATTGAGGAGAAATACAGCATTTTACATCACAAAAGCGACAGATCAATAATCTTATTAAATAGGCATGCGAATTAGTTTCGAAATGCAGAAACATGAAACTACCAAACCGAACCGTGCAAAGAGAAAGTAAAAGTAACAGCTTGGTCACAACGAACGTCAGTAATCTAATGATCGCCTTAGTTCTGATACCATCCACTGCATGGGCATGAAGCTCTGAGTAATGAAACGATGCTCCAACGTTCTTAACATTTAGATAATCTTATATACCTAAACTGTATTGAGCACTATAATGCAAGCACTGCAACATATTTAGGACGATATATAATATATATATATATATATATATATATATGTATGTGTGTGTAAATGTATATGCTTCTTAAGTCGATATTTAACAGAAGGGTTAACTTATTTCTTACTTTTCTATTTTGCTCATTCAATATACCTTGTACAAGTGCAATTATTTCGTCATTATCTACTTACCTATTGATGCTTCCTGTATTAAAAAAAGTATGATATATGCCTTAAGGGAATATTTAGGTTTATGTTCTTTAAAATTGGTACACTGGGCTTAGTTGAACAGTAGAGTAGAAAAAGCACGCTTTATAGCCTGGAACTGTACATGCTCTGGTCGTGTCCCACCAGGAGTTTCAGAGATGCCAGGCTATCTTGGAAAATGAATGTCAATGACACAAATGCATTACCAGGTAAGATTATGCTTAATAAGAAATATAATAATAAATACAGTCATGGAAACGGAGTTCATAATATTAAATAATGTCGTAATTTGTATTATTCCTGTCATCGGTTGTGTTGACATAGTCCCGATGGTTCGATCAAAAGGATTTGTTTATTGTGTTAAGTTTTTGAAGTATTTACTGTACTACTGTTGAGTATGATTATCTGACAGGTGATTACAGAGGATGCAGGTATTTCTAGAAGCATAATTGATCATTTTCATTAGACAGTTTCAAAAACAACAGAAGTTCTTTGATCAAAAAGTACAAAGAAAAATCACCGAGAAAAGATAATTTCGGCCAAGTGTCATCTCGACAGGCAAGGAGAGAATGAGTCCGTGTGCACCTGCGACAGGACGTGTCGTTTCAGCTGTAGTTTCTGCGACGAACATATCGCTTCGTTACCAGCAAATATTATTTTTACTTGGATATTCCGGACTTTGCGTGAACGTTACTTGGAACTATTTCTCCGATACGTATGTGGTTTTACAAGTACCATGTACATTGTGAGGTATACATACTATTCTTTAAGCATCAGAAGAAGGAGGAGCTATGTAGTGTGAATATTCTACAAACAGCAACGTTATCAAATGTCTTGTACACCTTTAAAACTTATTGCTTTTTGACTAGGTTTATGCGGTTCCTTGTAATTTCTTTTGTTACACTAGTGTCCCATGTATTGGCTTAATTAGGAGATAGTGGATTGGTAAACAAAAGATATTTAATTGAACAGATCATTTATTGTATAAAATATACAATTCATCTTAACTCACAGTCTCATTTAATATGGTTTTGCTTTTTACAAAGGTTTGTCTGCAAATAAAATTATCGTCTACATGATACCGTATACATTGAAAGGAGCGGTTCTGTCAGTCAATGGTCTGTCCATAAATTAGGTTTGTGTAGTTCCATGATGATTTTATTTTCAGTGGTCCAGACCTGGGCGTGTCATGATATGTGACAAATCGTGGTACACCACAACTCTTCTTCATTTCCTGGTCTTTTGTTTGTGCGTTATATATAAAGGTTATGGATTACAAATCTAAAGTCTTGTGTAATCTTTCCCTTCTGTTTACTGTGGTTGCCTTTAATTTCGCGAGGCTGAAATTTCACGATTTATTCACTTTGAACGTTTCGCGATTGCACCAGAACCTGTAAAATCTAAGTGTAGCAGAATCTGTATTGATTTCAAGTTTAGAAAGAAATCCTCCAATACTTATCGAATTTCTGGTTCAGTCATTAAAGTAAGGCTTGTATCACAGTCGATATGTATCAAAGTCTGGGTGAAAGGCCAATGCATTGACCAGTTTCGAAACCAGGCACAAATTAGGTTACTAACGAGGTTGTTTTCAGAGGTCATTTTAGTTGATGGGCATCTTATTCCCGAGGGATTTATATTCGCGATTATATCACATTCACAAATATCGCCAAATTAAAACCCTCGCGAATAAAAAGGCAAGTAATCTGGCGTTTGTAACGAAATGGTTTGCTATTTATGACAGACCTGAAATGAGTTTGGGAGCTAGAGGCGCGATATAGCTTTGTCGGTCAGATGGGATGAGGTAGAGAGGTTGTGTTTATCGATCCTTTTGAAAATATTACTGTAGTGCCTAGGTTCCTTGAGTGCTCTATGTTAAGTTTATGCTGTAAGCGTTGATAAGTTCATCCTCACTGTGAGTGCAGATCAGAGAATATAAGATCTATGTAACGGACATGTAGTAGGGATTTTTTTCTGTTCAGAGAAAAATCCAGTTCCCATGATCTGATGATGCAGCTTTTCTTATTACTTTATATGATAGATCATCGTTTGGTCCATGTCTGCTGGTATATGCAAATCTAATCTGTTACTCAGGAAGAAACATATATTGTTTTGCAAATTAATACATAACTGTTACTGCATTATGACATACCAAATTGCATCATAAACAGGATCCTTTACTTTATTGTTAATAACGATGGGCATAATTTAGTTCTTGGGTGGATATCTCTTTAACAAATAGTTAAGTTTACAATTTTCATTTAGACATCTTTTTAGAAATACTTTAAAACATTTTCCAGTTCTAAGATTCTCCCTCGTAGCTGTGTGTAGAGAGCGACATTGTCTGAAATAAATACAAACGTACATATGTATATTCGGATCAACACTGACCGTCGAAGTCATGAGATGCAATATTAGACACTGGGAGTCGGAACTTGACACTGAAATGCCATTCTCTCTGAAGACGACGTAAAAAGTAAATATTATTTAACCAAAATGTGTCCAGACCTTGTTACTTTTTATATTTTTTTCCTGGTTAACAAAAGTATGTGATAATTGAATAAAAATCTAGAAGTTTACAAAAATAGGTATCGATTCTTTAAAAAGTGGATATGAACAAACCTTAGTTTTGCCATTCTTGAATAAAATGGTTGGATAAATTATGGAAAATGACTCTATTTAAGAGATACTTACCGAGCAGAAATTAGCAATATTTATACGGTTTTAATTCGTTCCATTTTTATATAATGGACCATTGTAAATGAGTTCCACCTTTATATGGAAATGAAAAGTTTTGATGTAAAACAGGAACAGTCCAAAAATAGCAAAGATATAGTGTAAGATGTAATATATCCTTATGCCATTCTGTATTAGGGTTCCCTCGAGAACAGAGAGCAACTGTTGATTAAATCATTTTGTATATTGATATCTACCTTAATTTAGTAGTAATTATTTTAACCATTTATCGTCCCATCTAAAAGAAACGTTTGGTTCATATGTAGATCAGATATGTCAGAATGACACTTCAGTTTTCCTATATAAGGCCATATTTTAACAAAACAAATCAGGTTGTGCATATCCGTTTCTTGAGGTTTTACGGACAACAAGCGCCGTCGGGAGAGCTTTTGCTCCGTCTTTGTCGGGAACTCCTACGGCCCCTGCTCCACCCACCCCTGGGTGCGACAAAAAGAGGGCTTCTCATTCTGTTGGCGCTACCTGCTGATTTGCTAAATGAGCATGACCATTAAAAAAATACATATTTTTATAAAACCCAAGGAGTTGTTATTTAGATTCACATATAGGTGAAAGTATATTTTCTCGTTGCATTTAGCCTCTCTTTAAACAAAATCTCCGCTTCCTTATCACAAAAAAAGAAGCTAGCAGTACTTATGTCGGCAAAGTTTCCTGGTAGTCTCCCGGTGAAGTATTCGTTATTTTATAAACATTCTCCTTTTTTTTTATTTTAATAGCTTATGATTGTTTACTAGATTGTGTTATTAAAGTAAACATACTAAAGTAATGATTCATATCACCTCTGTATGTATTTGTGTTTTTTTCCAATACCTGGTAAGTTTTGTAATTAATCATCTCCTTGGATCTGTCATGATGTATGGAAAACCATCGGCGTCAAGATACCCAACGTCACCTAAAGCTATGTCATCGGATTAAATGACTTACCTGAGCAATATAAAATTCTGATCATATAATCTGATGTATAATATACACTTTTATAAGGATAGAGGTTAATTAAATCAAGGTTGAATCCAAACCATCTCCGTAATTATAACTGTGACATTAACTGCTTTAAAGATGGACCTTGGTACATAAATGAAGATTCCTTTCCATTTCATTGGTGATTAGCTTGATGATCGACGACATGGCTTGGTAAATAAAATAATCTACCTAACACACAGGGTAATGGCGATTGCACATGTAAACATTCCTAACTCCATAATTAACAGTATTGAGCCTTCCATCTTCGTCGAGTGTTTCAGCTGTGGCGTCATGTCTGTTCCGGTATCTTTTCATCTCCATCGGCCCTTCCAACTAGACCTTCCCTGTTTTTCCTATTAGTTATTGTTGTTTTGTTGAGAAGTCTACATTCTATAAATAAAAACATCAAATGTTACTGGATATCGTCTTTAAAAATTACCGATTCGGGTTTGGCGATTGATTACCGAATTAAAATGACGGGTATCGATATAATGTTCTGAAACCAAATTATACGTTGTGACAATAGCGTTTATTTGCATTTAAATTTACTAAGGTGTTGCATAAGGCGTATGTATTTTACTGACTGAATGTGCATCTTATATTAAATTTAGCATTACAAATTCTGCAGCTGATATAGACATTTTTCGGACAGGTATGAATGTCATTATCATGGAACAGGGTACCCACCCCTTTTACGGTAATTACGTGGAGGTTACTCGTGTGGTATACCGTCTGTGCCGATTATATTCTATGGGTTTACTGTACACAATTTGAGTTTTTGCTATGGGTACACCTTAATCTACTTTTTTATATACATTGTACTTATTGTATAGTACTTTCACTGACTTTATAGCACATAAACGGCCTCTGTGGGTCAGGGAAAGAGCATATGACTCAAAGCCAGAAGGTCAAGAGTTCAATTCGATGAGATTTTCACGGTCAGTCACCACCCGAGGTGGGCGCTCTAAAGGCTTCATTGAAAACCTCTGCCTCACAGCCGTGTATCAGGATCAAGCTCGTGCGTCTTTGGGGGTTCCTCGGCGATATGGCCCAGCCTGGGGGTGATTACATCGTTATGACTGAGAGGTACGGTATACACCGGCCTGGGTGACACCGGGATACAAAAATAATCTGATCGGAAGCGAGTACCTCCGCCCTGTCACGTAGTCCAAAACCGAAATGGAACTTTGCAGATCTACATACTAAGATTAAGAATTAGATAAATGAGCATAAATAAGGCGGTTACCTCCACCAAGAAAGACTTCATGGCACTTGTACAACGATGGTACCAGGTATACATATTGTATTTCTACTATGCGAGTTCTTATGTCCGTCGACTTGAGCCCTCAGGGTTATGTATTGAACATTTGCATATATGAGTGTCTGCTTTCGGTAAACATAGGAGATAAATGCATTGTATCTACATGTGTGTTTATGCACCTGTGCGGCTACTGCGCCATTTTTATTGACACCATCGTGGATTAATGTGGTTTATGAATTAGACCTTTATTTTGAATATTTTCTATTGAAGAATAAACAAAAATAATCCAGTATAATTAATCAGGCCATTTACACCAACCTCGTTAAAAAATGTATCTGTAAAGGACTTTGCCATATCCGACCTAGGTCTCTTTCTGCTGAAGCGCTACACCTACATGGATTTTCTTCAATGAAAATAGGTCGTACATATTTGTCAGTTGTGATTTGTACATCAACACTGCAAGGGGTTGTAGAACAAGGACTTAGTCTATCTAATTGAGCTAACACATAATATACGTTCAAAATATTAAACACTGAGAATAAGCTAATTTATAAGATAACCCAAATCGTGTTTCCGTCCCTATGCATCAGAAATAAATATCTAGTGCTTTTAGATAAAAACTTTATCAGATGAAAAGTATAAGATACCTGGATATTGCTGATATGGTGGGTGACATTTTTAGTGGATGCACCGAGGCAAGTACCAGCTGCACAGATTAATTTTTATATTAATAGTTCATGTGTACATAAAGCGTATAGTCGTGATTAGGTTTTGGTCAAGCATGGTTGTAATTTAGATTATTTCAATTTTTTACGACTTTGAACCTACGCATATAATATGATGACCTGTGGGCGTTTCCCCACTTATAAAACTGAGTTGTCACAAATGCAGTCTCCAATTACGTCCAACTTACATTTTCTTCTACTTGGCAGAGTATATGGTCCATTTTTGTTTCTCTGTTGTTTTAAAAAATGTGTGTTAAAAATGTTTAAAAATGTCATTAGATCAATGGCATTTAAATGTGAATGTTTATCTGTAAATAAACACCTTGGCTGTTTACTTGAGATCAATGGGGCATGGATAAAAAAAAAGGAAACGCACTATCTTATCCCTGCAATCTTTATCAGGAAAGGCTTTGAATTGAAACTAAAATTTGACATCTAAATAAACAACACCGTTTGACCCATAGGCAATTGCTCATAGGCAAGCAATGAATATATGAAGTCTAAACATAGAAAAAGCCCTCAAACCCTAACAAAATATATTTAACCTTTTACAACCCAAATTATGAAAACAATTATATTCATCGTCATCGCGACATGTGAATTTCGTAATATTAATATAATATTATAATATTATTTGATCAGCTCTCTGTGATTAACATAATTTACTTTCTTATACAAAGTTTCATTCTTAAGGGTCATGTATGCTACTCTGTAATACTAAATGTCTTGGGTTTGATTACGTGAACAAGTAATGAGCGGTAGCAAATGTATTACGAATAAACCTCTATCGCCTATCATTCTTGTTGTACCCTTAAACGCCGCTAAGGAATGTGTTCAGGCTATTAAGAATTTAAGAATTTGTGTTTGTATCGTTTGCATTTCAAAAATTCAAAATATATCGTTTGCCCTCATACTCCTGCGAGCATTCGACACTGCCGTCTCGCATGTCTTGATTAAAGTGTGAACAACTACATAGGTGGCGCTGGCATCGTCTATTTGTCGTCTATTTGTAAATAAATTTTTCTTGGGGGGTGTAGTTAGGCAAAAAAATTCGTTAATCTAATTGTTTCCATTTATATATATGTTTTTATTTTACGTTTATTTAGATTATATTGTGTATGTGTAAAGGTACCACCATACTACTAGTCGATTAGAAAGGTATAAATAGAAAATTATTGTCGTCATTCGTATGGTGTTTTCGTACATCTGGTAAGCTGTTGAAACAATGAAATAATTCAACATCCGCAACGTAAAACGTCTAGCCTCACTGAACACCTGACAGTTTTTGGCCTGGTCAGATCTAATGCAAGAACCACATATATGAGGCTATTGTTTCTAGTACACATCGACTAAGTAGAAATTACATTGATCATTGATAAAGTGTTTTTTTTATACCGTAGCCACGTAGTAAACAGTGGCAGTATATGGCGTTAGACAACATTTCCTTGGGCCAAAGACACTTGCCACATGAACTTGAGGACACCTTTCTACATAAATCTTATCTTTCCACGCAAGCTACTTTGCCAATTAGAGCCTGACCCGTCTGACGTACCAGCAATTACACTGAATGATTTACATATGGCTGTGTCTCGGGCAATAGTTAATTGTCTTTGAAGTGTGTTGTCTGATTAGGCTACAGATTCCATCATGGCGGCAAGCCGACCCCCAGCATTTCCAGTTCCCATCCAGAACGTACAGCAGTATGTCATGAGTGACTGGAAAAATACTATGATAAAACTGCTGTCGTAAGTGTTGCGTTTCTAGTTTGAGAACTCGTAAAAACATGCATTTCTAACGAAAACATTTTTACTGCAGTTATGGCAAACATATAGGTCTGTCTGACCGGAAACATGTGCCGAGTATACCTTTAAAAGTGCCGCTTTAAATATTTCATCTGTGCACTGTATAAGGAGATAATTTCTGTGCTTAAGTATGTACGCAAGAGTGAAGACGTGTATCTATGCATACATGTATGTGTATGTGTGCACCTAGGTTTATGCATCTGTGTATGAAAGAAGATTATTATGTAAAAGTGTGTCTGTGTGCGCCAAGATGGAGGACAAGCTTTAATATATACATACTCAAGGCAAAGCACATGCAAGGTATCTACATACATAGTTTGGCAATCTCAACTAAAAGCTGCAGTAAATGGACCTTGATATACAGTGTCCCTGATTCAACCATAAATCTCTAGTTGATTATTACAGTGACAGCTGAGTTCAAAGGTTTATTTACCTGGTGATGTTAGATTTACACATCACTATAAATCATATGGAACCTTATAGTTCGGTTAAGCTGGTGCTTTTTAGGGAACCGGTGCGTTTTAATTAAAGATTTCCTGTATATTCTGCTTTAAGGGCCCTTTATATGCTATCAAGGCGAATGCTTATTCTATTTTGCAACATATAGCGATTTGAAACGTACATTTAAAATTCCAAACTGGTCTTTACGTAAAAATCTTGCAGGGTTTCGAAGCCGATAAGGTTTCTATTGGTCAAACACAAGTGTCAAATTTCATTGATTCTGTAGGTGGAGTAAAGGACCACACAGAAATTTGGGTTGCGTATATATTCTTAAACTCTTTGTCTAAAAGGATTCTTTAAAATAAACTAAACGGGGATATATATAGATAAATGTCAAAATAACCAGTGTCAAACTTTTTAAGATGGTTATATATTATCATTTAAAACAGCTGGCATAAAAGGTTATTACTGGATAAATTTGAAATGCTTGCGTCGTTGGAGTGCAAAATATGTATGGTTTTGAGGTTTTGAAAATGGATTTGGTATATAGCTATCGTCATAGATAATCAATTACACTGCATCAGTCTTACACTCAACAGAAAAGACATTATCAAAAAGAATACTTTCTCGGGACCTTTTTTTATGTTAAATTATTCAAATTAATATGTATGTAGCGTTTAACTTGTTATATATCTAAACTTTAAAGGGACCAATAACCTATAAAGCACTTAGAATTAACACGAAAAATAGATTCTTCCCTTTCAAATAAATGTGTACCTGCCAAAATATTGCCCTGAACTCGTTTGCTTACTCCCGTACATGAGTGTAAAAACAGTGGACCAGGCGCGATCAAAGGTGTCAACATAAACACAGTGCGGTCATCCCCCGGCCACAACATGTCAATCAGGAGATATCCTGACTGTTGTAGCCCAAAAAATGTAATACATGTACCCGCTGGCTGAAACACCGCCTGTTAGGCTTAAAGTCGGACCTCTGGTCACGCGGCCTTGTTATAGTAAACAGACTCACTTGGACCGTGTTTACCAACACGCAGACCCATAACAAGGTGTATAACAGCCATATACGAGGTACTGAGATTGTATGTTGGGGTACTTTTGCTGGGAAACTTTTAATTAAAGCAAAACTGGACTGATAGTGTTAAAGAATAGGCATAATATTGCTCCTGATTATGTCCCTTTACGGAAGAGTTCATGCCATGTTTGTAGATTTTTCTAAAGATTTTGATAGCATAAATCATAACATTATAATGTCTGTTCTATAAATATATGGCGTACCATTAAACTTTTAAAATCTCTGAACTCTATATACTCTTAATTACAGTCTTTTTTTTAACAGAAACAGGCGTATCTGGGATAAGCAAGGCTGTATATAATACGCCAGATGCAGCTTATTATTTTTTTTCAATGAATGAATAGCTCACATGATAATGCGGTATGATATAGCCTTAACCGAAAAAATACCAAATTTCTATCTTCATGTGTGAAAATGTTTTATTAGGCTACAATGTTGGGAAAAATACAGAACTATATAACAACGTCAGGTCTAATGCCATCGATACGCGATGAGTGTAAATCTAAACGAACTAGGGTGGTATTAAAAACAGGAGGACTATTATTAAACGTTAAAAAATGAAAATTCATGCTTATATTGAAGCACTGACCTAGTATGCATATTTTGGAACAATTTTCCCAAGCTTTATTAAATGGTTAAACTCTCATAAACATCAAGCAAATCAGACAGAACAAAGCGTTTAAGGATATATGGTCATCATGACAAATAATTAATATATTGTTCGTTTTTTTTTTCATAAAATGGTAAAATGGTTGTACTAGTGTTGACATACTATAGTGAACAATGGGAATAGGGTGATTGGTGCGACTTAGAGCGAGTTCAAACAAAAGTTTGTTATTTTTGTTTTCTGAAACTGAGTTCATTTGCACCTACCTGCAGTTGTAGGAAATGTTGAATATTAAAAGTTAAAATACACTGATAAATTGTATGTTTTATAATTATCACTTCAAATGCAATTTATACTGATGCTGATTGACAAGAATCTCATATATATTATAAATTATTACTGTATGATCCATTTCGTAATATTAATGTAATATTATAATATTATTTGATCAGTTCTCTGTGATTAACATAATTTACTTTCTCATACAAAGTTTCATTCTTAAGGGTCATGTATGCTATTCTCTAATGCTAAATGTCTTGGGTTTGATTAAGTGAACAAGTAATGAGCGGTAGCAAATGTATTACGAATAAACCTCTATCGCCTATCATTCTTGTTGTACCTTAAGCGCCGCTAAGGAATGTGTTAAGGCTATTAAGAATTTAAGAATTTGTGTTTGTATCGTTTGCATTTCAAAAATTCAAAATACATCGTTTGCCCTCATACTCCTGCAAGCATTTGACACTGCCGTCTCGCATGTCTTGATTAAAGTGGGAACAACTACATAGGTGGCGCTGGCATCGTCTATTTGTCGTCTATTTGTAAATAAACTTTTTTTAGGGGGGATGTAGTTAAGCAAAAATTTTTTTTCCATTTATATATATGTTTTTATTTTACGTTTATTTAGATTATATTATGTGTAAAGGTACCACCATACTACTAGTCGATTAGAAAGCTATAAATAAAAAATTATTGTCGTCAGGCGTATGGTGTTTACGTACATCTGGTAAGCTGTTGAAACAATGAAATAATTCAACGTCCGCAACGTAAGACGTCTAGCCTCACTGAACACCTGACAGTTTTTGGCCTGGCCAGATCTAATGCAAGAACCACATATATGAGGCTATTGTTTCTAGTACACATCGACTAAGTAGAAATTACATTGATCATTGATTAAGTGTTTTTTATACCATAGCTACGTAGTAAACAGTGGCAGTATATAGCGTTAGACAACATTTCCTTGGGCTAAAGACACTTGCCACATGAACTTAAGGACACCTTACTACATCAATCTTATCTTGCCACGCAAGCCTCTTTGCCAATTAGAGCCTGACCCATCTGACATACAAGCAATTACCTGAATGATTTACATATGGCTGTGTCTCAGGCAAAATTTTATCAGAAGGTTGTCTTTGAAGTGTGTTGAATCATAGCCCACTGCGAAGGTCCATATTGCTGCACATTCCGTGACTCATTAGGCTACAGATTCCATCATGGCGGCAAGCGGACCCCCAGCATTTCCAGTTCCTTACCAGAACGTACAGCAGTATGTCATGAGTGACTGGAACAATAATGCTGATAAAACTGCTGTCGTAAGTGTTGCGTTTCTAGTTTTAGACATCGTAAAAACATGCAATTTTAACGAGAACATTTTTTTCTGCAGTTATGACAAACATATAGGTCTGTCTGACCGGAAACATGTGCCGAGTATACCTTTAAAAGTGCCGCTTTAAATATTTCATTTGTGCACTGTATAAGGAGATAATTTCTGTGCTTAAGTATGTACGCAAGAGTGGAGACGTGTATCTATGCATACATGTATGTGTATGTGTGCACCTAGGTTTATGCATCTGTGTATGAAAGAAGATTATTATGTAAAAGTGTGTCTGTGTGCGCCAAGATGGAGGACAAGCTTTAATATATACATACTCAAGGCAAAGCACATGCAAGGTATCTACATACATAGTTTGGCAATCTCAACTAAAAGCTGCAGTAAATGGACCTTGATATACAGTGTCCCTGATTCAACCATAAATCTCTAGTTGATTATTACAGTGACTGCTGAGTTCAAAGGTTTATTTACCTGGTGACGTTAGATTTACACTTACACATCACCATAAATCATGTGCAACCTTGTAGTTCTGTTAAGCTGGTGGTTTTTAGGGAACCGGTGCGTTTTGATTAAAGCTTTCCTGTATATTCTGCTTTAAGGGCCCTTTATATATTATCAAGCCGAATGCTTATTCTGTTTTGCAACATATAGCAGTTTCAAATGTACATTTAAAATTACAGACTGACCTTGCCGTAAAAAAAAAATCTTTCACGGTTTCGTAGCTGATAAGGTTTCTATTGGTCAAACACAAGTGTCAAATTTTATTGTTTCTGTGGATGGAATAAAGGGCCACGCGGAAATTTGGGTTGCGTATATATTCTTAAAATCTTTGTCTAAAATGATTCTTTAAAAAAACTAAAAGGGGATTAAATCGACTGCTTTGGAAAGTCAATATATGTACCAATATATGTCGATAAATGTAAAATCAACCAGTGTCACACATTCGAAGATGGTTATATATTATCAGTTAAAACAGCTCGCATAAAAGGATATTACTGGGTCAATTTGAAATGCATGCGTTGTTTGACTGCAAAATATGTATAGTTTTGAGGTTTTGTAAATGGATTTGTTATATAGCTATAGTAATAGGTAATTCATTACACTGCATCAGTCTTACACTCAAGAGAAGAGACATTATCAAAACGAATACTTTTTCGGAACACATTTTGTATTAAATTATTCAAATTAACATGTATGTAGCGTTTAACTTGTTAATATATCTATACTTTAAAGGGGCCCAATCACCTAAAAATCATTTTGAATTAAACCGCAAAATATATTCTTCCCTTTAAAATAAATGTTCACCTGCCAAAATATTGCCCGTTTCCTTACTTCTGCACATAAGTGTAAAAACAGTGGACCTTTTGATTAAAGCAAAATTGAACTGATAGTGTAAAAGAATAGCATAATATTGCTCCTGATTATGTCAATTTAAGGAAGAGTTCTTCTTCAAGAAAGAAGCCTTGTTTGAAGATTTTCTAAATATTTTGATCGCATAAATCATAACATCACAAAGTCTGTTCTAGAAAAACTTTTAAAATCTCTGAACTCCATGTACTCTTAGTTACAGTCTTGTTTTTTAACAGAAACAGGCGTATCTGGGATAAGCAAGGCTGTATATAATGCGCCAGATGCACCTTATTATTTTTTTAATGAATGAATAGTTCACATTATACTGCAATCTGATATAGCCTTAACCGAAAACAATACAAATTTCTATCTTTATGTGTATAAATGTTTTATAAGCCCACAATGTTTGGAAAAAATACAGAACTATATAACAACGTCAGGCCTTATGCCATCGATACGCGATGAATGTAAATATAAAAAAAAACTAGGGTGGTATTAAGAACAGGAGGACTATTATTAAACGTTAAAAATGAAAATTCGTGCTTATATTGAAGCACTGACCTAGTATGCATATTTTGGAACAATTTTCCCAAGCTTTAGTAAATGGTTAAACTCTCATAAACATCAAGCAAATCAGACAGAACAAAGCGATTGCTAAGGAAATATGGTCATCATGACAAATAAGTAATATATTGTTAGTTTTTTTTTTCATTAAATGGTAAAATGGTTGTACCAGTGTTGACATACGGTAGTGAACAATGGGAATAGGGTGATTGGTGCGACTTAAAGCGAGTTCAAACCGAAGTTTGAAATTTTTGTTTTCTGAGACTGAGTTCATTTGCACCTACCTGCTGTTGTAGGAGAATGTTGAAGATTAAGAGTTAAAATACACTGATAAATTGTATGTTTTATAATTATCACTTCAAATGCAATTTATACTGATGCTAATTGGCAAGGATCTCATAAATATTATAAATTATAACTGTATGATCATCATTTGAGATATGTCTCATGTGTATAAACACACCAGTGTAAATCACCACAGGAAAGCAGGAGGTGTTGTGGTAAAACATTGTAACTTTTCTGCCTGCATATTCATCAGCCCCTCACATCTGCATATTCATCAGCCCCTCACATCTGCATATTCATCAGCCCCTCACATCTGCATATTCATCAGCCCCTCACATCACTTCTGTTGCTCGGAACTGAAAATTTGTTAAATATATTTGCCGTATGACCCGCAGCTTTCCGTTATATGACAAGTCGTTGTATATAAAGTGTCTTTAACAAACTTTTTACATACAAGTTTATTTATTTCCATCTGTTATTATTTATTATTATCATTATTATTATTATTATTATTATTATTATTCCTTTACATTTGCACTTTGAATTTCCTACCCTGGATGAGCACCACATTAGTGTATTTATTACATATATTTTATTCTATTGGTCCTATGGATACCTTAAAAAATAGTTAAACGTTTATTCATATTACCATTATTCGACCAAACCCCCTTTCCTCCTTAGAAGGTCCACCTTGTTGTCTAGTCTGATTGGGAGAGATGAACAGTTTCTCTTATCTTTCCGCAGGTCATCTTATGTCATATGCATTTGGTATTATAGTTTTTCAGGTCTCCGTGTGAGGTATAGTGATAGGAATAATTATAAATCATTTTGGAAAGGTTTTCGCAATAAAAAGGAGGCCGGTATGGCTACATTCACTGTTTTAGGGCAAGCCGTCTTTTATACGAGGCTTATTCCTCATTTGTATTCTCCCAAAAATACCCCACTAGATCTCTATCTCTGCTCGCTGGTTTCATGTAAGTAACAGTAATTTTGCGCGTAAACCAATATATTATATATCATATGTATATGTATTAAGCATACATATAAGTATATAAACATTATGTATAAACATATATAAGACATGATGTGTCAGCTCATTAAATGGTTCTTTATATTATACTATATTTATAGTTTATATTATATATATTATATATATAACCCAATTGTCAATAACACATTTTGTGAAAAGGTGAGTATGATCATGATCGAGTATGCTAAATGAATTCTGAAAATGAACATATTATGATTTTCACAGGGTTAGTTAATAAGCTGGTTTTTTAATGAAGCAATGCAAAATTTCTAAATTATGTTTGGGATTTTTTAATAAGTTTGAGCTTTATTGGTTTAAAAAAAATAAGTGACCAGATATTCATCTGTATAACTACACAAATATATGCGTACACATATATATGTTTACAGCATTTGAATACTGAAGTACTAAAACAAATTAGCTTGCAGGAGATGTTGAAAGATGTCATAGCCCGATTTCTTAACACTTTGTAAACAGAGCATAGTAACTGCTTAATATTCATTGTTAATGTTACTTAAAGGTAGTAAATAGAGTATACACTGGTTTTTTTTTTTCATGTCGAGTGTAACAAGTTTGTTGCTGATCCAAAAATACCACTAGGTGTCATTACTATTTTGTCTTCGATTTAAATATATATATATATATATATATAGAGAGAGAGAGAGAGAGAGAGAGAGAGAGAGAGGAGAGAGAGAGAGAGAGAGAGCGCAGAATTTCCGAATGCCGAATTTAAAAAAAAAAAAAAACTTTTTTTCCAAATTTAGAATGGGGAACGGAAAATTTATTTTTATTTCCGAAATATTTTTCAAGCATGTTAACACCTCTAATGAATTGTTGGAATTACGAGTCACAAAGGCCGGTAGTCAGGTGGTCAAGCTGACTGGTGACCTTAATTAATTAATGCTGGGCCGATGATGTTGCCGGGGAAGAGTGTGATAACAACAGCCAGTCGCGCAACGCCCAGCTCCGTATACCCCAAGTAAGCGGCTGTGCAGTTTATCCAAGAGCAATTGTGTATTATCAACCATATCTCGTTTGTACTTAAGGAAGCCTAGTTCGTCGGCTCGGGCCTGGATGTCGGGCCAAACAGCTTAGCAGTTTACTCGCAAGAGTATTGGTAAGGAATCATTCGTAGATCGCTTCTGGCCATAGCAAGCGGGCCAGGCCACAAAATTCATTCCGAGAGAGCAATTGTGTCACTTATTCAAACTTGCCGTTATTCAGCTAATTTTCTGTCAAGAAGAACAACAATCGAACACGGTCGTTTTGCTGTCACTTTCCAGATATATGGAGACAAAGAAAAAAAAACGGGCTGCGTTATGCGTGTGCAGCACTGGCGCCAACCTGCGGGCTGTGAAAAAAACTAACCGAGCTGCAATAATGGCGATGTTTTTTTACCTTTTCCTCCCGTGAATTTGTTGAGGAAAGGGAAAACAAGTATCCTGAAAACAGGTTAAAATGTTTTTTCCCCGAAATACCACTAGGTGCCACTCTAGTTTTAAAATATATGCTATTTTTGTAATAATTAATCAAAGTACTTCATCTAGCATAGACACAACCTGGAATTAAATACATATGTGTTTTAGATATTTATGGATGGTAAAGTGAGGACCGATTATACGTATGGAGAACTGAAACAGATGGTGGAACATTTTACGACAGGCTTGTATCAACATGGCGTCCGAAGTGGGGACATGATTTTGATATTCAGTACCAACAACGTGGAATACCTGATAACCATGCTGGCGGCGTGGGCGATCGGCGCCACCATAACTAACGCTAATGTCCTGTATACTCCAGGTATGAAGTATTCAAAAAGCTCTTTAAAAAATTAAGAAACTATATAATAACAGACTTATCTATTCAAAATAAATTAAAATTATATGAGATAGTTCAGAAATGTAAATTTGAAAAAATTATGTCAATTTATTAAAATGTATATGCTTTTAAAAATATTTAATAATTATTGTAAACATTGCAAGAATTTGTAATTGTACATAGTTTTATTTTGTATCAGTATACTAAAATATGGATTCGTACATTTTGTACACTTGTACATGTTTCAATCTTCACTGACCAAGTATAAAGCTGATATGTTTTATATTTCAAGTTTTATTTGCGTTCAATTTCCATTGTATTTTACATTAATGCTATTGTGTCAAGTGTCAGCTGAATAAAAACCTGATACATCGTAATTCCTTGACACTAGTCAGCATGTAAATTGTGTTTTTGCCAGGAGAGCTATCCCGACAAATAGACGATGCTGGCGCCATCTATGTAGTTGGTCACGTTGCTTTCATCAAAACCTGCGAGACTGCTGTGATGAATGCTCGCAGGAGAGTAAAGGTAAATGATACGATTTTGAACTTTTGAACTGCAAACACAACACATTTTTTTTAAAGTTTGAACACATTTCGTAGGGTTCTTTATTGTTTGCAGGGAATCTTAATATGTATCATAGACTCTCAGCCAATAAGATGGCTCAGCATATTCCAAGGGCTTGAACTGAGCGAATTACCATGATTTCTATAATTCACACCATCACCGAAATGAATAGTGCCGTCCGAGATCGCCGCAAGGGCATGAAAGTAAGATCGTTAGCATGAGCTACAATTCGGAGTTTTTAGGTATAGATATTTTTACGTGAGCGGCAATAACTAACTGTCCCCTTCACCTTACAGGATGGTAACTGAGTTTAAAAGGCTCCTCAATTATAAATATTTATTAATATATCCTAACCATTAATTCATTCTGGTTCTTCAATTTAACAACACAGATTCTTGGATAATGTAATAAAAATAATAATAATTTGGATATATACATGTTCTTGATTAATAATTGGAATAAAATTCTACTATTGAAAAATTTCATTTCCCCTTTGTTTATCATGTCTGACGTTCATGATTCAAATGGTCAAAAAAATATATAAATTAATATTGACTACAATTTTAAGTTGTATGTCAGATGTTTCAGAATGAATTAATGACACAGACCAGTGATTAAATCCAATGTTTTTATCTTCATATATATATATATATATATATATATATATATATATATATATATATATATATATAGGTTATTTGTAACAATTTAAGTTATAAGACTAAATTAAATTTGTTTTACCATTTGTATGTCAGATGTTTCAGAATGAATTAATGACACAGACCAGTGATTAAATCCAATGTTTTTATCTTCATATATATATATATATATATATATATATATATATATATATATATATAGGTTATTTGTAACAATTTAAGTTATAAGACTAAATTAAATTTGTTTTACCATTTATTTCAGCTTAGTATTTTGTAATTAATATTCAACTGAATATTTACCTTTCTTATTGAATGTGTGCTTGCTATTCTATAATTTGTAATAAAATATTCTTAAACATTTTGATGAAAGATTTGTATTACTAGTATATCACTTATTTTTGTAATAAAAAAATCACTCACCTTTAAATTAGTAATTAAAGTTGCTTATAAGCATACATCGTCCATCTAAGATGACAAAATTAAAAATAATTTGCAATCGATTGAAAAAAAAATCTGTATAAAGGGCACTGAATCCCCATTTATACTGATTTGATATTTGGAAGAAAAGAACAAGTGTCCACTTTTAGGGTAAATAACTTTTAAAAGAACAGTTTCCTAATCAATATGCATATACAAGTAAACATATTAAACTAATTCAGCTACTCCAAATACTAGTTTTTTTTTATTCTGCAGCTTCTTGTTATTGCAATATGTTCTTTTTTGTAAAATGATCCAATTTTGGGGTCATTTTAGGGTGTGCATTAGATGATCATGACTTTTTTATTATCAAAGGTAGAAACTTCCAGTAATAGGCATATACCTTGTAACAATCTAATCTTTGATTGGAATGAACCAGGCTTTGAAATATAGAATTTGAAATTTTGCTCTGTGATGCTTAATCTCAACTATAAAGGTAACCATATATTCATAAAACTGTACAGCATAATATCATAGCGATGTAATATGCCTTTGATTCTGATGTAATGATGGGTTATACGACATATATTTTTTTTCTAAAATAATTGGTATATGTTTGTTTGTCTCTAATATTTAGAGGTTCATTAGAGAGGGTTGTGTATACATTAAAGTATACCACTTTGCAGGGCATAATTGTGATCGGCTCACACACGGGGCATGCCACGTGGGCGTCCATCTTGAAAAAGGGAAGAATCAATAGGCAGACAATGGTGCCGCCTGCCAGATGTAACCCAAAACAAGATGTTGCGGTGGTTTTGTATTCTAGTGGAACAACCGGAGTACCAAAGGGCGTCATGCTTACACATTATAACCTGGTGGCCAGCATAACGCAGTCCAGGTAAGTGGAAAGACACGTTTCTCAGTCTTTGACGAGGATATGATGTTGGAATTAGAGTTCGTTTGACGGAACGTTGGTGGATGATAGCCCGATCACGTTGTTTTACCTAAAATTGTGAAAACCCTATATACAAGCAAAAATAACCAATGAATGAACATAAAATTCATAATTTCTGAATAAAACTGAATAATCTTTGCTGCGTTCTTCTCAAATGTAATTTCGCGTGAACATACCCAAAACATCAATCAGGATGGATAAGAACACATAGACCTGCAGAATGACTAAGAATGACTAAGAGAAAGAATTTTGTTAATCAAATACAGCTGATGCAATAATAAAATAATATCATCGAACTTACCTGTAACGGTCACACTGATAAAAATAGTTTTCATACATATACATGTGGGAATCACTGTAAAAGGCTAGATTTTAATTTTCGTAAATTCCTTGTTGACCAGTGAGGAATCTAACCTATGATTTTGTTTTTTAATTCATGCCTCATTGATATGAATCCAACATAGTCCGAAATTGTCATTTCAACATTTTACTTATACAAATATTAGCAGTATATATATATTATCTATCAAACGACAGATTCGCTTTCACCGTGGGCGAAGACGACACTCAACTATTTTTTCTACCAATGTTCCACGTGGCTGGCCTCTTTCTGTTTCTGCTCTACGCTGGGATCACCTGCCCCGTCGTAACCCTGCCTCGTTTTGATCCTGAAATGTTCTTCAGGTGCATACAAGACTTCCGGGTACGGTATAAATATCATCAAGTTTCATACAATCACAATGTAGTGGTCGCTCCTTAAAACGTCATTTAAGTGAACACGAGAACTCCATAGTAATGAAAATCTTCACAAATATGGGAAATCTATCTGAGGACAACCAAGGTATTTATTTACACATAAACCATTTTCATTTGAATGCAGCTGATCGAATGACATTTTGTAAATAATTTAAGGAAAAAAAATAAAAATGGATATGCCTCTTAGAGGACCATATTTACTATTAAGTTAGAATGAGAGAAAATTGAATTTTGATGTAAATTGAGACTTCACTTTTGACAACTCAAAGTTGAGCCCATTATATTCATATGTACAAGAGTCAACCCTTTTTTTGCAACACAAATCAAAAAGGGAAGAACAAAATAAAAGCTTATTTTTAGATTGAGGTAAATTTCACATTTCAGTAGAATTAAGTAGAGGAACGCCCACAGGACATCATAAATATATGCGTAGGTTAACATCACAAATGAAAAAAAGTGAAATAATTTAATTTCAACTATGCCAGACCAAAACCTATCAGTTCATACGAAGCATGTAGTACAATTGAACTATTAATGAGAAAGCATTGTACAGTTACCTGATTCCCACAAATAAAGAAATTTTCATCAAAATAAATAAAAAAAACAACCATGCGTGATAAAAACCCAAAAAGAAGGGTAACCCCATTAAAGACAACAGTAACATTTATTTGATCTGGATAAAAGTAAATGATTATAGATTATAGAAATTTTCTGAGCTATGTTGATGCCCTCAGTGCATAGAGCGCCAAGCCCAGCCCGAGGAGAAGATTAACTATTTGAAATCATATTTTGGAAATTAGGATTTAAGTTTTGGCTTGTTTACAGGACTGAAAGACACCTGCATTTTGATGAATTTTCCATATGTTATAGACAGAATCACTGCAAATGTACCAGTGTCTCGTAAGTTGAAGATGTAATTACCCATAATATAGCAGGATTAATTTATGCTGGATAACTTTGTCAATTGAACAAATCCATATATATATATATATATATATATATATATATATATATATATATGCATTGCTATATATTTTCATACATGCCATAAATATATATTTAGTATGCAAATGTCAGCTCTGAAATGCTACATTTATTGAACATTAACAGGGTTATAAGCTGGACTGACTTAATGTTCCCTGATCTGTAGAGGTTGTGTAATTCTATTTGGTTCTTCCATAATAAATATATACCTTTTATGCCTTTATCAGCAAAAATTAGAATATTATTTACAGAAGAAAATTATCTCTTCCTTGTATTTTTTTCTTATATTTCTTTTTGCATATTCTATCTTGCTCTCTCAGCAGATTTCGCACATTTACTTTTTATGAAATCTTTATTCATATGATACCATTTCTCTTAAGAATTTAGTTTGATTGTGAATAAAAATTTTCGTTCTTTTTGTATTTGTTATGAAAAATATGAAAAATTTGTATTCAGCCCACTTTTTCCTGTTTGTTACCCAACTGCAGATAAAAGAAATCCTTATTGTACCGCCCATTGCCGTGTTGATGTACAAATCACCAATGACAAAGAATTATGACCTCTCCTCACTAAAGAGAATCGGAGTAGGCGCAGCTCCCCTGAAGAAAGAGACCCAAGTAGGGTTGGGCAAAGTCCTGAAAAATACGTTCATTTACCAAGGTAGGTGTAAAGTATGTGAATAATAATACTAGCTTGTTTTCTAACTATTCCTCAAAAGAAAAATTTAGAAGGCCATACAAGAAATAATTCAGATACCACATTAATCCACGACTGTCATTCTCATTCAGGTTATGGAGCAACAGAAATGGCAGGTCTTGGAACATTTAAGCAATATGGTGTCAGCAAACCCGGTGCAGTAGGTGTCCCAGTGCCAGGAACTCACATACGTGTACGTAATAATTTGCCGCAGTATGTGTTCCCAAAGCAGACACTTGTATATGTACACTACAAAACAAAAGATTCACAAAATGGCAGTAAAATGTGGAAACCTGTTGCATTCGTTGTATCGGTACCTTGACATAACGTACGTGTATGTACAATAAATGGATATGATGAAGAAAACGCACCTAAATAAAAAAAAGTACAGTTAATAATCCGGCACAATAGGTGTACAAATACCAATAACCCACGCGTATGCCTACTAGGGACACGCATAGCTGTCTGTTGAATGCCTATATTTGGTGTAGAAAGTTTTATGCTAATGTCTAAGTCACATTCTGTCAGTAAAATACACATAAACCTTAAGCAGCATCCTATTTTCAAAATGCAACATTTTTTTTCAGGAAAAGATAATTTTTTGTTTCTTATCTATGTTAAATTTATAACCATTTACAAAAACCGAACCGATAATCGTTTAAGCCAATATCCTTTGCAAAGAGAATTGTTGTTTTCTTTTATAGATTGTAGATATAGAAACAAAACAACAAAAACAGACAGGAGAACCAGGGGAGGTCTGGTTTAAAGGCCCGATGGTGATGAAGGGATACCTGAACAGACCTGACGCCACAGCTGAAACTATCGACGAAGACGGATGGCTTCATACGGGTAATTACAGAGTTAAACATGTAAATGTGTGTGTTCGCCGAACCCTTTTGTGATAGGTAGATAGGAAACATAATCAAATTATTAACCATGCCATATCGTCGCTGGACTAAGGGGTTACCACTGAAATGGACAGGAATTTTCCTCTTTTTCTTCTTGGACCAAGGACTATCGTTACAGGAGTTAACGCCCCAGCGGTAACCCTTTAATTTTACGTAGATGGTTGGGATTTGGTCAGCAAAAATATGTGTTTATCATTAAATCAGTTGATGTTCCAGTTATTATTACTAAGATGGTAGGGATTCAACCTTGCTTTAATCAAGATTTATATTCAAGGTAAACCACCACCTTCAGTGTTACAAAGAAGGTGAGCGACTTGTTTAATATACATATCATAAGAATAATATAAAATCCATCTGCAATCTATCTACAACATTTGGTGACATAAAACGTGTTTTTATTTGTTATAAAGAAAACATGACTTTGTGTGTTTTTTTACTCGTTAAAAGCGTAGGTGTCTATTCTGTATTCTGTAGGAATTTTCGGTTAAAAAGATTTTTGTAGGATTTAACAAAATTGTCTACAGAAATGTCTCGACTTATGTAAATATCTCTTGATAGTTTAATTAATGTAAATATGCAAATATGTAGACCCATATCAATCCTGCTAAGTCCTTAAACTCACAACATCATTCTTAGTGACTATTAATAAAAAAGTAAACAAGATATAGAAATACAAGAAATCAACATTACCGTTTTATATGGCCCAAGTAATTCATTAGATACATTTTATTAAACCTAATGAAAGTGGTAGCATACTTTTAGGTGACGTTGGGTATCTGGACGCCGATGGTTATCTTTACATCGTGGACAGAGTCAAGGAGATGATCAAGTACAAAGCTTACCAGGTATTGTAAAACATATTAACGGATCAGACGATATGGATAATGAGTCTCGAATTGTCACTTTTAATAAAAGAATCCGGTAAAAACCAAACGCTATTAAAACAAATGGGGATAATATTTTTACAATAAAAAATACTTCACTGGAAGACAGCCAGCAAACCAAGCCAGCTTTGGTGACGCAAGCTGCTTTATGTGATTGAAAAGCAAACATTTTGTTTGGAAGGAGACCATCTGCGGGGAGGAAATGTGTATTTTACATTTTATCTTTGCTTTTGTTGATTTGTTCATTTAGTTGATCAAATTTTCAGGTGGCGCCAGCAGAATTAGAGGCCCTCCTTTTGTCGCACCCGGGGGTGGATGACGCGGGGGTAGTAGGTGTTCCCGACAAGGATGGGGCAAACGAACTCCCGACGGCGTTTGTCGTCCGTAAAGCGGGGCATTACGTCACAGAAAGGGAATTGCACGACCTCATTCGTGGTATTTACAATATCTCGTTTAACTTTTAAGAAACTAGGCTTAGAAGAAGTTTCAATCTGAGATATCTGATCTGCATATAAACCTAATGATTTTTTTGGATATGACGATCAATTCTTTAATAGCTAAATGTTAAAATAACACGAAACGTACCGGCCGGGAAAAGAGCTTATATCAAAAAACAAAATGGATATTCAAATAAGCTTAAAAAATGTCTGTAGTTGACGATAAAATTTATATAGTATTTTGATTGATTTACATTATATATGTCATTTTTATTTTTTTTTTCTCCTTAAAGCGAAGTATATCCTCGACCCATTCTAGAAAAAAATTTAAATTAAAATTGTATGTTTTATAAATGCAGGATCAAAATGTGTACGGAAATCTTTTTACCTGAATTATAACAAATGAATTATCCTTGATATCAGTGTGAGATATAATATCAACTTATGTTCAGGCGATCTTTAATTTTAGTGCAAAATGACATAAAATTATATTACATTTTACAATTTATCTTATTATATGTAGACTGCTCTCGTTTCACATCGAGATTTCGTTTCCGTGTGCGAGATGAACCCATTTCCTGCAGTCCATTACACAAATTTGCACCAATTAACACCGTATCCAGGCTTCAAATTTCTGCTCTTTCGGCTGATCTGTCAATGGAGTCACTCTGAATATGACATACAAACATTTTATCCAAGAAATTATTATAATTATGTGATTAAACATATATTTATTCAAATGCACTATTTCAAGAACCAATACCTTTTTCTCTGTACTTCCCGCACTTTGTCTGTTATCACATACTTTTCTTTACCATAACTGTGACTATCTATTTGTCTGTTATCACATACTTTCTTTACCAAAAGACTGTCTTTTTTTGCATAAACATCCTTAAATCTATTTTATGTGGTCTTAAGAGAAAGAGCCTTCCAATGTCAAATATTACAGCTCATGACTTCGGCGATCAGTATTGAACCGCATATATATACGAATATATGTCTTTATTACAGACAATGTCGCCCCCTACAAGCGTCTACGCGGAGGAATACATTTTGTCTCGGAGGTTCCTCGCACAGCCACCGGGAAAATAGTCCGAAGACGTCTTAAAGAGATGTCCAAGAAGAAAATGGCAAAATATTAGTTCCAGAGATAAAGTACCAAGGACATTTATTATGCACTGCTTCTAACACGTATATTATGTCTCTTGATATGTCATTATGCAGTAACAATAATATATGAATTAGCAAAACACAAACTGATGCTACCATCCGAGAGACGATGACGGAACGCCCGTCACGCGAGGCATGGATACGCGCGGGACGACCTATTCCAAAAACGGCACTCATGGGCAGTGAACAACTCGGCACAGTGCCCAGACGGTTCTAGCTGCCTGAAGTTTCTAGTAAAAGCACCCTATCAGAAGAAATTTTCTGTGAAAAAAAATAAAACCTATTGTCAAAATAACTCCGATCCATATCCATGACACCACAGATTTTCTCAACAAACTTAGCGATATTGAGAAATTCTATATTCATAACCCTGTTATATTCACCTTTGATGTAAAATCCCCATATATGAAAAATCCACATACAGATTGCTACTGGCTATCAGGAAACGCATGATATACCACACCAGCCAATTGCCTCAATACCTACAAATGTGATTACCAAACTAGCAAAATTCATTCTAACACATAATTACAACCTGTTTCTACAGACAATGGGAACTGGAAAATTTCCTTTCTAAACACAAAACAATTTCCCTACTATACGTCCTAACATAGACGAAATGTTCCTGATCCGGACCCACAGTAAGAAATACGCTTATCAACGTCCAGAACGTTATTAACATAGACTTAAAATGGAGTATTCCAGGAACTCATTCCATTTCCTAGATGCTACTGTCAAGCTCTCAAACAGGATTGATAAACACATCTCTCTACCGCCATCCAGCTGACTGACACATCTACATCCACCCACCTAAATTCTAAGCTCTACATGTGGGCATGTCTGTCGTATATAGCTTAACAATACGTTGGAACGGCATATATTTAGACAAAGATATGCACCATCGCCTGGATACAAACCACAAACAACAGACCCGGGAAAGGAAAAATGCCACCAACATCCCTCGAGAGATACTGTTGAATGAAGACTGAAAAGAATGAAACACAAAAATGCCGTGTGTCACTACTCGTCACATATACTCGTAACTGCTAGCACTGAGCAAAATCACCAAGGAACTATATTCTATTCTACAGAGAGAAATGTCTTCTCAATCCGATCCCTAAGCTATTATATAGACATCCAAAAAAACTTAGATAAACCCTTGACCAAAACAAAATAATGTCAATTGAGAAAAACAAGGTACATATCCCTGCAACAAGGCCAGGTGTAAAACATGTGCCATCATAACGGAGGGAGAAACCTTTTAGCAATCAAAGACTAAAGGTACGAGGGCATTGCAACTGTCAGTCAAGGGGAGTGGTATATTAAATATATATATATATATATATATATATATATATATATATATATATATATATATATATATATATATATATATTAATTACAAATGCAGGATATGTTCAACAATATCCTACATAGGTGAATATGGCCAGACCTTAATACAACGCAGCCACAGACAGCCTTTTCAAAAACGACACTGCACCGAACTACGGGTTAAATAGAGAGTGGTGTTGCTATGTTGGTAAGTTTTCCGGGGTCCAGGGTAAATCTAAAGTTAATTATTTCAAGATAAACATTTAATGCTCCCTACAATATTAATCTATTTCGGATACTTAAAAAAATGTCAACCACGAGTAAAACCCACCCAGAGGTAGGGAAGAGAAACACAAAGAGATTATGGATATAAAAAAAAAACCATCGTCTGTGGTCAGTAGGTGACGGATAAAGACGCCATCAAACGTAAACTCTGATACTCTGTGAAACCAGGAGTCTTCTACAAGAATGTTCCCGTTAAGCAGCTTTGTTGTACCACACGGAGATGTAAACACGCCCCCCCCCGTCCTGTCTGAACACGTAAACTAAATGTCTGTATCATATGAGACCAGGTACACCGGGCCGGCGTTTGGATGTACAGCGTATATAACACCCCATATACCAGGGGAGTTATACTGTTGTTACAACACAAGTTAGTTGGAGTACCTAAGTAACTTTTGTATCGTTTAATAATCAGGAGACTCTCACTGTTTGTAACCAACCTATAGAGATCCTCTACCTGTGGCCGCAGTTTGTTGAGGGGTACCTGACCTCCGGTATGGGCTGCTACAATCTTACTGCTCCCGGAGAGAACGTAGACGTAGACAGTGTCGTTACTGAAGGCTGCACCCCTTTCGCTATGGGTGAGCAACATGGATGGATTCATATCGCCTTGAGGCTTCAAATTTCTGTGATTAAAATGGCGATTGCTGTATGATGCTGATTCAAATGCTTGGTGACGTCACAGATTACCAGTTATACATGGTCTTCCTCTGGCAGTAAAATTATGCACTAATCGAAAGGGTTTATTTCGTAAAAAAACTGCAATAAACCCTACGGATAAAACATAAGGGTATAGTATTGCACAAAAACCCTTTTCTCTTTAAAAAAAAAACCTTTATTAAAACCCTTTAACAAACTGTATGACAAAGTAAACGGTTGACATCAATGTCTGAAACAGCCTTAATGATGATTCTCTTACCAATTTTACAGTATTGCCTTATTATGTAATTCCTGCAACAGAACGACCGAGCTTTCTCTCGGAATTTCACAATATTCAAGCACTTGTTGGTGAAGTTACTAACATATGCCAATATATATATATATATATATATATATATATATATATATATATATATATATATAAAAGAAACGTGAAATAACTTCAGACTAGAAATATGCAATATAAGGAATGCAACTTTCCATCATATGGTGCTACCTGCTGTAATTTGCTCCCCAACCCACGTCTGTTTTTACTTATTCGGCCCTTTTTCAGAGGTTCATTCATACTTTAATGATTGTATATTTGTTAATTTTACTTAATGACGTTCTTGAATCCATATTATGTGCCGGATCCCCACAAAAATCGAAACAATTCTTAACTGGTCTATTCGCGAAACCCACGAAAACTTCATGCGATTCGTTTTATGAGTTATATTGTGAAAAAATCCTAATGGCAGGATTTGGAAGGTGTTTTACATATATATATATATATATATATATATATATATATATATATATATATATATAAGTGATATATCCGTGTTAGTGTGTAGTTGAAGCGAACGTTAAGACAGTGACCCCTACAAGATAGACTAACTAGTTTATTAAATATACATTATTAAACTAGTTAGTCTATCTAAAAGGCGTCACCATTTATCTTAACTTTCGATATATATATATATATATATATATATATATATATATATATATATATATATATTCCTATTTTGATGTAATATTTCCTTGCTTTTGAGACTGTCATTATATTGATACTTACAGATTTGTAACTGTTGTTTTATCTGTGTCCTGATACCTTGCTATAGATGTTTATTAGGACCCCGCTTGAATGAGCAGATGTCCATCTTAAACACCTTGTTCTTCCGTCTGTTCATCTTTCCGTATGTCCATCAAATTTGTTTTCTGATGATAATTCCAGTTTGGATTGACATATAGTTTTCAAACTTGACTTATATTTGACCCAGGTCAAGGTCACAGGGCCCGTCCATTCACAAATTATTTCATGGATGATAACTTAAGTTTGGGTAGACAGGTTGCCTTTAACCTGATCACAGGACCCATATTTTGAAAAAGCTTATAAATCTATCCTTAGAGATATATTCAGCTGAGCGTCGAGATCCGTGGTTACGTAGTTCATAAAATTGTCATTTATTAGAAAAATCGAATATAATTAGGAGAGACATAATAAAACTGGTCATAATAAAACTGATCTTAATAAAAGTGTAATTTATTAACTTTGCCATATGTCATATCCATAATTTGGATATGCGATGCTTGAAATCCGGATTTTAGTGTGTACACAAAAGGGCACCCCCCTCCCCCCACCAAATGAGCATTGGCAAGGAGACGCGTATCGGCAATGTTCGGAGCGCATTAAACGTTTCATGTGCCACTCACAATTTAGGTAGGGCCAGTACAGACAGACGGACCACTGTTTTAGATTTCCCTACTATGACGTGGAAATAGAAAAACATATCATAAAAAGTATATTTCTGCTTGTTATATTGTGCTCCCTTGGTTCATTAAACATGAACTTTTAACAGATCAGCAAATGATAGTCCTACATCTCATATATCTTCATGTTTTCATTGTGGGGAACAAATTTACTTATCACATCCAATGTGCTCTACATATATCTGCGTTATTGTTTACTTTATTTTCATAGAATCAACCGCATTTGTTAATATTCTTCATCTGTATTCGGGATATCGTTAAGCTATATACGAGCAAATAAAAATATTTTTATTCCTGCTAGGTGGCGCATGCCGACTTTCAGTCTGTAATCACACCAAGCCGCGTAGAATTAATGTGATGTCGTTTATTCCTGCTAGGTGGCGCATGCTGACTTTCAGTCTGTAATCACACCAGGCCGCGTAGATTTAATGTGATGTCGTTTATTCCTGCTAGGTGGCGCATGCTGACTTTCAGTCTGTAATCACACCAAGCCACCGAGTTCAAGCTATCCGGACGTTGCGCCATCCGGAGGTAACATATCCGGACCCAGTTGGTTAACACAATATCCACCAGAGGTCGCTACCGCTATGCTTACCAACAGGATGGACGTCGCAGGCAATGCCCATACACTTTTGTGTGGTCCAACTGCACCAGAGACTGTGTCCTGATGTGACTTGATGATGGAAGTATGACGTCACATGAAGTATTCATAAACGCCGACGTTAATAAAAAGAAAAAAAAGATATTTCAACAATAAATTAATTAAAGAGCGTTTTCCGTGATATATTGCGCTGGCCAAATGGAGGGTTTGTAACCTCTTATCTCAGAGGCTGTGACAACAAGCCATGCATGTCAAGCCCCTTTGAATGGTTTGGATTATCTATAAAAATTATTTGCATGGGTTTCTCATTGGGTTCAAGGACCAAAACCGGGTTTTTGTAGCTATACGTCTATATTCCTATATGGTGTAAGGCCAAATTTAATGAAGGGTTTAAGTATCTCTTATCCCAGAGCCTGTGACAGCAAGACTTGGAGCGGTATGAGTTTTCTCTGCGTTGGTGTCTGACAGGGACCAAGGGCCCGAACCACGGTTCAAAGTGGGGCTTTACCACAATCTTTATTCATTATATTGGCCAACCTGAGGCGAACGGGAATTCAAAATGGGACTATGCCTTTATATTAAATCATTATTTTGGCCAAATTGAGGGTTTTTAATCTCTAATCACAAAGTCTGTGACAACAAGCCATGCATACCCACCATCTAAAAAAATAAATTAACATTGGTGTCTGACCGGGTTCAGGGGCCCAAACGACGGTTCCAAGTGTGGCTATACCTCTCTCTCAATTCAGTAACATGGTGATATCTCTAATCTAAGAGAATGTCACAATTACAGTTGCATGTCACCTAACTGGGCGGGGATCGAACTATTCAGAACCAAATTTGCAATGTGCCCTGACCGGGATCAGGGGCCCAAATCAGGGTTCGAAATGGGGCTGTTCCTCTATTATAATTCATTCTATTGGCCAACCTGAGGGTGTTTATCTCCAACTTCAGAGTATGTGACAGTTAGAGATGCATGTTACCTGGCTTGGTGGGGCCCTAACTGTCTGCAACCAAAATTGCAATGGCCTCTGATCGGGATAAGGGACCCAAAAAAGGGTTAGAAATGGGGCTATACTTCTATTTAAACTCATTTTGTTGTTCAACCTGAGGGCGTTTATCTTTAATCTCGGAGTCTTTGACGGTTAAAGATGCATATGTCACCTGACTGGACGGGACTCCAACTGTCTACGAGCAAATTTGCAATGGGCTCTGACCGATTTCAGGGGCCCAAATGAGGGTTCGAAATGGGGCTATTCTTCTATCTAAACTCATTTTGTTGGCCAACCTGAGGGTGTTTATCTCTAATCTCAAAATCTGTGACAGTAAGAGATGTATGTCGTCTGACTGAGATCGGTTCCAGCTGTCTACAAGCAAATTTTCTCTGGGCCCTGACCGGGTTGAAAAGCCCAAATCAGGGTTCAAAATGTGGCTATACCTTTTTCTTAACTCATTATATTGGCCTACCTAAGGATGTTTATTTCTAACCTCAGAGTCTGTGACAGTTAGAGATGCATGTCGCCTGACTGGGAGAGGTTCCAGCTGTCTACAAGCAAATTTTCTCTGGGCCCTGACCGGGTTGAAAAGCCCAAATCAGGGTTCAAAATGTGTCTATACCTCTATCTTAACTCATTATATTGGCCTACCTGAGGATGTTTCTCTAATCTCAGAGACTGTGACAGTTAGAGATGCATGTCGTCTGACTGGGAGAGATTCCAGCTGTGTACAAGCAAATTTGCACTGGGCCCTGACCGGGTTTAGGGGCCCAAATCAGGGTTAGAAATGGGGTAAAACCTCTATCCTAACTCATTAAATTGGCCAAACCGAGGGTGTTTATCTCTAATCTCAGAGTCTGTGACAGTTAGAGATAATTGTAACCTGGGTGGGCTGGGCTCTAACTATCTGCAAGCGAAATTGCAATTTGCCCTGACCGGGTTCAGGGGCCAAAATCAGGGTACGAAATTGGTTTTTATACTCTATCTAAAATCATTTTGTTGGCCAACCTGAGGCTGTCTATCTCTAATCCCAGAGTCTGTGACAGTTAGAGATGTATGCCAACTGACTGGGCGGGGCTCTAACTGTGCTCAAGCAAATTTGCAATGGGCTCTGACCGGGTTGAAGGGTCCGAATCAGGGCTCAAATGCGGCTATACCTCTATCTCAACTCATTATATTGGCCTACCTGAGGATGTTTATCTCTAATCTCAGAGTCTGTGACAGTAAGAGATGCATGTTGCCTGACCGGGCTCGGTTTCATCTGACTGTTTGGAAATTTGCAATGGGCCCTGACCGGGTTCAGGGGTCCAAATCAGGTTTCGAAATGGGGCTATTCTTCTATCTAAACTCATTTTGTTGGCCAACCTGAGGGTGTTTATCTCTAATCTCAGAATCTGTGACAGTAAGAGATGTATATCGTCCGATTGAGATCGGTTCCAGCTGTCTATAAGCAAATTTTTACTGGACCTTCACCCGGTTGAAAAGCCCAAATCAGGGTCCAAATGTGGCTATACCTCTTTCTTAACTCATTATATTGGCCTACCTGAGGATGTTTATCTCTAATCTCAGAGTCTGTGACAGTTAGAGATGCATGTCGCCTGACTGGGAGAGGTTCCAGCTGTCTACAAGCAAATTTTCTCTGGGCCCTGACCGGGTTGAAAAGCCCAAATCAGGGTTCAAAATGTGGCTATACCTCTATCTTAACTCATTATATTGGCCTACCTGAGGATGTTTATCTCTAATCTCAGAGACTGTGACAGTGAGAGATGCATGTCGCCTGACTGGGAGAGATTCCAGCTGTCTACAAGCAAATTTGCACTGGGCCCTGACCGGGTTTAGGGGCCCAAATCAGGGTTAGAAATGGGGTAAAACTTCTATCCTAACTCATTAAATTGGCCAAACAGAGGGTGTTTATCTCTAATCTCAGAGTCTGTGACAGTTAGAGATAATTGTAACCTGGATGGGCTGGGCTCTAACTATCTGCAAGCAAAATTGCGATTTGCCCTGACCGGGTTCAGGGGCAAAAATCAGGGTACGAAATTGGTTTTTATACTCTATCTAGATAAACTCATTTTGTTGGCCAACCTGAGGGTGTCTATCTCTAATCCCAGAGTCTGTGACAGTTAGAGATGTATGCCAACTGTCTGGGCGGGGCTCTAACTGTGCTCAAGCAAATTTGCAATGGGCTCTGACCGGGTTGAAGGGTCCGAATCAGGGCTCAAAATGCGGCTATACCTCTTTCTTAACTCATTATATAGGCCTACCTGAGGATGTTTATTTCTAATCTCAGAGTCTGTGACAGTTAGAGATGCATGTCGCCTGACTGGGAGAGGTTCCAGCTGTCTACAAGCAAATTTTCTCTGGGCCCTAACCGGGTTGAAAAGCCCAAATCAGGGTTCAAAATGTGTCTATACCTCTATCTTAACTCATTATATTGGCCTACCTGAGGATGTTTCTCTAATCTCAGAGACTGTGACAGTTAGAGATGCATGTCGTCTGACTGGGAGAGATTCCAGCTGTGTACAAGCAAATTTGCACTGGGCCCTGACCGGGTTTAGGGGCCCCTATCAGGGTTAGAAATGGGGTAAAACCTCTATCCTAACTCATTAAATTGGCCAAACCGAGGGTGTTTATCTCTAATCTCAGAGTCTGTGACAGTTAGAGATAATTGTAACCTGGGTGGGCTGGGCTCTAACTATCTGCAAGCGAAATTGCAATTTGCCCTGACCGGGTTCAGGGGCAAAAATCAGGGTACGAAATAGGTTTTTATACTCTATCTAAACTCATTTTGTTGGCCAACCTGAGGGTGTCTATCTCTAATCCCAGAGTCTGTGACAGTTAGAGATGTATGCCAACTGATTGGGCGGGGCTCTAACTGTGCTCAAGCAAATTTGCAATGGGCTCTGACCGGGTTGAAGAGTCCGAATCATGGCTCAAAATGCGGCTATACCTCTATCTCAACTCATTATATTGGCCTACCTGAGGATGTTTATCTCTAATCTCAGAGTCTGTGACAGTAAGAGATGCATGTTGCCTGACTGGGCTCGGTTTCATCTGACTGTTTGGAAATTTGCAATGGGCCCTGACCGGGTTCAGGGGTCCAAATCAGATTTCGAAATGGGGCTATTCTTCTATCTAAACTCATTTTGTTGGCCAACCTGAGGGTGTTTATCTCTAATCTCAGAGTCTGTGACAGTTAGAGATGCATGTCGCCTGACTGGGCACGGTTTCATCTGACTGTTTGGAAATTTGCAATGGGCCCTGACGGCTATCAGGGATCCAAATCAGGGTTCGAAATGGGGCTATTCTTCTATCTATACTCCTTTTGTTATCCAACCATGAGGTTGCTTATCTCTAATATCAGAGTCTGTGACAGTTAAAGGTGCGTGTCGTCTGACTGACAGTGGTTCAAGCTGTCTACAAGCAAATTTGCTCTGGGCCCTCATCGAGTTCAGGGCCAAATCAGGGTTCAAAATGTGGCTATACCTCTATCTTAACTCATTATATTGGCCTACCTGAGGCTGTTTATCTCTAATCTCAGAGTCTGTGACAGTTAGAGATGCATGTCGCCTGACTGGGAGAGGTTTCAGCTGTTTACAAGCAAATTTGCACTGGGCCCTGACCGGGGTCTTGGACCCAAATCAGGGTTATAAATGGGGTAAAACCTCTATCCTAACTCATTATATTGGCCAAACCGAGGGTGTTTATCTCTAATCTCAGAGTCTGTGACAGTTAGAGATAATTGTAACCTGCATGGGCTGGGCTCGAACTATCTTCAAGCAAAATTGCAATTTGCCCTGACCGGGTTCAGGGGCCAAAATCAGGGTACGAAATTGGTTTATACCTCTATCTAAACTCATTTTGTTGGCCAACCTGAGGGTGTCTATCTCTAATCTCAGAGTCTGAGACAGAGATGCATGTCGCCTGACTGGGAGAGGTTCCAGCTGTCTACAAGCAAATTGCACTGTGCGGGGCTCTAACTGCCCTCAAGCAAATTTGCAATGGGCTCTGACCGGGATGAAGGGCCCGAATCATGGCTCAAAATGCGGCTATACCTCTATCTCAACTCCTTATATTTGCCTGCCTGAGGATATTTAACTCTAATCTCAGAGTCTGCAGCGGCGTACCTAGCCTCATTGCCGCCCGGGGCGGTCTTAGAAATTGCCGCCCCTCTAACAAAACATTACAAAACTGGATAACATATTGAAACATATCGTTTCAAATGTCCTTGTTACAGGCTCGTATTTAACAACAACGCAATTATATGAATTCACTCGCAGGGAATTCTTCCGCCACATATTAAATAGCAGACATCTTTTTGCTACTGTAAATCAAAAGATCGCTCGAAGCTTAAACAAGTATATTTCATTATGAAGTGAACAGAAAGGAATAAAACGAATAAATTGAAACTATTAACAGATTATACTGCAGGATACACATATAATGGGAAATTGATCTTTCATTATTCACGTAAACACGATTCATGATTGCTTTAAACTCAACTTGGGAAAAAACTTTATTTGGTGATTGTTATTTCATTCTCGACGCATACAAATACTTTGTCACATCTATGATTCCACCTGTTGTTATCGCATATGACAGCAGGTACACCTAATAGAGCTATTGAGATATGCATGGTACTGCTGCACGCAAGTCATTTAGTCTTTACTAAAACAGCGTAATTCATGAGTTAAGCATATATATGTAGGCAGGGCATGTTTATCTTTTTTCACAAAAAAAATACAATGTTGGGATAAACTGACTTTGTTTAATTTAAATATCCTCAAAGTTAAAACATACTTTAATTCAAGGCTACATCAAAATCATTTTAGAATTATAATGATTATGCAGTTTGCGAGGTTTTATTTATAAACGTATGACTATTTGTTATTCAATAAAGTATTTAAATGAATTTCAAGTAATGATATAATTTAAATATATGTTATAATTTAATTTCAAATGATTTGTCACAATATACAACAATTGTCTGTAGGTAGTGGATAATGAAACTGTTAATAACAGAATTAACAGTACAGGTAAATATATCTTTAATTTAAGTTTTGAACTCTAAAAGTTAAAACTGATACTTGATACGTATATTGAACATGTGGCTAAGTGGCCAGGGGGATTCATCCCGCCCGGAGAGTTTTAATAGAATTATATTTTAAAGTTAAAATAATTCCTATATAGGTCTGGGTGTTTATTGGGTTTTTTTTTTCACGTTACATAAAAGATCATGCAGGTCATATTGGTTAATCAAAAGACACAGGCATTTAGGTAGTACTCATTATTACACGATGATGTAAACGCCTTTATTTTAACGAGACTGATGTTAAAGTATGCAGAATCATGGAAAAAGGGCATTTCAGGTTGTTTCAGGCTGTTTAAATATCCTGGAATTTCGGGAATTCAAGCGTTCAAGAATGGAAATTCTTAATACTTTCCAAGGAAAGAGCAACACAATTCGTCAAAATAATTTCACAGAATATGTACGACAGACACCCCACCCCCACTACCTGGTGCCATTGGTCTTCTGGTAGGGTTTTTCCCTGGTGATTATCAGATGCTGCTAGAGATTTCTGTAAACGACGACCGCCCTGAAATGCAGGCTTTTTGCATGATTGGTCAGTTTATCGATGGCGTTCTGACATTGCAAGACCACAGATCTAACAAAGAATAACTACAGATATATTTATTGCCTTTGATTTAGAGATCGTCCGCAAATAATTTCGTTGGTTCCACCGCCAAATTTTTAATCTCTGAAATTCTTGAAAAGGGACAAAAAAGGCCAAATTTGAACTTTTTGAGGAACCCCTTCTGCCACTGATTATACTAAATCCCAGAAATGCCGCGCCCCCCCCCCCCCCCCTCCAAAAAAAAAGGGTGCAGAACGTTCGCTAATAAATTGGTAGGTTCCACTGTCCAGTTTATAATCCCTGGAAAACTTGAACATGGGACAAAAAGGCCAAATTTGTACTTTTTGTGGATCTCCTTAAGCCACTGATTAAACTAAATTCCAGAAATGCCGCCCCTAAAAATGTGCAAATCGTTCGCTAATCATTTGGTAGGTTTAAAAGTCCAGTTTATAATCCCTGGTATACTTGAACATTGGACCAAAAAGTTCAAATTTGTACTTTTTGTGGAACTCCTTATGCCACTGGTTAAACTTAATCCCAGAAATGCCGCCCTCAAAAATGTGCAAATTGTTCGCTTGTCATTTGATAGGTTCCACTGTCCAGTTTATAATCCCAGGATAGTTGAACATGGGACAAAAAGATCGAATTTGTACTTTTTTTGTGGAACTACTTGTGCCACTCATTATACTAATTCCCCGAAATGCCGCCCCCCAAAATGTGCCGCCCGGGGCGGACCGCCCCTGCCGCCCCCCCCCCCCCCCCCCCCCTTAAGTACGCCACTGAGAGTCTGTGACAGTTAGAGATGCATGTCGCCTGACTGGGCCCGGTTTCATCTGACTGTTTGGAAATTTGCTATGGGCCCTGACCGGGTTCAGAGGTCCAAATCTAGGCTATTCTTCTATCTAAACGCATTTTGTTGGCCAACCTGAGGGTGCTTATATATATATATCCGACGAAAGCAACGAGTTGTTCATCTCTGTTGAATTACTGGCCGGGGTGCTGAAATTTCCTGCTACGGTACAGATTTATTGGAAATATTTAAAACGGAAATCGACAGTGTTAAATGTAAATATGGGAATGGATGATTCCTTCACTTGATCGTGCTGCTGTCCTAGGCTGACATATGACCTTTTTCATAATTCTGGTTTTTTTTGTGTTATTTTGCAGGTAAAATATCCTTTTGTTAACCAATATGTATGGGCTTGAGAAACACTGACATAATTTCGCGGCATCAAACTCTTTAAGCGGGGTGATAAAATAATGAGAAATTCTCAATCCTTGTTTTCTAAGGGAGATGCCTAAAAATCCCGGGGGGGGGGGGACTTATTACGTTATTACGATCCATGGTGTTGTAAACTTGAAGCAGTGTTTGATCATTGCACCTATGAAAGTAGAATTGAAGGAATGAAAGTATAATTATAGGTCGGCTTATATATGTCAATCTGCTCTTGTCTACTCTGACCATTTTTCATACAAGCCCAGTTCTGTGGCCATGGTGATGACAGTTAAATTTCTGTAATTTATTAATAATCAGAATTATAGACTGATTACATTTCTGAATTTACTATGAAATATTATATGTCTTAAACTGGTTTATAATTAACTTATCCTTGAAATATATTAAATAACTTATTTTTAAATGTTATACTTCATTGTAAATTCTTTGAAAGGTGTCACAGAAAATTATATATATATATATATATATATATATATACATATATATATATATGTGTGTGTGTGTGTGTGTGTGTGTGTGTATATAAAAGTTGTCCAAACTTTGATTACCCTCCAATTTCTACGAGTAGTCCTTCACCCTTGAAGAAAAAAAATTGACGTCACTGATAATACTCAAATAGTCTTTCTAAATTAGTTACATCAGGCTGTTGAGACTGTCAGATGCCAGAATGTGTCCTCTTTACCAGGGTCTAGTTTTGAAATACAGTGTCCCCTAACTGATGGACATTCAGATCTATGAAATGTATTGACTGTCCATATACTAACTATGCTTTAGCACAGTAGACCTTTATAAGGACCTGCTTGAAATGAATAACACGATTGATAGTTTTCACTGACAACTTAAGTATAGCGTTCCTCCTTAGAGGTGTTGTGTACAAGACCCCTGTACCCTCCACATCATTCACAATTTGACCTCTGTCACCATAAGGAGAGAGGCAAGTGTCTCAGCTAAGGGTTATATCTGCACTGACTGAAATAAAGCAACGTGTGTGATAGCTGCTGTGTAGTTTTAAAATGCTTTTACTGACTGAACACAAAGAACACTTGTATGGAAAACTCCTGTTTAACTGTTCAATATATTTTAGATAATTTTATGTTGTGCAAATAGTTAACAGTGATTTCTTTAAAAATACTGCAAATATGAATGAAGTGCAAGACTGATGTATTGTTTATTTTTTTAAAGACGGACCAGATCAACAAAACCATGATGGTTGGAAGCACTTCATTTGAACAAGTATGCACTGATTACCATCAGGACGTTAACGTTATCACATAATTTGTATTCATATCCAGGGTAAGACATGATTGCATATTATTGTATTTTGAAATGCATTCTGTCGAAGCGTGCAGACTAGGATTTATCATATAGTATTCTTTACATTATATTGTCATCAACAGTGATGAATGATTTGAAAGTTCAGTCTAGAGTATTATTTTTCCACGGACTTCCGTTTTTTTTTTTTTTTTTTGTTTCGGTTATGCCAATTAACCATTCTGACTATAATTAAAGATTTTATAATAATAACTAATATCAAAATATTTTAGTATCTGTTTGAAACATAGTGTCATTATGGAGTGTTTTTATTATAGTAAACTTTTGATTTTTACAGATTTCCTATAATAAAAGTGTGTTATCACTATTACATTTTTTGAATGTTTATTACTGAAGGAAGGCAAAACATTAATAATCCTTACATTTTG
The DNA here is from genome assembly GCA_026874595.1 of Sipunculus nudus. NCBI lineage: Eukaryota > Metazoa > Annelida > Sipuncula > Golfingiida > Sipunculidae > Sipunculus > Sipunculus nudus. The sequence goes on from CM049314.1 coordinate 72,548,302, forward strand.
TCATAATAATACTTTAATATTCACCAATCAACGCCACCCGTCTCCCCCCCCCCCCCCCAAACTTTTAAAAAAGGGGTTTGGCACAGACGGCCCAAGAAGTTTTACAATTAATCTGACTCTGGATATACTGGTATCAGCCATCATGCAGACATAAATCCACGAGCATTGTCTATAGGTGTTGCAAACGCATGCTATATTAGTTTTCAGTGTACCAGTAAGAAGTACTTTTATCCCACCCCCACATAATGTGTGTAGCCTGGTTCTTTATAAATGTGCATACTATAACAAGCCTGATCCCTCCCAGTCATCAAACACCTCAGATCATAGATAACTTAATCATAACTTGACAAGACGGGCCAGCCATCAGTGTGTAACTGTTATTCTCAACACATATACCCTTACTGGGAGAGGGTCAAAATGGTTACATACCAGAGCTGAGTATCAATTTGTAACACTGTCACTAACCCTCCAGCAGCACTGACCTCCCCCATTATGTTAAGAGTCAGTGTCTAGTGTCATGGACCAAACTAACTGTTTAAGATGGACGATTCAGACCATTCCGAACCCTTACTGGCCCCTGAACCCGGTCAGTGCCCATAGCAAATTGGCTAAGTGACAGATGGAACCGGGCCTAGTCAAGTGACATGCATCTCTAACTGTCACAGACTCTGATGCTAGAGAAAGACATCCTCATGCTGGTCAACAAAATGATTTAAGATAGAGGTATAACCCCATTTCGAACCCTGATTTTTTCCCCTAAAACCTGGTCAGAGCCAATTGCTAATTTGCTTGTAGACAGCTGGAACCGAGCCCAGTCAGGTGACATGCATCTTTATCTGTCACAGACTCTGAGTTTAGAGATAAATACCCTCAGGTTAGCCAATTTAATAAGTTAAGATAGAGGTATAGCCACATTTCGGACCCTGATTTGGGCACCTGAGCCCGGTCAGGGCCCATTGCAACTTTGCTTGCAGACAGTTGAAAGCCCGCCCAGTCAGGTGACATGCATCTCATACTGTCACAGACTCTGAGTTTAGAGATAAATACCCTCAGGTTGAAAATTTAATCAGTTAAGATAGAGGTATAGCCAGATTTCGGACCCTGATTTGGGCACCTGAGACAGTTCAGGGAAAATTGCAAATTTGCTTGCAGACAGTTGAAGGCCCGCCCAGTCAGATGATATGCATCTCATACTGTCACAGACTCTGTGATTAGAGATAAATACCCTCAGGTTGGCCAATTTAATCAGTTAAAAGGGGGTATAGCCACATTTCGGACCCTGATTTGGGCACCGGAGCCCGGTCAGGGCCTATTGCAAATTTGCTTGCTGACAGTTGAAGGCCCGCCCAGTCAGGTGACATGCATCTATTACTGTCACAGACTCTGTTTTTAGAGATAAACACCCTCAGGTTGGCCAATTTAATCAGTTAAAAGGGGGTATAGCCACATTTCGGACCCTGATTTTGGGCACCTGAGCCCAGTCAGGGCCAATTGCAACTTTGCTTGCAGACAGTTTAAGGCCCGCCCCGTCAGGTGACCTGCATCTCATACTGTCACAGACTCTGAGTTTAGAGATAAATACTCTCAGGTTCACCAATTTAATCAGTTAAAAGGAGGTATAGCCACATTTCGGACCCTGATTTGGGCACCGGAGCCCGGTCAGGCAGAATTGCAAATTTGTTTGCAGACAGTTGAAGGCCCGCCCAGTCAGGTGACATGCATCTATTACTGTCACAGACTCTGCTTTTAGAGATAAACACCCTCAGGTTGGCCAATTTTATCAGTTAAAAGGGGGTATAGCCACATTTCGGACCCTGATTTGGGGCACCTGAGACCAGTCAGGGCCCATTGTAACTTTGCTTGCAGACAGTTGAAGGCCCGCCCCGTCAGGTGACCTGCATCTCATACTGTCACAGACTCTGAGTTTAGAGATAAATACTCTCAGGTTCACCAATTTTATCAGTTAAGATAGAGGACTAGCCACATTTCGGACCCTGATTTGGTCACCTGAGCCCGGTCAGGGAGAATTGCAAATTTGCTTGCTGACAGTTGAAGTCCCGTCCAGTCAGGTGACATGCATCTATATATGTCACAGACTCTGAGTTTAGAGATAAATACCCTAAGGCTGGGAAATTTTATCAGTTAAGATAGAGGTATAGCCAGATTTCGGACCCTGATTTGGGCACCTGAGCCCGGTCAGGGAGAATTGCAAATTTGCTTGCAGACAGTTGATGGCCCGCCCAGACAGGTGATATGCATCTCTAACTGTCACAGACTCTGTGATTAGAGAGAAACACCCTCAGGTCGGCCAATTTAATCAGTTAAGATAGAGGATTAACCACATTTCTTACCCTGATTTGGGCACCTGAGCCCGGTCAGGGAGAATTGCAAATTTGCTTGCTGACAGTTGAAGGCCCTCCCAGTCAGGTGACATGCATCCCTACCTGTCACAGACTCTGTGATTAGAGATTAACACCCCCAGGTAGGCCAATTTAATCAGTTAAAAGCGGGTATAGCCACATTTCGGACCCTAATTTGGGCACCTGAGCCCGGTCAGGGCCCATTGCAACTTTGCTTGCTGACAGTTGAAGGCCCGCCCAGTCAGGTGACATGCATCTCTAACTGTCACAGACTCTGTGATTAGAGATAAACACCCTCAGGTTGGCCAATTTAATCAGTTAAGATAGAGGATTAGCCACATTTCGGACCCTGATTTGGGCACCTGAGCCCGGTCGGGGCCCATTGCAACTTTGCTTGCAGACAGTTGAAGGCCCGCCCAGTCAGGTGACATGCATCTGTAACTGTCACAGACTCTGTGGTTAGAGATAAACACCCTCAGGTTGGCCGATTTAATCAGTTAAAAGGGGGTATAGCCACATTTCGGACCCTGGTTTGGGCACCGGAGCCCAGTCAGGTCCTATTGCAAATTTGCTTGCAGACAGTTGAAGGCCAGCCCAGTCAGGTGACATGCATCCCTAACTGTCACAGACTCTGTGATTAGAGATAAACACCCTCAGGTTGGCCAATTTAATCAGTTAAAAGGGGGTATAGCCACATTTCGGACCCTGATTTGGGCACCGGAGCCCGGCAGGGCTTATTGCAAATTTGCTTGCAGACAATTGAAGGCCCGCCCAGTCAGGTGACATGCATCTATTACTGTCACAGACTCTGCTTTTAGAGATAAACACCCTCAGGTTGGCCAATTTTATCAGTTAAAAGGGGGTATAGCCACATTTCGGACCCTGATTTGGGGCACCTGAGACCAGTCAGGGCCCATTGTAACTTTGCTTGCTGACAGTTGAAGGCCCGCCCCGTCAGGTGACCTGCATCTCATACTGTCACAGACTCTGAGTTTAGAGATAAATACTCTCAGGTTCACCAATTTAATCAGTTAAGATAGGGGACTAGCCACATTTCGGACCCTGATTTGGTCACCTGAGCCCGGTCAGGGAGAATTGCAAATTTGCTTGCAGACAGTTGATGGCCCGCCCAGACAGGTGATATGCATCTCTAACTGTCACAGACTCTGTGATTAGAGAGAAACACCCTCAGGTCGGCCAATTTAATCAGTTAAGATAGAGGATTAACCACATTTCTTACCCTGATTTGGGGCACCTGAGCCCAGTCAGGGCCCATTGTAATTTTGCTTGCAGACAGTTGAAGGCCCGCCCAGTCAGGTGACATGCATCCCTAACTGTCACAGACTCTGTGATTAGAGATAAACACCCTAAGGTTGGCCAATTTAATCAGTTAAAAGGGGGTATAGCCACATTTCGGACCCTAATTTGGGCACCTGAGCCCGGTCAGGGCCCATTGCAACTTTGCTTGCAGACAGTTGAAGGCCCGCCCAGTCAGGTGACATGCATCTCTGTCACAGACTCTGTGATTAGAGATAAACACCCTCAGGTTGGCCAATTTAGTCAGTTAAAAGGGGATATAGCCACATTTCGGACCCTGATTTGGGCACCTGAGCCCAGTCAGGGCCCATTGCGACTTTGCTTGCAGACAGTTGAAGGCCTGCCCAGTCAGGTGACATGCATCTCATACTGTCACAGAATCTGAGTTTAGAGGTTGGAAACTTTTATCAGTTAAGAAAGAGATAAAGCCCCATTTCGGGCCTTCATTTGGGCACCCGAGCCCGTCCAGGGAGAATTGCAAATTTGCTTGCACAGTTGAAGGCCAGCCCAGTCAGGTGACATGCATCTGTAACTGTCACAGACTCTGTTTTTAGAGATAAACACCCTCAGGTTGGCCAATTTAATCAGTTAAAAGGGGGTATAGCCACATTTCGGACCCTGATTTTGGGCACCTGAGCCCAGTCAGGGCCAATTGCAACTTTGCTTGCAGACAGTTTAAGGCCCGCCCCGTCAGGTGACCTGCATCTCATACTGTCACAGACTCTGAGTTTAGAGATAAATACTCTCAGGTTCACCAATTTAATCAGTTAAAAGGAGGTATAGCCACATTTCGGACCCTGATTTGGGCACCGGAGCCCGGTCAGGCAGAATTGCAAATTTGTTTGCAGACAGTTGAAGGCCCGCCCAGTCAGGTGACATGCATCTATTACTGTCACAGACTCTGCTTTTAGAGATAAACACCCTCAGGTTGGCCAATTTTATCAGTTAAAAGGGGGTATAGCCACATTTCGGACCCTGATTTGGGGCACCTGAGACCAGTCAGGGCCCATTGTAACTTTGCTTGCAGACAGTTGAAGGCCCGCCCCGTCAGGTGACCTGCATCTCATACTGTCACAGACTCTGAGTTTAGAGATAAATACTCTCAGGTTCACCAATTTTATCAGTTAAGATAGAGGACTAGCCACATTTCGGACCCTGATTTGGTCACCTGAGCCCGGTCAGGGAGAATTGCAAATTTGCTTGCTGACAGTTGAAGTCCCGTCCAGTCAGGTGACATGCATCTATATATGTCACAGACTCTGAGTTTAGAGATAAATACCCTAAGGCTGGGAAATTTTATCAGTTAAGATAGAGGTATAGCCAGATTTCGGACCCTGATTTGGGCACCTGAGCCCGGTCAGGGAGAATTGCAAATTTGCTTGCAGACAGTTGATGGCCCGCCCAGACAGGTGATATGCATCTCTAACTGTCACAGACTCTGTGATTAGAGAGAAACACCCTCAGGTCGGCCAATTTAATCAGTTAAGATAGAGGATTAACCACATTTCTTACCCTGATTTGGGCACCTGAGCCCGGTCAGGGAGAATTGCAAATTTGCTTGCTGACAGTTGAAGGCCCTCCCAGTCAGGTGACATGCATCCCTACCTGTCACAGACTCTGTGATTAGAGATTAACACCCCCAGGTAGGCCAATTTAATCAGTTAAAAGCGGGTATAGCCACATTTCGGACCCTAATTTGGGCACCTGAGCCCGGTCAGGGCCCATTGCAACTTTGCTTGCTGACAGTTGAAGGCCCGCCCAGTCAGGTGACATGCATCTCTAACTGTCACAGACTCTGTGATTAGAGATAAACACCCTCAGGTTGGCCAATTTAATCAGTTAAGATAGAGGATTAGCCACATTTCGGACCCTGATTTGGGCACCTGAGCCCGGTCGGGGCCCATTGCAACTTTGCTTGCAGACAGTTGAAGGCCCGCCCAGTCAGGTGACATGCATCTGTAACTGTCACAGACTCTGTGGTTAGAGATAAACACCCTCAGGTTGGCCGATTTAATCAGTTAAAAGGGGGTATAGCCACATTTCGGACCCTGGTTTGGGCACCGGAGCCCAGTCAGGTCCTATTGCAAATTTGCTTGCAGACAGTTGAAGGCCAGCCCAGTCAGGTGACATGCATCCCTAACTGTCACAGACTCTGTGATTAGAGATAAACACCCTCAGGTTGGCCAATTTAATCAGTTAAAAGGGGGTATAGCCACATTTCGGACCCTGATTTGGGCACCGGAGCCCGGCAGGGCTTATTGCAAATTTGCTTGCAGACAATTGAAGGTCCGCCCAGTCAGGTGACATGCATCTATTACTGTCACAGACTCTGCTTTTAGAGATAAACACCCTCAGGTTGGCCAATTTTATCAGTTAAAAGGGGGTATAGCCACATTTCGGACCCTGATTTGGGTCACCTGAGACCAGTCAGGGTCCATTGTAACTTTGCTTGCTGACAGTTGAAGGCCCGCCCCGTCAGGTGACCTGCATCTCATACTGTCACAGACTCTGAGTTTAGAGATAAATACTCTCAGGTTCACCAATTTAATCAGTTAAGATAGGGGACTAGCCACATTTCGGACCCTGATTTGGTCACCTGAGCCCGGTCAGGGAGAATTGCAAATTTGCTTGCAGACAGTTGATGGCCCGCCCAGACAGGTGATATGCATCTCTAACTGTCACAGACTCTGTGATTAGAGAGAAACACCCTCAGGTCGGCCAATTTAATCAGTTAAGATAGAGGATTAACCACATTTCTTACCCTGATTTGGGGCACCTGAGCCCAGTCAGGGCCCATTGTAATTTTGCTTGCAGACAGTTGAAGGCCCGCCCAGTCAGGTGACATGCATCCCTAACTGTCACAGACTCTGTGATTAGAGATAAACACCCTAAGGTTGGCCAATTTAATCAGTTAAAAGGGGGTATAGCCACATTTCGGACCCTAATTTGGGCACCTGAGCCCGGTCAGGGCCCATTGCAACTTTGCTTGCAGACAGTTGAAGGCCCGCCCAGTCAGGTGACATGCATCTCTGTCACAGACTCTGTGATTAGAGATAAACACCCTCAGGTTGGCCAATTTAGTCAGTTAAAAGGGGATATAGCCACATTTCGGACCCTGATTTGGGCACCGGAGCCCAGTCAGGTCCTATTGCAAATTTGCTTGCAGACAGTTGAAGGCCAGCCCAGTCAGGTGACATGCATCCCTAACTGTCACAGACTCTGTGATTAGAGATAAACACCCTCAGGTTGGCCAATTTAATCAGTTAAAAGGGGGTATAGCCACATTTCGGACCCTGATTTGGGCACCGGAGCCCGGCAGGGCTTATTGCAAATTTGCTTGCAGACAATTGAAGGTCCGCCCAGTCAGGTGACATGCATCTATTACTGTCACAGACTCTGCTTTTAGAGATAAACACCCTCAGGTTGGCCAATTTTATCAGTTAAAAGGGGGTATAGCCACATTTCGGACCCTGATTTGGGTCACCTGAGACCAGTCAGGGCCCATTGTAACTTTGCTTGCTGACAGTTGAAGGCCCGCCCCGTCAGGTGACCTGCATCTCATACTGTCACAGACTCTGAGTTTAGAGATAAATACTCTCAGGTTCACCAATTTAATCAGTTAAGATAGGGGACTAGCCACATTTCGGACCCTGATTTGGTCACCTGAGCCCGGTCAGGGAGAATTGCAAATTTGCTTGCAGACAGTTGATGGCCCGCCCAGACAGGTGATATGCATCTCTAACTGTCACAGACTCTGTGATTAGAGAGAAACACCCTCAGGTCGGCCAATTTAATCAGTTAAGATAGAGGATTAACCACATTTCTTACCCTGATTTGGGGCACCTGAGCCCAGTCAGGGCCCATTGTAATTTTGCTTGCTGACAGTTGAAGGCCCGCCCAGTCAGGTGACATGCATCCCTAACTGTCACAGACTCTGTGATTAGAGATAAACACCCTAAGGTTGGCCAATTTAATCAGTTAAAAGGGGGTATAGCCACATTTCGGACCCTAATTTGGGCACCTGAGCCCGGTCAGGGCCCATTGCAACTTTGCTTGCAGACAGTTGAAGGCCCGCCCAGTCAGGTGACATGCATCTCTGTCACAGACTCTGTGATTAGAGATAAACACCCTCAGGTTGGCCAATTTAGTCAGTTAAAAGGGGATATAGCCACATTTCGGACCCTGATTTGGGCACCTGAGCCCAGTCAGGGCCCATTGCGACTTTGCTTGCAGACAGTTGAAGGCCTGCCCAGTCAGGTGACATGCATCTCATACTGTCACAGAATCTGAGTTTAGAGGTTGGAAACTTTTATCAGTTAAGAAAGAGATAAAGCCCCATTTCGGGCCTTCATTTGGGCACCCGAGCCCGTCCAGGGAGAATTGCAAATTTGCTTGCACAGTTGAAGGCCAGCCCAGTCAGGTGACATGCATCTGTAACTGTCACAGACTCTGTGGTTAGAGATAAACACCCTCAGGTTGGCCGATTTAATCAGTTAAAAGGGGGTAAGCCACATTTCGGACCCTGATTTGGGCACCTGAGCCCAGTCAGGTCCTATTGCAAATTTGCTTGCAGACAGTTGAAGGCCAGCCCAGTCAGGTGACATGCATCTATTACTGTCACAGACTCTGCTTTTAGAGATAAACACCCTCAGGTTGGCCAATTTAATCAGTTAAAAGCGGGTATAGCCACATTTCGGACCCTGATTTGGGCACCGGAGCCCAGTCAGGGCCTATTGCAAATTTGCTTGCAGACAGTTGAAGGCCAGCCCAGTCAGGTGACATGCATCCCTTACTGTCACAGACTCTGTGATTAGAGATAAACACCCTCAGGTTGGCCAATTTAATCAGTTAAGATGGAGCTATAGCCACATTTCGGACCCTGATTTGGGCACCGGAGCCCGGTCAGGGCCTATTGCAAATTTGCTTGCTGACAGTTGAAGGCCAGCCCAGTCAGGTGACATGCATCTCTAACTGTCACAGACTCTATGTTTAGAGATAAATACCCTCAGGTTGGAAAATGTTATCAGTTAAGATAGAGGTATAGCCACATTTCGGACCCTGATTTGGACACCTGAGCCCGGTCAGGGCCCATTGCAAATTTGCTTGCAGACAGTTGAAGGCCCGCCAAGTCAGGCATCATGCATCTAAAAGTGTCACAGACTGTGATTAGAGATAAATACCCTCAGGTTGGCCAATGTAATAAGTAAAAAGGTGATTTAGCCCAATTTCGGACCCTGTTATGGGCCCCTGAGCCCGGCCAGGGCCCATTGCGAATTTGCTTGCAGACAGTTGAAGGCCCCCCTAGTCAGGCAACATGCAACTATAACTGTCACATACTCTGTGATTAGAGATAAATACCCTCAGGTTGGCCAATGTGTAATCAGTTAAAAGGGGATTTAGCTCAATTTCGGACCCTGTTATAGGCCCCTGAGCCCGGTCAGGGCCCATTGCAAATTTGCTTGCAGACAGTTGAAACCCAAGCAAGTGCAGGCTGGTGATTAAGGCATCTCTTAATATATTGATCCTGGACTTGAGATTAAAGATAAAAACTCTCAAGATGACTTACATAATGAATTAAGATACAGGTATAACCGTACATATAGCCCTACTTTGAACCCCGTTTTGGGCCGGGTGCCTTTACCCCCTGAGAAACCTATGCAAAAAATGTTCATAGAAAATTTAATTTTCTCCAAATGATATACATGGCTTAATTGCTGTAACAGACTCTGCTATAAGAGATACAATTCCTCCTCCACATGGGCAACACATTGTATGAATACAGACGCGGAGGTAAAGTTCCATTTTGAGCCCTGGTTTGAGTGCTTGAACCCGGTAAGAGACCCATTTAAATAATATTTATAATTCATATATCTTCATTATTTGTTTATGAATTTATTACAGCTGAAATACTGATGAGACGGCTGTCTCCGGATAGCTTGAGTCCTGATGACCTTCCGGTGACCTCCGGATGGAATTCCCTCCGGATAGCCTTCGTCCGGATAGCTTGAGCATGGTCACCAAGCCGCGTAGATTTAATGTGATGTCGTTTATTCCTGCTAGGTGGCGCATGCTGACTTTCAGTCTGTAATCACACCAGGCCGCGTAGATTTAATGTGATGTCGTTTATTCCTGCTAGGTGGCGCATGCTGACTTTCAGTCTGTAATCACACCAGGCCGCGTAGATTTAATGTGATGTCGTTTATTCCTGCTAGGTGGCGCATGCTGACTTTCAGTCTGTAATCACACCAGGCCGCGTAGATTTAATGTGATGTCGTTTATTCCTGCTAGGTGGCGCATGCTGACTTTCAGTCTGTAATCACACCAGGCCGCGTAGATTTAATGTGATGTCGTTTATTCCTGCTAGGTGGCGCATGCTGACTTTCAGTCGGTAATCACACCAGGCCGCGTAGATTTAATGTGATGTCGTTTATTCCTGCTAGGTGGCGCATGCTGACTTTCAGTCTGTAATCACACCAGGCCGCGTAGATTTAATGTGATGTCGTTTATTCCTGCTAGGTGGCGCATGCTGACTTTCAGTCGGTAATCACACCAGGCCGCGTAGATTTAATGTGATGTCGTTTATTCCTGCTAGGTGGCGCATGCTGACTTTCAGTCTGTAATCACACCAGGCCGCGTAGATTTAATGTGATGTCGTTTATTCCTGCTAGGTGGCGCATGCTGACTTTCAGTCTGTAATCACACCAGGCTGCGTAGATTTAATGTGATGTCGTTTGTTCCTGCTAGGTGGCGCATGCTGACTTTCAGTCTGTAATCACACCAGGCCGCGTAGATTTAATGTGATGTCGTTTGTTCCTGCTAGGTGGCGCATGCTGACTTTCAGTCTGTAATCACACCAAGCCGCGTAGATTTAATGTGATGTCGTTTATTCCTGCTAGGTTGCGCATGCCGACTTTCAGTCTGTAATCACACCAGGCCGCGTAGATTTAATGTGATGTCGTTTGTTCTGTGATTGATGATGACATAAGAACGTCATCTTATCGTTTACTGTTTATTGATTTGCTTTTATTTTCTTCCAAACACGTGGCTAAACAACAACATGGAATACAGCATGCAATAGCATGATTCCTACGGGTTATGTATCAATTAAAAGAAAAGAGCATGTACAATAAAATATTTCAAGCTGCTGTCACCTTAGCAATCTATCCCGTCAGTGTCCCTGTAATGTGTAAGTACCATTGCAAAAATTACAATATATTAAGGAAAAGTAATCATGGGATTTCCCATCCGAAAACAAAATCCTCATTCACAGAATTCGTAGGTGGCTTATATCTCTATTGTTACAAAACATGACAAGATGAACTATATATACCACTCTATAATATGTTACATTACCACCTAGGATAAATTATACAGACGGAATAAACTCAGAAGTTTTTGAGATAATATACGTGAAACAGTGAGTCCAGGAGCGCTGCCTGGTAGCCATATAGGATTTCCAACAGGTATGATATTTAAAAAGGCGTACATCCTCTCTTGGATGTCAATCGTTTCAATGGCTATCGTTTAAATGTTTCTCAGGTAATGCGCACCATAAGAATTCCAAGAGTGCTGCCTACAGGCCGTATTCCAAGAGTGCTGCCTACAGGCCGTATCGAATGTTCAAGGGGTCTGGAATTTGATTCTCACATCAGCGTCAACCTTTAGTAATATTTTCACGACAATTGTTTTACAAGGTTTTTTTCAGGTAATTTTCGCGAAAGGCGGACGGACGGATGGAAAAATGGACAGACACTAACGGAAACAAGTTTAAAAGAATAAATACATTGCCCTTGTCTGTTCAGACAGGCTATCCCATAGGATAAGTTGCGTTCAGGAAAAATATTCATACAGAAAGCGCTGTCCACATTAATCCAAACATTTTTTTAAATTTAAACTGATATGTTTTTCATGAGCTCTGACCACTATGTAGTCCGATTCGGAACGTCATATGGCACTAACTAAAAATATTGAATCCGATAATTCAGGCTTACCACTTACAATACAATATCGTACGATTACCAGTGTGATGTGATAATAAATAAACGGTTATTTATAGCGAGGAGAACTTTATGAGAACCTGAACGAAACAAGCTCCAAGACCACGAGATCTTTACCATTTTCTGCTCAATTGTAACCCTGATCATTTAGAATTACAAAATATGTAAATAATCTTCTAGATTCATTCTAGATATTTATATGAAATCAAACATCAAAAACAACCCATCCACAGATATGGAAGAGAAACACAAAGAGAGCATGGATTTGTCAACCCGTCTTTTTTAGGCAGTAGGTGACGGATAAAGACGCCGTCAAACGTAAACTCTGACACTCTGTGAAGGCCGTAGTCTGATACAAGGATGATCCCGTTAGGCAGCATTTTGTACCACACGGATATCTAAGCTGTCTATCACCCTGACCACGCCCACCGTGTGACCTGACACACCCCCCGTCCTGTCTGAGCACATGAACCAACTTGTCTGTATAATCTGCGACAAGGTACACCGGGCCGATGTCTGGATGTACAGAGCATGAAACATACACTATACCAGGTGAGTCAAACTGTTGTAACAACTCACCTTGGTAGGAGTACCTGAGTAACTTTTTGTAAGGTTCAACAATCAGGAGACTCTCACCGTCTGTATCCATGCTCCAGGGTCCCTGTACCTGTGGCCGCAGGTTGATGACGTGTACCTGACCTCCGGTATGGGCTGCTACAGTCTTACCGCTCTGTGAGAGAACGTAGACAGTGCTGTTACTGACGGCTACACCCGTAACGTCATGATTGTCTGCGGCCTTGAATGTCTCTACGACCTCCCCGTTCATGTTAATTCTTGTGACCTGGGTCTTCCATGAATAACCAACCATTACATTCGAGTCCGGTCCCTGCTTTATCCAGTAAGGATACACAATATCTTCACCACCGAGAGATGTCAGTGTTACTTGTTTATTAGGTTTTGACTTAAAGTCTGTTTGAAATAATCTTACCAATAGTATACTTAAATTGAAACTCTCCTCTGTCGGTATCTTCTGTAGTCGTACAGATGTCGTCAGCTCCGGGCAGGTCAAAGGTGAACTGAGTGCAGAAGTGAGGGCATTAAGTGCTTTGTACATTTCCGATGTTTTCACTGAAAGGTTACTTATGATATTCATCTTGTTACCACGTGACAGGTTGTCTATTTCATTAACGACATTGGCCGCCTCTGAACAAGCCTGATTTTGTTTTTCTAGCGCTAAAGCCACGGCCTTGGGATAAAGCTCGTCACGTTTATTTAAATGTCCTTCCCATGATATTTGCAGCTGTGTTCTATAGAGTTCCAGCTTTTCCTCTGTTTCTCTCCTTCTTTTATTAATATTATCAAGTGCTCTGTCTGTGGTCACCGTGATCAGATTTTCCAACTCATATATTTTATTCAGGATAATATTCTTTCCTGTTGAAAATACATCAGCGGCCTTTGCAGGAACATCTGGTACGTCAGTAATATTGTGACCTTCGTGAAGCTCTGACTCGATGCAGTCCACACACAGTCCTGACTGACAGGTTAAACACGCGTGTGTATAATCACTGACGTGGAATTTACACAGGTTCCTTATAATCAGATCAGGGGCGGATCCAGGATTTTGCAAGTGGGGGGGGGGGGCTAGTAGATACTTTGCATAATATATATATATTGGCGCAGGTACTTGCCATAGACATTTATCTTATTTATATATATATATATATATATATATATATATATATATATATATATATTATAATTTAAAAGGTTATAATCGGTCAATCGTTGGATACCTTATTTGATTTTAAGTCACTTTGTACCTATGAAAAAAACTGAATTCTTTGCCGTTTTAAAAACTAAAAACTGCCCTTTTTCTGTTCATTAACTTCAGAATAATTATTTAAAAAAAACAACTGTTATTGATGGATGAGAGAAAGAGGTACCGAATGGCCAGTGCCACATTTAATCTCTTGTAAACATGTAGTCGTAGTTTCGGTCTTACATTAAATAAGTTGCAGACTGGAAACTAACAAAACACAACTCCTAGGCTATAGATATCAAAATATACCTTTTGCATTTTCCCACTTCATATATACAATCTGACAATTTGTAAATTGTGAAATTGTTGTAAATGGGAAAAGATGTGCAACATAATATTTTCCGGAGACATAGTATACAACTGGAAACTCATTAACGAAGTTGAGACTACACGTAAATGCAGACTTTAAAGTCAGACAATTCATATTATGTGTATTTTATATTTTGTGAATTTACAGTATATAGCGAGAATTATATAAGTTCAAGAGAAATGTGGGGCAAGTTAACCAACTCGATTTAGCATAACCGGTCTGCTCGCCCCTTTCAGAAATTTATACCCAATTAAAGGTACCCCTAAAACCAAAATTAAATACGGTCTTTTTATAAATATATTTGTGAGATATTATTGTGATCCAGGTAAACATTAATTTTTTTTCTGGCTCTCCTCATAACTCCGTCCATAACTGTTGCTGCTAACAGACGAATAAACCAACGTCGATAATTACATGAAAACCTTGCTTCGTTGAGGAATAATTAACTCAATTAAAAAAAAGCAAATAAAATCTTCACTGGAGCAAGCAATATGAATGGGGAATTCATAGTAAAAGAATTAATGATCTGGACATATTTTTTCTATCAACCGATTTACAAATAAAAATAAGTCTCGGGTATACATGTATTAATAATCTCTTTTTAGGTATCGTATAGAGATGAACATGAGGTGTGAGCACAAGTGAACAACGATGTAAACATTTTGTTCATTATTTAATCTCAAATAATTGATCAGTCATAAAATAAAGACACAACTATACATATAAACATTTTTTAGTTGCATTAAACATCATTGAAAAAGGCAAACGAATAACTCATGATTGAATATTATTTTCTAACTACTTATTTAAGGCATTACTCACCAGCGTTTATTTTGAAATAACTGGTATAGATTGAACTACTTTTCCACGTGTGCAGTTGCTTCATTAGTCTATAATTTTTGCTTTAATGCGTTCAAACATCAGATCTCTTTTATATATACGTCTGAAATCTGAATTGCATTACTTTATTCCTAGGATAAAGATAGGTGAATAAGGCTTGCTTTTTATTTTAACGCTTAATCATGTTCACAAGCAAGATGTCCAAGCCCAAGGACAGCTGGCATATCCCATGAGAAATGCTTGAGGGAATCACGGTTGATAGATCATGTAGATCAAAATTTTTAACGTCTATAACCAGTGTTGCAAAATGCCCAACTAATAATTTAAAAATACAACAAGGACCTTGGGCCACAATGGTCCCCGGCCATATGTTTAACTATGAAAGTGTGGCATCAGTGATGATGCGGGACTGACGAATAAACGGATTGAAGTACTGACAGACGCGGACCATTTTAGTAGTCCTCTCTCCTAACGGCGGGAGAATAAAAAAAGATGCCTGATACTGGTGTCGACATGCGTTTCTCCTAACGATTCCTTGGGTTTTCAACTTTTGTTTTTCAGTTGAAAGGGTGATATTTGTATGACGGCAACTGGAAATAATGTAAAGAAAATCTTCTCTGATAAAAAATTATAACAATGTTTCAGTCTGGGGGGGGGGGGGGCTTCAGCCCCCAAAGCTACCCCTCTGAATCCGCCACTGTCAGATGGTCAGAGAACGGCTGCTTCCCCACAGGTTTCTTCGCACATTCTTCACAAATTTTACGGTCACATGTACCGCAACGCGCATGCACCCGAGAGGCTTTTCTCTTATCTTGACAAGTCGCACAATGATACAGCCCCTGACAACCAGCAAGTACTTTAACTGCAGGAATCATCCACAGGAAGTCCGGTAAATCCTCTTCCGGACAGTGATGTAGTTTGCCTACACACAGGACACTGTACCCTGTCTGTACATTGTAAAACTTACGCTGATTTGCCAGTGTGTTACCCTTGCATTTGACAGTAAAATTCCAACTTACAGGTAAAAGGCTTTATTTAATAGCAATCAATTATTAAGGACTGAACAGTGTCAAAATGCGCCGCATGGTGGTGCCTGCTACTTTACTTTGGGATTTCCGTCTGTGCGAGTACAGGCCTGTTTGTAATTTCAAAAGCGCAATATTGTACGAACTGCCTTGATTACACCTTAACAAGATCATACTCTGGGTAGCGCCCCCCCCCCCCCCCCCCCCCCCCCCCCCGTGCAAAATTCAAGGCACGTGATCAGTAAAACTGTGTATCAATAGTTCCCTAGCAGTCAAGAGCGAGGCAGCACAGAAATAGGTCAAGAGTGACGCTCGAAAACCCCCTTTCCACTCTCAACCGGAAACCGGAATATTTGAAATTTTTATCTTTCAAAAAGATAAAGTAACACAAGTTTGATAAGCTTTCCTTCGTTATGTAGTGCTTTTACCTTTTTGGCAAAAAAAAAATATGTTATCATCATGCTTTTCCCTTATCATATGACATCTTTATCGAAACATAAAAAAATAGTAAAACAAAAAACGCCCTCCCGCACTGATTTTTCGAGAAAAGATTGTCTGAGAACCATACTTTTTTTATTGGCCTAAAACAGATTTTTTAACATTTAAAACTGCAATAATTAGCAGAGGTTATACATGGATTGATCTGTTTTCAGTTTACAATGCATATCCAGCAAACGTATTCCAAATCTCATTATATTATCATATAACATAAATGCCTATGAAAAAAAATATTTATATAGATTTAACATAAAATAAGTCCAATTCCTGGAGGAAAAACTTTTATCTATCTATTTTTCCACTGAAAGCATGAGGTTGTGTGATTTGTTCAAAATCTATTGGAACATCTATGAGCACTGTCAACTCAGCAGTGACGTCACACACTGGGAAATCCCCTTTGACTAAAAATTCTAGATCTCAGTAAAAGCACGGTATTTCTGCCTCTGTCAGTCCCAAATTTTCAGCAGAAAATAAAAACAACATGCATTACTAGATCTGAGATGTTGATAAAATTCAGTCAATGATGTCACATGTGTACCAGCCAATCAAATCAGGACAAAGTCTTGGATCTGGATGAAATCCTCCCATCACACAACAAACGCACATGGAATAGCTAGGTTCACTTAACCTTCACTCACACCCAACATTTTTTACCCCATTTATTAAATAACATTCTATTATGACACTAAATGACTATTAGTATCTGAAATTTTAACACTATACCTCTAAATTGCAATAAATAAGAGCCATGTAACTAACTCATTATCATTTGTGATTTACCTAACAGTGGCCCCTGTGAAAATGACTTACTAGTGTTCTGTTACCCTAAGAACTATCATCCTTCCCTCCATGTTAGGCATTCTTATGTATTCCTTACTGATACATGATATACCTGATATGTCATTTATAACCAAACTGTGTGGGAGACCTACCTTTGGTGCTCCAACTATGTAAAATTTGCTAAAAATGGCATGATTTTTCAAGTATTTGTGTCATCTGGCCCTATCTAGCCTAAGAAAACTTATATTCTACTTTAAGTTGGCTGAAGTGCTCTAGACATGTTATGTCAGAGTTGCCTGATAGCTGGGATTAGAAGAGACCACAGCCTGCCATATGTATAATGACCTGATGCCTTGTCCACAATTATGCTGACTGGTTTCTGGCAGTCAAAGGATTCTCATTCAGTTGTTATGGACCTTCCCTCAGTGTGTGGTGACTGGAATTTTAAATCTGAAAAGACATCAAGATACATCCTTTAAATAAATAATAAACAAACAATTTGGCAGTTGTATTGTTATTCACAAAATGAAAATAAAAATAAATGAATGTATATAAATAAAATATCTAAACTTGGGATATTAATAAGTAGACATTATGTGTAGTATTGTTTATTAAATTATTACATATAATGTATATTTTATGTGCTGGAAACAAATTTTACATAGACAACATAAATATTTGTGATATATGTCAACACATTCCATGTATGATACCGATCAGAAACAGGGAAATAGCTGACTCCCCCCACCACCCCCCCCCCCCCCACCACCACCACCACCATCCCCCAACTACCACCGAGTACTCTCGAACACTAAGAATAACTGTCGGCGTACATTGAAATACTGTTCTCTGATCCAAAATTAGCTTTGCAATTGAAATTCTGTTTATCAAAGGGCACATGTACCATGACAGTTCAAACTTCTCACCTGCCACCATTGGGCTTCCCTCCACCAAGCGCTTTCTTGGTCTAACCTGCTAAAATAAAGAAAACAGCACCTTATTTTACTGGTCATACCACGATAAACACGTGTGGTTCCATATTGTTTACTTCGCCATCTTGTCTCCAAGTCCGCACTGAATGACCCACGCACATGGAATAGGTTTACTTAACCTAAATATATATATATATATATCGCACGCATATTTTAACCTTCCGTATTTGCAACCTGCATTCCGGATGATTTAAGGCTCATTCCCGCTTTCAGCCGTGCCCATATTTTCAGAATAATTACAAAATTTAACTTTCCTTAGGATTCACCACGTATCGGGCTTTCAGAGTCGGTTCGGCTACGTTTAAACGAAGGCTTTTATTTACGACTCGATTGACGAAAGTGAATGTAACTGCTGTTGTTACACGGGTAACATTATACTTGTGACCTCGCCTGTCAAAAAACCGTCCCTGTGTTCCCGTTCATTTAAGAAGAGTTACATAAGGCCAACAAAATTAGTTATATGCAAGTTGATGCGTGCGGACGGATTTTATTTTTACTTCTTTTTTTCTACTGTAAATAAAGTGTAAAATATCGTTATTTCTCATGTGCTGGCACAGAATTGACAACCAATGGTTAAAATATAAGACAATAAACGATGCATGCGTCGAATTAGTCAACAGTTTGAAAGGATCCGCGAAATAAGTGACATTTGAAGTTCTTTTAGGTGTAATATTAGCATGCAAATTAGATTACATAGGTGTCAAAATCTTACGGTGGATCATGGAACATGCGGGCCCCGCCGACGGTCATTACACAGGGGATTCCCCATTATATAATCTTTTATTGATATTTGTAAACTGGAAGTTCGATAAACCATGATCTCTACCGATGGACCGAGATGGCAGCCATGTTTATTCTGACCGAACGGTCACGAAGCATGACCTTGCAATGAAAGCACCCTAATATATTCTCTTTGTGGGACAAAAATTTACACCCGAATAATCATAAAATCTAACCCATTCTGAGTGATTATTTAAAGACTGGATAGTAGATTTTTATCGTATTTTTTTTAACTATGCACACTGGCGTGCAACACCCGCGCCGCGTTGCGGCCGCTAAAGTAAATAGTTCACAAAGACAGTATATGATATATAATAGGCCAAAAAACAAAAAGGGTTTGGTTCTCAGGCACTTTTTCCGCAAATCAATGCGGACGGACGATTTTTTTTCTCTCTTTTTTTATGTGTCCATTAAAATGTCATATGATCAGGGAAACGCATGTTAAAACAGATTGTTTTTGCTATAAAGATAAAGACACAAGATGACAAAGGAAATTTTATCAAAATTGTATTAAATTATCTTCTTGAATGAAATGGCCGAGCGGCTGGAGCTCAAAATTTGTAAGTTTCTATCGAAAATCAAAATTAAATAATTTGACGCGGGCATTAAATATGACGCGGGCGGTGTCATAGTAATAATTAAACGAAGCTGTCAGAGTCAGTTCCATTAGAGGATATTTCTGTATTTTGAATTATATTCTCATTGGTAACAGGCTCAAGAATCATAAGTTGGAAACTGACTGAAACTTGGGCAATAAAATGGTTCACGTGGGTTAATTAAAGTGTAACTTATAATTATCTGTGCAGTAAGAGCGATGCGCCTTTAGGTGAGTTCTTTACAGGTGGGTTCTCATAATATGCCAAGACGTTTCTGTGTTTGTTTATTTAGTCTGCTAATGGATATTTTTACCATTCATAAACTAACAGTTCGGTCATACAATTTCAAACAAAACAGATGTGCTGGAGTTTCCATGAAATGAACCAGTTTGATCATCTAAATCTGATATAAAGCAAACACCGACGAATGTGGGCGGTAGGCCAAATAGCAGCAGCCTGGGCCAAAACTAAACTCTTAACATTATTAATGTATACACATCAAAACACGCATATAAAATATATAATTCACCAGTATTATGCACAATAATAGTAACTAATAAAATTATCCATAGTCAAAAATAAAGACAGCCTGTTTACTTTAACCTGTCAGTATTGACTTAGGACAAATAAGGCACAACTAAAACTATTATAGTTGTATATTTTGTTCAAAGAGCCGCTGTAAATTGATCGTGAGCTTATTTCTATGTTACAAAGTTACTTTTCTTGTTTTTTTTTTGTTTTTTTTTAATCCAAGGACGAACGCATTTTGCACTCCAATCAATGTGTTCCTATTTTTTATTTATGCATACAAAATAGTTTGTCTCCCTAAAATATTGGTTATATGAAATAAAATATTTGTTGAATTCATGTAATTTCTTGCTAACTCCCGTCAGCCTCAAAGCGTACCTTCCTGGGTTCGAATGACGTGGCTGACGTACCACAGGGGTCGTAACACTTTGCAAAGTTTACCTTTCCATGGAAAAGGCATTAAAACAGGTTTGCCTTTCGGCAGAAAATATAAATTGCTTTTCCGCTACAGATACACCCTACCGTAATATCAAACTTTCAGTCAGACTTCGCTCAGTGTAAACCTGATTCTGACATCTTGCATGCCATCCTACATGCACAAATGTATGCAAAATGAACTGAATGTTTTCAATAGTGACACGGTTATACCAGAAATATAATTGTACAGTGAAAAAAACCAGGAAAATATATTAGATGGCACACTTTTTTTAGGATATATAGGAAATATTGAGAGTCGGTGGAACACCACATGTAAAATATTTCGTTTTTGTTTCATGTTTGTTACTTATCATCTACTAATGTGGAAAACATCTAGGTTTTCGCTTTTCTAATAGACAGGTACAATATCAGAAAAGCCTTTCCGTGGACATGTTTGTCTATACGCATAGTGTATCGATTACGACATTGATAAATTCGCGAATATCGCGAATTTGAAACCACCGTGAACAAAAAGCCGACCACAGTAACCCGAGGGAGAGATGATCGTTTGCGGTAAGATATTAAAAACAAAACTGCAAGGAAAGTTACCAATAAACGGAATTACGATGGATTTGTTTACGCACACGAATGGTGTTGTAAGAAAGTGACAAATCACACCTTACGTTTGGTTTGGTTTATTTCAAGTAACAAAGTAGTCAAAGCGCGTGCACGAGGCGTTGTCAGTAAGGAAAATAGTTTCATCCTCATCCAGACTTACAATGCTGTTCTCAACAATAGAAGGTATATCACGCTAACATCTCGATACACTCTCTTATGTAAAAGGGGGGAAATGACGCAAGGAAGAATGTTTACGTGTGATATCTAAATATCGCGGTTTAGAATTGAATCATGGAGATGCAATTTCCCGGCACACCAATGCTAGGCTTAAGTGCCGCAAGCAGCATCGGACGCCGTGATTGTTATGTCTTCTTTTAACGAGGTGTCACATTAACGACGGACCGCGAATACAGTGGGCATTCCCCGCGTTTACACTAGGTAGCAGCAATAAATCCTCGGGGGCTGGTACGCGTATCCCTTTGATGCTGGACATCAATCTCAGTGCTTACTCCATCTAATTGTAACTCCATAACTGAATGTTGTAATACAAGAACAATATATTGAAAAGGGCACGAGTGTCCTGAATCAGGCCTATATATTTAAGTGGGACGATATTTGTAGGAATAAGATTTCCCAATAGAACGGTTAACGTAAAAACTAGATCAAGCTTAGATTTTAAAAGTAAAATAACACGTGAATACAAGTATACATGTCTCAAGCGCTGATTAAATGTTTAGTACCTAAGCAAACGAGTAGCCTCATTTACTTTGAAGACACTTTCTCATATAAAATAAAAGTAATATTTAATTTTATAATAAAAATGTATAGGAATACTTATATTTGCCTTTTACCTTGTCCCGGAGGGGGGTTCCAGGGAATTACACTCAGATAATTCCGTATGCATGAATGACTGCATGACTACCTATGTATGTGTATGTATGTACGTATATAGGTAAGTCAACTAATACAGCACAATAGCCTTTGCAGGTTTGCACAAGGTAAGGAAGGTAATACAACAGCTGTCACCTTTTCAGAGATGATCCGGATATTGATTCATAATTAAAGACTGAAAAATAATTGCTCGATTGTTCGCTCATCATTCGCCAGGTGTCAGCACGGTTCTAGCCCTCAGACTGCTTTGTCTTGTTTCAAATCTAACCACTGCCATTTTGTTTGCTCTTTAAAAGCACGATCTCTCGGAGGTTTCTACGTAACACTTTTCCACTCGCTGTACGAGGAACCTTGTCTATAAATAGAACTCCACCTCGGAGGCGTTTGTACGGAGCGAGCTGCCCTGAAAAAAAGAAATAAAAATTGTTATTCATTAGAGAAACAGTGATCTTAAGTGTATATCAAGTGTACGTGCGAACATTAGGCCTATGATTACAGCCAGATATCATGAAACGCATAAAGTCTAAAAAACAACCGAAGTATAAATGCCTCATCAGAAATATCAGATATGTGTTGTTGGTTATGGTAAATGCCACGTTAAAAACTAAAATTACTTGAAAAACAACAATAAGTCCTGCAGCAATTGACGTTTTGTTAAAACAGAACCATGAGCGCAGCTATTCGTATCGTCATGTAAACCAACTTTCATATCAGTGGTAGTTGTGACCCAGTTTATAAGGGAGGCCAATGCCGCTGTGCACATAGCGTAATCTAGTCTCTTACAGACACATGGTGGTGCTCCACGATCACCAGTCAGTCACACACTGCGCAGACTCGAACTCACAGGAGAAAGGCTCTGTTGTTAAGGCAACGTCCAGCTCTATTGAGCCAATGATATGACCCTACGAGGTAATGTGCACACGACAGGGATCTTCAGCGGCCTTGACTGCAGATAACCCGGTTTCTGGGGGCAAACACTGTCAGTCACAGTCACCACACTGCGCAGACTCGAACTCACAGGAGAACGGCTCTGTTGTTTAGGCAACCACCAGCTCTATTGAGCCAATTCTATGACCCTGCGAGGTAATGTGCACACGACAGGGATCTTTAGCGGCCTTGAATGAAACATAACCCGGTTGCTGGCGCAAGCACTGTATACAACCATAGCGGACGACATGCACCTGGACGTCACCTGTCACCCCAAAATCGCGCCCATTTAACAAACACGTGCTTAACGCGGGTGGCACGTGCTGTGGTTTGTATACATATTACACCTGCATGTCACCGATATCGCTCCGCACTGTACTTCCCCGAGTTTTACCAAATTAAAAAAAAACAGACAATCCTTTATAACCGTTATATTTGAAATTAATGTTGTCATTGTGTGTTCTATTTTTGCTCCATTGCCTTAATTATTGTCATTTTCAATTGCCAAGAGATATGGCTCGCGTTCGACTGGAAACAGTGTTGTGCGCACTTTGATTGGCAAGGGATCTATCCCCTTCATAGACGTTTATGGGCGTTACAGTCTCACCCAACAATACATCGCGGCCTCTATATACAGCGGCGGCGTATTTAAAATGTAGTAAAGGGGGATATGTAGTCCGTTAAAATATGTTAGATAATAATTGTTTCAAGGAAATAGCATAAACATGGGTGTATTTGTGATAAGGACTTCACGAAGAAATCAATATTTGGTAAGTATAAGCATGTGGAATATATATAGATGATGTTTACTTGAAGTGTAACAAATTTTGATAGTTGGGGTAAGTAGTTCCGGCCGTCCCACAGTGCTTACCAGGAAGAGTTTCGTTTCAAGTAGAAAGGGTGCCAGTGAGTCTGTTATTAGACCCCATTTTTTTGCGTGAAAACGGAAGTGCCGTTTGACACGCGCAAGGGATTCCCTTTAGCATGATCACTCCAGCAGACGACTGGTGTCATTTCGTGCTAGTAATAATGGCGACAAGCAAAAACAATGACAACATCGATTAAGATTGAATGTCTAGCCATGTGCAGTCCATTGGATGAATGTGCAATGAGGCGACAAACCTTAACCAATAAAATAGATCAATATATCAGGCCAATCAGTGCCATGGTCTCATTTTCTAGTAACAGGCTCTCCTGTGGGAGGGGCTATGAAGCGGTTCATTCAGTGCGGACCTGGAGACAAGGTGGCGAAGTAAACAATATCGAGCCACATGTGTTTTTCAAGTCATGGTATGACCAGTAAAATAAGGTGCCGTTTTCTATATTTCAGCTGGTTAGACTTAGGAACAGCTTGGTGGAGGGAAGCCCACAATGCAGGTGAGAAATCTGAACTCCGATGGTACATGTGCCCTTTGACTAGACAGAATTTCAATTGCAAAGCTCATTTGGATCAGAAAACAGTATATCAATGTACGCCGACAGTTATGCTCAGTATTCGATAGTACTCGGTGACAGATTGGGGTTGGCGTTCCTTGTTCCTGACCTATTTGTTCAGTATCATACATGGAATTTGTTAACTTATATATCACAACTATTTATGTTGTCTATGTAAAATTTGTTTCCAGCACATAAAATATACATTATATGAGAACAGTTGATATAAATACTATACATAATGTTAACTGAGTATCCCATGTTTGGATAATTTATTTATATACATGAACATTTTTTTTATTTTCATTTTATGGATAAAAGCCCAAGTGCCGTATTGTTTGTTTAACATTTATTTAGAATATATATCTTTTCAGGTTTAAAATTCAAGTCATCACACACTTAGTGAAGGTCCATAACCACTGAGGCAGAATCAACTGACTGTCAGACACCAGTCAGCAAAATTGTGGACATAGCATCAGGTCATTTTACATTTGGCAGACTGTGGCTTCTTCTGTTACCAGCTATCAGGTAACTGTGACATAACATGTCTAGAGCACTTCAGCGAAATTAAAGTAGAATATAAGTTTTCTTAGGCTAGATAGGGCCAGATAATACAAATACTTGAAAAATCATGCCATTTTTAGCGAATTTTACATAGTTGGAGCACCAAAGGTATGTTTCCCACACAGTTTGGTTATAAATGACATCTCATGTATATAAGGTATCAGTAAGGAACACATAAGAATGCCTCACATGGAGGGAAGGATGATAGTTCTTGGATAACAGAACACTGGTATAGTCATTTCCACAGTGGCCACTGTCAGGTAAATCACAAATGATAATGAGTTAGTTACAGGGCTCTAATTTATTTAATTCTAGATATATAGTGTTAAAATTTCAGATTCTAATAGCCATTTAGTGTCATTATAGTATGCTTTTATAATAAATAGGGTAAAAAATGTTTGGTGTTAGTGAAGGTTAAGTAAACCTATGCCACGTGCGTTTGTTGTGTGATGGGAGGATTTCACCCAGATCCCAGACTTTGCCCTGATTTCATTGGCTGGTACACGTGTGACATCATGGACTGAATTTTATCAACAACTCAGATCTAGTAATGCATGTTGTTTTTATTCTCTGCTGAAAATTGGGACTGACAGTGGCAGAAATACCGTGCTTTTACTGAGATCTAGAATTTTTAGTCAAAGGTGATTTCTCAGTGTGTGACGTCACTGCCGAGTTGAGAGTGCTCATAGATGTGCCCATAGTTTTTGAACAAATCACACAACCTCATGTTTTAAGTGGAAAAATAGATAGAAACATGTTTTACCTCCAGGAACTGGGCTCATTTTATGTAATATCGATATTAATATTTGTTTTCATTACCAATTATGTCATATGATAATATAATGAAATTTGCAATATGTTTGCTTGACCTACAGCGGAAGCAAGAAGCGAAGAGACTTCTGCTAGCTGTTGTTTGTAACGCTCAGGTTACGATAGACTGGTATCAACGCAAACATTTTAATCTTTTAAATATTCGCGTAAATAGGGCCCAATCAACTCTCGTAATGCGGTGATGTTACACGTTAATATTTTAATCTTTCAAATATTGGCGTAAAAAGGGTCTGATCAACTCTCTTAATGTGGTGAGGTTAAAGGTTAATATCTCTATTATATAATTCAGATGTCCGGTAAGAGCCAGTCTGCCCAATGTAATGATGTATCATAGAAAAAGATTGTTATGATGGCGGATTTGTGACTGGCGAAGATCTTCAAACTGGTAGCCCAATGTACAATGCTAAATACAATATGATTGATGAATAAACCAAGAACACTACGTAATAAACAGCAGTATTAAATACACGTCTACTGGTTTTGTTGTTTACGGCGAGAGTTCTATTCGACACTCCACGTATCCCTTTGTCCCGATTTCGTAGACTTCTATGAAAATACCATACATTTGATATTTACGTTACATAAAATTATTTCTCGTGCTCACGAGATAACTATCAATTGCCAACGTGACAGTCTTTCGCACGCGGGAGTATTTGGGGTTTGGCATGAAAACGCGTGAAATAAAAAAAGGATGTTCATTTTCTCTGTATGTAGACTTTCATGTGTATCGTTGTGAAAAAAATAGGACAAAAAAAAATAAAGGAACAACATTAGGACTGAAACAACATTATAACAGCTTAATTCATGCTTATTTTAGAACAATGATTGTTGGATCCAAAAAGTCATATTACTAAGAAAATATTTAGCCAATATATGTGATGCTCAGTTTTACCTGCAGTTTTCATATAATATAGTGCTCATACTAGTTTACTCATAATTTCACTAGGGAACTTTTACAGTAATTCTCAGCATTTACATGCAAACGAAAACAGAATTAGGAATTTTCAAGAAAAGGTATAAAACAGACTTGAAAGCCTAAGATATTTTATCGATATTGCCGCTTTTCCAATGATATCTGACCTTCAGTCATTTCATAACTATTAAATTCAGGCGCTATCATTTAACTCGCTATATATTATGATATATCCTATCGATATCGCTGATATTCTGTAGCGTTCTTACCATTAATTAGCTCATGGATATCTTCCTCAGTGACGTCATATCCTGCTCTGCGCGCTATAAAAGCCGTCGGAAGTTCGTTTTCTCCCTCCTTCTCTAGAACGCCAACTACACCAGCGTCCTCTACTCCAGGGTGTGACAAAAGGACGGCCTCCAGTTCTGCTGGCGCTACCTGCAGGCCAAAAAGTAAAAATAAGCGTATCTTTCAACCATCCTGGCAGGGACAAAGTCATTATATCAAGCAGTTATGCATGGGTTAAGATATTTTTATTAGTAGTAGTAGTAGTAGTAGTAGTAGTAGTAATGATTCTCTCCCTATTTTCGTTCAATTTCATTTAATCTTATCAAGGATGTACATTATCAAGCTCATTGGTAGTCAATCTACAGATATTAAATTTTACACAACAGTGGGTCTGTGGGTACAAAGGTAAAGGTCACTTATGAAGTCAAAGATCAATGACATTTAGCCGTTTACAAACACTACCGCCGCCTGTAGGATGCTGTTATTAATAGTGTTCCTGCCCGTACATTCCATGTGAACAGACTATTTTGCGTTTGTCTTATCGATCGTTGGGTTTGATGTAAAATCAACTTGAACTAATAGATGCAATTTACAGAGTACCTCAGGCTGGTGATTAATTAAATTCGGAGATTGTACAGATGGAGATTTGTGACTGTCGTATAACTGTTTAAGCTTTCCAGTTATTTATCTATTGTTCTGTGTCATCTTTAAGGTATGTAATCCTATTAACCCGGATAGTTTTGCGAGCATGTAATTTTTGCTATTTTGCGAGGTAACCTTGATTAGCGAACATTAAATGCTCGCAAAATTAAATGCTACAGTTAGTAATACCCATGGTAAGGAAATCCAAGAATATAAGGCATTGGCGGAGTCATGTTGCCTGTCGAGTGTTTGTTTACTGCCATTTGATTGGCTGCTAGTCACATCATACGCACATCATATGTTTTTCCCGCCACAAGGTGTCTAAGCCCATCATAACCGCTCATACCAGGCAGTGGTAAAGTCAGTATTTTCTTTAGAAGCCACAAATTTCCGCTGCTTCGGGAGGGTACAAAACAACCTGATGATTTCAGTTGTCTCTATTAATTATACTTATTTTTTTAAGGATACACAAATATTTTCTGACAAATTTATTAATTCATTGTCGTTTAAGATAACATTATGCCTATTACACTATCCTGCAAACTATATTTCATATACTTGTGTCGTCATGTTCTTCAAGAAATAGATTATATTTTGTTCAGGGCACAGGGCCCCGGTAATAACAGAAGTGTCTTTGAGGTACGAGCTGATAAAAAGATAAAAAATAAACATAAATTCTGCCGACAGTTTGGTCCAAAATTATAATTCCGAAAATCGAAAAACTATCTGTCGATATGTGTTTCTAATCAAGTGAAAAGTTAATTATTTTACAGAATAACAAGTCGATAATACAACGGAGTTAAAGGTGTTAAGGATAAAATGACAACCCCAGAATCGTTTTGTATTATAAATTATAGTGGAAATTAAAAAAGTAAAACCTTTGTTATAAAATCGTTGGGTGTCAGTTCTTATTAATTTGAAATGAAAAAATATTTTTTCAAAAGCTGTATCTTAAAGAAAACATTTGAAGGTTTTTTTTTTTTACATTAAATTGTTTATCTATCGATAAACAAATGTCATATATGGTCTGAAATTATGCACATAGCGAAAAAAATCGCAATTTAAATTTAAGAAATATTTATTTTTAACTGTTAATGTTCATGTTATAAAATCATGAACTTTTTGCAAAAAAAATGTATTCCTCCTTTTACAGTTAGAAAGATAAAGACCAACCTTTAACCTTATAATAAAGGTTTTTCTTTTTATTTCCATTGTTAATTATTATACAAAAACGGTTAAAGTCCATCATGTTATGATTGCATCGGTAGAACATTTGGAGCAAATGATTTTTCGATGGTTTAACGATAGTGGTCGAGAAAATACGTGATGGGGTTGAGAGGGGGATTGACCACATCCGGTACTGGGTGTGCAGACTTTGGAGAATGTTTAACCTCCCTCTGACAATGCTAGTTGAGATCTCACCTGGTATCCTTTGTACTTTATTAGCTCTTTAACTCTGTCCACGATGCACAGGTAGCCTTCCTCATCCAAATGCCCTACATCACCTGAAAGGTAAAGCTCATGTACAGTCAGCACCACTCAATTGAAACCCGTTTAATTGTACTTTCGGTTAATGTAAAGTGCAGGGAGTAGCGAAAGGTTCATATGTATATTATATTCCTGGTCCTTTTGACATGTTTAACATTGCTATGTATTTGGTCAGGACTTGGCTAGTGCAAATTTAAGAATTACAAAGCCAAAGTGCGGATACACAGGTGTCACAAGCATGGTAGGAGCTATCGAGTACATATAAATAAAAATATGCTTATATGGACTTAAGATATCTTTGTAAGATATTTGGAACTTTTTTGTCAATTTCAGCGGTTATAATCTACTTTAAGATAACCCATATAGTAAAGTTAGACATCGAGATATAACATTTTAACATGTACGTCGACATCTGACATAAGACCATCTGCTGTTCTTGGTCAATTATTAATTAATTCAAAAGCACATCTCTCCACACAATTCTTTTTTTTTTTAATATTCATATAGATTTTTTCACTTGTTTCCTCTACCTATCCTGTCTATTTACGAGGTGTCACAATTCAGTCACCGCAAGCCATAACGTGGCAATGCCGAGATGATAGTGATGAATTGCATACTCGTGAAGTTCACGTCCCCTTCTCTCCATGATATTTCACGTTGAACTACGCTACTGCCACGGAGTTGTAACGGTTTTTATCACGTTCTCCAAAGGTAAAACGTGGCCTGCCGTAGAAAAAAATCAGATCAACCCCGTTCTGTCCGGGTCCCATTAGGTTCACCTGCGGCATTGTCAGTTTGCAAATTTATTTTCCAGGGCCACTTTATCCTGTCCCATTGCTAAACCATGTATAATTTCACTCCGACGTGAAACCTCCTATGTTGGCACTATTTCTACCCCAGGAATACGTCGCATAGATGTTCGAGTGATCACAAAAGTATGTCGCCCAGGGCTTTAATCACGTGCTTGGCCTGTAGCGAGGTAAACGCCTACCGGAGCATACATCCCCAAGAAACAGACGTGTATCAAGGGAACTGTCCACTCTTGTACACACAACAAGGCTTCTTGGTTTTGTCCTAACCGTTTTAAATTAGTGGACTCTGGACTATTTTTCACTGGGGAACAAGCTCGCTTTCTTGGCTTTTGTTTATAACTAGAGTACTGGCTAGAAAGCTATCTAGATTTATTTGTTATGCGCCAGTCTTCCCTCCACAAGTTGTGAGGTCACGTGACAACACGTACAATGCACATACCAAATACACATTGAAATACTAAACTCACCTGTATGTAGCCAGCCTTCTTCGTCTATGGTATTGGCTGTTGCTTCTGGATTGTTCAGGTAACCCTTCATAATCTGAGGTCCTTTACACCAAACTTCACCCACTTCTCCAGCCTTTACTTGTTTATTCGTCTCAACTCCAATAATCTGTGACAGAGCATAACATTAATTTTGACGGTTTGTGGAATTGTCGGGCTAATTGGTCATGTAGTCTTCTTATGGTAAACAGATACACGACTGTGTACAAACGTAGAAAACAGGTTAATAGGAAAAATGTGACGGGATGTTTTTGGTAGGAAGTTTTTTATTTAGCAAATATTAACAAATGACGAAAGATTATAAAAATATATTTTTGCAAATGTTTATTACCTTTAACGTAAATGTTGGTACCTTTAAAGGGTAGTCACAAATATGGTCTAACAATCCTTAATAATTGTACCAAAAGGTTAATTAGTACCCTGTGGGATATATAGCGAATATCTGGGACTTACATCTGATTGAAATGAATGTGATTTGACACACAGAGTCACTCCTTGTTGAAAAGAACTTACTTTTAACTTTTTCCCAGTGGGTGCTAGCACAAGAATATCTGTTTAAAAATAACAAAACGTGGACATTATATTGACCGATCCCCTCTTATACACAAACTCGTCTTAAACAAGCAGAAGAACGGCAATATACTTTTATATTCTGATGTTTAAAATGCAAGTGAGAGTCTACCATTAGTTCATTTCAACGGGCTTGAAGGTGTATCTTGATAGCTCACCTTGATTTCAGATCCGGCAACTGGGACCCCCACAGCTCCTGGTTTATCCACTCCTGGAGGCATGACAGTGATAAGAACAGCTTCAGTCATCCCGTAACCTTTTTCATAAACAGAAACTTGATACAGTACAGTATTGTCACGGGGGGGGGGGGGGGGGGGGGCTGTGTTAGTTATGTTACAAGATGGTTTATAGCTTACGGTATTTGTTGACAAATTAAACAGTAGCTTGCATTAATATGTTTTCAGTTGGGCCTTGATAACAGCATCTGTTATGTGGCAGTGGAAACAGCGGCACTTATGTTTACCCAGCCGACTAGGGAATTTCGAATGAGTAAAGTTACACATAAAGATCAGTTATTTTCTGCTCATTTAATCTCTTTATTAGCAAGGTGATTAGCAATTTTACATGAGAATGTGTATTGGGAAGAGAGAAAGGTATTTACCTTGCAACACAAGTGTATTTTTAAGGACGCCCCTTAGACCAATCTGTGTTTCCTTTTTGAGAGGCGCCGCGCCGACCAGTATTCGTTTCAGACTTGACAGGTCATATTTTTGGGTCAATGGAGATTTATACATCAAAACAGCAATAGCTGGAACCACCATCAAATCATCTGCCTGAAATTATACGTAAACAAAATACAATAAAGATAATGTATTATATGACAAGTGTTAAACAAGTGTTAAACCTGATAGAGCATGTGGCACAGTCGATGAAAGTTAAGTTAATTGAACCGGAAATAAACGGGACCACCAGGAAGTGTGTCAATGTCAAATTTGCACCATCAGTTGACTGAAAGTTCACTGTGTAGAGCGCTTACAAAACTGTGGATGAATGAATTTCCTAACCGGCTTCTGTGGTCTGGAGGTAGAGCCAGGGCTCAATGCAGGGGATCGTGGGATAAAATTTAACTCGAAGAGTGGTGAGATTTTCACGATCGGCCACCACATGGTTGAGCTTCATGAAAACATAATGGTAAGACTGCGCCCAACCATCGCGTTTCACTCATAATCAAGTGTGCTTCTCAGAGTTTTTCGGTGTTATTACTCAGGCATGGGGTGGATTACACACCTAGGACCCGCAGGTGAGCTATGCAGCGAGTCTGGTTTAACCAGGTTATAAAATATGAGGAAGTATGTGATATCGCCCTGACAAGTAGGCCTAAAACGGAATGGAATTCTGCAAATTGTACCGATTAAGTTAAGCAAGCATTGGAAATAACACCAGAAATATTTAAACAATAAAGAAAATTACATTTCATGTCAGGTTCGTCCGGTCAGAAAATATGCATTTCCTCAATAGATGGCCACGAAAATAAATTTGTTTGAAAGAATTTCGTAGTTTAGATGGACAGAGCAGTGATTTGGTCAGAACAAGGATGATTATACATAATTTAAAATCCAGTTATTTACCTTGAAATCCTGAATACATCTAAAGAAAGATTCCGGCTCAAATCTGGGTAACAGAACGGTCGGGTTAGTGAAAGCTGGGTAGGAGAGAATGAGGCACATTCCCCCGACGTGTGAAAAAGGGAGAAACACCATCTCGACGACCTCACGAGGACATGTACGGGACAGTCTAAAACAGCAATAATAGATGTGATAATGATAAAACTGTATAACAACACCATCATTATGTACAATCACAACCATTACAAAGACAATATCTCCTACTTGTTCTAGTACCAATGAAAATACTTATTAATTATATACCATGATATACATTAATTGCTCCCAATATTTTTAACAATTAACTGTTTATTTTATTTTGAACCATATTGTCCATTTTGTTACTTTTTTATTGTTAATTCATTAATATTTATAATTTATTTTTATTATTATTTTTAATATTATTATTATCATTATTATTATTATTAAGTTATCCTTCAGTTATCAAAACAGATTCCTTTTCCCGCTTGAAAATGTCCTTCTATCCTACCCAGATATCAAAGCCTTAAATTAGTTTGCCACCAGAACAGCGCATTCCTGAATTATAGCTAAATTTCTTAAACCTCGATCACCTCAGAATAACTATCATTGGTTTATGGTCCCTTTTCTATTTTTATCTCTTTATATAAGACCTCGCTTAGATGACCATTACTTCAAAGGTGTTCTCACGTCTTCTCTAAGAACGCCATGACTGTGACCAGAAGCATTTTCAACGCAATTTAGATTAAAAGTCATACAATGAAGTTTTAATGAAGAGGGTGCATATTTTATTAATCCGTATATCCAAAAGCAACATTGAATTTGCGGGCAAGTCATCTGGGTTTCGGGCCAGGGAACGTGGATAATAATGCATTTGTACTGCTAGCGATTGGACATCCATAGGAGGTACAAATTTGTTCACTGATATAAGTACCTGATAATATCCCGTTTCAATAGTTTTTCCAAACTCATACCTCATCCTGATGTTTTCTACCCTCAGCAGCCCGGGAACGAGAATTAGAATGTTTTTGACTAATGTACATCTTCCCTTTGCTGAAGGTCCTCATATCCATTTTCAGGACGCCAGAAAACTAATCTGGACACATTTTTCTTTTCTATATCTAGCAGAACAATTTCTTTTACACTCCGATTTCCTTTTACTCCAAGTTTTTCCTGAAATGAATCTATCATCCTGCTTTTGAGACAAACGTTATTATCATCGGCCCGAGAACGTGTATGATTATATGTTGTTGCGACTGGGCTACCCACCTAAATTGTGTAATGGCAGCGACTATGTTCCTATGCGTCAGCATGACTCCTTTAGGTAAACCCGTGGTTCCGCTGGAATAAAGAACTAATGCTACGTCTTCCTCCTGGTTAAAGGGGATCGTAGGAAGAGCCTCGTGACCAGCAAGCTTCCCTCTCTCTAATAGGGTATCCCAGGTCACGTGAGTATCGTGATCTCCAATCACAATGATGCTCTGAACAAGTCAATCAAAAATATTAAAATAATTTATTATTAAAAAAATAAAGCACTATATATATTAAAATAAAATAAATCTATTGTATCCTTTTTCTCTGCAACTGATTGTATATGAATCAAATACTAATTTTGAGAGGCTCAATATTTTGACAAATTTACTTTTTTTCTAGATTCAAGTAAACCTTTTCATTATTACCGGGGGTTAATTTTTTTGTGGCGTTGGTTCGTATGTTTGTCTGCTAGCAACATTACTCAAAAAGTTATGAACGGTTTTGATGTAATGTTCAGGATAGCTCGGCAATGGTACAAAAACACCTTGTTAAATTTTTGAGGCAACTAACCCAGGAATGAGTGTTTTAAAGGGTTTTATAGCACACTATTTTACACAGGGACGTAACGTGACGATTTGACCTTCTTTGCCGTGCGAGTCGTGACGCCACAGAGGACAATAACCGTCCCGCCGTGTGTACGTGCCGTTTCCCCGAAAAGTGTCAGTAAATCAACATACAGCATGGCAGCCTTTTTCATAAGGTAAACTATTGCATTTCTGACAATGTCATGTCGGGGTAGGCCTAATGAGCTGCCATGGAGGAGGTTTGCGCTCTGTGAGCACATTTCTAGTTTAATTTTTATGCTCCCGAAGCAGCGGAACGTCATAGCACACTTTGGTCTGTCTATGCGCTGCCAAATTTAGTTCCTTTCCTCGGACTTGACAGCGGTCAGCACTGAAATGCATCTTGCCCATGATGACTAGCAAACGAATTAGATACGTTTTTGCACATTGCCTTAAGTGTGACATGCGAACATTGTGTCAGATTCCCCTGCTAGGCCACTTTCACCACTGCCCGGGAGTGTATTTCCTTGAGGCATACAAACACGAACCGTTTCTGGCTCCTCAGACTTGATTAGTTGATCAGCCAGCACGTATTAAAACCTGTGGTGATAGTATTAAGTAAATGTTCGTTTGCCCCTCTCTCATGGCCAAACATAAACTCTTAACGGAATTAAACTCTTTACAAATATATGGTACAGATAAAGCGTTGTGTTACAGTCCAGTATCAGATGCATCTTCAAAATCAACATTGTCGTTGTCAATTTTAAAAGATAGGTCCCTGGACTGTTGGTGGCACTGTATATTGCATGATGAATCCATACGAATGATATTTTATTGTAGACTTCAGGATTTCAGGTTTTATATGCACTGGGTTAGGATTAATCAAGAGGTCATAACCTGTCATTGAGTCAGTAGAGCGAATCTTGAGGTTCTCACGAAATTTCATCATCATCCCTTAAATGGCATCCGCCGGGTTCGAACCGGGAAAGTTTAGTCAGTATTTGGAGAGGTGAAACATACAATTATCTCACACTTCTTTATACACAGACACAACAGTTATTCCTTACCGTGACGTCACATTCTGCTTTCTCTTTCGCCTTTTCGCAAGTGTTGACGAATTGCGCATGCGTAAAAATATACGCCACTTTTCCGTCATCTAACTGTCGACTCAGTTCACCTAAATAGATCAAACACATAGCATTAGACTTGGCACATGGTATGATTAAGTATACATCTAAGTCTGTTTGGTAATTTTTACCAGATCTAAACTTAACACACCTTATCACCAGCACGCCCATTGCTCGTAATGGTTGTTCGCTGTATTCGGGTCCAGTGTGCCAGTTGCGGGTTGGTTTAATGAAAACGTGTCACATTATATAATGGGAACCTCTTCTATAAAGATATGTTCACTTCTATTGTTTGTGTTATAACATATATAGTGTTTGTCAACAATATATATATATATATATATGTATATATATATATATATATATATATATATATATATTTATATTGGTCCATATGATTGTCCATATAACGAATCCGAACTGTTGGTGTCACTTGTCGCGAACAGGTCCCGATAGAATGGTAGGAAAAGGCCTTTTGTTTAACGCGTTCCATGACGTGGTATTCGAATATTCATGTAAAGATCTTAATAGATGTGTGGTCGAATAAGAGGTTAATCTATTGGTGTGTCTTATAAAAGGTTAATGGATCGTGTGTGTATTAGGAGATCAATGGATGGTTTGTCTAATGAGAGGTTACTGGATGGTTTGTCTAATGAGAGGTTAATCAATCCTTAGTATAAAAAGAGGCTAATGGATGGTTTGTCTAGTACGAGGTTAATGGATGGTGTGTCTAGTACGAGGTCAATGGATGGTTTGTCTAATACGAGGTTAATGGATGGTTTTTCTAATACGAGGTTAATGGATGGCTTGCCTGATAAAAGGTTAACGGATGCTATGTATGATAGGAGATCCATTGTTGTTTTGTCTAATTAGAGGTAATGGTTGGTTAGTCTAATGAGATGTTAATGGATGCTTGGTTTCATGAGAGGTGAATGGATCCTTGCCCTAAAATGAGATTAATGGATGGTTTGTTTAATTAGAGGTTTATGGATGGTTTGTCTAATTATAGGTTAATGGGTGGTTTGTTGTTACAGGTGCTCTTTTTATTATGTAACACGGACGTCACTCCTGTTATTGGACTCTTGTCTGGACGCGTATTACATTCTAATCCGTACTGGTTGAACTCTCGTTGTCATGCCTGGCCGGAGTCACGTGATGAGCCTGGTGTGTGGAGATACACAGCGCTGTTTTTCTAGAGAATTCCAGAAACGCGTGTTGTGCAAGATCTTATAGACTGTACGAGAAGTGGAAAATTCTCGGCTTGAGGTGTGTAGGTATATAAAGGGGCTGTGTTTTAGAACCAGGCAGGGCAGAACAGCAGAGCAGATTCCAGCGGACGCAGAAGCGTGTGTCAGATTCTAGGACCTTATCCGACAAATGCGGCAACTATAGACTTTCAAAGACTTTCTCCTGGATTTTATGCATTTGGACTTCAGTTTACTTTCTGGGTTGTTGCAAGAACTTTTCACTGGACTGTCATTCTCCGAGAGTATACATTTAGGGAACTTATCGTGGTGACGGTGTTGGTAACCAGGTACTGTGCACATTATTTTCTATGTGATTGTATTGACTTGTTGCTGTACCGCTGTTTTACTGTATAATTGTACTGATTTAGTGTATTGTAATGTTAGGGTTGTTTTAATAATAAATTATAGTTATTTGTTAACAAAAAACCACTGACTTCTTTATTAATTCCCCTGGACATTTCACGCTGCCTAGTGTTACAGAATCTGATTTTTCATAATCTCCGTCACAGAATTTGTGTTCATCACGCTTAAGTGATCTGTTTATATTAGGTTCCGTAACATTGTCTAATTATGGCTAATGGATGGTTTGTCTATTTAGAGGTTAAAGGGTGTTTTGTCAAAGAAGAGGTCCACAGATGCTGAGGCTAATAAGAGGTTACTGGATGGTTTGCCTAATAGAAGATCTCTTCTCAGTGTGTTACTTCAGGTGACATATACAGGATAGTTCATTTTTTTTTATATCCACACTTTACGACACTACAATGTTGACCAGGTGCTTTAAAATGGAACCAGTCCAAATATTAAAAAGAAATACGATTCGTGTCCGTGTCTTTTGTTCGTTGTGAACACGACAAACTCACTGGAGAAATATGTGTTAATTCATACTTTAGTCATAAAACAGTCCAAACGAGGCCTGATCGTCAGCTTTTAAGAGGGTTATCAATACACACAGGTTTCCGTTGATCTGATTAATTATATTACAATACAAATCACAATATTTCACTTGGATGTCTACGTTTTTAATTCCAACTAAAAGAAACAGTAACACAACATAATTTAAATATAAAAGGTAAATGATTAATTATGGAATTAAATCAGGGATATAAATTCCTGCCTGCACAATACATTTTCCCGGTTACATGGAAAACATATCAGCTATAAAATAAGTCAAAAGATAAAGTATTGCATATACTAGTATATTTTCACTCTAGGAGATATTAAGTGTCACGAAATTTTACGAATGAGAATTACAAATTATGTATTAATCATTAGGCCAGTTTACAGACCACTGTAGATCCCAAAACGCGCAAGATCCTGGCCAAACGCGCTAGACCTCGTTTTGGAGCGATCCGAACTAGACCGACAGTGGGTCTAGGTAACAGCTCGCTCTGGACTGAATCTGAATTTCGCTTGTAAGAACGCGCTAAATTTACAGCTACCTAACCCAATGGTTTACAGCGGCTACTTGGCCCCGGCACAGTGTAAATACAAGAGGTTAGCTGGAGTCATATCTTTCTTGTGTAAATGGGGCTGTTATTGATACAAAACCATGACATTGTATGTATATGGCCCACTACGGTCCTGCTCTTGGTTCAGTGTTCGAGAAAGAGATAACACTGAACGTTTGCGATCGCCCAACGAATACACAAAGGCTATCACAGGTTACCATCTTGAAAATCAGATTTACGTCATAAAATAAGTATCAGGTGCAAATCTGTCATGTGACCATTACTCTGACCCAATGTTAGTTTTGGAAATTTGCCACGACGGGGGTTTAGTGGAAATATGTGCACAGGAAAAAAAATATTATTTTTTATTTATTACAACATTCTGGAGATCAGCCTGCACCAGAAGAACACTTCTGTTGTAAGCAGGGCCCTGTTTCGAGGTATAAAATACAAGACATTTATGATCAACGTGACAATATAATAAAAATTCAAGTTACAATACAAATGTAAATGACATGCATAGGCTGTAAAACTAATACAAAATGATATATTATACTTTAAATTCATTAGGTTATCGTGTACATTTCTGTACATTTCATGTACTAAGAGGGATTAGTTGGAACAGGCAGACGACTGTGCTTGATAAAATAACTTTGTACAGTACAAGAAGTTAACCGGCAAGACTGGTGACGCATGAACACGATACTTTTTCATATACATAGACGCTCTAGTTCATCTGACCGTATGTTTAATCGCCGTGTATGCCCGTGTTTTGTGACCATAGACGTCTTAGATATTTGCTTGAATGCTCAGAGTCGACATAAAGTTTTTTTAAGCTTACATGTATAATTATCCGAGCAGTGACATCAATTTTTCTTCCCGAGGGGGATGGGGTGGGGTTAACTAGTACACACACACACCCACATACCTTTTAGCGTCTGTATGTCACATTATACTTAATCACATTGCAAATATTTTACAATGTATTATAAGTTTTAAAAAACGAGGTATTATGTTTCCAGTAAAGGCTAATTCTAAAACAGGTTAAGATATGATATTTCATAGTGAACTAATAAATGGAACCTAAATCTATTTAAATAATATATTTCATTTGCAATATATAAATATTATTCTCTGAAATGTGTGGGGGAGGGGGATTACATTGACGATCCACCCTTGCTAAAAAGAGGGGGGATATATACCCCCTAAACTGCCGCCACTTAATCCGGACTGAAACAACCTTACATGTAGACCATTTATGAATGCCTCACGCATGAGGTGGTACAAAACTCTTTAATGTCAACCAACAAGAGCGTAACAATAAGCCAAGTCTGTCAACTGCTGTTTCATACCCACTCATAACTGTGGCACGGCTGTGTCTGGTACTCACCACTGCACGCATGAATAACATTTTCACTGCTTCTCTACAAATTTTTATTATGTCTGTAAAGGCTTACCATTTATCTTTACACAGCTTAATCTGTATACTCCCATAGTGGCCTATTCTATTCTGGGGCCACACCTGGACGTGGCGTAGTTTTCCTCGAGCAACAATTTCTGTATCCTAACAGATTTAAATCTTTAATTGCCTCCGCCAGGAGGGTACGCGTTCATCAACGTTCGTGTTAATGTTTGTGTGTTTTTGTGTATTTATGTGTGTTTGTTCACACCATAATTCACGCAAACTTCATGTCTAAACCTGGTTTATAAATAACATACTTGAAAAACAATACCTTATTTTTTAAAACTTATACTTAATTGGTATATATTTGAAATATATATATATATTAATCACATACGCTCAGTTTCATCTTATTCAATATTCAAATCTGATGAATCCAAACGTGTCACTTTGTTCGAGAGGATGGAGTTTTAACGTGTGACGCAGGGCATGACGTCACTCATTAATCAAGACGAGTGGCTTAGAACCTGAGGAAACAGGGTTTCAGTCCTGTTCAGTTTCAAGCCAAAGAAGTAGTCAGGAGGGTGCTGTAGGGGATTAATAATTCCTGTATGAATAGTTGAGTAATTCTGGAGGGAAGGGTTTCTTACAGGTTCCCCGAATACTAAACCATCTGTTACTATTTGTTCTTTATATTTCTGTCTGTATTTGGATTTGTATCTCTCTGGATTTCCAATATGGCTGATTAATATGTCTAATTGACAGAAAAATATAGTCCTACGACAGAACATCTGCACCTGATGTTAAGTTTTTTTTTCTTTTAATATCATTTTCGATCCCCCATTATCGCCCAGTTCTGTCCATGTTTGCGTTAGATCAACAGCTTTGCTGATTTAACAAGGGACCTGTGGGTCACTGCACTCAGCTGAAATATTTTTATAGCGTACAGACCAAAATCCAAATCAGGAATTTGACCATCCAAACCCTGAACACGATGTGGTCCAGCCAAAATCCTGATTCAGACTGTAATTTGACATAATACTGAATAATGTCGTCTGCCCTGTGACCTTGACCTTTGACCTCATGACCCCAAATTCAATAGAGTTCTAACACTGTTGGTCGGTCCTATATAAGTCAAGCTTGAAACCAATATGTCATTCCAAACTTGAGTTATCATCCAGAAACAAATATGCAGACGCATGACCCCTGTGACTTTGACCTTTTACCATGTGGCCACAATATCAATCAGAATCTTCCACTATTGTCAGGTCAGCTATATTTGCAAGATGGAAGGTTTGTGGATGAAAAGTTTGGCTTAAAATGCATCAAGAGTCTTTCTAAATAAGTGGGTTGATTGACCTTGACCTTTGTCCTCATGCCCCCAAATCTTGCGAGTTCTTGTGATAAAGGTGGGTCATATAAAGGTCAAGTTTGAAATCCATATGTCAATCCAAACTGGAGTTATCACCAGGAAACAAAATGACCAACGTGCAGAGATGAATAGACGGACAGACAGACACACAGACAGGATGATTACTATAGGGCATCCGTTTACTCAAGCGGGGCCCTAATAACACACAAGGCTTCAGGACATGAGATGAAACCACAGTTGCAAACTTGATTGTTTGAATATGATTCGGCATTCCCAAAATAAAGGAAAAATTTGTTTAAAACAGAAAAAAATACAGGAAGCGCCACCAGTCTTCAGGATTTGACGAAACCAGTCATAATCAATAAGCACGTCAGGTTTCAGGACACTAGATGAAACTGAAACTGGGAAACGGACTGAATTGCTGTCATTCGACAGTCTCAAAGACAGGGAAAAAAATCGTAAAAATGAGAAAAAAATGTAAGTGGCGCCACAAATTTTCGGGAACTAACAACCCTAGTCATTGAATATATTAAAGCTAAAATCCATGCATAAATTGTGGAGATATTGGAGGTTTTGTATCAAATTTCAATTATTCTGGTGTACTACGAGCCCCACTGCTCGGAAGATATTGGTCACAGTGACCTAATTTCAGGTTTACAAGAAGATTGTTTATCGAGCTCTCTGGATATTCAGTTATAGGTTTCTAGGCCCAATGGTGCCAAAACGTGCCAGTCTAACAGACAGACAGAAGGACGGACGGACGAAGGACGCTGCACGATCATTATAGCCCAGTTGACTTTCAGTGAGCTGAGTTAAATCAGGGAAGGCTTGCCTAACTACCCCTCGGCGATTGCAGACATCTATACTACTTTCCCAGGAAATGTTCAGACGTGAGAGTTTTTACCTTAGTTATAACTATCTTACCCGGTGTATACATGATGTTTGCCGCGGTTACCGTGGCACCCAGCGTCCACGCCGCCAGACACGTGACGAAGTACTCCACGTTATTGGTGCTGAACATCAAGATCATGTCACCATGCTTGACGCCATGTTGATGAAGGCCGTGTGCAAAAGCCCTCACAAGCTCTTTTAACTGACCAAATGTATACTCCTTCTGATGTTCCCCCTCCACATAGCACTGT
Organism: Sipunculus nudus; assembly: GCA_026874595.1. Classification (NCBI taxonomy): domain Eukaryota; kingdom Metazoa; phylum Annelida; class Sipuncula; order Golfingiida; family Sipunculidae; genus Sipunculus; species Sipunculus nudus. Next base: position 72,590,180 of record CM049314.1, read on the forward strand.
GGTGAAAAAAATGAATATAAATATGATATACATTTACCATTCCTTTTCATGTCAGAGAATTATACGGAGGCAAGCATCACTGAGAGAGTAGCTCCAAAAATTTTGTTCAAATCTTCTCTGAAACAAGTTCAATGTTTAAAATTGTGTTACGCTGTCCTTCGATATGTTAAAAGGTTAACAACCTTTTTTTTATATTTTACAAAGAGGTACACAAGTAAGCTTTTGTGATTGTGCACATAATTATTATATTTGAGAATTAAATACAAGTAAGTAAACTATTATCACAAACGATGTCATCATTTGAATCTTTATTAATAAACAATATTCCAGAGTTATAACATAATTCCATTCATTGATCTGTTTCTTCTGTCAGAATCATTATTGTATAAACATCCTTTCTTTAAAGGGGCCTTATCATCTGTCTGACCTTTATAAACTAAAGGTAATCTCTTGGAGCTTTTATAAAAATAGGCCAGAAAACGTGGAAAACACCGCACACAGGCTGCTTGTTTTGTTTAAATCAACTTGTATTTAATATGCGGGGAGCCGCCAAATTAATCAAAACAAATTAAACGAGGCCATCTGGTGTCAAGCCAGATAAGCCAGAGCTTTGCAAATGGCATTTTGCAACCAGTGATCTCTCTGCCTCCCAATTCATGCAACCTACCACCTAAGGTTACATATTTTTCCGTTTTTCAACATTGCCGTTTTTACAAACTTGGTGTTGATAAACAAGTTCACACATTATTCACGAAGGGATTTTAAGAATTTTTCACAACCTAAATTACCCGTAGGTCCTTCAAATATTAACAGAGGAAGCAAGAAATCACACAAATTCTTTTTTTTTTTTCAAAAGGTAGGTGAATTGGCCCCTTTTAAAGTGCAATCATTCAAAATTGTCTTTTGAGCACTTACTACTTTTTGCCTCAGTAGGGCAGCGTGTGCATTGAATATTTGACCATTGTGAAACATTACTGTCCAATGCACTGCACTTTTTTTATTGCACCCAGGAATGAGTCTCTGTACGTAAAAGTACACAGACCGGATGCATCACACATGACCACCGGCAAAGCAAAATTGCTACCATGCTGTATATGCTTAATTTCTCTCTGGTCAAAGCAACCATTTACTGATATTACAGGTACACCGACCGTTAGTTGAAAGGGTTAGTTCAAATTAAAGATCTTTCAACATACAATGCTATCTGACAATGGTATGTTTCAACCACAAGAATTATATTTGTTCAATTTCCTTTCAAAGAGTAACAGATCGTCTCGTGCTATAATCCCAATTAGCCCTTTAGGGACCGGCGACGCAACTGTCGGCGGCTAAATTATCGCCCACTTCTGCCTATGTATGTATGCTGAAGCCATGGCTGATGTTAATAACCTCTGTTCACAATATTTGTCACAGCTAGCAGATTTGCAACTTAGATTTATTTTTGACCTTGGTCTTTTTTTTAAGATCGTCCACGGAATATCCCAGATGTAAGAAGGGGCCGATTGCCTCTACATAAATGTTGGGGGTTGGGGGTGGGGGGGGGGGGGGGGGGTAATGACATATTTTGTCCAATCCTCATTTTTTTGCCAGCCATATAAAATCTGATATTACACACTTTTATCATAGAGTTTGTTGTATCTACAGACAGACAAGGCCAAGAGAATACTTGGTTGTGTATCTAATTTTCTCAGAATCTTGTTTTCGAATGGAGTGAAGCCAAATTAACCCTTTAAAGCAGTCACAAACAAGCATTTGAACAAAAAATTTCTCTGATAATTTCGATTTGTTGGAGCTAATGCTTACCATACATAAGCATGAAAAATGGCTTTTTAAGGCCAAGACGTAATGACTAATGCCAACCAGAGAGTGCCAAACCATTCAAACTGTGCCAAACGATAATCTAGTTAATGTGAAAAAAATATGAACATGTGATGTATAGAGAAGGGTGATATTTGATAAGTAACGAAGGTCAATTGCACAGAGATATAGAACAAGAATACATAGAAAAAATTCGGATCAATGAATACACGATTTTAACTATACACTTCTTTATTCCAGTTCATGAGAACAAATAGGACCACGTGACCTACAGAGAAAGGTGATGAATGCATAGCCATGCTGGTCCATTGCATAAAGATATAGAACAAGAATACACAGAAAAAAAAGGCTAAAAAGATTAATGAATAAAAGCTTCGCTCTCACGATACGCTTGACGGCAGTACAGGACATGAGTTGTAAAAGGTGCCCATTCACCTACCTTTTGAAAAAGACTTTATGTGATTTTTGGCTTCCTCTGTGTATATATTAATAAGCTAAGGGTAATTTAGGTTGTAAACGTTTCTCATAACGCCCGCGTTAAGGATGTAGGAACTTGTTTATCAACAACATGTTTGTAAACACAGCAATGCTGACAAACAGGAAAAACATGTAACCTAACGTGGTAGATTGCATATATGCGGAGGCAGAAAGGTCACTTGTTGCAAAACCCCACTTGCAAAGCTCTAGCTTATCTGACTTGCTGCCAGATGCCCGCTTTGAATATTTATTCGTTATTTTGGCGGGCCGTCTCATATTATAAGCACATTAATATAAACAAGCAGCCTGTGTGCGGTGATATTCACGTTTTCTGACCTACTTTTTTTAAAAGCTCAATGGGATAACGTTTAGTTTATAAAGGTCAGATAGGTGATTAACATAGAGACAGATTTTCAGTTTTGTTCGTGAGGTCAAATGTATTCATTTGTCTTAGAGCAGCACTCGTAACCTAATGTTAAGCTATCGCCTGTTTACCACGATATCAGTGCAACAGGATAGATGGACTTTGATTCTCTTGGTACAGAGAAATTCAGCAATTTGGTAAATTTTGCTAGAAAAATGTGCGTCTTCTTGGTCTCATTTGACATTTATACATTTGTACAAACGTTCTATCATGTGAATATTAACAAGAACAGGTCGCTTTAAGAACACTCAGATTTGCTGAACTAAACAGATGCTAAATCCTGATTCTAATAACCTTATACAGGTATTGTGTGTAGTTGCATAATTTCTAATAAAACCTGGAGAAGTTACCTGTGCTACCTGTTTAGTAGCATTTATGAAGCAACACACCATACATTTATTCTTATCTTTCATGAATAATGCTTGCGTTTCTTTGTAAAAATATTTTTTTATTCAGAGAATTTAACTTTATATCGATGCGGCCCCTATCTTACTTATGTTCCATATGGCTCCCTTGAAAAAAAAATATTTGCCCAGCCCTGTCTTATAGTGTCTGTTGATTTTCGTGCAACTGTGCTGATAGACTCAATTACTGATATCAGTTTACCCTGGAAGATGTTGTAATAAAGAAATAAATTAATAAAAATCAGTTTGTAAAGAATTGACAGCAATCTCCACCAGATCTATACAGAAAGTCCTTGATGAAATTAAACTGCGGGAAGCCTTGAATTAAAGCATCTTTTTACAGTTCTTCTACAATTCACTAGGGCATAAGCATTTTGATTCTCCACTTTAACCAAACATTTTATTTTTAGTTATATGATACTCACTATGCAAGTCTTGTCAGAAACGTTTTCCCAGTCGTTCATAATAAATTCATGTAGTGGTTTATCAGAGATAGATTCCAATGACATGCCTTTAGCCGCCATCTTAACCGATGAGTAGTCTACAGTATTGCCCGTTCTCTCCCTGTACGTCTGTGTATAATAACAGAGCTGTTTTTCATGCACTTTTTATATACAGGCCACTGAATTTGCGGCAAGGTACGCCTCGATCTTCTACCCGTGAATAATACGCGACCTTATAAACCTTTCTACTTATATGCATGCAGTGTTTCTTTCTGATTCCTCAAAGTCCTTTAAGTGCATAATTTACTTGTGTGCACGTACGCCGTTACCTTAATGAGTACATTGTAATTACTAGTTTTTTTTTGGACTAGTTGGTAGCCAATGCGGCCGTAATGTTTACGGTCATGTGTGTGAATGTGTGTCTGAATCCGTATGGTGTCAGAAGGTCTCCAAGCGGATAAAAAGTGTGGATGTATTATGTAGAGGTGGAGGAAGCCGGAGACCACCGACCTTGTACGGCCCACTACAACCCACTCTGTTAGCAACGTCGGATATTGAACCTCAGTCGCCAGCAGACATTGCCTAGTGTGACTTTGGATTTGGGTTAATATCTTATGTGATGCATATGAATTGATGACCCGTTCAGGATTAAGCATAGCGGATTAGCGGATCAAACCGGACGCGGATAAGCCACGACACAGTGCACGTCCAACACAATATTTTATACTTAATATGCTGAATATGCCACCAGAGTAACCATACGTGGTACCTGACTACGTGATATGAATGCGGCCACAACGATTTGAATAATTTACACGGATTTTCCTGATTGGATTTGTACATTTTATAGCATAATTTAATCCCTCGCCAAAAACAAGGACAGAAATAAGGACAACCGCTAAAATCTCAAATCTTTTATTTTTACCGCTGCTTTGTATAACATCGTTCTCTATGCAAGACCACCAGGGTGGACACAGAGCAACGATTTGTGATCAGATCAATAAGAGCGTGGTATCTCATTAAGTATCCAGCTATAAATGTTAAACATGCGACACTCGCTCTTGTAGGTCTGAGTAAATCAGCTCTGGCGAAGGGCCAATATCCTCTGTTGACGGTCCTCTTCAAAATACCTCTCCTTCTCCTTCTTTTGAATTTACATTTTGTTATTTAAACATCTGGCATTTTTACGCTACTTCCACGCACTACAGAATATGTGCATTATATATTTAATAATACTTTATTTAACATAATGTATGTTTTATCCCATGTTTATAATTGGTCTATGTGTGTGTGGGGGGGGGGGGGGGTATTAATCCTCCATTGAGTAACAGTCTGGGTGACAATGGCCGGGGCGGGGTATGGCCTGTGGATAATTGTCCGGATAGTTACTCCACAGTTCAATGTGAACTATAAGAATATTAAACTGAACTGTTAAACTAATGTCGTTTTCGACATTTTCAGATTTTTTTCTTTCTAGAATGCGTGATGTTATCTAAACTTTTAATGTCATATGAAAGATGGACTCATTCATTGCAGCTTACTGCCGAGGGTTGTCAACAGTTTTGTGAGTTTTTAAGTGTGCATTACATTTGGGACCATATGTACTAAGACAAAATTTGTTTTTAACCAAACGCTCGCCATTATTAAATCAGCTAATATTAAAATTGGAACCAATGATAGGGAAACAAAGATGAAATTGAAAACAGCGTTTCATTTTTCATCAAATATAAAAATGATTCATTGTGATCAGTTAACTTGTTAACTATCAAGGTTTGTTTTCTTTCTCATTTAATTTCCCTTGTACATAGCAGTTATTGTGCAAGGTTTGAAATCTGAAGGATTTATATATCAATATATATTAAATCATTTAAATATGTAAGATAAGCGATATACCCATCATATCGAAATGCAGTGAAAGTATATTGCAGTTCAATGAAGGCCCATGTATCAGTTGCTGATCTGTTATTAGTTTCTATGAATCCATTTCGTTTTAGTGTGTACGCTAAATGGCGGTTACCTGAAACGAGGGAAATAAACCTGTTAGGGCGCGGGGTGGCGACATGAAAGTACGAAAAGAACAGCGTCCAGGCAGAATCTATATGCTGAGAGAGTTCAGTGGCAATGTTTGGTCCGGTGTAACACTTATTATCCTCCCCATTCCCAATATTACAGTTGAATACAGGGGCAGAACAGACGGATGGACCACGTTAATAGTCCGACCTTCCTTGACGTTGGACTAAAGCAGATATCACGTCAAGTATACTATTTTTTTTAAATACTGGTGGCACTTGGATTCATAGAAACTAATAACAGATCAGCAACTGATACATGGGCCTTCATTGAACTGCAATATACTTTCATATATGTTTCATTATTCGTTGCAGCAACAATAATTACGTATCACATTTCAAAATACTCTTCTTATGTCCCTGTTATTGTTTATGGTATTGTAATGTCACCTTATGTTATAACAGTTTAATCGTTTGATTATTACTTCCTTAATACACCTGGATAAACTACAGCACGGACTACTGCATGCCAAAGACCAAGAAAAGTTGTACTTAAGGCTTAAATGAGTCAATAACTACAAAAATTTTACAGTTGATAAATATATAATGCTTTTTGTGCTTTTGACATTAAGAATACCAACCATTCTATACAGTATTCATTTATACATTTATACAATCGCAATATAAAAAAAAACCCTTGTTATTTAAAGCATCTCTGACTTACATTATAATACGAGCATCTCGGTATAACGGACACTTGTATAGTACAAACAGACACAATGCGAAGTCAGTAACCTCTCATTAGTACATACATATCACAGAAATTCGAGACGGCCCAGAGTAACACTTCAGGCTCGGACCTTCCTATATTATGCACACCTCTATACTATGAACACACCTGACCGTCCAAGAGGAGGTAAAGCTGGAGGTCAGTTATCTCAACAGGATAGACAGGTCTCTACTCCGAAGGTTTGAGGCGGTAACGTAGAAAGTATTCCAGAATTTGGTATCCTCTCGAATAAGAACATATTTTTATTAAGGAAGCCATGTAATAAAGGTACACTTTAGGGGTTTCCTATACAAGTAGAGTGGGAGTAACGAAACTCTTCTACACAGACCACCGTTTATCATGGACAAAATCCTGAATGGTCCCGTAATTTCGAAGTTCTATTGCATATGTTCCAATTTATCCCCCGAAAAAGCTTCGGGATGTCCATTCCGAACAAACGATTCATACAGAGGCTGCGGGGCTGGATTATATTAAAACTTGAAATGAAAGGATGAATTATATATAACACACTATTTAAAATGATACATTAAGCAGTGGTGAAACATGCAATGTGGAATATACCCAAAATAATCGGATCAAAATAAAGGAATTCATCAGTGTTGAAAGGGTTACGTATAAAATGTTTATTTCTTCAGAAACAACTTGAAACAATTATAAAAAACTTAACCTTTCGAAATTCTAGTAAATATACCCTAGCTCACTGCTGCACATCAATTGACACACAAATGGGCAAGGGACTGCCCTTGATAGAGTTGTAAAAGAGACTGAATTAAAGAAGAGACTGACAAAAAAGATTCAATCCCGTTGCTTTATACTGATGCTTGTCGTTAAGCTTAAAGAACAGAAATTCATACGGTTCAGATTCACAGAATCACTTGTCCTCCACCGTACCAACAAATCTTGATGAGTACCTTATGTGGGATACTTTTTATTTATTTCTTCCCGGATTTGAAGAGACGGAGGGGGGAAATGACTCTCGGGCATACACAGATCTGTAAAATAACAGTTTCCGTTTATCTAATCTGTAAGTGTAACGGCTGTATATCACCATACTCTAGTTTACAGCATAAATTTTCGTGTGGGTCCAGTGTGTGCAATACTGTTGCCTGGCCACAAAATCGAGATATGCCGCGAAAGTCGTAAATAGGATTTTGTGGGAAGCAGATCAGTTTAAATCATATTCATCCCTTTTCCTGATGTCCTGTTTGTCTTCATGCACAGAATATTTCAGGAATGTGATGCATCCCGTTAAGTAAATAATCTCATTTTCCTTCCAGGGCCCATCCTGCTTCAATGAAGCTAATCAATACTCTTTTGGAGACATTATATATTGCGCCACACTGGCAGTCGGGACCAACACAAGAACAAGTCGGGACTTGAGACCAAACTTGAGATTTAAACAAATCATCTTTCCCATAATTTTTTATAAGATATTTTTCTCTTGACGACAAATCTTCATATAGCTCTTCTTTTTAAAATTAAAATTGCTATTTCGCAATTTTGCTATTTCCAAACAGTATTATTAAAAATATTTTGGAACCATGTTTGTTCCCGACCAAACTTCACAGAAGAACGCGACGATTCTTCTTTCCCGCTTCGTTTTTCACATGATTTTATTCTCAATTGGGAGAGGATTATTATTAATACGATTATTATTCTTCAATAATATAAGGCACTGGAGTAAAATCCATCATATGTTCACATATTTAGATGACATCACGTGTAGTGTGAAGTTTGATTTACAGTGGAAGTTAAAGTTGGGACTTAAGGGAAGGCATTTCATGCCTTATTAATGTAAAACAAATATTTTCACGGTAGGCCTAAGACTTTGGCATTTATTTAGACATTAAAATACTCAGAAATAAGGGAATTTATGCTTAATTTTTTTTTTCATTTGGACCAAGCGTGCTCTGTGAAATGAACTTCGTGCAGATAGAAACATGGTCAACAACAAAAACTCCAAACACAGTTTTTAAACCTGTACTCATGTAATCATCATATGAACTAATCATATCGGAAAGGTCCCAAAACTGACTCAGACTCTTTCGCTTCTGCTGGAATTTTTCTCTCTCTCTCTCTGCTCTCCCTCGGCTCTAAACACAGCCCCTATTTATATATTTTCACCCTAAGCCTAGAAACTTCTATTTCCCGAACATCCCAAAGAACCAAACAAGACACACGCGCTCACAGAGCCCGAACAGCCCAGAAAATTCCAGATTAGCACGACAGCGAGGGCTGTGTTTACACGCCAGGGTTCAACGAGCACAGATTACACCGAGCGCTGTGTCTTTACAGTCTACACGCCATAGCAACGTCCTATGCCTGTGCTACCCGAATCAGAATGTCAACTCCAAACCCTGCGCATAACAAATCAGATACACGCAACACTATAAAACAGATACATGTAACACTCCCCTCCTGTAAGAAAAAAAAGAAAGTTTTCTCCAAAAATTAACTTTATCACAATCACTTAATTTTTACAACATTTCAAAACCATATTATTTGCAACATTACCCAAACATCTCATTTCATAAACATCTCGATAAGCAATCAGCAATACAATGTCTTTCCCTTAAATGTGTCTGATTTCAAGATTGTAATCCTGTAAAAACAAACTCCATCTCAACAATATTTGATTTTCACACTTCAACTTGTTCATGAACGTGAGGGGATTGTGATCACTGAAGACAATGATAGGCTTGACTGATGAAGTAACATCAACTACAAAATGCTGCAATGCCAAAATCAAAGCCAAACATTCTTTTTCAATAGTGGAGTAGTTTTTCTGGTGAGTGAATCCTATATTCCTCATTCTGTGTATACTAATTTTGACTAATTCTTGAATGTTAAGTGCTCATTTGTTCATTATGACATCGATGTCAGGTTGAACTCCGATCTTTTCTACCCAGGGCTTTGCTCAGGGCCGCAGTCAATCACTTAAAATGGGGTAAATTTTGAGTAAGAACTTCTGAACGAAGTTATAATTCCCCCCCCCCCCCCCCCCCCCCCCCCCCGCGCGTCAATACACAGGTGGCCAGCGTGGCTTAGTTTCGGACTTCTTGTTACCGGGTTTAAGTAGGAAATTCTAAACAGAGTGATAATTATCCCCCGCGTGGCAGTACCCAGTTGGCCAGCGTGACCTGGTTTTGGGTTTCTTGCGTACCGGGTGAGCGCTAACCGGTGTTGTAATCCGGTAATCAGGATGTTGTTCATAGTTTCCCTTGATATCCTGTCGAGTTGTAACTTTTGGTGTGCAATCCAGTGACAAATTATTAGGTATCAGAAAGATTCTCAGAGTAATAACAGGTCAATACTTTACAAATAGTTTCGCGGAATTATTAATGCTAGTGAATGGGGGTCAAGGGTCATGCTGTAGATAGGTGTTTACAATATGGCGGTCATAAATGAAGATTCATATTAGTTTGGTCTCGTATTCTTAAGTTTTCTGCTGTAGTTACCATTTATATTCGACGGGAAATGCAATCAAACAACATAAACACTGGATGTTTGTATATTTTGTTTCCATATACCTACCGTAATTTGTCAATAGACGATCGTTGTCAACGCCGGTGCCATTTTTTTTTTTTTTTTTTTTTTTTTTTGTGGACACCTTGTCGGCTTTTTTCTTGTTGGCTCGCTAAAATTTTGGTAAATTTGGCTGGACCCTCAAATAAGACTACCCCCCCCCCCCCCAACTTTCGAGGAAATTGTGGATAAATTTCTCGACCTATATGCGACTTTTTACGGTATGCATAAAAGTGTATACATAAATATAAAAAGTTACACATATATAGGGCCCTGTGCGGGCCGAAAATTTGAACCGGCTCCACAGCGTTCACTGTCAGTTTGCAGCCCGCCAAGGAAGAAAAGAAAGAAATTCAGCTCGGCCCGCCCCGGAGTACTAGTAAGCATTATTCTTTCAGTAAGCAACCGCCCCACATGTTTCAAGTTTCAAAAGTCTGATGATCGGAATGAAAGCTAAATTTTAATACATGTTTTACAAATGATATGAGCTAAAGTTCTAGAAATATTTTACAAGACATGTTTGACTGCTTACATTCGTGGATTTTATTATGCAAAGTTAATTAACATACCTTATAGATGTTTTCAAACATTACAGGAGAAATGCCCCCTTTTATTTTCAGACATCATATTTTTACCGCTTCTGCTTATATTTATTAATTTATTTAGACTTCAAATTAACCATGAATCATCTATTTTGTATATTATATTTCTTTTAAAAGATTAAGATGCATTTTTAGCTAAATTTTCATATCAAACCTTACATCTCCCACATTTTACTCACCTACCATTAGTGGAAGAAAATATGATTTTGGGGTCACAAGGTCAAGGTCACAGGGACATCTGTCAACATATTTGTGTTTAATTCACAATTTTATATCTTTGTTAGATCAGCTTGTCAACCCGCAGCTCGCCAGCACAGATTTTATTTCCCTCATTCAAGAATGTAACCCCCCCCCCCCCCCCCGGTTCCACACACACATTATTTAGGCGATCCCCGCCCCGGATATTCTAGAATGCAAACCGCATGGCCCTGAGCAGACACTATTTCGGGCCTCCCCGCCAAACACATTGTAGAATGTCACCCGCAAGTCCCCGCGCAGACTTTATTTCGGCCCTCCCCGCCCCACACAGAATTTGACACGCCCGGCCCCGCGCAGACTTTATTTCGACCCTCCCCGCCCCACACAGAATTTGACACGCCCGGCCCCGCGCAGACTTTATTTCAGCCCTCCCCGCCCCACACAGAATTTGATACGCCCGGCCCCGCACAGACATTTACTTTCATCAGGCGCGATCAAAAGCGGAAAACAAACACAGCGGCCACAGGACATGGTAGCCGTACCGCACAACTTCACAAATGAAGAATTTCCACCACGTTGATTTTGTGTATCTTCCTGAAAGTTTCTTTTCCGTGTTCATGCAATGTTAGACCTCCAGTCACGGTGTCTTGTTATTATCGTTAACAGATACAAAAGGACAAAAAAAAATAAAAGGTAAGGTTCTCAGGCACCGCCCGCATCAATTTTAAACCCCCGCATCAAAAATTTTTATTTAATTTTCAATAGAAACTTACCAATTTTGTGCTGCAGCCGCCCGGACATTTCTTTCAAGAAGGTAAAATCATACAATTTCCTTTGTTATGTAGTGCTTTTTCTTGTTCAGCAAAATAAATCTGTTATTATCATGCTTTTCCCTTATCATTTGACATTTTTATCGAAACATCCCAAAAAATTAAAAATTAAAAAAAAAAACCGCCCGCCCGTATTGATTTCTGAAAAAAAGTGCCTGAGAACCATACCTTTTTTTATTTTGGCCTTACACATACACATGCAGAACCAACCACAACAACAACAACGTGTATTACAGTTGAAATGTAGATATTAAGAGTGTATCGGTAGGGTTTTGCTGCCAAACTTTTGTATTCAGCTAGAATGAACTAACTGCCTGAGATAATAAACATTCTTTAAAAGGTTTGTCTATATTTAATAAATTGCAACCTAAACAAATAGACTGTTCGCAAGACGTTATGTGTTCGTGAATGTTTGCATGTTTGTGTTTGTGTTTTGTGTGTTTGCTCACAATTTAACTCGCGTAATCCTAAACGGAATCTCATGAAATTGTCAAGGTGTTTCAGGAATGGGCCAATAAAAAATAAATAAGATTTGGTGTGGATCTTGCTCGAATAAACCTGAGAATATGGGCCGAATAAGTGAATGTAAACATGGCGGAGTATTGCATTTTTGCAATGCCGATTTCTAGTTCAGTGTACACAGGAGGATCCAGAGGAGGGCACAGGGGGCACGGGTCCCCTTTAGCATTCATAAATTTTATTAATTTATTTTAATATTGTTGCTGTCATACATACCTCATACGGACACTCATCTAAATTTCATCATGGATGTAATGTGAGATAATTTATATCTCAAGTTGAATCCCTTCCTTATTCCCTCTAAGTACCACCCCCCCCCCCCCCACACACACACTTTTTTCCAGAGCACTCAAGCAAAACAAGTGACTGGAAACGTCCCTTGATCAATACTATCGATAACTATTGCGCGTATATAGATGTCTACATATTTAAAGTAAATCACCCAAGGTGACCTAAAACAGAAATAAAGGCATACGTTTAGTCAGTTTATTTGCATACACCATATATACTTTACAGTGTTCTTGAACTATAAATGTATTGTCGGTTTATTTGTTTTCAGTTTATATAATTACACATATTTCGGCAAAAGCAAAATAACCACTTTAAAGGGCTAAATCTTTCTGGTTAATTTCTAATCCATTGTATGGATAGTTAATTAATAAGCTGAATACAGGTGTAGGAAGGCATATTTGCATGAAAAAAATTTGCTGGGAAAAGTGTTAGCATGGTCATACTCTCATGTCACATGGTAATTGTGAAAAGCGCAGCTGTCACAGACTTGGTATTGTGAATATGAAATTCAGGATCCTTTAGCAGTGTGTTGAATCCATACAAGATTTTTACAAATTTGGTTTTAACGAATGATAATGATATAGTGTTTTAGAGACTTAAGTGGCAGTAAATTATTTGAAACCACAAAGATAATTATTAAATATTTTACAATCTCCATCTTCTGTTTACATACAACAACACCTTTTCCTGCCGCTTTGCTTCAAGAATATAGAAGAGTTTGTTTAAATGTTAAATTATATTTGTCGAATGTGTGAAGATTCAGTTACTGTGACTCAAATTTAAATTGTGTTTGTTGTTCATATTTTATAAATATATTAATTGTTAGATCATTATGAGGTAGGAGGTACCTAATGTAAATTCAGGTGTTAATATGTTTAAGAGTTCTTTTAATGGAGTAGTCCTTATAATTCCAATGTTTCAGGGATTCATATCTATTGCCATTGACACTCAATATTTATGGACACAACGTTAGGTTCTTTTAGTAGCATTTCTAGCTATATGATCTCAAAATCATTATAAGCCATGTATTTAATTTTAACTGTACTGCTGAGTTAGTAAGAGTTAGTTTTAAAAAGTTACAAAAAGTTTTCTGAATTCGCTAATTTAAGTGTTAAAATTTATTTAAGATTTACTTGCCCATTTATCGGTTTGTTTTTACAAATTTCACTATTTAAAAGTGACTAAGGAGACTTAACATATGACCCGCATAGGGATATCCCGCATGATGATGTCCCGCATGACGATGTCCCAAATGATGATACCCCACGAAAGGATGTCCCGCGTGATGATGTCCCGCATGATATCCCGCATGAGGATGTCCCACATGTCGATGACCCACATGATGATGTCCCACATGTTAATGTCTCGCATGTTTATGTCCCGCATAGGGATGTCCCGCATGATGATGTTCCGCATGACGATGTCCCGCATAAGGATGTCCCGCATGATGATGTCCTGCATGATGTCCCACATGAGGAAGTCCAATATGTCGATGACCCACATGATGATGCCCCACATGTTAATGTCTCGCATGTTGATGTCCCGCATAGGGATGTCCCGCATGATGATGTCCCGCATGACGATGTCCCGCATAGGGATGTACCGCATGATGATGTCCCGCATGATGTCCCGCATGAGGATGTCCCACATGTCGATGACCTACATGATGATGTCCCAAATGTTAATGTCTCTCATGTTGATGTCCCGTATGATGGTGCCCCCGAATGATGAAGTCCCGCATGTTGATGTCCCCCATGATGATGCCTCATATGTTGATGCCCCAAAAGAGGAAGTCCCATATGGCGACGTCCAATATGTTGAAGTAAGATAGAATATATGCCCTTGCTCAAGATACTCAGATTATCACATTTCCCACTTACATATAAAGATTATTCTAATATAAATCTCTTTGAAAGGTTCAAATTTAGGAACACCGCATTTAGCTGTAACAATCTTCTTTCCAATAATTTGCAATTGTTCTCCAGACAGTGTAGCCATGCGAGGACCACATCTGCACACCACCGTCTGTAACCGCGACCTGTCATATAGTGATGTGACACATGGTGGTATCCCACATGGCTATGTCATACGTGATATATTTATTTGCTCTAGGTACTTAAATTATTTCATTTTCCACTTACATTGAAAGAGTATTTTAACATAATTTGGGATGTTCTAATATATGAACGTCCGTTTGAGAGCTTTAACAGCTGATATGCACTCAATTTTAATACGGCCCTAATAAATATACCGTCTTCGATAAACCATGATATAAAGCATGTACAGTATATATAATGTTATGGTTTTTCTTATAAATGAAAAATGACATTTAAATGATGCAAAGAACAAGATGGTTTATTAAATAACACCCATAGAAGACACAACCAACAAAACGTGCCCCCCTCCTACCCACACACTCTCACACACAAAATATGATGTCACAGCAGTGAGAGGAAAAACATAGGAGTAAAAGTACGTTTGTGCATTCACGGATAAGCATGTCTACTCATTCAAACCTGGTTTAGATTTTATTTTGAAAGTCAACATTAGTTCTGTTGTTGCAGTTTATTTTTTTTAATTATAATAATTGAAAAGCAATTTCATATAAGTATATGGTCCTCACTTCAGAATGTAAAATATAATTATAAGTTCTGTCTGTTTGATGCCGTATTTACATCTGCAATATCAGTATAAAACGTAGTGATGTATTTGATTGAGTGCTGTCAGTTGGTGACACTTCACATACAGAGTATATGAACTGCTTAACAGAGTGAATAATAATAATAATAATAATAATAATAATAATGAGGTATAAACAGTCCCCGGCCCCATGCATAACTAAATGTGTTGTATTTTCAGTGACATGCTTTCTCTTGTGACTGGCTGAAATAGGATTATTTACAAGCCAATGGTATTTTATTAAATGGATGCCACTAAACAAGAAGAGCAGGCACACAAAACGGGTATCAATGGCGCCACCTATCTCATGTATGCGTCAAATCTGTCCATGGTCTATGGATGTTCAAAATGTCAGGCAATCAGTTTACACCATTCCTGGTTTATAAGACCATAACGGAATCAACATTATAGGTGGGGACACCAAGATTCAGCACATGATAAAGCTATCCAAGTGCTTTCCAAAGAATTAACCATTAGACAAATCTATTGAACCAGTCCTCAGATACGAGTGTTTATATGCAAAAACGGGAAACATGGACCTATTCAAGGCCAAGGGCACTCTCATGGTAAAGATTATGACCCCATTTTAAATGGGATTCTTCCTTTGGCCCATATGTATGACTTTGCGAAATTTGAGATGATCATTATTGAATTATCTCGCTCACAAGATTTGTCAGCGGCGACGCGATCGAATCAAAATATAGTATCCCCGACTTCTCATTTCGGGGTTAAATTAAAAATTGACATGCATTTCGTTTCTCTTGTGCTAGGATAGATGTGACCAAGGAATATGAATGATATAGTTTACATTTCTAGACTAAAAATTACTAGAAAATACCATTTTCCCTGACAGAGAGGACACGACCACAGCTGGTGCCATCTGCTGGTGAAATATCAAATAGCAGTCCCATGATGATTGTGTTATCTTGATATCTTTGCAGCAGATCACAAGATAAAGGATAGCAGATTTTGCACACACACAAAAAAATCGAATTAAAAAAAATTTGCTGATCAGCAAAAATTCAAAGCAAAACTATTAAACCATCTTTTAAAAAACAATCCTATTCTATTTAGTTTTCTATCAAATCTGCTCTATGAAATCTGTTTAAATGATTTGGAGACTTCAGCTTTCTTATTTACTTATTTATCCAAATTTAAAGGGAAAACACAAGAAAAGTAGGTGAAACACAGGGTGTCGTCACCTGCAGGATACAATGACATGCTCGTTATGTGACTGACAGGTGTGTAAAATTTAGTCAATAGATTGGCACGGGTTTAGCAGCTAAGTTAAAGAATGGTTGGGACGGACAGCCAGATGATTTTAGTAATGCTTCTTCCTACATCTAGGGACTAATAATTCTATTCAATATATAGTATTAATTGACTTTGGCCAGCTGCAAGGAATATTTGAATATGAAATGTAGGCTATAGTGTTCTTATAGTTATCTGAAGGAAAGTGAAAAAGACCATGCGGGGAGGGGGGGGGGGAGTGCTAACAGGGAAGCTGCTCCGAACCAAGCGTGGCCGCCAAGGGAGATGTGGTGGAAAGGGCAAGACCCACTCTTGAAGAATTTTTGAAAATTAAATGATTCAGGTTTCAAACTTAATCATAATTCAGATATATAAAGGACACCTTTCTGTTTTAATTAAGATATAGATAAAATGGTTATATTTAAGTTCTACAAGTCATCATGTACACTGATTTCGTTTTTCATACCCCGTGTAAGATGCAGTGCTTATTACCTCAGCGTGTGCGTTAACCCCCGTTCGTGTGTGTTTGTGTGTGTGTGTTTGTTCACAAAATAACGCAAGCAATCAGGAACGGAATGTCATGACACTTTCAGGAACTGTCCAATGAAAAAGCGATTATATTTTGGTGTCGATCTGGCAGATGTTGCGGATTCAGGAAAGTCATCAAGGTATATTCAAAAATGTTGAGTCACGAATCACGAATCACAAATGAACCTTGGAATGTGGACCTAAATAAGTGAATGCTATCATGGTTTTGGGATCAGCCCCACAGCTGGCAGAGGCATGCATTCCTTAGAATGCATGTTTCAAGTTTTAATTCTGTAACTTTTAAATACCAAGGAGAATTGCCTGTAAGTGAAAAGGTAAGACAGTGTATTATTTTCTGCAATAATAATATTAATAATATCCAGTAGCCGAATATATATATATATATATATATATATATATATATATATATATATATATATATATATATAACTAACTTAACAGTCTTAATATTCTAAATGAGAATTTACCTATATATGCACTCCGCTTGATGGAAATGGAAAGCAGAACAACATACTTTTATTAGCCTGTTTTGATTATTGCACATTTTAATAAAAACAAATATGTTTTACTGATTAATATTTTTCTAAACGATTTTTGCTTATGTTCATTTGTGAGTGATATAGGAATTTCCCAGCGTCACTCCTGACCTACTTCTGTGCTACCTCGCTCTGTACCGCGATGGGGTTATTGACAGACAGGTAAACCCAACCCGTGCCGTGGATTTTGCAGAAGTGCATGGCCTTGAACTGATATCATTCGATCTAAACATGTTCATGTTTCGCTCAGAGTGTATTATTCATTCCTGGCATAAATCAATATTTCTCTCGTTTATCCTCGTAAAAAAGACCTAACGGACGTGGGTACGACTACCGGTAAGTTACATTAACTAATAAATTCATATTCTGACTTTACGTAATGTCTGTCCAATAGAGATGTTTTCGTATTCCAGGTTTTAAGGGTCCCCGTATGAACTACGAACTACTGGGTATTACAAATATCATATGTTTTAAGTCGGCAATAATGGTGGTTTTCACAGAAGGTGATATTTTTCATTAGGGAATTTATTAGTCCTTTACTCTTAACAGGATAAAACGGACGGGTAACGATCTAAGGTATGATAAAGGCATTGCAACATTACGCTCCCGAATAGTCAAACTTGCACAGGCTAAAATTTCAAAGTCAGGTATCAGGTGCCATCTCGTGGCTGTTTTGACAATGCTCACTCCTAAATATCCTACTGCCGAGGAAACGTTATGCCGGGGGTAGACTGAGGTTAACAAATTGAGATGATTCATTTATTTGGGAACATAAGATGGTCACCAATTAGCAATGCATCGTGGCATAAGATGACAAAAAAAAACACAAGCCTCTCACAATTATTCCATCGTGTTCCCGGCGTATGATCCATTTTAATATACCACGCGTGCAGAGACTGAAATTTGTGGGGAATATAGTAACAGTGGATACAAAGGGGCCATTTTCACAGGATGAAGATTCAGCTGGTTTTTTTTTTTGTTTTTTTTTTTTGGTGCTTGGTAATCCTTCCATAAATTTCCATTGAAATCCATGTAATTTCTATATAGTAATTTGAGTTGTTAAACTAGAATGGTGCATAGCTCTTCCTTTTTCTTGTAATTTTAAAGTTTTCCTTCATATGTCGCCTTATGCGTTTGTGGGAAGGGAGATTTCTTTACCCGGGTACAACTTTTCAAAATTCTCTGACACGGTACAAAGCAACCAGAAAACCTTATAATTGCCGCAATGTAACTTTAATGAATCATGTGGACTCCGTTCTGTGCATGTTTTCTTGTTTATGTAAATATATTCTCATGACTCAAGAAGTATCAGTAAATGCGATATCAAGTTAAATGACGACATGACAATATCCATACTATTTTCCTTTGTTCTTATTTTTAGCTAATATTTCGCCATTATCTTCTTTGACATCTCTTTCAGACTTCTTCGGACTATTTTACCGGTTGCCGTGCGGGGAATCTCGGCGACAAAATGTATGTCTCCGCACTGCCTGCAATAAATGATCAATGCAGTTTACACACAGGAGGATTAATGATAACAGCGGTCGCATATAGATGGCTAGGAGAACCCGGACTAGGCGATTGTAGGATATTCAATCCAAATGACGAAAAAAAAATTCATTTCTTTCTAAAAATGGAATGTGTGGGCGCTTAGTTTATTTTCGTTCTGTTGGAAATTTTCCGGACAAGAATACATTAAAAATTTTGACAACTTACAGAAATATAAAAAATGTGTTATAATTCCTGAAATGGTAAATATAAACAACAACAAGTTTAATTCGTTTTCGGTGAGATATTCGCATTTGCAATACGCAAAATTTAAGAAACCGAGTCAGGTGCAGAAATAAAATATTTTTCTTCTTGTCTATTCACCCGATAAAAAAACCTTGAAAGATAGAAGAATTGCAGGCGAAATGTCTTTCTGGCGAGAATAAATGAATCAATGTCCTGCCAAGAAGACCACATTCCTTAAAATCAAACCAATTTATACGATTTGATCCAAAATCTTTCCAAAGTGGAAAAGAGTGCATAGTCATTTTACAAAACAGATCTCATAGAGATATACACATTTACATTAAGAGATGAATCTGATTCCCAAAACGGCTAGAAATATAGGTGTCAAACGTTGGTACATAATATAAAATATAAAGAACATGCTGCTATAATAAGATTGAAAGGACTGTCAACATCGTTTACTAATATAAATTTATGCAGTAAGGGTAAGGATCACTTTATATATTACAGATTGGCATTAAACATAGCTTATTTCTAAAGCATAATGTCTTTTTTTTTTTTGTAAAAAGATCGATTTCATTGTTCTCTAAAATCAACAATTATATATCCAGCCTTTTTCTTTTAATCTACTGAAGAATTAATGAAACAGTTCGGTTACTGAACAACAGTTCAATGCACCAATAACGATTCAGGCTGTTGAAGGATCATATTATTTGATTTTTATTTATTTTATTTGTTTATTGTATGGATATTTTAAAGGATAATGCTGGGTATTTTGGACGGTTTTCCTCCATGTTATGATTCATTACGCCGATAGATGCTGTTATACCTTAAACAAACAAAAATTCAGTGCACATCTCAACCATATATCGTTAGGTGGCCTCATGATAATGGCCTCACATTAAAAGGAACAGCGATGTTAATACTACCGTTGATTAAGTCGTGAAGTTCCTTCTCTGTGACGTAATTTCCGGCTTTACGGACAACAAACGCGGTCGGGAGTTCGTTCGCACCGTCCCTTGTTACACATCGCAAAATAAAGTAATCATTATATGTCTTCCCTGAAGTGAACCTTTCATATTTCTCACACCTGGTACGCTTTGTATTTGATCATCTCCTTAACTCTGTCCACGATATACAGGAATCCATCGTTGTCTAGATATCCAACGTCACCTAAAAGTATAAGACAATTCCTTGAGTCAAACATGAAAAGCCTGATACCTTTTCTCTTTTGTCTGACAGTTTGAAAGAGGGAATGGTTATGACATTTTCACGAATGTGCCCTTTGAAGGTTTTAGCACAATGCCCGTATGTTATAATATATGTATATACGATTTATATAATACCCTACCTTTTTTAAGTTTTGCAATCCTTTCGATAGTGACAAAATACAGTGTCTGTTGACAGCCAGCCAAAGAGATATATGCTGGGGGCAGACTAACAAGAAATATAGGCGTAAATATAACCACCTCCATTCCCGATGGTTCGTATAGTATAGTTTACATTATAAAATTGAAACTGTAATATGAAACCGATATAATATACGTTTTGTTAACTGGGTTATGTCTTGATCGTCCCATTCAAATTATAATTACGAGAGGGGATCACTTAAATAGTTTGGATAAGATATAGGTATTTTTTTAAACTTCTCGCGCCAGCAAATCCTTGAACAAATATATACAGGTAATAATAAACATGTGAAGACAACTCGATGACTACCAGTATGAAGCCATCCATCTTTGTCGATAGTTTCAGCTGTAGCGTCAGGTCTGTTCAGATAACCCTTCATCACCATTGGACCTTTAAACCAGACTTCTCCTGGTTCTCCTGTCTGCTTTTGTTGTTTTGTTTCTAAGTCTACAATCTATAAATATACAAAAACACATTTGCATATGTGCATGGAGTTTATGTACGTCTGTTCATCCTCTTAAAACTTTATGAGGTGGTGTACTTTTCCCTGATAAGGCGTACCGCCTGTTGTTAAGTATTTATCGGGAAAGTATTTGGTTAAATGATTGTCGAGCCTGTATGGCTTCACCGACAAGGTCAGTTTTAAACTGAGCTTTTCTGGTCTTTCGGGGCTCCTCTTCTTGCAGCTTTTCATTGACTTCCTGGTTAGCACTCATTACATTCGTCGATAGTTATTCAACATTTACTTTGCGTCCATGACCAAAACCCAGGTGGAAAGGGCAAACACTGAGCTTATGGTTTGATGTCTTGAAGAATATTTAACAATATTTAATGTTGCTGCTTACATTGCAAAATATAGGTTTATCTTGGCGCCCATCTTGGAAGCGACCATCTTGGTAGATATATAGCTAAAATTCAGGACCCGTTTGATATTTGAACCGGACGTTATATGTGTTTATGTATTTATTGTGAGTGTTTGACAGCCACGTTTACTTAATGTTAGGAAAGTGAAGAAGTTTATCACCTTTTTTCTGTTTTTAAATAACAATGCTCTTGCTCCAAGATGATGCTGTATACCTATACCTTGAGTTAGTAAATATACATATTATTATCATATTTGCCCAATTTATATTCATAGATCGTGTTTTACTATTAAAGAATCGGTTTTACTGGGCAGATGAAAACATTGTTGGAAACATTGGCTCATATGTCTTTTTTATTATTAAAGTTCACATTTGTGTGGATTCTGTATTTTAATCCTAATTATCAGTTGGCGACCTAAATATACTACCAAACGAAGCCAATAGAAGAATATTTCGTAATATATACAACATCATACTTAGTAGACATTCTGATGAATATAAAAATAAAGGTCTTGGTACATGGGAACCCAATAATTCGACTTAAGTTACACACAAGCACTATATATATATATATATATATATATATATATATATATATATATGTATATAAACTTCTTTAAACCTGATATGTAAACTTATTCTAATTCATCAGAGAAACGACTAATACATTATAAATTAATACAAAAGATCAAGTGTTAATCATTCCGGTTCGGGTATTTAAGGATTCTGAATGTAGGAATCGTAATATACCCACACGTATATGAGACCCTGGTATTGGTACACCAACCGTCCCTGGTTTATTGACTCCATCGGGCACCAACGTTGCAACCCCAGCCATCTCTGTCGCTCCATAAACTAAAAAAATCGAGATTCAGGATACTAAAATGATGAATGGTTATTAATTCATTCCGAGTTTCTGGAATGAAAATATGATGCTACATTAAATAAATCATCACGAATTGTTTTAAGTTGGTAGACAACTGGTACAGATTGTAATATATTTATTAAACACAAAGGGCTTGTATATCAGATTGAAATAAAGAAGTAGAAGAGTAAACAATGATGTTTACATTTTTAAAGATTTTAAATTTAGCACGCATTTTTTTTTCCAATAATGAAAAATCTGTTTTTTTTTAATAACATAACCAGAGAACAGTTTGATTAAATCATAATTTTTACACTTACTTTGGTAAATAAACGTATTATTCAGAACATTTCCTAATCCGATTTGAGTTTCTTTCTTCAGCGGAGCTGCACCGATCCCGAGTCTCTTCAGCGAAGACAGGTCATATTTCTTGGTCAGTGGAGATTTGTACATCAACACGGCGATGGGCGGGACGACTCCGAGTTCTTTTATCTGTAGTTGGAAGGCGAATATGAGAGTCAAAAATCATCACATTTTTTTGCGTTTTAACATAAAAATTGTTACTATATATATATATATATATTTATATATATATATATATATATATATACACGTACGTATGTATACCTGCGAAACATATATAGCAATTTTACGGTCTATATGGAAGTTGATAATGGTGAAACTTGTATAAAATTGTATATTTTTTCCTCAAAATATACGAATGATTGAGCATGGTTGTCGGCCCCATTTTGTTAAAATGTGTTCCTGTCACACTTGAAGATTAGACGAATTATTTCTATATATTATCAATTTCAATGATCCTTTGCATTTATTAACACCAAGCAGGTACACGATATCAGGCTTCTTGAAATGGCGATTTTATAAAGTAACTGGCAGATTATGGGTCACTTTGACCCAATTTCAATTAATCCAGAACCCCTCTTGTCTTACGTATAAGGTTTCCATGTTGACCGATCATAATTTATGCCATGCTAAACAAATCAGAAATGACCATACCTATGGCACAGACTATGCTGAACCTCACAGTATTTTTCTGTTACCTAGTTTAACATCATCATGCAAGCAACTCTGACATCACCTCAGATCTTCTAAAAGATGACTGTGGTGGTAAAAACGTTGAAATACTTGAAAAGCTTTGGTCTTCCATGCATTGATGGATATTTGTTAATATAACTACCACTTCATAAAAGTCATTTTTACTTTCTAAATACATGAAATAATTAAAATTTATGTAACCAGTCGGCTAAAGCGATGTACATGGGTCTTCATTAGTGGAGTAAATGACATGAGTGTAATCCTTTCATGTATTTTGCCTTACACGGAAGTCTTGTATACACTGGAAGAACTGTTCTGGGTCAAAACGAGGCAAGGCTACCACAGGGCTTGTGATCCCGGCGTATGTCAGAGCCAAAACAAGGCCAGCCACGTGGAACATTGGAAGAAAAAATAGCTGCGCATCGTCCGGTCCCATGGATAACACGACCCTGCAGTAATGTACATACATTTTAAGTAATATACGATGTGTGAAAACTGAAACCGGGGTAAATAACCATTTATTTTATTTTGTAGGGGATGACAGTTCGTGCTGGTTTCTCCCAGCTGAAGTAGCCTTAAAGGGTTCACATACATTTTCAACAAGCTGAAAGTAGTGATTAAAAGTATAAAGTAAAGAGAAACTGTGTATTGTTTTTGTGATTATCTAGACCGCACATGCAGATACTCGCAGTTGTGTCAGAGAACGGGTGCTTACATCTGACTTTAGTTGATAAAAATAATCAAACAAAAAATACTGATGGGAATATAACCCCCTTGACGGGTAGTTGAAAATCGTTTCTTATGTTTACTAACCTGAACTGTGTCATGCTGGCGACCAGGTTATAGTGTGTAATCATAACGCCTTTTGGTGCACCAGTTGTTCCACTCGAATATAGAATCACTGCCACGTCTTGTTTCAGGTTGCTCCCGGCAGTTGGCATCTCTATCTTTTCTATTTCTTCTCCCATTTTCCATGATGGAAGCCCATGTGACATGCTCTGTGTGTGAGCCAATCACAATTAGGTCCTGCAAAATATCCGGTGAGTGAGCATGAACATGACCCAAGAACTCATTTGGAACGCCAGTTAAGTGCAAACAGTTGCCAGTCAGTAATTGGTTCACCGAGGAAATTGTATAAGCCGAGAGGAAAAAATTAAATTTGAGTAAAAACTCCGTTAGTCGAAATCATTGACCAATGAAATCTGGAAACAACAAGTGAAGTGTGTGGATAAAGTGACTTAGACCGCTACACCGCTTAACTTCATTTTTCGTAATATTGATTCTGTGTACAATTTGCTGTATTGCAAGACAAATATTATCATATGGAGTCAGGATTATGTTTTGCATGTTATGATGGCAAAAGTTTGTCGTAAATCATTCATCTGTTCACCTTGAAAGATAAAAAAACAGCCCTTCTTGTGAAGCGGTAAAGCATATTGCTCAAGGTCGGGAGATCAGATGGCGGTTACCACCAAAAATTGTGTAATAAGTAAAGAACCCCTATGTTTTTATGGTTGTACTTTATTTCACTTAATAAGGATAGGTCCATGTTCTCGTGTTTTATTTACACGGGATTAGGAGTAACCTATATGCCATGAACATCTTCCATGTATTCCAATTGTGACCATGTTATTATAACCAGCACCATACCCTTAATTCCCGACATAACCTTGGCCTCCGCATTTTAATCATTTTAATCTAATTTCAAGCAGGGCTTTCAACAGGAAGAAAATTTGAAGAGTCCGGGACGCTCAGGCAAAAATGTTGGGGAGTCCTTTCTGAGTTTAGAGCGTCCCAAGCGGTGATGATATACGTTTCCAAGTTTGAAGGATTATGTAAAATTTAATCCTTTTTTTTGTATTTCATGTAATTATCATATAATTATATGATTAGAAATTGTGTCTTTATATGAATATATTCTTATAGCTAAAAGGTAAGCCCCCGTTATCAACGCGGCGTTTACACACCTGACGGGTTTGGTTAAGGCATACGGTAATGTTCACTGACTGCTACAGGTGCTAAAGCCAGAAATTCGCGCGTCCAATCGGACACTTGAACACTCAGAACCGATCGTCAGAGACGCTAACCCTCGCGTTCTTTAAAGCCGTGTGATTGGTTTCGAAAGTATTGTAAGGTCACGGTTTGATACCGCTGATGTCTCTGGAGAGAGTGGCAATCAGACCCGTATCTTCCGAGTAGAAGCCATGGAATTCTGTGGGAATGACCGCACCCTCACAAAAATGATAGTAGGACCTGCGAATGAGCGATGGTATATCTCCTATGGTAATAGGAATAGAGCTGTATTAACACAGGAAGTCGTTAACATTAAACAGACACGCCTAAAAACATTCTCGTTGATGTTAATACCTTTACAATTCTCATGTCAACGATGTTAGTATTAATTAATCTTATGTAAACAATAACTTTGCTTTTTAATATTTTCGCTGCAGATAAACTAAAGAGAAGGAGAGTTTTAGCCTGATGGCCCCGGCTTTGTTGCATATGTTTACCATTTTCTAAATGCATGGTGGATATAAATTCTTTAAAAATAATTCAAAAGAAATTGGAAAGAAAATTTTATATTTCATATCCAGTGACGATATAATAAAGAATATAAAAGTTGGTGTTTGATACTGATGAATGCTGTAAGATTTGTTTGGAATAGAATATAGCGGAAAGAGGTTAATGTTTTCGAAATATTTTGTTTTAGGTAAACATCATCATTTTTCAATAATAAGTAACATGAATGTACATAAATGTGCATTTGTTGAATCCCATTCCGGTTTCGGTCTAAATGACAGTTCAGTGGCACACACTTTACCCTATTTTGTACCCTGGTGTTAACCAGGCCCGGAGACTTCTGCATCTGCAGGCTCTGCGTGTATAATCGTGCCCATTTGGGTCATACCGCCGACAGGTGCGCTTACAGAGGTTGATATTCGCAAAGACTTCATAGCTGTTTATAGCTTATTTAAATTCTCGCTTTGATAGCTTACCTTAACTTTTCTCTGAGCATTCATCACTGCCGTCTCGCATGTCTTGACAAAAGCAGCGTGACCGACCACATAGGTGGCGCCAGCATCATCTATTTGTCGGGCAAGTTCTCCTGGCAAGGTAAATGAATGCAGATACGATAAACCCATTGTGTTCAAATATATAGCGAATCCAACAAATAGCAAATATATTAGTTAGGCTTTTAGGTCAATGAAAAATATTTAACCAAACAATCAAACCTGAGAGGTCACATGGCGGTTCTTAAATTATCATGCGTCAAGCTTCATCCTCATATAATTAAGAGCGCCATCTATGAGCAAATTAACATAGATGTAGTTCTTTAAGAGAGTCAGTTTAAAAAAAATCAGCATTTGTAAACTTTTAAATGTGTCTTAACGTGCCAGTGTCTCCGATTATTACAATCAATTTAAAGAACTTAATATTTCTTTTTTAACTTTAACACAAGTTTAGACGTTTTAGAAAATTTGACTACACCTCCTATAAATTTCTGAAATAATATTGCTATATATTTTAGACCATTTTTAGACCATTTGTGGAATGAAACAGACAAATATTCCGTTTTTAAACATTTATTATTTATTTACCTGGGGTGTACAGGACATTAGCGTTAGTGACAGTGGCACCGATCGCCCACGCCGCCAGCATGGTAATAAGGTATTCCACGTTGTTGGGGCTGAATATCAAAACCATGTCACTGCGTCGGACGCCATGTAGATACAGACCTCTCGTAAAGTATTCCACCATCTGTTTCAGCTCCCCGTATGTGTAATCTGTCCGCGTTTTTCCGTCCACAAAAATCTTATAAACAGATATTTAAGTAATTCAGACAAAGGCCCCTATATAGAGAGCTTACGAAATCTGGAAGTACCAAATCATTATATATATAAAGTAAGAGAGAAAGAGGGAGGGAGAGATTTTGGAATAACCATGATGGTTCATTGTATATAGAAATGGACCATGAATACACAGAAATGTCGTTCACTGCCGACAGGAGTGACTATTCTATAAAAAATATAAATTATTTTCTCTCTCATATTTTATATGTATATATATTTATATACATAGTTACATACACACATACATATGTACTTGCCTGCTCATCTATGCACTACACCCATGGACGCAAATTCATTCAGATACATGTATATATACATATAGCCAAAGATAAGGCTATCATTTTATATACATACGTATGTAATTATTGATTTCAAATATTCACACACACACACACACACACACACACACATATATATATATATATTATCTCATCCCGTAAAACAGACTGTTGCGAATTTACAGTGTTGTTTTTCTTCAGAGTTATATATTATCTCATATATTTTAGTATCAATAAACACGGACCAAACACAGAATTCACGTAAACAATTAAATAAACACGAGTGCATGTACGCAGGCTGACAGATATGCACATATGTTTTATATAATTCACTGTATAATGAGAAATTCTTTTTTTTTCTAGGAATCGGGTCATGCTAGAAATAAGCATATGAAAGTTGAAATTGTATTGTTACTTACGTGACTTTAAATAACCTATCATGATATAAATAGATTAGATAGGAATTTACCGTTTTTATTTTCCCACAGGTCTCTTCACGCATGTATATCAGAATTTTACCTTATTGCATATATTCGACGTGGGTCACTCACAGCATATATTGTATAGAGAGGGCAAAGAAGCTAACCATGTTCAGAGCGGATTTTTACAAATATTGCATACCGGTATATAAAATACTTACGACAGCGGTTTTATTAGCAGCACTGTTCCAGTCATTCATGACGTACTGCTGTATGTTCTGGTCAGGGACTGGGACTGCTGGTGGACCGCTAGCCGCCATGGTTGAAGATTGAGGTTGACGAGTCTGTTAATATGCAACATACAAACTGTCCCCGCTGTCCTCAGATGACACACATCCAACACACTTACCCTGGTGGGTACTTGATAAGGACTCTAGTCTATAAATCAGTTGCCTGTCTACGTCACAGGGGTCACACTTCAGTTAGAGAAAGATTGAAAGCGAGATAAGACTGATAAAACTAGGCGAACCATCTTCAGATCAAACCCCGGTAATACAGTGTCCAAGCCACAAGCATTCACGAGTGTACAGCTTACTGGTAACACGGCGTATAACAATATTACGTTACACTGCTTACTGGCGCGTATGGAGCGCTCTGTGCATGGTGGGGAAACGAGGATCGAGACACTATAGCATAAAGCTAGTGTATATAAGAGCTCGAGGCCGAGTTTGCGGGTATATGTGTCCCTATTACAAGGGTGCTATCAGTTCAAGGCCATTAATGGCAAGAAATATTATTCTCAGTCACGCATCGAGGGTTCAACAGGTGCGTCTCCCCAACAACTTGCCCTTTATGAGCAAATAGTAAGAAAGCAGTAGAACCAATAACACGATTGCTTCTCTCTCACCGTTTATTTCCCTTATTCAGCATCCCATAGATATGATGCACCCCGCCCCTTTTAAAAATTCTCCATTATAGCCCCTGGAATTGAGATAAAATCCGTTACTTGCGAACTAATTGATGCATATTCCACTGAACATGGATTAATTAATAGTTTATAAACTTCTGTCAGCAACACGGGCCTTTTCACAAATGGGTACTTTTCACGTTTTTTTCCCCCGCTGGTCTTTGTTAGGCCTATAATTGTACGTTACAGTGAACATATTTACTAATACATACATAACAGCAACACATCAACTACCTACATGCAAAAACACACAAGTAATCATATAAACACACATCCATATATACATATATATATAACTCAACAGGTTACCTGCAATCAACAACTACTATAGAGTGCTCTATGGTCTTACAACATAGCTTTATTTAAATACAAATATGGAGGAATCAAGTTTTGTCAGACATTTTTACTACTGTTTGGTGCAACAAGTTGTAACAGTAAAGCTGTCTCATTGAAATCGTTCAGTCCATTTATACACACACACACACAAACATATATATATATATATATATATATATATGTATGTATATATATTGTTACGGGGTGACATAAAA
This sequence comes from Sipunculus nudus, assembly GCA_026874595.1. NCBI lineage: Eukaryota > Metazoa > Annelida > Sipuncula > Golfingiida > Sipunculidae > Sipunculus > Sipunculus nudus. Next base: position 72,619,519 of record CM049314.1, read on the forward strand.
CGGGACCGAACTGTCCCGCTAGTGAAGCTTGCTCTCCTAGCGAAGCGGTTGGAACGCCGGACATGTGCGCTACCGACATGAGTGTTTTCCCCTGAGCTACTGTCTTCGTAACGTATATATATATATATATATAAAACTTCACACGTAACCATTAACCTCTACAACTCAATGATGCCCAGCTCCGTAAAAACGGCATTTGTTCGAAATAATTTTTTTTTATTTGTAATTAATTTAAAATTACTGATTTTTTTTCAAACACACAGAGTCATATTTATTTAACAAGAGCCTCATTTGATCCTGTAAATCAAACAAACCGAAATTACGCGTGTCTGGCGGACGCTTGAACCCACAGACCGGGCGTATGAGTGAGATTTCGACTGTTACAGACGCTTACCCCCACGTTTCTGTAAGCCCTATATAATGTACAGTTTGTATTTCTTTGATCACCTTCCATACCATTTAGTTCCAAATATGAAAGTTTATTGTGATGAAAAGCCAATCCAGAATCACTTTTCTCTCGTACATGAGAAAGAGAGAAAGAGAGAGAAAGACGAAGGAAACCTACCATATCGCAAGGTAATGTTAAATGATTATTCTAGGTAGCTAACCCGCCAAAACATCTAAAATCAGCCAAAAAGTTGTTTTAATTTCATATTAGACCCAAATCAGTGTACATTTATCTTTAAAATTAACATGTTAGGTTAACATTTTAAAAAAAGAATTACATTTTAAGAAGCAAGGTAATTCAAGCACCTAATATCAGGTATCTGTGGGATAAGTACCAGTGGAAATCCACTTATTTATACTATTATCTTATATAAAGATAGGCCTAAATGAAAAAAAAATTAGGTGTATTGCATTAACAATGGTAATAAGATATAAGCTCAAAATAATATCCTTTGGACATTCAATACATGTAACCATATACTTAACCAATCCGCTGCATGCGCGGACACCTGATAACGTTAAAAAAACTTGAATAGTTTCAGGATGATGACGTACGTTAAAGTTATGTAAATCATGACGTCTTCTTTTGTGATTTAAGAAATTTATTTCTGTTTTTTCAGTCATTTAATCTCTAAAATACGTCCCAGCACCGGCGCCCACCTTAATCGGGACGGTCCCATCCACGGTCCATCAACAATAACCAAAGCAGTTAACTCTTTTTTTCTTCAAAAAATATTTCTTTACACAAAATTGGTGGAACATCTGCATACATATGTTAGACCGATAGTCAGATTTAAAGAATATTTCTAATAACAAGCAATCACACGGACACGAGCACTGGGACCAAACAAAGATTTGGGGTCACAAACGACCCAATTAAATTTTCCTAAAGTTTTTAAACTTTAAATTTTTTAAGTTTGTCATTCCGATAACTCAATCTCTGTAAAGATACCATGAAATGTAAAAGGGGCCAAGTCATCTATCTGGCCTTAATTAACTAAAGGTAACTCTTGGAGCTTTTATAGAAATAGGTCGAAAAAGTGGATATCACCGCACATAGACTGCTTGTTTTGTTTATATCAACATGGTTATAATAAGTGGGAGCCGGCCAAATAAATCTAAAACGAATTCAACAAGGGCATCTGGCGGCAAGTGGGATAAGCCATGCAGAGCCTTGCAAATGGCGTTTTGCATCAAGTGACCATTCTTCCTACGCATATATGCAACCTTTCATATTACATGTATTTCCAGTTTGTCAGGAAAGGTGTTTACAAAAACGTTGTTGATAAACAAGTTCATATTTCTTTCATGGAGGTGTTATAAGAACCTTTCATGTACAGAATTACGCTTAGACCATTAATATATACACAGAGGAAGCCAGAAATCACATCAATTCTGTTTCAAAAGGTAGGTGAATGGGCTTTGTAAATTTGTTATTCTTTCCCATAAGACTGATGGTATGGTTGTATCGTTCGACAAACACAGTCTCATCTAAATAAACGTAAAAACACATAAATACAAAACAATCAGATTGAAAAACACTACCGATAAACGTCCAGCTTTAAAAATGATACTTACACCACCAGGTAGCATTACAGAGTGATATAATATATAACAGACTTAATCTGTTCGAAACACTTCAGTAAAAAAAAGTTTACTTCAATCTCAGCTCCTGACCAGTTCAATCCAAGACATGCATCGAAATCGATTATACAAAACACTCAGATTATAGGTATTTAAATAATAAAGTAAGTGAAGAACTGACATTTTCTCTACTCGACCAGGATTTTGGACGGAATAAAAGATTTACGTTGATTGTGTAACTTTTGGGTCATGACCAATGGTCCTATCTCAGGCGTTTAGCACCAACTTTTGTAGTCTACTTCGATATTTCCCTTGTTGTGGCTGACTCCTTGTTAAACATTAGCGCCTTCTAACCGGTGCCTCGTATTCTCCAATTGTTAGCACCAATGTTGAATTTATACGAAAAATAGCGTCTTTTGTTAAAAACAGCATGGTACCTGCCAAAAAGTAATGAACTGGAACCCTTGCTTTACTCTACTGCAAAGGTGTTCAAAATAGTGGACTCTCGCGCCAACATAAATATAGCGCAAACGCCACGTGAACCGTGGACGTTCTTGTGTGGATCACTCATCGTTTAGGATCCCTCGCACATGCGCGAAATGAAACTTATGTTCTAGTCGCCTTGTATGCTCACACGAATAATCATAGAAGGGTTTATGCATTCGGTATAAATACCCTGCACTGAGAAGGTTTTGCTTTGAAACTTTTGCATAAAGCTAATGAGTTCCTCGAATTTCAGGTTTGGGTGTCTGTTGTAAGCGTCATGGAATCTGGTAAGCTCATTGATGATCCAGGTCAAAAATATATCCTCTATGTGACAGACGTATTGCAGGTTTTTAGCTCAGCTGACTAAAAGTCATCTGAGCTATAGCGATCACCCTTCGTCCGTCGTCCGTCCGGCCGTCCGTTAACAGGGCACAAATCGTAACCGCTAGACCTAGAATCTTCTCATTTGACATCCAGGGAGGTCCATGAAAAATCTCCTTGAAAACCTGAAATTAGCTTTCTGTTACCCATATCTTTTGAGCTATGGCGCTCCAAAATACCCCCCAGAATAATGCAAAATTTGATACAAAAGCTCAAGTATCTGAATAACCACTGCATTGATCACTATGATTCTTTGCATGAATATTGATCATGCGATGTTCCATCACTTCCTGCAGACTGGTGGTGCCACCTGTTTTTTTCGAATTTTTTTCGAATTTTTTTCTCTTTTTTTCAGATCTGCAATGAAACTGTCATCTGTTAACAGGGCACAAATCGTAACCACTGGACCTGGAATCTTCAAACTTAACATCAAGGGAGGTCTATGAAAAATCTCCTTGAAAACCTGAAATTAGGTCTCTGTTACCCATATCCTTCGAGCTATGGCGCTCCGAAGTACCCCCCAGAATAATGCAAAATTTGATACAAAAGCTCAAGTATCTGAATAACCACTGCATTGATCACTATGATTCTTTGCATGAATATTGATCATAGGATGTTCCATCACTTTCTGTAGACTGGTGGTGCCACCTATATTTTTTTCAATTTTTTTCGATTTTTTTTTCTCTTTTTTTTCAGTCCTGCAGTGTAACTGTCATCTGAGAACAGGGCACAAATCGTAACCACTGGACCTGGAATCTTCTCACTTGACACCCAGGGAGATCCATGAAAAATCTCCTTGAAAACCTGAAATTAGGTCTCTGTTACCCATATCCTTGGAGCTTTGGTGCTCCAAAGTACCCCCCCCCCCCCCCAGAATAATGCAAATTTTTTTTATTGGTATAATACATATAAACATAGACAGAAATAGGCAACATTTATGTACATATACATACATACTTACGATATACATAGACAAGGACAACACAGTAACTGATGCTAATGTGGTAAAAAAAATGCCTTGTAATTTATAATTCACTTATAAAGTGCATTCATATATATTTATATCTATTTAAACATATATATACATATATATATATATATATATATATATATAAATATATATATATATATATTTATGTAGTCATAACATTCTAACAAGTAATATTACACTATCAGAGGTAATATTGGACTCCATTTCCTCAGATGGTGCGCCATCTTACATTGTTTTTCTGCAATGATGTATTCTTCCTTTTGCAGTGATTTCACATTTAATATAAAGTTGTTGAACAGAACAGAGTCAGATGAATAACATTTTCCTTTGTATAAAGTGAGTTTGTACAATACTATGATTGTATTCATCAAAATATTTTTTTCAGTAACTGGAAGAATACCAAATATTATATTATTTTGGAGCATACCTGACATATTTACATTACATGAGTTCAACCATTCACAGATCCTAAAGTACAGGTTTTTTTGTGACTATACAATGACAAAAAAGATGTAATAAGGTTTCTTGATACAGAAAACAATAGTCACATCTACCACTATCAACTAAATTCCATGTGAACAAATGACTGTTTACAGGTAAATAATTATTCATAATTGTATCCGCCAAAACAGAGTATTGCGGATACTATGTTTTCAGCTGCACGCCGCCGCCGCCGCCGCCGCCGCATAGGTGTCCGGAGAACTCCTCCGTAACCGCTGGGCGGAATTTTACGAAACCCGGGATTATGTTCGGGTCACATGTGAACTGCTGCGCCCCGATTTTGTTTTGACCTCTGACCTTTCCTCTGCGCTCTGCGTCCGTTTGTGCGTCTGTTTCCACACATAAACCCACATATCTCGGGAACCGTTTGACCGATCAGGAAAATTTTTTTGCACAAATGTAGCCCTTGAAGAGCTTTATAACATACACAAAAAATGGTGGCGCCACCTGCAACCATGTTTGCACAGTGCCCATCTGTTCGTCTGCCTTGGGTTAAAATCACTCATATCTCCGCAGTGACTTGACTAATTCACCTGAAATTCGGCATGCGTAAACTTTCCTGGATAGCTTTTCTGATTTTATGACAGGTGGCGCCACCTACATTCACGTTTACGCTGCAGACATCCAAGCTCATATCTCGGGAACCGTTTGACCGATCAGGAAAATTTTTTTGCACAAATGTAGCCCTTGGAGAGCTTTATAACATACACAAAAAATGGTGGCGCCACCTGCAACCATGTTTGCACAGTGTCCCTCTGTTCGTCTGCCTTGGGTTAAAATCACTCATATCTCTGCAGTGACTTGACAAATTCACCTGAAATTCGGCATGCGTATACATCCTGGATAGCTTTTCTGATTTTATGACAGGTGGCGCCACCTACATTCACGCTGCAGACATCCAAGCTCATGTCTCGGAACCGTTTGACCGATTGGGCAAAAATTTTGCATGCGTATAGATCTCACATAGCTCTTTATCATACGCAAAAGTGGTGGCGCCACCTGCAGGCATTTTTGCACAGCTCCTGTCTGTTTGTCTGCCATGGGACAAAATCGCTCATATCTCGGCAGTGGTTTGACATATCTGCCTAAAATTTTGCAGGTTTATACATCCCCGACAGCTCTCTTGATTTTATGACAGGTGGCGCCACCTGCATTCTAGTTTATGCAGCAGACATCCAAGCTCATATCTTGGGAACCGTTTGACCGATTGGGCCAAAGTTTTGCATGTGTATAGTTCTCACATAGCTCTTTATCATACGCAAAACTGGTGGCGTCACCTGCAACCATTTTTGCTCAGCGTCCATCTGTTTGTCTGCCTCGGGCTAAAATCACTCATATACATGTAGTGGTTTGACTTATCTGCCTTAAATTTTGCATGTGTATACAACTTGGACGGCTTTCCGGATTTTGTGGTGGGGGGGGGGGGGGGCAACCTAAATACACCATTTGGCTGCAGACATCCATGCTAATATGCAACACTCTATTTCCCCTTGCCACTCAATCCATGCCTCCCTTCACCCGTTCCACTCTGATTTAGGCGGATACACGTAGTCGCTTGTCGACTACCCGTATTCTAGTTTTATATTGAAACTCTCTTGTATACCCCATTTGTAACATTTAAATATAAATCCCATTTTAGTTTTCTGCTCATTATTTTCTTTTCAATAACTTTATTATATAACTTTTTTCGAATCTAGGTTTGATATCTTAAATGGATCATTCTTAATAAACACAGGATCATCATATTCCTGCATATTCACAGTATGCTCATCTTCTAATATAGTACGCTGATATTTTGATATAGATGACACTATTGATTGTAACTTGAATTTATCTAACTGTGTTAAATCTCCTTTATCTAGAGTGCTCCAAGATTTTAATGACCCATCAATATTTATTAGGTCCCGAATGTAATTTATCCCTGCCGCTGACATTTTTTTGTTAAAGTAAGATGCTTTGTTGACATTAAATAGTTTGTTATTCCACAATGTTTGTGATAATACTTCAAATTTAGTTGTAGGGTAGCAATCGAAAAGTTCAGCCCATGAACACAGGCATGATTTATAAAAATTTGACAGGGAAAGTGGGATCCTCTGTATATCAAAGTTTGATCGTATGAATGCTACTCCACCAATCTTACGTAGATAACCTGTCACCAACTTCACCCAAGGTTTATCTTTATCCGTAATTAATCGTTTTATCCATAATACACGTTGGGCTTTTAACATTGATTCTACATCTGGAACTTTAAGACCACCTATTTCATAGGATCCAATAGCAGTACAATATTTAACTTTAGGCTTTTTATCCTTCCATATAAATAAGTTAATCATACTTTGTACTTCAGTAATGAAGCCCTTTGGAGGATCACACATATTAGAGACATACAATATTGTAGATAAAACAAGTGATCGAGCTATTTCAACCCTTCCATACACTGTCAGTGGACGAGTTTTCCATACATTCAAAGTTTTCTTAATTCTTTCTTTTATTCTTGTGAAGTTTTGCTCCACAACCATATCTGAATCATAACAAAAGTATATACCCAAAATTCTTATAACATTTACAGTCAAATCTAACCATCTACATTCTATGGGTTTATCCTGTCTGTTTCTATCTTTGCCTAACCAAGCTGCCTCAGATTTATCGTAATTGACTTTAAAAGAGGAATACTCTGTAAACATGTTAATTAGTGTGATGAGTTCATTAAATGAATTTACATCATGAATGAAAAAAGTTGTGTCATCAGCAAACATACACATTTTAAATTCTGTGTCATAGACCTTTATTCCTTTGACATTATTATTTGTACGAATCTTATGTACCAATATTTCGACAAGTAAAAACAAATAACATGCAAGTGGGTCACCTAAACGTATACCCCGTTCTATTAAAAAATACTGAGTAGTAACTCCATTATTAATAACTGCACTTTCCAACTTGTTATACATTGTTTTTACCCATAAAATAAAATTTTCTCCAAATCTAAACCTTTTTAGAACACTAAACATAAATACATGATCTACTGAATCAAAGGCTGCTTCAAAATCCGCTGCAAACATAATACCTGGTACCATTCTTTGCTTGCAATAACTCAACATATCATCAATTAGTCTGATGGGATCACCAATAAAACGTCCTTTTATAAATGCACTTTGTTCTTGCGAAATTATCTCTGGTAATATTTTCTTCAGCCTATTTACCAAAACCCGACTGAGTATTTTACTATCTACATTGATTAAACTTATCGGGCGCCATGACTTAATGAACCTGGAGTCTTTTCCTGGTTTTTCTAATAAAGTGATGATTGCTTGTTTTTGGCTTGCCTTCATTTGACATTCAATAAAATTGTGATTCATACATGATACTAAGTCTTTTCCAATATCTTGGGAAAAATTGATGTAAAATTCTTTACTTAGACCATCATTTCCAGGTGATTTGTTGGATGGCATAGACTTAACAGCATTAAAAATCTCATCCAGTGTCACTGGGCCATCACACATGGATGAATGTTCTTTTGTTAGAGTTGGCATATTAACTTTACTTAAATAGTTTTCACATTGTTCTGGTGTGACAGTAGAAACCCTTGTAAAACGATGCATAAAAAAATTTCTTATTTCATTTAGAATATCACTTTGGGAGGTTAATACATCATTATTGCTTTTTAGTAATTTTCGTACTGATGTTTTGCCCTTATTTCTTTTTTCTAAGTTCAGGAAATATGCAAAATTTCTTTCACCATATTCTCTCCACTGTGCTCTTGAGCGAATTATTATTCCTTCAGTTATATGATTATACATAGTTTCCACTTCTTGTTTTACTTGTTGATACTCTGTTACTATTGAGTCTCCCGGATGTTCACATAATTTTCTTTCTAATTCATTCAGTTTACTCTCAAGAGCGGCTAGATTCAATCTTCTTTCCTTAGCTTTTGACTTAGAATATTCTACTGTGAATTGCCTTATTTTGTATTTCAAAAATTCCCAGCGGCTTGCCGGATTATTATATGAATTAAGTTCTTTCCATGCAAAAATTTTATTTTTTAACTCATTGACATACACTTCATCCTGTAAAAGAGAATTATTAAATTTCCAATACCCCTTTCCTCTTTTATGTTCATTTAAGACTTGTAACTGTAAATTAATAGCTGAATGGTCTGTACCTACTGAAGGAATAATATCGGTAGACTGTACAGATGGCTGAATATTATTTGAAATTAAAAAATAATCTAGTCGTCTTTGTGTCAAGGGGAACCATCGCCTCCAGGAATATCTTTTACGTCAGGATTTCTTATCCTCCATATATCTATGACCTCAAATTCTTCAATGATTGACTGTATTTGCTTAATAGACTTTACTTTCAGTTTTTCACCATCAGTGTCAATTTTATCCATACAAACATTAAAATCACCCCCTATAACTAGCCTTATGTCAGTATCAAGTACCATCTTTTTTATTTCATTATGCAGCTTTTGGAAATACTCTACCTGTTCCATTTCTGTGTTTGGTGCATATATATTACATAAAAGAGTGTGGCACTCTTGAATAATACATTTTAATAGGATATATCTACCATCAGTATCAACTGTTACCTGCTCAAATTTAAAATCTGTTTTCTCTCCAATCATTATCATAACACCTCTGCTTGCGGATGTACCATGTGAAAAATAAACTTGCCCACGCCACTGTTTAGACCAATTATTCACAATTTTTAAGTCACTGTGTGATTCATGGATAAACCCAATACCATTTTGACAACCCTGTTTACAGAACCAGTTAAATATTTTCTTTCTTTTTTTCATACTGTCTTAAACCTCTGACATTCAATGACACAATATTAATGATATTATCTGAACAATTATATGATACCACGATCCATTTCTTTCCTTACCATTGTTGCCATTGCACCTGAGAGACCTTCACTTTTTGTGGCATTAATACAGTTACTTGTTACATGAATAAAACACGAGTAGACAGAGTATTCATTACATGAATAAACACATTGAGGCACAACAGACATTCTTAAATAATTTTTTACCAAAATACCCTTTTGGGCTTACTTGACTTATTTACTTTAAAAATATTTTCACTCTTTTATTAAGCATAAAAGGTTTAAATGAAAAGATGTGTTATCCCACAAATTACACAGTTTCTGCAAACATTTAGTTCTAAATGCATAAACTGACGAGAATTAAACATACTACAGATACAATATAATTATAGTCTCTTGCTTTCCTTTCTCAAATCAGAATGGTGACAAACTATAAACTGATACCAATCTATATTTATAATACATTGTCACTGATTATATTTCTAGTCCGATTAATGATTTGAGAACAAGTTGCCAAGATCATCTCCATAGTTCACTTGTACAATGTTATCTAAATCTTCCTTATTCTGAGCAAAAATCTTTCCATCCCAAGACCATACTGCTTTAACCCTCTCATCTTTCTTAACCCTGTTGAATACCTCTAGCATTTCTTTACAAAGGTAATCAACAATAATGATACCTGTGTTTTTCAGCGCCTTTCTCTCTTTAATAACTGCCATTCTATCATCTCGGCTTTGGAACCGAACAATCATAGATCTTGCTTTACCTGATTTTTTCTTGCCAACTCTGTGGGCAGCATTAATTGTGTGAACTGGCACATCTACTTTAAGTTTTTCTGTTATTAGTTTATGTACATTGGTTTTACAATTTTCTGCATCATGTTCAGGCAATCCAATAATCTTTAGGTTTGATTTTCGGAGGTACTGTTCATTACTGATGGCATTTTTTCTTGCCTCTTGAGCTTCCCTATTTGTTTGTACACATTCAATTTTTAAATTTGCATATTCTTGCTCTAATTGTGACACTTTTGCTGAAAGGGACTCATTTTGTTTTTCCAGTTCGAAAACCCGTCCTTCCATTTTTTCTACATATGCATCTAACTGAGTTTTAAATTCTTTTTTCAAGTCATTTTTCAGTTTGTCCAACATTTCACCAAGTTTCTTTTCACCGACTCCTTTGCCTGACATGGTTGCAGATTTTGTCTCACAAGTACTTAATAACTCTGACTGAAAATATTTTGTTTTCTTAATAGACAATATAGAAGAGTCTGAGGAGCTGCTTGATAGATTTGATCTTAGACGCTTCCTATCATCAAAGTCTGACATACCAATATGTACTCAGAAACATTTATTTATTTCATGACAAAGTGATTAAGCAGGCCAAAATAAGCTGATAAGTATTACATTATATATAAATACATGTCACAATATTCTAGACAAGCAAATAACACAAAAAATAACAAACCTGATGGGTCAGCTGGTGTCTTGCCCTGGTGATATTGGAGGGCCTCACTAATAATAAAGTGACCAAAGGGAGTGCACTTGCACTGAACACAAATGAATAGAACTAGATTGCAAAATGCAAAATTTGATACAAAAGCTCAAGTATCTGAATAACCACTGCATTGATCACCATGATTCTTTGCATGAATATTGATCATGGGATGTTCCATCACTTTCTGTAGACTGGTGGTGCCGCCTATATTTTTTCCAATTTTTACGAATTTTTTTCTCTTCTTTTCAGACGTGCAATGAAACTGTCATCTGTTAACAGGGCACAAATCGTAACCACTGGACCTGGAATCTTCAAGCGTAATATCCAGGGAGGTCCATGAAAAATCTCCTTGAAAACCTGAAATTAGGTCTCTGTTACCCATATCCCTGGAGCTTTTGTGCTCCAAAGTACCCCCCAGAATAATGCAAAATTTGATACAAAAGCTCAAGTATCTGAATAACCACTGCATTGATCACCATGATTTTTGCATGAATATTGATCATGGGATGTTTCATCACTTCCTGCAGACTGGTGGCGCCACCTGTATTTTTCCCAATTTTTACGAATTTTTTTTCTTAATTTTTGAGACCTTCAAAGAAGCTGTCATCTGTTAACAGGGCACAAATCGTAACCGCTTGACCTAGATTCATCTAACTTGACATCAAGTGAGGTCCATGAAAAGTCTGTGTGAAAACATATAATTAGGTCTCTGTTACCCATATCCTTCGTAGTAAGTACCACTCAGAATAATTAAGAATTTGATACAAAAGCTCCAGTGTCTGAATAACCAATGCATTGATCTCCATGATTCTTTGCAGGTATATTGATCATGGAGTGTTCCAAACTGGTGGCGCCACCTGTATTTTTTTCAATTTTGTAGGCATTTTTTGTCTGTTGATGAGACCTTCGAATGAAGTGGTCATCTGTTAATATGGCACAAACTGTAACTGCTGAACCTAGAATCTTCTTACTTCACATCCAGGGAGACTAATGAAAAATCTCCTTGGAAACCTGAAATTAGGCTTCTGTTACCCATATTCCCTGAGCTATAGGGCTCATAAATACCCCCAAGAATAATTAAAAATTTGATACAAACAAAAGCTCCAGTATCTGAATAACTAATGCCTTGATAGCCATGATTCTTTGGATATATGTTGATCATGGAGTGTTTCATCAGTTCCTGCAGACCGGTGGCACTCCCTTTATTTTATCAAATTTTTACGCATTTTTTTCTATTTTTGAGACCTTAAAATGAAGTTGTCATCTGTCCAAAAACCCACTGAAACCCATTTCTAAGGACTCTTCACAAAATTCATGATTTGTTTGCACTCTGGCAGTCATTTTGCTCATTGTTCAACATTCCTTGAATTCAGCTGAGCGTCATGGCCCATGGGCCACTTGTTTGTCTGTTTAGATAGAAACTCTTCCAGTCCCCTTCTGTAGTCTCAAGGCAACGACTCAACAGGTCACAATAAAAATTCACCTCTGCTACATACGAACCCCGACTGGACCCTAGGTTGTCTGGGAGTAATCTGGCGCCTCAGCTTCACATGAGGTCTGGACCGTCTGGGCACAGGGTAAAAGTTCTGGGCACTCTGACGAGGTATCCACTGCCCGCGAGCGTCCGTTCCTTAGGATAGGTCTGCCCGCGAGTATCCTTTCCTCCCAATGCCGAGGCACATGCAGTACCTTATTTTTTTACGGGATTTTCACTAAGAGAAGTCTTAATCCCTCGAATGGTAACGTTACACCATTGGCTTATGAGACAATCAGATTTACATTAGATACACATATAAAACAGATTTTCCCCATTTTGTAACAAATTCATTCAAGACATATATACAACAAGTAGTAAACAATACATACAGACAACCGATTGTAACCACATCGCAAACATCCGTAAATCATGTCCACATGGTGTCGGCATAATCAGCATTCATTGTAAACCCAATATCCATACTGAGAATAAGAAATGGAGTAGGTTTTTTTTACGAGAGTAGATATACTACAGGCCGACCATGCAAACGTAGAAACATCGGTCATTGTATTTATCTATACATTCCTTTAATTGATAGAGTCATTCAACATTTGGTAATGTCTTAAAGTATATCCAAATCTAGTCTGTTGCCAAGGTAGTTATAATTAATGTTTCGCTAAATTCATCTTTTATGGTGACCGCATAATGAGATACCACAATGCATAATAAATATAATCCTCAACCGATTACAGAATAACAGTGTGCATTATACTTTTATTGGGTGTGATATCCCGAACTAATATTTTGCCATCTTCTTCTTGGACATCTCTTTAAGACGTCTACGGACTATTTTCCCGGTGCCTGTGCGAGGAACTTCAGTGACAAAATGTATTCCTCCGCGAAGTCGCTTGAAGGGAGCGACATTGTCTGTAATAAACCACTTATGTATCAATATATACAGTGAGAAATGTGATATTGTGCATAGGGCGCTAAGACATGACACTGCTAGACTACCCTGTCATAAGGCCACATGAACACAACGGTTTTAAATATTAATGGTACAAAATGTGTTTAGACCATGTGAATGAGCATGATTTTTTTTTCTAGTAAACGAAAGCATGTAATAGTTGACAGTGTGCAGGAGGTATGTAAAATAGTTTACGATCCGTGAAATGCATGCATATGACAGACCCTAGTTTTTTTTTAGGGTGGAGGTAACCGCCTCCATTTTTACCTCTTATCTAATTATAATATAAGAATGTTCTGACTGCAGAGTTCAATTTCGGTTTGAGACTACCTGACAAGGCGGAAGCACTCGATTCCTATGATTAATTTTTGTATCCTGGTGTCACCCAGGCCCTGTCTCTGTCGCACCTGCGAGTCATGGGTGTGTTAAATCGCCATTTCTGGGTCTTTACACCGAGGAACCTCAAAAGACGTGAGTAATACACGGCTATGGGGCACAACCTTTCCATTATGCCTTCAAAGCGCTCACTCTAGGTAAGGGCCGACCGTGAGAATCTCACCGCCTCTGCTGAGATTTGAACTCACGACCTACAGGCTTTGATTCCTGTGCTCTACCCCCGAGCCACAGAGGGCGGTTCGGACAAAACCTAGTTTAATCCCTTATTAATAATTTTGGATGTAAATGGATAAACATTCACTGGAAAATTGATCTGAGAGAGCACAAGCAGCAATGTTTGTGACTTGGACGACAGAAAATGGGTTTCTTGGTTTGAATATAGTTCACAAAATAAAATTACTATACAAAACTTATTGTCAGTTATAGGAAAACGTGTACTAGCTTTTAAGATAGTTAGCTTCGTTTTGTTACTGTAAGCTTCTTTTCAGTCCGTTTCGGACGATAGGAAAAAAAAATTGTTAGAATAGTTAGGTTGATATGTATACCAGATATCTCAGAGTCAAATTCAACTTATCCAAAGTCCCGTTTTATTTTTTCAAAAGATTAAGAACATATTGAAACTACGATACCACTGATAAAGTCTTGCAGTTCCTTCCCTGTGACGCATGTTCCGGCCTTACGGACTACAAATGCCGTTGGAAGTTCGTTTGCTCCGTCCTTGTCTGGAACGCCTACCACACCCGCGTCCTGAACCCCAGGATGCGATAAAAGGATGGCCTCTAACTCTGCTGGCGCCACCTGTTGGTACAAATTCAGACAAAAAAATGACCATTAAAATCAAATATTAAATACGATATACACAGGAATGTTATTCGGATGCACACACACATATATATATGAAAGGTAATTTTCTCGCCTCTGTCTAAAACAATTTTATATATCACATAAAAATACATGCACAACCGATGCTGGTCTAGTCTTGTCTTCCTGTGTAGAAATACGTTACATAACATTTCTACATTTTTGTTACAGCAGCGTACGGTTGATTATTGATCCAGCAATGAAAACTGGCCATACTAGAGTTAATTTATATCGCCTCCGTTCTTATTTCGTTTTCTTTTTTCTTTTTTTTTGTTTCAATACCTGGTAAGATTTGTACTTTATCATCTCCTTGACTCTGTCCACGATGTATAGATAACCGTCGGCGTCCAGATACCCAATGTCACCTAAAAGCATGGCTCAACTTGCACAAGCGACAAAAATCAGATCTCATGACTTGCATTAGCCATTTTAAATTATGATGCGTATATTGTTTGCTTGGCGTAATCAATATTGGTTCACATATAGCGGAACTGGCCTTTCACAAAAAGAATGAAACGAAAGTTCATTCAAACGTGGCTGGTTAATAAATGGATTAATCTTTATTATGTACCTATCACACGAGGGTACGGCAAAGACTAGCGGAACTGGCTTTTCCAGAAAAGGAAAAAAGGGAAGTTCAAACATATACATGTGCATAACTGCATGATTACCGGTATGGAGCCACCCATCCTCGTCGATTGTTTCAGCGGTGGCGTCAGGTCTGTTCAAGTATCCCTTCATCACCATTGGCCCTTTAAACCAGACCTCCCCTTGTTCTCCTGTCAGTTTTTGTTGTTTTGTTTCAAAGTCTACAATCTATATATGAAGACCAAAATCCCTTAGTAATTGATATCGTCCTGAGTTCGGCCATTGATAATGTATTTAACAGAGGTAAGTGTCGATATTATTTTCCGAAACCAAATTTTACGATGTGACAGTTCCGTATATTTGCCACTATGCGAGCTGTTTAAATCCATACACCCGGAGCAATAGGTTTATGCAATGTACATATACATTTAAATCTATTGTTTGGTACACCTACTATTGCAAATTTATAATACTTACACGTATATGGGTTCCTGGCACCGGCACGCCTACTGCTCCGGGTTTATCGACACCATCGGGCATCAGTGTTGCCATACTAGTCATTTCTGTGGCTCCATAAGCTGAACGAAGATGAGAATCATGGATTACTTTGGTATCTGTATTGTCCTTTCATATTTAAAATAGTTCTCTTTTGAAGAATAATTATGAAATAAATTAATTACTGTAAACCTACCTTGGTAAATGAACGCATTTTGCAGGACCTTGCCCAAACCAATTTGGGTTTCTTTCTTCAGTGGAGCTGCACCTATCCCTATTTTCTTGAGTGAGGAGAGGTCATATTTTTTTGTCAGCGGAGATTTGTACATAAACACCGCGATTGGCGGTACGACAATCACTTCTTCTATCTGCAGTTGGGTAGCAAACCACAAAACAATAAACGAAACAGAAATATATGACATTTTTCTGCACAAAATACAAATTAAAATAAAACAGTAATGTTTATTCACAAGCAAATCATTTTCTTTAATAAATCATATGAATACAGATTTTCCTTATGATGGAATATGCATACAGAAAATTACCATTATTAGCCGAGTGATATTTTTTAGTTTCAAATTTTATTTTAGACGGGATTTAGCTAGTTCTGTAGTATATATTATGGGGAATTCAGAGAGTACTACATTATAACTACAGGTCAGGTAAAACTCAAGGCATCCCAGGTTATATTTCTATCATTATTTACTAACCACATCGAATTTCAGAACTAACATTTTATATGATCTTGAGATAAAATCTAATAAAAATATATAATAAAATAATAGATATTTACTTGTTCAATTGACATGACTATCCTCCATTGATATTGAAGCCTGTTATGCCTATGGGTTATCAAATAATAGATTCCAGAGAACGTGTCACAATTACAAACGAGTGCCCCATGGGTCATGACGCTCTGCTGCCAATCATAACCTGTGACATCATTGGCTGAGATTCAAAACTTTCAGTCATATTTTTGAAGAATTTATTTGCCAATTTTGTTGGAACTTTCTACATGATCGAAATATATATCTCATATGTCTGGTTAAAAATACAGTGACGTGATGGTCTGAGGCAAAAGGTGTCGGTGTTGAGCTATCAGGAACAAATGCAATAGCTTGTTTGATACTTGTCAGAGGTTCAAAAGGAACACCAAACAGGCCAAATATAAGATCAAGATATATAGAAAAAAAAATCAGGAAATCCATGCAAGATTTATTGAGGAACGGGTGCTCCTGTATGAATTTTTATTAAATACAAACCAACTGTACTGAAATTTCATAAATAGTTGACATATTTTTAAAGAAATCTTTGACTCAATCCTGTCAAAGATTACAATAGTATACGACCCCATGCACTCACTTTAACAGGTTTTGATATAATATGTTCTAAAGGAATTCACAAATGGCCACCCGAAAAATAATCATCCTCTTAAGGGACCAAACATAAATAAAATCACAGAAACTGCACGGATAAAAGGATTTCTAAGGTTGCTACCTTGCATAATGAATTTCTGACATGTCTAATATCACACATCCTCCCATAAGAGACCGACCATGTGGCAATTGCTCTAAAGAATATTACGGTAATGAATGTCCAAAACAATTCAGAAGGCATGATCAGCTCTCATATCAGCTTTATGGACATGCAAATGTAAAAAGTGTAAGTCCACTATTCTTTAATTATAACCTTGCTTTTTAGTGCGGTCAGTAGGGTAGGTAAACTGCAAAACCTGAAAGAAAAAATGCGGAAAGCTTCACTGTCTTGCAAAACCCATGAAGCCATCCTTAATCAAGGTAAAGACCCACATAATATCATAACAAACAGTTGCTGGTATATCTGATGATTTGTATAAAAAAAATATTTAGATATATAGGAAATGTCCCTATCATCTTATAAATCAGTAGCTTAACCTAAATTTAATACTCTAATATTCTTAATGCCTGGCCGAAAATTTAGTAAAACTTCCTCCTTCACTAATGAAGCCGTTATCATTCCATGGCTGATACAAAAGTGAGATGTATATCACAACTGTTGTTCACAATTACGGCCACACAGTGAGATGTACCAGTTGGAGTGCAATGGTTATATATACAAGATAAATAGAGATGGTCTAAAGAGTAAGTTTTTATTGCGTTATCCCTGACCTATGACCTTTGTCCACATATCAATTAAATTCTTTCTTGAGAGACGGGTTACTATAAACCACTTAAAACTGGAGTAATCACTTGGCAACCAACATGTGAATAACTTTGAGCTGCAACCTTTAACGTCCAGATCAGCTCACCCCAACATCAATCAGTTATTTATTCAAACAAAAAAAACCCCATAAATATGTAGTTTTAATCAAATTGAGTGATGAGTACATGAGGCATATGTGAAGGACTGAAGGTTTAAGATGAACAGTTTAGCTTGAAATATATTCACAAGCAATGGGAACAATTTAGTATTGTGACTTTGACCTCTGACCTTTTGAACTCCACATAAAAAGGGTTCTTTCCCTATTGGAAGGTAAGCCATATATGAGAGATGGGAGGTATAGGTAAAAAAAATTGCCTTGAAATGTCTCTACGCAATAAGTGAGTGCTGTGAACTTGACTTTTGTCCTAAAAATAAATAGGTCTTTTTTCCCTGTTGACAGAGAAGCGATATGTCAGTGCTGAAAAGTTAGGAATGAAAAGTTTTGCTTGGATTGTGTCCATAACCGCTTTTAAAGAATTTGATCCTTTGACATTGACCTTTGACCTTGTGAACTCAAATTTTATAGGATTCTTTTCCCACTTAGTAGGCGAGCCATATGTGAAAGATCAAAGGTCTGGGAAGGGAGGTTTGACTTAAAATGCGTCCATCAGTTTTTCATAGAAGTGAGTCCTATGACCTTGACTTTTGACCTTGTAATCTCAAAATATTTATGGTTCTTCCCCTGTTGGTAGATGAAACAGTTGTGACAGATGGAAGATTTGGGATGAAAATCTGATTATAAGAATGAACTCGGGGGTTTGCAAACACTACCCGGAATTTAGATAATATAGGTCGCAGTGACCTAGTCTCAGGTTTGCAAGGAGATCTTTTTGAAATCTCTTAGACTGCATAGGATTCATGATCCTAGCCCTAATGGTTACCTTTTGAACCCTGTTACCGGCCGGACGGCCGGCCAGAGGGCCGGACGCACAGATAGAATGACGTCGGACAAAGACTCATCGCTATAGCACAGTATGCCTGAAAATCAGCTGGGCTAAAGATTACTTTTCAATTAAATGTGCAGGTAGCTTTTGGTCCTTCAAATGAGCCATGACCATCAATCCTTTTTATTGCCCAGAGTATTACAAAACCGACACAATTGTATGATCATTTCAGTTTCAAAATAATAATGAACTTAATTTTGTTTAGTTTAAAATTAAAATAGATATGGCCACCTTAGCTTAAAGTCACCTCAATCATCACGCATATCCTATTTTAAGGCAATGAATGAATGATTAATAATAAGATTTTAGTGAATTCTTTGTAATTTGTACTGAAAAGTGATAACATGTTTTGAGATTCTACAACTGTATGTGACATTGTGAAGAATCGTTTGCCGCAGATTTTGTGTGCTTGCTCAATCAGAATGTCAAACTAAGAACATTGTTAGATTATACAAAGGAATACAAAATATAAAGGTACTCAATTAAACTTGGACATTAATCTTTATAAGTTTCAAATTATTATATCAGTTTTGGACAGAATACCTACAGGTATTTGAGCTGGCATTATATGAAAAGGTTCATATATGAACCAGGGAATTAGTTTTGTTGACTGTCAACGCTCCATATTGGAATATTTTTTATAACATTTTACTAAAATGGACTAATCGCAATTTAATATAACATATATTCAAGAGACATTAACTAGGAACTTAATGGACTGACTCGCTTCATATTTTCATGCTTTAGGTGGTCAGTGTCGTTGTTATTTTATGAAACATTATTACATCCATGCCGTACCCGGAATTCTTGTATCCACCGGAAGAACAATTCAGGATCAAAACGAGGCATGGTTACCACGGGGCAGGTGATCCTGGCATATAGCAGACCCAGAGAGAGGCCAGCCGTGTGGAACATTGGTAGATAAAAAAGTTGCGTGTTGTTAGGGGACAGTTTGAAAGCGACCCTGCAGCATGAAAGACACAATTTATACCGCAAATATTTCAATTAGCATATTAAGACATTATCCAAATTAAATAATTTTATTTATTACTGAAAAAAAATACCAAACTTGCTTGTTACAATATAGGCCAATCTTATTGGCGTAAAATCAATGATACATGAATTATAAAAAAAACAAACACTATTATTCCTGACATTTTTATGAGTAGAGACTTTGCATTGCAACTTTCATCTGACATCTTCATCAACAATCATCATATGACCTCGAAAGCTGAAGTTGGTTTCCTCTCAAGACAACAATAAATATATGGAATTTTATTACAGATAAAGCTCTCCTTTACTTCGTCCCGGCGAGGCAAAATTTTTATCTAACCGTTTAGAAGGATTCAAACATAATGTATGAAAACTAATTTTATCAGAGTGGAGATTCAGGTAGCGTCCGTAATATTACTATATCACTGGATCAGTTGTCTGTTGTAAACACACTGAATCACTCTTCAGGATTTTTGTTTTTTTTTAAGTGTGATTTTTTTTTTTTAATTTTGTAAAGGAGCAAAGATGTTCGAGTAAGTTTAATTAAGATTTTCTTTTCGATGTATTTTATTTATTTCTCTCTTGGTTGATTCTCCATGCACATGGTGTCCGCAGTATTTTTTATCGACATAATCCGGTTATTATGTATGAATGTTTCGCCAATTACAGCACAAGGTTCTGCCATAACTGTTAATAATAATCAACAAACAAACTCTAATTCCAACATTATTTCTTGGACAGAAAATGAGTAACATGTCATTTACACTTACCTGTTCTGTGTTATACTAGCGACCAGATTATAATGCGTTATCATAACGCCTTTCGGCACCCCAGTTGTTCCACTAGAATACAGAATCACCGCAACATCTTGTTTTTGGTTACCTATGGCAGGTGGCGCCACTGTCTTTCCGTTTCTTCTCCCCTTTTCCAAGATGGACGCCCAAGTGATATGCTCCATGTATGAGCCGATCACAATTATGTCCTGCAAAGTCGTCTTTTACACACTTTAAGTGTATACAACACTCTCTAACATGACCCCATAACAAATAGGGTGCGCGAAGCATATACAGTTTTTTTTAACATTTATCTGTCGTACAAAACAAACATAATATCCCTTAAGGTTTATTACATCACTGACGGTACTATGCTGCACAGTTACATTGCAGTTCAAAAGTTAATTTGAATCATATACCTTAAGTGTTCTACAAGCATTCTTTACTGCCGCCTCGCATGTCTTGATGAAAGCCACGTGACTAACTACATAGGTGGCGCCAGCATCGTTTATTTGTCGGGCAAGCTCACCTGGCAAGGAAATAGAACACATAATAAATAAAAAAAGAACATAAGAACACATGTCAGGTGTTGAACTGGACCACATTTAGGTGTGTATCAAATAATTTCGATGTAACAGGTTTAAATTCAGCTGATGCTGGGAACAAGAGTTTTCTTGGGAAGAACAACATTATTTCATAGGAAACTGGTGGCAAATAGAACACGACATGTAAAAACTATGACTATGCTACCCCCTTTTAGTCAGATTAGAATGTAATTAAACCAAAAAATGATAACAATGGTAAATGAGGATTTCATATACGATAATATCAATATTGAAAATTCTCCCCTGCAATGCTGCATTTATCTGTCTCATTTTCATGCAGTATTATGTGGTCGTTATGGGAATATATACTTTTAGCTATATACTAGAACACCGAAAACAACCACCTACGTTCTAGTGTACAAATTTCGTGAGAATGAGCACATGAAATGCAATTTATGTATATTTACAACCCAGTGTCTATAAATATTAGGAATTTATATAATGGTTTGGAAATTTATTTTAAAGCATATACATTTATGAAAAATTGATAAACCTCATGGCTATTCTATAACTATCATAAATAATTTGTCATATATTTCGAAAAACCAGATTTTTATTATATTTTACCTTATGTTTAGAGTTATTACCTGGTGTGTACAGGATATTAGCGTTCGTAACGGTAGCGCCTATCGCCCACGCCGCCAACATTGTTATAAAGTATTCCACGTTGTTGGTACTGAATATCAAAATAATGTCTCCGCTTCGGACACCATGTCGATACAGCCCTAACGTAAAACGTTCCACCATCGTCTTCAGATTTCCATATGTATAATCGATGCGCGTTTTTCCATCCACAAATATCTAAAATAGATATATGTTCTTAGCCAAAGCATCCAATTCTTGTTTATATGCCACCTGATAATAATATATGTAACGTGACTTGCTATTACAAAGCCTACTCATATATTCAGCAATCATCGTTAAACAGACATCATCCCGAAATAACATCAATTTATATTGTATTTATTATTTGTGAAATGCAGACAAAATAGCCTATTCCCTGCACCTACATTGACACCTGATGGCATCAAGGCATCATACATAAATTTGTGATACTTGACATAATTCGTCCCTCTATTGACACGGTATGTTCATAAATACAGGATATGAAAGGATTCAAGATCTCCTGCAAACTAACTTTTTATTTGTTTATTATTAAAATGATGCATTTGTACGATCAGGATATGAAAGTACGTATTAATTTGTATTAAAATACAGGTGAATATCTGATCATGTTGGTGAAATGATCAAAATTAGAACTAAATTAAGAAACACATTTCCCAATATAATGTAGAAATTTGGCATATGGTTCATTAACAAAAAAAAACTAGCTTATTTCTTAACCATGTGAAATTCATAATATAATCACTTTCAGAATATTTTTTAATAATAGGTTATTTGCTTAATCATTTTGTCATAAAACTGAAGTGTGGACAATTTAGTTTATCATTAAGAAATCATATCTTTTTAATTGACCTGTCACCCCCCCCCCCCCCCCTTTCCGCCGATGTAAGTAGAATCCTATGTAAATCTTCAATCGCTGATTATCCAGCATGTGGAGCTAAGACTCGGCTGACATCTACTGTGACTTTCCTGTGTCTGGCCTTCCATAATCTGGCACTTTTTATCCTGATAAGCTTGTCCTTATTTATTGACACATGGTTGTTGCAAGCCAGGTAAACAGGTATCGTATGCATTTTTGTTGGTCGACATACCCTTTCACAATAGTGTATTACAGTTACGGACTTGACATTTGGCTTTAAGATTGCTTGCTCGCCGGGTGTCGTTCGGCCCTCCGTTTTACAGCCCGTCATTTTCGATCGTCTGATTACAATATTGGTCAAATAAATAGGTCAAGCGTTTGCCGCGAGCCTGATATAAATTTAATGAATAGACAAAGACCATGCCTTATATATGTTTACACACGTGCTCGCGCAAAAGACCTGTAACTTACGTGAAACAAGCGAGCTCAGTTCCAGTGCACAACTGTTGGGAGATTTCATACGAGGAATTATATTGTGTTACAGACGAAATCCTTTTCACCGTTCACAGCATTGTTTGGAAGCAATAAATCGAGCCATATCATCCTTGTTTATATTGTGCAAATCTTTTAAAAAAATTCCTTTTGCAGATTCCTATTGCTTTACAAGACTTATGTTTGTAAAGCAATAAGGAGACAAGGCTTGCTACCATTATACAATAGGGATACTGTTTTAGACAAAACGTCCGTCAAATAACAATTGGAATAAGTCATTGACACTGAAAACCTTTTATATGTAAAAGAATAATGGAAACGGTTTATGCCCTCACACTACGATTAAATGAAGGCTGTTCTGTTGTGACGGCCTGACGAATATACTGCCATCCACAGGCAGAACAGAATACTTATGTTTTACCATAACCACTGGTGTTTTACCATGCACTTCTGTGGTGTTTTAAACGTGTATGTCTATGTACATTCCCGTGTCTTAAATAATGGTCATACAGTATAATTTATGATATAGATATATGTATATACGTGACCAATTACCAAAAATATAAAGTCCATTTCTCGAACATAAAATCAACCTCTCAGAGTATACATTACTTGTACTTAAAAATATGTAACCGAGCGGTGTATGCAGAGGTTTACTCACTACGTTTTCAGTCAGAAAAACCTATATATTTGGCGTATGCATAGATTAAAGCATATATTTGAAAGGATTTTGGATCCTCAGTTATATTTCTGTTACTCCTGTCATTACATTATGTCACATCTCACTTTTTTATCTTTAAAATGGCAAGGTTTTATCATTTCTCAATCTTTGAAAATGCTTAAACCCAACACTTACGACAGCAGTTTTATACGCGGCACTGCTCCAGTCACTCATGATGTACTGTTGCACGTTCTGGTCTGGAACTGGAGATGCTGGGGGTCCACTTGCCGCCATGATTTAAGCTGTAGCCTGAAAGAATGTCAAGCAATAAGGAGCCTTGCCGCTGTGCTCTGATCCGGACATTTTAACGACACTTTTCTGATAGACTATTGCCCGAGACATAACAACTTGTAAATCATTTCGGTACTTATCTGTAAACCATGGGGGGCTTAAATTAGCAAACGGATTCTGTTAAGAATGATAATATGAGGTGTCCTCAAATGCAAATGACAAGCATTGAACCTCTATGCGTAGAGTGTGGCAACATTCTGAATAAACACTTAAGCACTGAGATGGGTAATTAGTTGACGTTCACTAGAAACAATAGACCCTCATATGTGCCTTGCATTTAATTTTATCAAGCTTAAACATTCTGGGGTTCAGTGAGAATAAAAACTCCTCTATGTAGATTTCGAATTTTATCTATGTTTATATCAACATATTCACAGCTGAAATCAGGTCCGTTTCTTTTCATAGGCGACAGTTCCTAAATAAGGACTGGTCTAAACTCGTGCATTTGTTTTTCAACTGCTTCATAGCAGATGCTATTTTTCAGCCCTTAGTTGCTTTTTAACTTCTTCGCGACATCAATTTGCATCAAAATGTCATATTCATTAATTTCTTCACGACATCATTTAGCGTTAAAATGTCATATTATATGACCAAATGAAATGTCATCAATGTGCGAAACAGTATAATTCTGTTATTAAATACACATGTTTACATAAATACACTTTATGAATAAGCTTATTATATGCATGTCAGCGCTAAAATTAATAAGAATCAAAAACAGAAATTTGCTTTATTAGCCAAATTTCACTGACAAATTAAGACTGCGTTCCAAAAGGGACGAATTAAGCTCTATTAGGTACGGTTGTGTGTTATAAAGATAGAATTTAAGTACAGGGAGGTATACATTTAAAGTCCCATGAGAGGTCATGGGACGGTGACTGACAGTAAGAGTCCAGCAGTCTTATCACGGGGTTTTCTGCATGACATCTGGTCCCTACATTCGTGCTGGCAAGGTGTGTATATGTCTTAACTCTTGTAATAACTTAAGGTTATGAATTTACTTAATTAAAAATTCCGAATATAATTGATTCATGAATAATGGGACTGAACTTTTCTCAAAGGGACCTTGGTTTTGGACAGAGCCTGCATTGGATTACCTACGTTAAGCCCTAAGATCTACTGTGTACCGATGCGTTCAATAGCCGTCTTATCCCAGGCTTTCT
The DNA here is from genome assembly GCA_026874595.1 of Sipunculus nudus. NCBI lineage: Eukaryota > Metazoa > Annelida > Sipuncula > Golfingiida > Sipunculidae > Sipunculus > Sipunculus nudus. The sequence continues at coordinate 72,644,723 of CM049314.1, forward strand.
TTAAACTAAGCACGAACATTTCCTTTTCTGGCTGGAATCTTGTTGAAATGTGCAACTTCTAACCGGTGTCTTTAATCGTCCATGTCGTTGGCCTAACTGCTCTTTGAGCAATTAACGTTACACACTACCAGGGTAGCTCTTGAGCTAACACCTCGCTTTCTCCTGAAGTCTTTTCTGCACCCTCTCAACATTGTACACAGACAAACTCATGGAGTATCAAATATTTATCAACATGATTTATTGTTACAGAAATACAGATATTAAGCTATTTCATCCTTTCGTGAGATTTACCTACACTTCCGTGATTTACATGAACTAGCATGTGCTATATTACATTGAATGAAAAACAAGACCTAGTTGTTACTTTATGCATAACACCAATTTATATCCATTGTTATTTTCTTTGTTCTGACGTCACAGTTGTCATTTGCCTTCCAACCTGTGGACCTCTACCCTTTATTGCAATTGGCATCTTTCATTTATATCGTAAAGTATATACAATGAACAGAACATGTAGGTGCATGTTGTCTTGGGTCATATTCAATTTGAAGCAAGAAACGCTCGCGTCCCATTTTACATGATTAGAACGTTGTTATATCACTGTTGGTGATGGCAGGCAGGCAATATACGAGGTAAGACAGTGACCTTTACCCTTTCGTTACTTTCTATCCTGCCGTATTGTTAAAAGGGCATACACTGTGTTCAAATAATAAAAAAGTACATAATGTAGAGTAGATTTATTTGAAACAAATGTTCGCCTTATGCATATTCAAAGTCCAGAATTAAGAAACGTAAAGTGTAATGGAAACATGATATTATATTTAGCCTACAGGTTCAGTTATTTATTATATAATGCCAACTTTTCATTTGCAGAAGAAAGCAGATAGCCTTGTTTACTAAAAAAAGTGTTGAAATTTCATTTGAATAATATATATATATATATATATATATATATATATATATATATATATATAATTATATAATTAAATAATGAATAGTGTAAGCCTATGGATAGACAGACATTTATTGTCTTTTATGAAATTAAATTGCAGCTTTTTACACTCCTTTGTAATCAAAATTGCGATTTCTCAGAGATTTCTACGTAGCACTTTTCCACTGGCGGTGTGGGGAACTATAAAATGGACACTCCTCGAAGGCGTTTGTAGGGAGCGAGCTGGTCTGGAATAAAAAATGACGAATGAAAAGGACAATCATTCATTAAGAACATCGATTTATTTTATTTACTTTTACACATATCAACATGTTTTATCCTAACGATGTGTTTAAATAAGTTATTCAACTGCTTTATTTGTGGAATTTGACAAATGCAGTTAATGTCTGCTTAGAAACTTTGAGAAAGGTTCTTCTTCCTAAATCCTTATCAAATACACGTCAGATATCCGTTTTGTATTGCATTTTATTGTCATATCCATACATATATGTGTTTTCTCTTTAACAATATTAACAAAAAGAAAAACTTCAATTTCTTGTGAGAAAGCATTAAGGACATAAGGGTCTTAATGTCGTCGAAAACAAAATGTTCATTTTTTAGATAATAGACTTTGTAAATGTTGTCCCCTCTTTCAAAAATATATATCACTTAATGTCTGGTCAGTTTGTGATTAGACTTTATTGATATCTTGGACTCGTATCTGCAGTTTCCATATATTGCTCTTGATTACCAGATAACTTTTTAAGTTGGGACCTGCTTTTATTTAAGCCAGTGTAGCCGGTTGACCTAGTTACAAGAGGATATAAGCTCCGCCTAGTTCTGAGTTTCACGATAACAGACTCGGCATTAGGCATTACAATTAATGATTCTATACATCATGAATGGTTAAAACTAACTCATTTAGGCGGGACGAAATCAGATCCAAATATGGATTCTTGTTTTATAATTGTCACTTGCATTTACATTTCAATTGGCCAACTAATAACAACCTGCTCCTTCTCACCAGTTCTTGATCCCGTTTTGCACATATATACATTTTTATATATCTTATTTATATCATAAAGTATTTATAGCCCAATTCAAGTTGGGGACCATTAAAAGATCAATTTAAATTGTATAAATGAATATAAGGTGAGTGCCAATGTATGAAAATTAAGTGTGTTAGTCCTAGTCAGTAAATTTTTAAAATAATTTTTCTCACACAATGTCAGGGATAAAACGATCCCGTTTTGCACATATATACATTTTTATATATCTTATTTATTTCATTAAGTATTTACAGCCCATTTCAAGTTGGGGACCATTGAAAGATCAATTTAAATGGTATAAACAAATATAAGGTGAGTGCCATCTATTTATTAAACGACATGTAAGGAGACATGTGTTCATCGAAATCAATATTTAAATACTAACAGCTGGTGTTTATATCAAATTCCCCTGACTATATTTAAGTATTCTGTCTTGCAATTAACTTTTTCATTACGTCTCTCTGTTGAAACATTTAAAAACTGACATATTTTAATTTGATATCCGATGTAGGGGATTTGATAAATCCTCGGTAAATGATAAGGTTCGCACACCAACGTGATATTAATAAATGCTTACACGTAAAAATGTCCTGTCCATGTTGAGGTAGCTTTTTATCGGTACCGCGGATCATTTGTGTATGACTGATAAGATATATGAAGTAATGTATTGAAGAATACGGTCGCTTTTTTCTAGTTTACTCTGTCAATAAAATCATTATCGATCTTTCTTATATTCTATTGGCATCCTACCACTAATCAGGCCGTGAATCTCTTTCTTTGTGATATTGTGCCCTGCTCTCCGCGCTACAAACGCCGTCGGGAGTTCGTTTACTCCTTCCTCGTCTAGAATACCAACTACGCCAACGTCCTCTACGCCAGGGTGTGACAGAAGGACAGCCCCCAATTCTGCTGGTGCTACCTGTAGATCACAATTTATATTCCCAACACTTGCCTTGCAATCTGCCTAGTACTTTCCATGTGTAGCAGTATACGTAACATGTGTATTGTAATTCTTAGGCTTATAACAACAGTATATTTAAGGAGAAAGGTGCGAGCCGTTAACCGCCACCGGAAACTATTTGTGTAAACAAACTCAGGTCAGACATATTTTAAGCGGGACAAGGTAAAAATCGTACCTGATAACCCTTGTACTTGATCAGCTCCTTAACTTGGTCAACAACATAAAGGTGACCATCCGCATCCAAATACCCAATATCACCTAGAAAAATAAAATGTTTGATCAGACTTATGAATATTCAGTGCAATTTCCGGTAAAGAATTAGGTTATGGTTCCCTCTTCGTTGCCTGTCAAATAGCACAGGTCTTCCTCAACATAATTACCTTTTTTTCCTAATATGTTTAAATTGTGTAAATTTAAAAGCTGCAATGATCTCTGTTAGTTCGAGATAGCAGTAATTGATATAATACAAAATGATGGACCCTTCACCACATGGAAAATACGGTATATATATATATTACATTATAAAGTTATAAAACTGTACAGAAACTGATCCTATTAACATATTTAAGAGTTAAACAGCCTGGAGACATTTATTTCCATGTTCAAACATCGGGTTACTGGTCAACAAAATGCATTCGATTAGCCTTGCGGGAAGGAAATACCAAGATACCCCATACCCCATATTTTTGGGGGAGGGTATAATTCGCTGATCAGCACGCTGATCAGCGGTCTGCAGTATAAAACGCTGATCAGCCCGCTGATCAGCGACCTTTCAATCCAAGCATTAATTTCAAGCAAATTAGCCCCCATATACCAACCTCCTACTATTTTTTAGTAAATATGATTAAAAGGCACATTTCTATCAGCATTACGTCTTTTCAAGTATATAAATATTTTTTTTATTGTGTTAATTATTCTACATGAAACGCAACAGATGTAACTGCCAGTGACTGTTTCGCTGATCAACATAGCTGATCAGCGACCTTTCAATCCAAGCATTAATTTCAGGCAAATTAGCCCCAATATAGTAACCTAGGACTATTATGTGATTATATGTGATTTAAAGACACAGGTTCTATAAGTATTTCATATTTACAAACATACGAATATATTTTAATGGGTTACATATTATGCATGGAACCTTTCTACCACCTGCTATTTCAGCAAACGGAGCAATCTCATGACGATGATAAAGAGCTCTTGACTTAGATACTTGTCGGGCTGACATCAGTGATTTTCTATAATGGTAACACAGAGAACCATCAGTTGTTTTACATATATCCTGATAAAATAAAAACAATGCTTTTAAATCAAGCTTCAAGAGTGTGTAACATTCTTTTAAAGCGCCTCAAAAGCACTTAATATAAAATGAAAACGATTGAATTGAAAATATTTGCAAAAACAAGAAGAGAAAAGGAGGAAAACTAATTTTTTTAATGAAAGTTGATATAAGTCTGTTATTTTTTTTAATTAAATGCTTTAAATCGCGATTTAAATCGGCCTTAACGGTGGTGAATGTCGATGAACGGTGTTAAAATAACAGGGTGACAGGATGGATGTAACATCTAAATTCTACAAACAGGCATTTTAATTTAGAATTTCATCGTTTTTATAGGAATCAATGTGTTATGTATTTTAAATATTAAACTTTTAAAATATTTATTATAAAAGAAGTCTGTATGTTTTAAGTTAAAATTTTGTTAATGATAACATTAATTTTAATTCAATACCGTTCTCCTTGTTGAATATCCCTATATATTAGAAATATACATAATTTCAAGAGAAAAATGACTTAGAAACATATTAAAAATGCTTTTATCTCCAACATTTTTAATGACCGAGATAGATTGCTATATTTCCCTTCTTTTATTGCATCATACCTACTGTGCATGGCCGGGTATCAGTTGTATTTTGTTTCAGGATATGAACGAAACACATTAAAATAAAAAATACGCAATTTACAGGGCTATAATATATATTTATAATAAAATACATCATACAGATAAACCTTTCTTATTTTTTTCTAAATCAGCTCTGCGGGACCGTCGATTTGTCATGAAAATATCCAGCTTAAGCTTTCAAAAATATAAATTCCAAACACTGCTTAAAGTCTAAGAGGGTGATGAAATTAAAAATACACTTAAGGCAATAAATTAGCCAAAACTATAATTTTTCATGAAAGAACCTGCTCTGTTGAAAGTAATTTTATATATTTTACATTTTTATTGCCATGTTAGACTCTTAAAAATAAATATTAAGATGTTATTTTTCAGATGCTGTATACCTGCTGAAATTGCAAAAGTGTTTCGTAGACAGATCCTTTCATTTAATTCATAAGTGGCATTTCACAGAAATATTTGAGCAGGATATTGTAAATAAATTAAATACATTCAAACTAAGTATATGTCTCAGCTATTTCTATCATCTGGCCGGTGAACACCTACCAACAAATTGCTGCAGCGCCCCCTACTGTCAGCTAATATTTCCGAGTGGTCGGTGGGGAACGGATACATGTATTTGTAAATTGTATGTGGTACGATGTATTGGCAATCATCCGGTTCACTTAAATCGCAGGAAATTAGTAAAACAACTCAGAGCCCACTATGTTACTATTATAGAGAATCCCTGATATCAGGTATCATAACCAAGAAATACGTAAACCATTGCAGATGAGCACCTTATCAGCGTAAAGCGATTAAGCAGTTTGCTGATCAGCGAAATAGTATTTGGTAGAAATGTTTCATGCATAATAAGTAACACATTAAAAATGTATTCGTAGGTTTGTAAATACGTAATACATATAGAACCTGTGTCTTTAAATCACATTTAATCACATGTAGTCGGAGGTTGCTATATGGGAGCTAATTTGCCTGATATTAATACTTGGATTGAAAGGTCGCCGATGAGCGATGCTGTTCGGCGAAATAGTCACTGGCAGTTATAGGTTACGTTTCATGTAGAATAATAAACACAATAAAAATATATTTATATATTTGAAAAAAAAGTAATGCTGATAGAAAATGTGCCTTTTAATCATATTTAATCACAAAATAGTCGGAGGGCTAAGCATGGGGGCTAATTTGCCTGAAATTAATGCTTTAATTGAAAGGTCGCTGAACAGCGCGTTGATCAGCGTTTTATACTGCAGACCGCTTACCAGCGTGCTCATCAGCGAATTATACCCTCCCTATTTTTGGCTTAGGAAATATCCACACAAACCGGTAAACCAGAACACTTAGCAAGCCAGTGCACTAAAGAAGTTGGATTACAGAAACTTCACTGGAAAATTATACATTACATTTACCAAACGGAAATATTATTGGAAAACATGAAGCTGTCAGGTAATTATAAAATTAATGTCCATATTGTCAGGAGACTGTTTATGTAGAGCATTTTGTTTTTATATGTAATAAACTATCGTAAATTCTTGAACGAGATGGAAGGTGCAATTAAATGTAAAACTGAGAAATACTTAAAAATAACAGAAGCATATGTAGTGTTAGTTTGTCATGGAAATATTAGTGATTATGACTTCAGGATAATGAATAAATACATGTTAAGTGTTAAAATGTGCATTAGCAAACATAAATTATATGTTAACCATGCAAGTCTGAAATATTTATGGGAATATGAATTCCGTATTCGAGAATCATGATCTGATATTCATTTTACGTTCATTTGCATGTTAGATAGAAAGAAAATATCTCCTTGTATAAAATTATAAAGGTCAACTTGTAAGTACCCCTGCAAACACAATATTATGTGCTTATCTTTTTTATGTATCTTGTACCTTGAATAATAAATAGTGGCAAAACAATAACAGTTACTGATCGTCAACTTTTGAACGTGTCGAAAATACCTGGTCTCGTTTGAAACAACATTCACTAACTTTTATTCTGGAACTAAGTACACATTAAAATAATAAGCTCGCCTGTATAGAGCAAGCCTTCCTTGTCTTTGTATTATTAGAAGCTTCTGGATTGTTCAGGTAACCCTTCATAATCTGAGGTCCACGAAGCAAAACTTCACCTACCTCTCCTGTCTTCACTGGAGCATTCGTCTCAACACCAATGATCTGTAAAAAACATATTTAAAGGTAATAAAGTTACAATATATTATGACTGAACTGAAATTATAATAAACTTAAGTCACGTTTCAGGTTCTTTTTCAAATGCGTTTCAAACATAAATCAAACGTTTTGACACAGACACAAGGATACTCCGATCAAAAAGAAACTGATAACTGGGATTGTTATACTTTTGAAACTAACAATACATCATTGTCAGTTGAAACTCATCGAGGTGAAACAAATCCTAGGTCCCAAACGCAGCAAACCCTGCAACTGTAAGCAGCTAAAAATTAGTACTCTACAGAAAAAGGGTATCGTAACCAGAACGCTGGTTTAATACATTCCTGGCATCTTTCACGCCATCTGGCAGTTACTCGTTCTTGCATATACACGACATGTCTTTGTAGTGAAATTTCTTTTTATGCTCGCCTTTATTTCGGACCCGGCGACTGGGACTCCTACAGCCCCTGGTTTATCTGCTCCTGGGGGCATAACAGTCATAGGGGCCACAGCTTCTGTCATCCCGTTACCTGTAACTTCCACAATACTCTGAACTTTGGTACTATAGACTTTGATAGCAAGTAGCTGTGTCATTGACAATTGATCATGTCATTGTGGTTTCTACTGTGAGGTCTTAGAGAAGGATTTAGGATTTAGAGAGAGCTGAACAGACAACGAAACGTTCTGTCTTTGATCATTCTTCATTGTAAGGATGTTGCAGTAAGCAGCCGGCTTGGAGTCCAGCACTAATGCATTTTATCTTCAATTACCACCTGTCAAATTCTACCTAAAAAATGAGCCTGTAGTGCTGCAATTCTTAATGCAATTAGTGATTAAGAAGATAAATGCGCCCCCATTAATTTTGCACATAATTAACAGCAAGCTTTAACAGTTTCAAGAAGATGAAAAAATAGCACATATATTCCCATACTATTGGGAAAAACAACGATCCTGTAAATTTACGGGGATAAATAACATATACCTAAAGTACTGAGTGATCAGATAGTGATTTTTTTTCGATCTGAACATTTGATAAGGACTTGAAAAGGCAGTTCCATATAGTTGACGCCAGAAGCCATTCATGTATTGATTGGCTCCCTGCGTCATATATGCCAGAGCAATCTGTACGGATTTTTTAGTAAACATGTCGATCTAGAGACTATTCACTTTATTTAAACTTAAAATTAATAAGCGTCTTTCTTGAACAGTTCAAATATATAAATTCCAGCACTCTTGCAGAAATGAAGTGTTAAGTATCCAATTAATGAAAATATATTTTTAACCTTAATCTTTCAACTGCAACTGATTAAAAAAAGTACGGGAATTTGCTTCTGCCCGTGTTACAGTTCCCAGTCAAAGTTAGGGATAGACTGCAGAAATACGGTTTATCAAGTCCTTTATACTGTCATCTGTTAAAAGGCCCTGAAAAACCGCCACTCATTTCCATCTAGCGAAACTGAGAACTTTCCCTGGAAGTAATAATTCCTGTAAAGTCTAGACGTACCTTGAAAGACATGTGTATCTCTGAGAACGCTACTTAGGCCAATCTGGGTTTTTTAGAGGCGCCGCTGCGACCAGCAATCGTTTCAGACTGGACATGTCATACTTTTGGGACAGTGGAGATTTGTACATTAGCAACGAGATAGATGGCACCACCATCAAGCCTTCTACCTGAAGTAATACGTCCAGTATAAACAAACAAATTAAACACAAAATACAAAAACAAAATAAAGAATTCCAAACTTTGAAAGATGGCATCATTAGCGACTATTCAGCCTGGACTAACATGTAAAATAACCAAGCACATCTAGAATATTCTTATAGCGACAGCCGGCAATATCTATATATGCATGATTACCAGTGCATGAGGCGGGAAGCGGTATAAACTGAATAATTACATTTTAGCAATAACGAGCCGCTATCCTACACTTGGATCGGTAACATGTGAACACTATTCATCTAATGACTGCCTTCGTATTAATTGTATGTTATGGCGTAATGTATGAAGCGCATGTTTCACCTTAATACATTATTAATACATTAGTCTCGATTTATGTACAGCTTATTCAAGAGGATATTTTTTTATAATTGTGGACAGGGAAGGGCCTCCGAGAGGATTCTTTTAAGGCGGTACAAAAACGTTGCCGGGCCCCGCCCCTCCCAGCACTATTATTATTTTTATTATTATTATTATATATATATTTATATATATATATATATATATATATATATATATATATATATATATAAATTGAAAAACTATGAAAAGACGGTTTAATTACGAATACACGTCATGAAAAACCCGAGAAAATAAAATTTAAAAATATGCACATATTAAAATTAATTATACGTGACCAATAGGTCAATTGCCTATTGTGCAGCTGATGAGCACAAGTTACCTTATTTGTGACACGTAACTGAGAACATTTGATTGAAAGAACCACATAAGAAAATTGAAAAGAAATACAAAAAGTCCAAAAGAGTCTAAGGATCTAAATAACAGAGCAGTTTGATTGTCCAAATGTTGCATGGTGATGGGGATATGGAGTTAATGGGAATGAGGATATATTTTTCAATATGTATATTAGCTTTAAGGAAATAGAAGCATGAAATGTAGTCGAGGCCACATACGGTATAACCTAGCCAATAAAACTGTCCATACAGATATCATTGAACCCTTGGTGCAGCCACTTGTCGTAAATTTTAGCAATTTTTTTCGGAAAAAGTTCCTGGTCATATATGGATAAATTCTGTATAATGGGCATTAGGAATCGTTTTCATATTTCGTTTGGTGATATGCAGACAATCACCAAACCACAGGCGCTTGTGAATGTGTTTTTACTCAAAAACGTCAATGGCGTAGTTTAGGAGTTTACATAAACCTTTTAATCAAAGCAACTGAATTCAGATGATAGCATCGATATTAAAAAAGAAGGCAAACACAATTATAATGAATACATTAATTGCAAGGTCATCTAAAGAGAAATTATCATTGTTGATTGTGAATATTATTTAAATATATTCGGACCAATAATACTAAACATGTGTAACCAAAAATTATACAGGCGACCACTAAAATGGCCCACTTAGACCCTCCTGACCTGAATAACATTATAAACATGCATAAGGTAACAAAAAAAAGACTATAGGGCCCTAGAGTGAATTTCTGGGCAACCAGTAGAATAACCCTTCAAAACAAATTAAACATATTCCATATTTTATGTATTTAGGCCAAACTTCCCCGGAAAACTATGGCCGACCCGAGCCCCTTTGAAGGTCCCGCATGATTTAAGTAATTTTTAGACTGATAGATCCTTGGGCCTCCCAAGGCAACCTCACATCCTCCTGATTGAAACCATGTAACAGACAAACAAATGAAATATACATAGTCCCCGGGCTAAATACAACTCCTTGGTGGCCCGGGCCCCACAGACCTACCTGATTCAAACATGTAGAAGTTATTGCAAAAAAGAAAGTCTTCCTTATTTTCAGTTAGAAGCTTTTTATTGGACAATATATTCACTATAGGGTCCCCTTTAACAACTGGTCCCACTTTATATACACGTAAAAAATATAATGTTCATGCATTGCATAGGGTCCTGTGAAAATCCTGGTCGGCCGGGCCCTTTTTTCTTTGCACTCTGAAATCCGGATTAAGAACAATATGTCACTTAAATAAATAATTTAGATGAGTCTTCCATACTTCCAACTTTTTTTCCTTCTTGGATATTTTTCGCCAGCTCGGGCCCCGTTTCGGCCCCCCGGGCCCCGGTACGATGTATCGGCTGAACCCCCCTCCCGGAGGCCCTGGACAGGGAAGAATAAATAATGACTGTTATTTACCTTATAATTTTGTATACATCAAAGGAATTTCACGAGCTCAAACCTGGGCTGCAGAACGGTCGGTTTGGTGAAAGCTTGATAGGAGAGGATGAGAAACATACCGCCGGCATGAAAGAATGGAAGGACCACCATCTCGACCACCTCAAGAGAACAATTCCGGGAAAGCCTAAATATTTATCGCTTTAAATGTACTAATTATCAGGTGCAAAGAGAAACGTAGTTAATACCAAAATTCTAAAATTAGATTTAGTACATATGATAATCTGCAGACTTTTTTAAAAAGGCTTGAAGTAAGTTTCAAATCTGATTATTTGATTCTAGGTCTGGATAAACAACAATTGGGAAATATACAAATATATTCTACTTCCATGCAAGCAAAATTTTATTTATGACAAATTTTATTCTTTGAACTGCCTTTTTTGGTTTGACGTCGGCACATCCAATTTTTTATTTACTCATAAGCTGACGATATATTTTCGATTAGGTCATATTATTCATAATGTATATCCATCCCTTTACTTTCCATAATATCGTGGCATACGTACTAAATGCTGTTAGAACATATTTAAAAGTACTCATTCTTAAACAAACAGACATCGGTAATATTATTATTATCCGAGGAAGCAGGCACTAATTACATCTACCACTATACATATGATTTACCTTCAACAAATTACACATTTAGACTAACCCAATTTTCCCATTTTCTGAGGGCAAACGATATTGATTTCTATCAACGCCAGTTTTGTGCCGCAATATTTAACAAATGCATATTAGCCAGTCCGAAACGAGTAGAGGAAAACACTTTCAGTAAAATCAATAAATTAATCATTTCTGAAACTGAAAAAGCGGGAATCTCGGTAAACCTAGTATTTCTCAAACTGGAACCTGATTCCGAGTTTTTTTTCTATTTTAAACTAGGGAAGAGGATTGGAATGATTTTAATTCCTGTACAATCTTCTGGACCAGAAGGTGACCCTATACATTCTGCAATACAACAACACTAATTATGGCATTATAATTTCGGGCCGCATCTTTAGGGGATAGGTATAATAAAAAAATGCAACGAATAGGATACCGACCGAAATTGTGTAATGAGGGCGGCTACGTTCCGGTGAGGCAGCATGACACCTTTGGGTACCCCCGTGGTTCCGCTGGAATATAGAACTAAGGCCACGTCTTCCTCCTGATCAAAGGGAATTGTGGGAAGGGCCTTGTGAGAAGCAAGCTTTCCATACTCTAACAGGCCAGTCCAAGTTATATGACTATCATGATCTCCAATAACAATAATGCTCTGAAATAAAAAAAAACATGTTTTACATGATATATCATTTTGTTTGTAAATGTGTTTGTTTATGAATCCTAAATAATTATGTCGATAAGCCGAATTTAAGAACACTTTATTGGTGGTTTATTGGTGGTTCCCGAACAGTAGTATTGCTATTACTATTATTTTTAGTTGTAGTAGTAGTAGTAGTGGTGGTATAGCGACAGAGACAATAGCAGCAGTAGTAGATTATAAACATTGAGGAAGCCAACTAAAAGGCAAGAGCTTTAATCAATACTTACAATACTATGTCTAAAGTTCAATACACTTATTTCATGGGTTCCTAAGCAATCAATATTTATAATATTTTATATTTTATTTTTTCTTGTTTATTTTTTATATTTATATATTATATTTATTTATATTTATATATATATATAAATTTATAATAAACCAAGAATGCGTTACACCTGATTATCAAAATGAAAAGAAAATAATTCTTTACCTTGATGTCACATTCTGCCCTCTCTGTCGCCTGTTCACAAGTATGAACTAAACGAGCGTGCGCTATAATATACACCACTTTCCCATCCACTATCTGTCGGCTAAGTTCACCTAAATAGGAAAATAACCCAGGATTAATTTTGTATCATGATTTGGAGTCTTTCCACCTTCCAACTTCCACTTTCAATAGTTTACTGTATTTCTATTCAATGTAATCAGTGCTATCAGGGTACAGGGCTATATTAACATTTTTAAGATTAATTAGCACCCATTTTTCTTCTATTGGATATCTTGCAGGTAAAGGGTTATAAGCACAAGGGGATAGGAAGGTAAAACCCTAGTGACTGAATTTCAAAAGGGATTTATGTCACTATGGGTCAAACATTTCTTATTGCAAACACAAAAAAAGCCTGCAAATCGTAATATGCTGTAGCTTGTCTTACACTATAAGACCGTGGTATTTTTACTTTCTTACAAAAGGATAATACTATATTTATATATATATATATATATATATAGAGAGAGAGAGAGAGAGAGAGAGAGATACAGATCTGTCTCGTGAGAGCAGCAGTAAAGCCGGCTCACTCTTTAGGCACTAACTGGAGTGATCAGATATCTGGGTGAAGTTTGTCATTATAGGTAGGATTAATCTGGGGTCACTAGGTTCGGTGAGGCATGTTTTTTTAAGTTTTTGTTGTTGGGGAATAGGTGTTAATGGGTGCCTGGCTTATTGTACTGTATTAGGACTATTATGAGGCGCTCAAGGATCTGTTGGTTTGCTTAAAGTTAACAATACCCCAGGTGTTGGTTCGGTCAGGGGATTAGTAGTCCAGTTGGTTGTTTCTGTAAACATTGGCTGGATTCTTGAGACTGCATATTTAACTTTTTTATCGTCGGCTTAAAAGTATTTAAGGTTACAAAGAAGGTGTTTAGTTCTATGTTTGCATTGCGCTATCAGCTCGTTTTTATTGTTTAGTGAACTCCGATCAGGTCGGCAAATTATTTAGTATTCTCGCTGTTGCATAAATTGTTTTTGGGACGTGTTGGAATAAACTCTGCATTTAGCCATGATTTTCCATTTGACCGAATGGGGTAGGATTTTTTCCTTCAGAGTCAAAATGTCGCGCGGCGAAAATCGCGCATGTAGCGTTTTCTGCGACACGCTTTCAACGCCCCGCTAGGCAAACCCTTCATCAGGCGTTATTTTTGCAGGGAAACATGGCTGCAGCAAGAGAGCTCCACCGCGACGTATCGCAGAAAAATCGCGTTCATGGAAACGTTCTGGTAGCGCGATTACCCGCGCGGCGTGTCGCGAGGCAAACGCGTCGCGCTCATGGAAAGGCAGCCTCATAGCATAATAAAATTGATATCTGCATTATATATATTTACCTGAAGCTTGATAAAAATAATCTGACAATTTTACATATATTTTACCTTTACTCTTTTCGATTCGTTAGTAAACACCTGATCCTGATATGGAGAAAATTTACGTTGACGGTTAAATTAAAATAATGTCAGTAGGCAATTAAAGATAAGTCTTTGACTGCGTGTAGGATATTCTCTGACAATGATAGCCATACATGATTGTAAGGAAGAATCAAGTGTTCAAAGTTATAAAATTAGATAATTAATAAAATGATGACATGATTGTAAACACTTTTGTTAACACTTTAACAAGGCCTACAGGCTTATTGCGAACCTGTGCAAACTTTGGGAGTATGAATGGAGGTTTATTTTAAAATCCAATAGAATTTTTTAATTGACAAATTTTTTGCAAAAAAAATTGATACTAGCTCCTGCCCTTTTTGAGATGGCTATGACGCACGACTGGCGACGGAAGTCGGACGACGCCGACTAGGCTGCTGAAACTCAGCATGTTGTCAAATCTGTTTTCAAACACAGACTGCCTCTTGCAATTGGCTACACTGCTTTTTAAAGCTGCATTTAACAAATCTATTCTTAAAAAAATGGCAGAACCCTACCATAGAATAATTCTTGTAAAGTTTAAACCAATCAGCTTAAACGTTTTATCATAATTAAGTGTATAAGCTAGAAGAGTCTTAAATTACATTTTCGCTTGTAAAAACAGATCAATGTAGGTGGCGCCACCAATACATCAATTTCAGATGTGAAAAACATTGGCATAAAATTTGGTGTTGATAGCTCTAGCCGTTTCTGAGATTGAAGTGTGCTTTTTTGGACAGATGACAAAGTTCAACCTCGTGTAACTCGGCAAAAAAACTCTGAACTTGAACCATTCGAACAAACTTGAGACAGATTGCTCCAGGAATCATTTATGTGAAATATTGGACATTTTCGCTGGACAGTTTCGGAGAAGAAGATTTTTAAAGCCTTTTTAGCTTGTTCCCTATAAAATTTCAGAAAATGCAGTTAGAAAAAAAAATCCGATGGTGTTTTTCAGATGACTGATCATTTGCAAAAAAATTGGCGATGCTAGCTCCTACCGTTTTTGAGATAGCTATGGTAACGTTCAGACGACGCACGACGTTGCACCATTGCATAAGTTCACAGGTTCGCTGAAACAAAGCACAACACAATGAATAAAGGAATAAAGCCTACGGATGTGTAATTCCTAATGCTTCAGACTTTAAATGTTAAGTCAAACGTTCATGTTAATCGGGAGAATGTCAATAGCCAGAGAGCATGTGCTGAACACGGTAAAGCTTTTGGCCAATGACTTAGCAGTCGTATTCACTTATGGCCTCTATGAACTCATCGCTTGCTATTTATATTACATACACAAGAAATTGAATAACATCGTCAGATATGAGTATTGTTGAACGTAAACGATTTCCGCTTAAGTGATTTAAAGAATCTTGACATGTCTTTTGGACATAGAATGACAATAACACCTCAAGGCCTCTCCACAATATCACTGAGATGTCCATGTTTGTGTGTACCTCATATCAATGGAATTATGTATTCCTTGCCGACTCGTCAATAAACAAGTTTCCTGTAAAAAGAAGTCTGTCATTAATATGATATATAAATATGAAATCATTAAGTCCTTTTTTAATGGTATTGTTTTAATGTAATTGATGGAATATTTAAATCAACATTAAATATATTTGTGTTTAAATGGTTAGTCACCAACTAAGCTCTATTGTGCTAACAGATTATCTAACATTCTGTGTTTGTTACTAAACATAATTTTACTCATTCCATTAAACACTGTAAAAACACTATAGTCTCAGGAGTTTCCATGCCCTACCATAAAATATACTAAGTGAGAATGTGAATAAATATATACATCGAACTTTAGGTCCAAACATTTTCATTGGGATTATCACTTGCTCAAAAAGATTATCTTAACCCAGCTTCTGAACAACCATAGCATGTGGGATGTGTCCATCTGTTTTAGAACCAGTATACATAGACCCGGTTGTCCTGCGTCCCTGCACTTGTTAAAACATTGAAATAAATATAATGTCAAGAAATGAGTCGTATTTTTTTATCAGGTTTTATTTCCTATCTCAGATAAGTTGTACGGTTTAAGCTGCATATTTGTATATGTTGAGCGGGAATCGACGCGCCGGTCATAGTAATGTGTTGTTAGACAGAGGCTATATTTAATAGTGGGGTTACCGAGTGCGCTGCAGGTCTAGTTATGCCATTACTGTAGTGATCGCTTTTGGGTTTACCGTGTTTTGTTCCGAGCCTATTTTGTATTAAGCGTTTTCATGAATACTGATGAGCGATAGTAGAATCATGCAGGCCAGAGTTTGTGTTGGTCTTATGAAAATAAATGAGCCGCCCGGGTAGAAGAATATGTAAAGAGTGCATACGTATTGTGAGGACACAGCCTGTGGAGCCTGCGGAGTCAGCTGGGTGTCGCTAATCGGTGCTTAGAGAAGTGCCACTACCGAGAGACCCGAGAAGTATCCAGAGCGGTGTCCAGAGGGGTGCTGTCAACCAATGACCAAATTGCCAGAGAGGACCTGCCAGCCAGTGAAAAGAGAGTTGCCAACGGATGGTGTTACCATCGAGTAATCGGAGGAGGGTCCCGAGTATAACAGTATCCAAGTAGTTGTCCAGAAAACTAGGCCCTCCAGTGTCCTCAGTGATGCTGCAATCCAGTGTCCAAAGAGTTCCTGCAACCTAATGACCACAAAGGTGTTGCAACCCAGTGTCATAAAAGGTGCTGCGACCCAGTGTCATGAAAGGTGCTGCGACCCAGTGTCGAGATAGGTGTCCTCGGTGGTATAGCCATACAGTGTCCGAAGAGGTGTATAGAGAGATGCTGCCCCCCTGTGCCCAGAAAGGTGTCCAGAGGTGCTGTCACCCAGTGTCCAGAGAGTTGCTACAACCAAGTGTCGACAGGGGTACTGCAACCCAGTGTCCAAAGAGAGGCTGCAACACACAGAGTTCAAAGAGGAGCTGCAACCCAGTGTCCAGTGAGTTGCCGCCAGCGTCTAGTTAGATACCGGCTGCCGATGTCTTGAGAGGTGCCGCCAGCCGGGGGTAAAGTATCGATCATTAGCTCAGGAGATCTAGAGACTGTAAAACCGGGTTCGTTGGTTTTACTAAGGTTTTATTTCGTGTATATACCAGCGTATCTAGTGAAGCATAACAGGCTGGGGAAACCTATCTGGTAGATGATTAGAATTACGTGCCATTTCTTTTTTCGTAATATATACTCCTGTTGTTAGCCACTTGTAGTTTGTTGTGTGCCTGAGTGTTGATACGTTGAGTGCACCATCAAAAACCACACAATCTCTACTTTTCCACTTTAAACTAAAGGTAACGGCAACCTTTTACCAAGGGCACCAGAAAGGGGTATCTTTAATCGGTTACATATAGCTCTCCTGAATATTATCTCTTAACCATTTACGTACTAGTATGGTTGTTACCCTAGACTCATAAAGCACACAGCTCTCCAGAATGATCCCTCTATACTATTACTATACTAGGTTCAGCTCTGCTCAGTTTGTTCTATGTACAGTTGCCCCATTGTGTATATAATGCAGACAGAACTGGACCCTATGTTTAGCTTTTTTTTACATACACAAATTTATGCATGTTGCTTTTGTTTCCTTTCCGGTTCAAATGCATTTATATAGTTAACAGTACAGTCCCACTTGTTTTTTTTTTCTTGCTAGGCCACATATGGAACTGATAAATAGACCGATATTGTTAGTCTAGCGCGGAGGTGACCACCTTCTGATGAATCTCTAAAAAGCAGAGTTTCACACTTTTGAAACCAAAAGTTTAAAATGTTGGATCGTTTCTGTAATTGCGCAGTGGTTGCTACATGGACTGGTAGCTCTCGTAAACACATGTCCACGGAAAAAAAGTACCAAGAGCCAAACCAACTCAAGTGATAAAACAAATACAGGCACAATTTGTAATATTTCCTGAATTAACATAGTATATAAAGTATATTATAGCATACTCAGTAAAGTATATAACTGAGTATATAAAAGGATAACTGCTCCTAGTGTGATACTCCTTTACACCGCTGTGGTATTGACCTGTACACTTAGACCGTGTAATGATGAAAGGTGAAAACAAACTGCATAATTACCAATATTATGAATCAAAATACATCCATTCGCGTGTTTGGCAGTAAATGACTCTTTCTGACAACATTAACTTGTTAAATTAATACCTCAATATCTTAATAAAAAACAAAAATACCCCTCAACCTTCCAAGCCAGTCAGAATTTAAACATTTTATTGCTATTTCCTGAGACTCTTCACCAAGTTATGCTTTATCTTATACGTGTGTAAATGAAACTTTTTCCTTCACAAGACAAATGTTGACACACTGAAACCAGAAATAGGTCGCAATGGGAAGCAAGGATCCTGAGAAAGAGCATGTTGTGTAGGTAGGTCATAAATGTGCCTCGTGCGACCTGTTACCACCAAGTACATTCCATTAAACATTAAATCACAAACATGTTTCAGGCTGATGTTGAATAATAATAACTAAATAACAATGAATTTGCATGATTAATGATTAACAATAACAATATGCTTGTGCCAAGGTGTATATAATAAGTTTTAATCATAATAGTTAAAATATAGCGGTACTTGCGGCAGATATAACTTATCATCGTTGGCTCTGCCACCAGGCAAGTCAGTAAATACACACACACACACATCCATATAATTATGATTTAAACAGAAAGGTCGATTATTAGGACATCATGAATGAACATGAATCCTATGGTGATAGGCTGTTTGGTGATACACAAGTTATATATGTGTATGTGTGTGTCACCCCAGATTCACGATATCGTTTACAATTAGTGGTTGTCAAGGTTATATTGTTATATTTACAAAACCAAAAGCAATGTATACATTGGAATATGTATAACAATGAGTATAATAAAAAGAAGAAGAATCACTCAAAAACAATCACCTTCTTCATGCACACCAGTGTGACAATTTATGCATGAGATCTTAATTTCTATGTATAAGACACATCAAGAGCAAACGATACAGTATGGTTGTTGAATATCTAAATATCAAACATACCAAGGGTACAAAGCAAAGAATTTAAACTTCTTTCACTCATCAAAATAAGATAAAATATATTCTTAATGGCGACTGGATCATGGAACATTATAAACAATATAAAGTTTCGTGCCGGCCACAGAACAGAAACCTGACAACAGGGTCTTTGGAAAACATTGATTTAACTTTATATACACGTGCCTATTAGCTCATATTAACTTGCACATTTATTTCATGGCATATTTGAATGGTTTTGGAAAGACTTCTTGAGAGCAAAGTCGCCTTCTATGATTGAGGGAAACCTTTGGGAAATTGATGAAATTTAATAATTTTCAGTCAATTATATGATCATTGTGTCAGATCAGATGTGAAAACTTAAAAAACAATTTGTCGAGAACCATTTGTTCCTAGTTCCAACTCAAATGATTTAATTCTTGTGTGGATCCTCCTTTGAGATTTAGGCTACGTTTTTGTCATATTTCTCACATTTAAATGGTTTCTCTCCAGTATGAATTGACGTGTGCATGTTCAGATGGGTTACATGGGGAAAAAAATGCCACACTGACTACTTTTGAATGGTTCCTTTCCAGAATTGAATTCTCTTGTATATGGGCACATAGGATCAAGGGGAAACATTTGTGTTTTGATATACGTGAAGGCTTTCACTCAAAAGTACGTTTAACCTTTTATTGTACATGGTCAGAAAATCGATCAAAACATTTGCCACACTAGATTCTCCTACCCGTTATTTATGTGCACAAGGAGGAATGTATAGTTTCATCCTAAATACGACAGACATGTCTATTATATAACGAAGAATAGTTAATATATATTGTAATGTCAACAGATAACACAACAACACATAGGTGACAGAGGTGAACATCTTGTTGCACAGACCATAGAGATAAATAGGAGTAACATGGCCAAAGGTTATCTGTAAATAAATAGGCGATAGATTTATTTCAAGCAGTTTATTTTAAACCCTACTTACCACACTAGTTAATTTCAAAACCTACTTACCACACATTTTAATAATGTAAACAAGGGACCCATGGGTCACGGCGCTCAGCTGATCGTGATTGGATTATAAATGTTTCTCCACTGTGATACTATATCGAGTCGATAAAGCTTATGAATATCATGTACATGTTGGGCTATTATAAAGGAATGTAATGTAATATGTGAGTAAATGATAAATGAAATTACCTGACTGATGGATTAATAGAGTCAAATAAAGTAGTTTATTTTTTATTTATTTAGGAGGGGTTGAAAATTGTGATATATTTGAGCAAATATGAATGCAATGACAGCAGTAATAAGCAGTAGTAGAATGATGATAAGGCTATTTGTTGAAGGATCTAAAGTGTATGGTAGTCTGCAAGCGTTCAATTTGACAGATATGATGTTATGATTAACTATGCTGATGAAGTGATTTATGAATATGTGACTGTATGACACAATATCTCTTTAGTCTTGACAAGGTACATTATTGTGATGCCCACTATGTCTACATATTACACAATATTGACATAATTTCTGGCATGTATATAGGTACCTATGGACGAATAGTTATACAAAATATTAAAGTATGAATATATCTGATTCATCTTGTTCTTGCTTACTGAGGCTGACTTTGGAATGGGGTTCGGAGAAGGGAAAAATGAGGGCAGCACGAAGGTGGATGTAGAAATATTCTATTGTAATGTTTTTCATTTATATAAGAATATGAAAAGCTAAGAGGAAAGGGGCCCTCCTACTTGGTTATAGTAAAGTTCTAAATATGTGATTGCAAACTAATACTCTGACAAGACTGTCATAAAGAAAAACAGTAAAAGTTTTGAGATACTGTGTTGCATACGAAAATTTACAGATGGACAGGCAATTGGACAGAATGGACTAATACCTTTATTTCGCTTTCAAGAGAATAATGCATTTAAGTTTATATATAATCCTATTTTTTAAGCAGATCCACTTTTTCCATTAAGAAGTTTTTATCTGAATCATTTTTTTTTTATTTACAGGTTTATAAATTTTTAATTAAAAAACCTGAAAATATGTTTAAATATTAGAATTGTTGCAAAAGTTGCAATCATTATATATACAGAGTAAAAAACATTGGGTCATATTATGCATACACATATATTTTATTATTTTTAAATAATAAATGTTTAAACTGATTTTAAAAGAAAATAATGCCACAACATGGCATCTACAAGAATATTCCTTGAATCACTATTAAAAAGTGTTGCACATTGGAGTTTTCAGGACATGCTTAATTTTATTCACCAAAATAAAATAAAAGTAAATTTGATAAAATAAAACATCTTTTCAAATAAAGTATACACACTGTTGGTTGAATGAGGGACAAACAATATCATTGTGCTAATTACTATCCCAGTTTTAATTAATTACTGGAATTAATAGTCAATTTCACACCTGGTGAAGTTTTTACTCTTCTGAAGTAAGGAATTACTTATCTCATGAACATCCACACTTTCACAGCAATACACCACTTTGTGGACACAATTAAATGTACACTTTAATCATTGTAACCCTGGTGGTTCAATACAAAATTTAAAATGTAGCATGTCCAAGAATAAAATAAAATACAGAAAAATTATAATATTCATCTAGTTTATGCACCAGCTGGGGGGGATGAGTGCAGGGCAGAGGGGAGCCTGCTAGTAGTGGCCAAGCTGGGCCAAGGTAAGCTGCCTGGGGTGGGTTACATAATACAAGTGAAGGCTGTACTGCTAGGTGGGCTAGATGTAAACAACACTTGACATGGTGTATGAAAACATGAATAAAAGCTATTCATTCCAATCAATTTCTTTTGAAAGTTCAGATTTTAAAAGATTAAATCCTTATGCATATATGCTGGGAAAATTAAATCAACAGTGCAAAGTTGGACAAAATTTAAGGTATTGATTTTTTATTTATGCTAATAACTTGAAAAATTTTGCAAAATTCAGATATAATTTTGGGTAAACAATTGAATCTTGTTTAAATAAAGTTATATTCCTGAAAAAAAGTCTCTAGGTTCAGCATTTCTCATGTTAGGTGAGTAAATATTGTTGCATGGACGTCACCCGGACATCGGAGGATGGCGCCACGAAGTGGTGTGGCCGCCCCCATTTCCACGCTTATGGACCCACCCCGCTATCAGTGACTACTGACGCGCTTTGAGAAACATAAACACTATTCTTGGACCATTCAGTACTGGTTTTGCAGCTCTGACGGCGCTATCGTTTCTCTCAAGCAAAACCACAAACTTCTGCGGTTTCCACCCATTGTTGAAAGCTTATAAAACGAACTCGCCTGCAGTACGAGGCGGGACTATCGATTTTGCTACGCCACGTTGCTGTTTTCCCCGGGGACCGTGACCGTGGGCTCTTGGTCCCCAAGCCCACGGAATGCCATGAACCACGCGATGAACTTTATTATGTAGGAAGAGGAGAGACTTTATGTTTTCTGGTGCCACATGGATTAATACAGGACTTCAGTTTTGTGTGTGCCCGAATTATGTGTTGATGATGGACTTCAGTTTCTCGTATACCGGATTCAGTTAAGTATTTCGTTGCAGTTCGTTATTTAGAGACTCAGTTTTCTTCAGAGACTTAGTTATAAATTACGTTATGTATTGACTATTATATTATTTGTGTACGAATGTAAATATTGTAAATATATGAATATAGCACTGTTTTTGCACCCATATTTTGGTTACGTATTCATTTGAAGAGAACGTGTCTGAGCATATGTGTTACGGTTCGGCCTGAGTTGTTTGGTGTGAAAAGGGACCGTAACATAATGGCGACCGCGACGAGACCCTGTATTTCGTAATAACGGCTACATTTGGATGTAAAATGTCACAGTGGTCTCTATAACTTCTAGTTATTGAATTAGTAATTAACTACAATTGAACTCGTATATTTCTCAGACACGTTATCTTGATACTTTGCAAATATGGGTACGGAATTTAAACCAAATGAAATTATACCACAATTAAGAGAAAATAGCTTATTGTATACGTTAAAGAAAAATGAACTTGAAATTATTGCTCTACATTTAAATATTGACATCATGGAGGTATACACTGTAGAGGGTTTAAGAAATGTACTTAAGAAATCATTATATGGTGATGTAGATAGTAAAGAGGAATCTGATTTGGAGGAAAAACCTATTAAGGAACCTCTTGGGGCAACAGCTATTGACCCGATAGAACTAGAATTGAGAAAGTATGAACTTAAATTGAAATATGAAGCTGAAACAGAAATCCGTAGATGTGAAATCGAAAGAGAAACGCAAATAAAGTTGAAAGAGTTAGAGTTACAAAATCCTCAAAATCGTAAAGCACATGAGCCGTCTGAATTCCTATTCAGAAATTCGACAAAAGTACCTCCCTTCAATGAAAATGAAGTGGAGCGTTATTTCAGTTATTTTGAACGGGTGGCCACTTTAATGGCTTGGCCTAAAGGCCAGTGGACCCTGTTGTTACAAAGCGTTCTGGTTGGTCGCGCACAGGACGTTTACACTGCGCTCACAGACGAACAATGCAGGGATTACGACACTGTAAAAGAATAAATAATGACTGTTATTTACCTTATAATTTTGTATACATCAAAGGAATTTCACGAGCTCAAACCTGGGCTGCAGAACGGTCGGTTTGGTGAAAGCTTGATAGGAGAGGATGAGAAACATACCGCCGGCATGAAAGAATGGAAGGACCACCATCTCGACCACCTCAAGAGAACAATTCCGGGAAAGCCTAAATATTTATCGCTTTAAATGTACTAATTATCAGGTGCAAAGAGAAACGTAGTTAATACCAAAATTCTAAAATTAGATTTAGTACATATGATAATCTGCAGACTTTTTTAAAAAGGCTTGAAGTAAGTTTCAAATCTGATTATTTGATTCTAGGTCTGGATAAACAACAATTGGGAAATATACAAATATATTCTACTTCCATGCAAGCAAAATTTTATTTATGACAAATTTTATTCTTTGAACTGCCTTTTTTTGGTTTGACGTCGGCACATCCAATTTTTTATTTACTCATAAGCTGACGATATATTTTCGATTAGGTCATATTATTCATAATGTATATCCATCCCTTTACTTTCCATAATATCGTGGCATACGTACTAAATGCTGTTAGAACATATTTAAAAGTACTCATTCTTAAACAAACAGACATCGGTAATATTATTATTATCCGAGGAAGCAGGCACTAATTACATCTACCACTATACATATGATTTACCTTCAACAAATTACACATTTAGACTAACCCAATTTTCCCATTTTCTGAGGGCAAACGATATTGATTTCTATCAACGCCAGTTTTGTGCCGCAATATTTAACAAATGCATATTAGCCAGTCCGAAACGAGTAGAGGAAAACACTTTCAGTAAAATCAATAAATTAATCATTTCTGAAACTGAAAAAGCGGGAATCTCGGTAAACCTAGTATTTCTCAAACTGGAACCTGATTCCGAGTTTTTTTTCTATTTTAAACTAGGGAAGAGGATTGGAATGATTTTAATTCCTGTACAATCTTCTGGACCAGAAGGTGACCCTATACATTCTGCAATACAACAACACTAATTATGGCATTATAATTTCGGGCCGCATCTTTAGGGGATAGGTATAATAAAAAAATGCAACGAATAGGATACCGACCGAAATTGTGTAATGAGGGCGGCTACGTTCCGGTGAGGCAGCATGACACCTTTGGGTACCCCCGTGGTTCCGCTGGAATATAGAACTAAGGCCACGTCTTCCTCCTGATCAAAGGGAATTGTGGGAAGGGCCTTGTGAGAAGCAAGCTTTCCATACTCTAACAGGCCAGTCCAAGTTATATGACTATCATGATCTCCAATAACAATAATGCTCTGAAATAAAAAAAAAAACATGTTTTACATGATATATCATTTTGTTTGTAAATGTGTTTGTTTATGAATCCTAAATAATTATGTCGATAAGCCGAATTTAAGAACACTTTATTGGTGGTTTATTGGTGGTTCCCGAACAGTAGTATTGCTATTACTATTATTTTTAGTTGTAGTAGTAGTAGTAGTGGTGGTATAGCGACAGAGACAATAGCAGCAGTAGTAGATTATAAACATTGAGGAAGCCAACTAAAAGGCAAGAGCTTTAATCAATACTTACAATACTATGTCTAAAGTTCAATACACTTATTTCATGGGTTCCTAAGCAATCAATATTTATAATATTTTATATTTTATTTTTTCTTGTTTATTTTTTATATTTATATATTATATTTATTTATATTTATATATATATATAAATTTATAATAAACCAAGAATGCGTTACACCTGATTATCAAAATGAAAAGAAAATAATTCTTTACCTTGATGTCACATTCTGCCCTCTCTGTCGCCTGTTCACAAGTATGAACTAAACGAGCGTGCGCTATAATATACACCACTTTCCCATCCACTATCTGTCGGCTAAGTTCACCTAAATAGGAAAATAACCCAGGATTAATTTTGTATCATGATTTGGAGTCTTTCCACCTTCCAACTTCCACTTTCAATAGTTTACTGTATTTCTATTCAATGTAATCAGTGCTATCAGGGTACAGGGCTATATTAACATTTTTAAGATTAATTAGCACCCATTTTTCTTCTATTGGATATCTTGCAGGTAAAGGGTTATAAGCACAAGGGGATAGGAAGGTAAAACCCTAGTGACTGAATTTCAAAAGGGATTTATGTCACTATGGGTCAAACATTTCTTATTGCAAACACAAAAAAAGCCTGCAAATCGTAATATGCTGTAGCTTGTCTTACACTATAAGACCGTGGTATTTTTACTTTCTTACAAAAGGATAATACTATATTTATATATATATATATATATAGAGAGAGAGAGAGAGAGAGAGAGAGAGATACAGATCTGTCTCGTGAGAGCAGCAGTAAAGCCGGCTCACTTTTTAGGCACTAACTGGAGTGATCAGATATCTGGGTGAAGTTTGTCATTATAGGTAGGATTAATCTGGGGTCACTAGGTTCGGTGAGGCATGTTTTTTTAAGTTTTTGTTGTTGGGGAATAGGTGTTAATGGGTGCCTGGCTTATTGTACTGTATTAGGACTATTATGAGGCGCTCAAGGATCTGTTGGTTTGCTTAAAGTTAACAATACCCCAGGTGTTGGTTCGGTCAGGGGATTAGTAGTCCAGTTGGTTGTTTCTGTAAACATTGGCTGGATTCTTGAGACTGCATATTTAACTTTTTTATCGTCGGCTTAAAAGTATTTAAGGTTACAAAGAAGGTGTTTAGTTCTATGTTTGCATTGCGCTATCAGCTCGTTTTTATTGTTTAGTGAACTCCGATCAGGTCGGCAAATTATTTAGTATTCTCGCTGTTGCATAAATTGTTTTTGGGACGTGTTGGAATAAACTCTGCATTTAGCCATGATTTTCCATTTGACCGAATGGGGTAGGATTTTTTCCTTCAGAGTCAAAATGTCGCGCGGCGAAAATCGCGCATGTAGCGTTTTCTGCGACACGCTTTCAACGCCCCGCTAGGCAAACCCTTCATCAGGCGTTATTTTTGCAGGGAAACATGGCTGCAGCAAGAGAGCTCCACCGCGACGTATCGCAGAAAAATCGCGTTCATGGAAACGTTCTGGTAGCGCGATTACCCGCGCGGCGTGTCGCGAGGCAAACGCGTCGCGCTCATGGAAAGGCAGCCTCATAGCATAATAAAATTGATATCTGCATTATATATATTTACCTGAAGCTTGATAAAAATAATCTGACAATTTTACATATATTTTACCTTTACTCTTTTCGATTCGTTAGTAAACACCTGATCCTGATATGGAGAAAATTTACGTTGACGGTTAAATTAAAATAATGTCAGTAGGCAATTAAAGATAAGTCTTTGACTGCGTGTAGGATATTCTCTGACAATGATAGCCATACATGATTGTAAGGAAGAATCAAGTGTTCAAAGTTATAAAATTAGATAATTAATAAAATGATGACATGATTGTAAACACTTTTGTTAACACTTTAACAAGGCCTACAGGCTTATTGCGAACCTGTGCAAACTTTGGGAGTATGAATGGAGGTTTATTTTAAAATCCAATAGAATTTTTTAATTGACAAATTTTTTGCAAAAAAAATTGATACTAGCTCCTGCCCTTTTTGAGATGGCTATGACGCACGACTGGCGACGGAAGTCGGACGACGCCGACTAGGCTGCTGAAACTCAGCATGTTGTCAAATCTGTTTTCAAACACAGACTGCCTCTTGCAATTGGCTACACTGCTTTTTAAAGCTGCATTTAACAAATCTATTCTTAAAAAAATGGCAGAACCCTACCATAGAATAATTCTTGTAAAGTTTAAACCAATCAGCTTAAACGTTTTATCATAATTAAGTGTATAAGCTAGAAGAGTCTTAAATTACATTTTCGCTTGTAAAAACAGATCAATGTAGGTGGCGCCACCAATACATCAATTTCAGATGTGAAAAACATTGGCATAAAATTTGGTGTTGATAGCTCTAGCCGTTTCTGAGATTGAAGTGTGCTTTTTTGGACAGATGACAAAGTTCAACCTCGTGTAACTCGGCAAAAAAACTCTGAACTTGAACCATTCGAACAAACTTGAGACAGATTGCTCCAGGAATCATTTATGTGAAATATTGGACATTTTCGCTGGACAGTTTCGGAGAAGAAGATTTTTAAAGCCTTTTTAGCTTGTTCCCTATAAAATTTCAGAAAATGCAGTTAGAAAAAAAAATCCGATGGTGTTTTTCAGATGACTGATCATTTGCAAAAAAATTGGCGATGCTAGCTCCTACCGTTTTTGAGATAGCTATGGTAACGTTCAGACGACGCACGACGTTGCACCATTGCATAAGTTCACAGGTTCGCTGAAACAAAGCACAACACAATGAATAAAGGAATAAAGCCTACGGATGTGTAATTCCTAATGCTTCAGACTTTAAATGTTAAGTCAAACGTTCATGTTAATCGGGAGAATGTCAATAGCCAGAGAGCATGTGCTGAACACGGTAAAGCTTTTGGCCAATGACTTAGCAGTCGTATTCACTTATGGCCTCTATGAACTCATCGCTTGCTATTTATATTACATACACAAGAAATTGAATAACATCGTCAGATATGAGTATTGTTGAACGTAAACGATTTCCGCTTAAGTGATTTAAAGAATCTTGACATGTCTTTTGGACATAGAATGACAATAACACCTCAAGGCCTCTCCACAATATCACTGAGATGTCCATGTTTGTGTGTACCTCATATCAATGGAATTATGTATTCCTTGCCGACTCGTCAATAAACAAGTTTCCTGTAAAAAGAAGTCTGTCATTAATATGATATATAAATATGAAATCATTAAGTCCTTTTTTAATGGTATTGTTTTAATGTAATTGATGGAATATTTAAATCAACATTAAATATATTTGTGTTTAAATGGTTAGTCACCAACTAAGCTCTATTGTGCTAACAGATTATCTAACATTCTGTGTTTGTTACTAAACATAATTTTACTCATTCCATTAAACACTGTAAAAACACTATAGTCTCAGGAGTTTCCATGCCCTACCATAAAATATACTAAGTGAGAATGTGAATAAATATATACATCGAACTTTAGGTCCAAACATTTTCATTGGGATTATCACTTGCTCAAAAAGATTATCTTAACCCAGCTTCTGAACAACCATAGCATGTGGGATGTGTCCATCTGTTTTAGAACCAGTATACATAGACCCGGTTGTCCTGCGTCCCTGCACTTGTTAAAACATTGAAATAAATATAATGTCAAGAAATGAGTCGTATTTTTTTATCAGGTTTTATTTCCTATCTCAGATAAGTTGTACGGTTTAAGCTGCATATTTGTATATGTTGAGCGGGAATCGACGCGCCGGTCATAGTAATGTGTTGTTAGACAGAGGCTATATTTAATAGTGGGGTTACCGAGTGCGCTGCAGGTCTAGTTATGCCATTACTGTAGTGATCGCTTTTGGGTTTACCGTGTTTTGTTCCGAGCCTATTTTGTATTAAGCGTTTTCATGAATACTGATGAGCGATAGTAGAATCATGCAGGCCAGAGTTTGTGTTGGTCTTATGAAAATAAATGAGCCGCCCGGGTAGAAGAATATGTAAAGAGTGCATACGTATTGTGAGGACACAGCCTGTGGAGCCTGCGGAGTCAGCTGGGTGTCGCTAATCGGTGCTTAGAGAAGTGCCACTACCGAGAGACCCGAGAAGTATCCAGAGCGGTGTCCAGAGGGGTGCTGTCAACCAATGACCAAATTGCCAGAGAGGACCTGCCAGCCAGTGAAAAGAGAGTTGCCAACGGATGGTGTTACCATCGAGTAATCGGAGGAGGGTCCCGAGTATAACAGTATCCAAGTAGTTGTCCAGAAAACTAGGCCCTCCAGTGTCCTCAGTGATGCTGCAATCCAGTGTCCAAAGAGTTCCTGCAACCTAATGACCACAAAGGTGTTGCAACCCAGTGTCATAAAAGGTGCTGCGACCCAGTGTCATGAAAGGTGCTGCGACCCAGTGTCGAGATAGGTGTCCTCGGTGGTATAGCCATACAGTGTCCGAAGAGGTGTATAGAGAGATGCTGCCCCCCTGTGCCCAGAAAGGTGTCCAGAGGTGCTGTCACCCAGTGTCCAGAGAGTTGCTACAACCAAGTGTCGACAGGGGTACTGCAACCCAGTGTCCAAAGAGAGGCTGCAACACACAGAGTTCAAAGAGGAGCTGC
Organism: Sipunculus nudus; assembly: GCA_026874595.1. Classification (NCBI taxonomy): domain Eukaryota; kingdom Metazoa; phylum Annelida; class Sipuncula; order Golfingiida; family Sipunculidae; genus Sipunculus; species Sipunculus nudus. The sequence goes on from CM049314.1 coordinate 72,674,600, forward strand.
AACCCAGTGTCCAGTGAGTTGCCGCCAGCGTCTAGTTAGATACCGGCTGCCGATGTCTTGAGAGGTGCCGCCAGCCGGGGGTAAAGTATCGATCATTAGCTCAGGAGATCTAGAGACTGTAAAACCGGGTTCGTTGGTTTTACTAAGGTTTTATTTCGTGTATATACCAGCGTATCTAGTGAAGCATAACAGGCTGGGGAAACCTATCTGGTAGATGATTAGAATTACGTGCCATTTCTTTTTTCGTAATATATACTCCTGTTGTTAGCCACTTGTAGTTTGTTGTGTGCCTGAGTGTTGATACGTTGAGTGCACCATCAAAAACCACACAATCTCTACTTTTCCACTTTAAACTAAAGGTAACGGCAACCTTTTACCAAGGGCACCAGAAAGGGGTATCTTTAATCGGTTACATATAGCTCTCCTGAATATTATCTCTTAACCATTTACGTACTAGTATGGTTGTTACCCTAGACTCATAAAGCACACAGCTCTCCAGAATGATCCCTCTATACTATTACTATACTAGGTTCAGCTCTGCTCAGTTTGTTCTATGTACAGTTGCCCCATTGTGTATATAATGCAGACAGAACTGGACACTATGTTTAGCTTTTTTTTACATACACAAATTTATGCATGTTGCTTTTGTTTCCTTTCCGGTTCAAATGCATTTATATAGTTAACAGTACAGTCCCACTTGTTTTTTTTTTTCTTGCTAGGCCACATATGGAACTGATAAATAGACCGATATTGTTAGTCTAGCGCGGAGGTGACCACCTTCTGATGAATCTCTAAAAAGCAGAGTTTCACACTTTTGAAACCAAAAGTTTAAAATGTTGGATCGTTTCTGTAATTGCGCAGTGGTTGCTACATGGACTGGTAGCTCTCGTAAACACATGTCCACGGAAAAAAAGTACCAAGAGCCAAACCAACTCAAGTGATAAAACAAATACAGGCACAATTTGTAATATTTCCTGAATTAACATAGTATATAAAGTATATTATAGCATACTCAGTAAAGTATATAACTGAGTATATAAAAGGATAACTGCTCCTAGTGTGATACTCCTTTACACCGCTGTGGTATTGACCTGTACACTTAGACCGTGTAATGATGAAAGGTGAAAACAAACTGCATAATTACCAATATTATGAATCAAAATACATCCATTCGCGTGTTTGGCAGTAAATGACTCTTTCTGACAACATTAACTTGTTAAATTAATACCTCAATATCTTAATAAAAAACAAAAATACCCCTCAACCTTCCAAGCCAGTCAGAATTTAAACATTTTATTGCTATTTCCTGAGACTCTTCACCAAGTTATGCTTTATCTTATACGTGTGTAAATGAAACTTTTTCCTTCACAAGACAAATGTTGACACACTGAAACCAGAAATAGGTCGCAATGGGAAGCAAGGATCCTGAGAAAGAGCATGTTGTGTAGGTAGGTCATAAATGTGCCTCGTGCGACCTGTTACCACCAAGTACATTCCATTAAACATTAAATCACAAACATGTTTCAGGCTGATGTTGAATAATAATAACTAAATAACAATGAATTTGCATGATTAATGATTAACAATAACAATATGCTTGTGCCAAGGTGTATATAATAAGTTTTAATCATAATAGTTAAAATATAGCGGTACTTGCGGCAGATATAACTTATCATCGTTGGCTCTGCCACCAGGCAAGTCAGTAAATACACACACACACACATCCATATAATTATGATTTAAACAGAAAGGTCGATTATTAGGACATCATGAATGAACATGAATCCTATGGTGATAGGCTGTTTGGTGATACACAAGTTATATATGTGTATGTGTGTGTCACCCCAGATTCACGATATCGTTTACAATTAGTGGTTGTCAAGGTTATATTGTTATATTTACAAAACCAAAAGCAATGTATACATTGGAATATGTATAACAATGAGTATAATAAAAAGAAGAAGAATCACTCAAAAACAATCACCTTCTTCATGCACACCAGTGTGACAATTTATGCATGAGATCTTAATTTCTATGTATAAGACACATCAAGAGCAAACGATACAGTATGGTTGTTGAATATCTAAATATCAAACATACCAAGGGTACAAAGCAAAGAATTTAAACTTCTTTCACTCATCAAAATAAGATAAAATATATTCTTAATGGCGACTGGATCATGGAACATTATAAACAATATAAAGTTTCGTGCCGGCCACAGAACAGAAACCTGACAACAGGGTCTTTGGAAAACATTGATTTAACTTTATATACACGTGCCTATTAGCTCATATTAACTTGCACATTTATTTCATGGCATATTTGAATGGTTTTGGAAAGACTTCTTGAGAGCAAAGTCGCCTTCTATGATTGAGGGAAACCTTTGGGAAATTGATGAAATTTAATAATTTTCAGTCAATTATATGATCATTGTGTCAGATCAGATGTGAAAACTTAAAAAACAATTTGTCGAGAACCATTTGTTCCTAGTTCCAACTCAAATGATTTAATTCTTGTGTGGATCCTCCTTTGAGATTTAGGCTACGTTTTTGTCATATTTCTCACATTTAAATGGTTTCTCTCCAGTATGAATTGACGTGTGCATGTTCAGATGGGTTACATGGGGAAAAAAATGCCACACTGACTACTTTTGAATGGTTCCTTTCCAGAATTGAATTCTCTTGTATATGGGCACATAGGATCAAGGGGAAACATTTGTGTTTTGATATACGTGAAGGCTTTCACTCAAAAGTACGTTTAACCTTTTATTGTACATGGTCAGAAAATCGATCAAAACATTTGCCACACTAGATTCTCCTACCCGTTATTTATGTGCACAAGGAGGAATGTATAGTTTCATCCTAAATACGACAGACATGTCTATTATATAACGAAGAATAGTTAATATATATTGTAATGTCAACAGATAACACAACAACACATAGGTGACAGAGGTGAACATCTTGTTGCACAGACCATAGAGATAAATAGGAGTAACATGGCCAAAGGTTATCTGTAAATAAATAGGCGATAGATTTATTTCAAGCAGTTTATTTTAAACCCTACTTACCACACTAGTTAATTTCAAAACCTACTTACCACACATTTTAATAATGTAAACAAGGGACCCATGGGTCACGGCGCTCAGCTGATCGTGATTGGATTATAAATGTTTCTCCACTGTGATACTATATCGAGTCGATAAAGCTTATGAATATCATGTACATGTTGGGCTATTATAAAGGAATGTAATGTAATATGTGAGTAAATGATAAATGAAATTACCTGACTGATGGATTAATAGAGTCAAATAAAGTAGTTTATTTTTTATTTATTTAGGAGGGGTTGAAAATTGTGATATATTTGAGCAAATATGAATGCAATGACAGCAGTAATAAGCAGTAGTAGAATGATGATAAGGCTATTTGTTGAAGGATCTAAAGTGTATGGTAGTCTGCAAGCGTTCAATTTGACAGATATGATGTTATGATTAACTATGCTGATGAAGTGATTTATGAATATGTGACTGTATGACACAATATCTCTTTAGTCTTGACAAGGTACATTATTGTGATGCCCACTATGTCTACATATTACACAATATTGACATAATTTCTGGCATGTATATAGGTACCTATGGACGAATAGTTATACAAAATATTAAAGTATGAATATATCTGATTCATCTTGTTCTTGCTTACTGAGGCTGACTTTGGAATGGGGTTCGGAGAAGGGAAAAATGAGGGCAGCACGAAGGTGGATGTAGAAATATTCTATTGTAATGTTTTTCATTTATATAAGAATATGAAAAGCTAAGAGGAAAGGGGCCCTCCTACTTGGTTATAGTAAAGTTCTAAATATGTGATTGCAAACTAATACTCTGACAAGACTGTCATAAAGAAAAACAGTAAAAGTTTTGAGATACTGTGTTGCATACGAAAATTTACAGATGGACAGGCAATTGGACAGAATGGACTAATACCTTTATTTCGCTTTCAAGAGAATAATGCATTTAAGTTTATATATAATCCTATTTTTTAAGCAGATCCACTTTTTCCATTAAGAAGTTTTTATCTGAATCATTTTTTTTTTATTTACAGGTTTATAAATTTTTAATTAAAAAACCTGAAAATATGTTTAAATATTAGAATTGTTGCAAAAGTTGCAATCATTATATATACAGAGTAAAAAACATTGGGTCATATTATGCATACACATATATTTTATTATTTTTAAATAATAAATGTTTAAACTGATTTTAAAAGAAAATAATGCCACAACATGGCATCTACAAGAATATTCCTTGAATCACTATTAAAAAGTGTTGCACATTGGAGTTTTCAGGACATGCTTAATTTTATTCACCAAAATAAAATAAAAGTAAATTTGATAAAATAAAACATCTTTTCAAATAAAGTATACACACTGTTGGTTGAATGAGGGACAAACAATATCATTGTGCTAATTACTATCCCAGTTTTAATTAATTACTGGAATTAATAGTCAATTTCACACCTGGTGAAGTTTTTACTCTTCTGAAGTAAGGAATTACTTATCTCATGAACATCCACACTTTCACAGCAATACACCACTTTGTGGACACAATTAAATGTACACTTTAATCATTGTAACCCTGGTGGTTCAATACAAAATTTAAAATGTAGCATGTCCAAGAATAAAATAAAATACAGAAAAATTATAATATTCATCTAGTTTATGCACCAGCTGGGGGGGATGAGTGCAGGGCAGAGGGGAGCCTGCTAGTAGTGGCCAAGCTGGGCCAAGGTAAGCTGCCTGGGGTGGGTTACATAATACAAGTGAAGGCTGTACTGCTAGGTGGGCTAGATGTAAACAACACTTGACATGGTGTATGAAAACATGAATAAAAGCTATTCATTCCAATCAATTTCTTTTGAAAGTTCAGATTTTAAAAGATTAAATCCTTATGCATATATGCTGGGAAAATTAAATCAACAGTGCAAAGTTGGACAAAATTTAAGGTATTGATTTTTTATTTATGCTAATAACTTGAAAAATTTTGCAAAATTCAGATATAATTTTGGGTAAACAATTGAATCTTGTTTAAATAAAGTTATATTCCTGAAAAAAAGTCTCTAGGTTCAGCATTTCTCATGTTAGGTGAGTAAATATTGTTGCATGGACGTCACCCGGACATCGGAGGATGGCGCCACGAAGTGGTGTGGCCGCCCCCATTTCCACGCTTATGGACCCACCCCGCTATCAGTGACTACTGACGCGCTTTGAGAAACATAAACACTATTCTTGGACCATTCAGTACTGGTTTTGCAGCTCTGACGGCGCTATCGTTTCTCTCAAGCAAAACCACAAACTTCTGCGGTTTCCACCCATTGTTGAAAGCTTATAAAACGAACTCGCCTGCAGTACGAGGCGGGACTATCGATTTTGCTACGCCACGTTGCTGTTTTCCCCGGGGACCGTGACCGTGGGCTCTTGGTCCCCAAGCCCACGGAATGCCATGAACCACGCGATGAACTTTATTATGTAGGAAGAGGAGAGACTTTATGTTTTCTGGTGCCACATGGATTAATACAGGACTTCAGTTTTGTGTGTGCCCGAATTATGTGTTGATGATGGACTTCAGTTTCTCGTATACCGGATTCAGTTAAGTATTTCGTTGCAGTTCGTTATTTAGAGACTCAGTTTTCTTCAGAGACTTAGTTATAAATTACGTTATGTATTGACTATTATATTATTTGTGTACGAATGTAAATATTGTAAATATATGAATATAGCACTGTTTTTGCACCCATATTTTGGTTACGTATTCATTTGAAGAGAACGTGTCTGAGCATATGTGTTACGGTTCGGCCTGAGTTGTTTGGTGTGAAAAGGGACCGTAACATAATGGCGACCGCGACGAGACCCTGTATTTCGTAATAACGGCTACATTTGGATGTAAAATGTCACAGTGGTCTCTATAACTTCTAGTTATTGAATTAGTAATTAACTACAATTGAACTCGTATATTTCTCAGACACGTTATCTTGATACTTTGCAAATATGGGTACGGAATTTAAACCAAATGAAATTATACCACAATTAAGAGAAAATAGCTTATTGTATACGTTAAAGAAAAATGAACTTGAAATTATTGCTCTACATTTAAATATTGACATCATGGAGGTATACACTGTAGAGGGTTTAAGAAATGTACTTAAGAAATCATTATATGGTGATGTAGATAGTAAAGAGGAATCTGATTTGGAGGAAAAACCTATTAAGGAACCTCTTGGGGCAACAGCTATTGACCCGATAGAACTAGAATTGAGAAAGTATGAACTTAAATTGAAATATGAAGCTGAAACAGAAATCCGTAGATGTGAAATCGAAAGAGAAACGCAAATAAAGTTGAAAGAGTTAGAGTTACAAAATCCTCAAAATCGTAAAGCACATGAGCCGTCTGAATTCCTATTCAGAAATTCGACAAAAGTACCTCCCTTCAATGAAAATGAAGTGGAGCGTTATTTCAGTTATTTTGAACGGGTGGCCACTTTAATGGCTTGGCCTAAAGGCCAGTGGACCCTGTTGTTACAAAGCGTTCTGGTTGGTCGCGCACAGGACGTTTACACTGCGCTCACAGACGAACAATGCAGGGATTACGACACTGTAAAAGAGGGCATTCTGAGAGCCTATGAATTAGTCCCCGAAGCGTATCGCTTAAATTTTAGGAATGCCACAAAAAGAGAAAATCAAACTCATGTTGAATATGCTAGAGACAAAGAAAGTGCATTTAATAGATGGTGTCAGTCTATGAAAATTGGTCAGGATTTTGAAAAACTCAAACAACTAATTTTGATAGAAGAGTTCAAAAGGCATATCCGTAGTGACATTAAAATATTTTTGGATGAACACAAAGTAAGAAATGTAAACGAGGCTGGTGTCCTGGCAGATGAATTTGCCTTGACGCACCGCCCCAGTTATACCAGTCACAGGAGGAGGTATGGTGAGAAAAGAGCGGGTAGCAAAAGCCCAAAACTGGGTCGGAGAAAGGGTAGTCCCTACTATCGGGGTCACTCCGGCTCAGGTAAACCACTGTCCGATCATGGTAAACCCCAGTATAAAAGTCAATCTGACTCTCCTGCTCAACATAAAGAGGGACAACCTAGGACTGGACCCAAATATTGTACATTCTGTGAGTTCAAGGGGCATACAGAATCTGAGTGTTAAAGAAAAAGATACGGTCAAAGTAAGCCGAAACCTAATGCGTTAACTGTCACGCAGAGCATGAAACCGGTAACAATGCCCAGTAAACTAGAGACTAAAGGTGAAACACTAAGCCCTGTCCACGAGAGCTTTCACCCCTTTGTGTCAGATGGCTTTGTTCAGTTAGAGGGTAACCATGCAAGAAAGGCCCGTGTTAAAATTTTAAGGGATACCGGGGCAACCCAAAGCCTCGTTTTGAAATCTGTTCTTCCCTTCTCTCAAGAGAGTTACGCGGGGTGTTCAGTTCTAGTCCAGGGCGTTAATTCGGAATTTTTAGAAGTTCCATTACACAGAGTGAAACTAGAATCTGATTTAGTCTCTGAAGTTGTAACTGTAGGAGTTTGTGCAAAGTTGCCAGTAGAGTGCGTTTCGCTCCTCCTAGGCAACGATTTAGCTGGTGACAGAGTGAAAATTTATCCCAGAATGACAAAATTGCCGAGCACTGATAGGGACACAGACCTGCTCCAGCAGGAGTTTCCGGGCGTATTTCCAGGCTGTGTAGTGACTCGAGCGATGAGTAAAAAGGCAAGTCTGAAACCAGGGAGTTCTGTACTTGACCTCTCGCAAACCTTTATGGCGCATTCAAACGATGACGTCAGTGGCTTAAAGCCCGTTACGCGAGTAAATATTAAATCGCCCGCATGTGACCCAAGTGGCACACCCAGTCCAAAGGACTCGACTACAAATGTAGTACAGGGCAATCAGACCCTGAATAGAAATCTCCAAAGGAGTACAAACGGCGTGAAATCGCCTGATCAAAATGGGCATGAACAGTTAAAGAAGGATAGGAGTGTAAAGAATGTAGAAGTTAGCATGAAAACTGATGATTTGATAGAAATGCAAAAGAAAGATCCTTATATTGCCTTCCTTAGAGAAAATGCCTTGACTAAAGAGGAAGCAGATAAGTTCCAACTTGTTTCACCTTACAGAATGATGTACTAGTCAGAAAATATAGACCTCCCACCATACCAGCGGACGAAACGTGGAAAACTCTTTATCAAATTGTAGTTCCCCCCCCCCCCCGAGTATCGCCCAGAAATCTTAAAACTTGCACATGATCATCCTATGGCAGGACATTTGGGTGTAAGGAAAACCAAACACAAAATTCTCCAACACTTCTATTGGCCCAAGTTAAAACGAGACGTGGCGAAATACTGTAAAACTTGTCATGTGTGTCAAATGATTGGAAAACCAACCCACCAAATTAGTCCTGCGCCACTCTCGCCCATACCAACAACACATGATGCGTTTGAATCAGTAATACTTGACTGTGTAGGACCGCTAAGAAAAACCAACCCACCAAATTAGTCCTGCGCCACTCTCGCCCATACCAACAACACATGATGCGTTTGAATCAGTAATACTTGACTGTGTAGGACCGCTAAGAAAAACTAAACATGGCAATGAATATGTTCTAACAATCATGTGTACTGCAACTAGATTTCCAGAAGCTATTCCTCTTAGAACTATATCTGCAAAGAAAATTGTTGAAGCTCTGGTTAAATTTTTTACTACTTTTGGCTTACCAAGAACAATACAAACGGATCAAGGTTCAAATTTCATGTCAAATATATTTGCCCAGGTTATGGCAGAGCTAGGCATAAAACACTACAAATCCAGTGCCTACCATCCTGAGAGTCAAGGTGCTCTGGAGCGATTTCACCAAACTCTCAAAAACATGATTAGAGCTTATTGTCTTGACACTGGGAACCAGTGGGATGAGGGTTTACCCTTTTTGATATTTGCAGCCCGAGAAGCAGTGCAAGAAAGCTTAGGGTTTAGCCCTTTTGAATTAGTGTATGGGCACTGTGTAAGAGGCCCCCTGGCGGTGTTAAAAGACACTTGGATGGAAAACAGTTGTCAAATTAGCTTGTTAAAATACGTTCAGGAATTCAAGGAGAAATTAAGTAGGGCAAATGAAATCGCCCAAGAACATTTAAAGAAAGCCCAAAACAAAATGAAAGTATGGTATGACAAAAAGACGACAAAAAGAGAATTTAAACCTGGTGATAAAGTTCTGGTATTATTCCCAATTCCAGGACATCCCCTGCAAGCAAAATACTCTGGACCATACAAAGTTGTTGAGAAGAAATCAGATTTGAATTATGTGATTGATACTCCTGATCGTAGAAAGTCGCAACAACTTTGTCATATAAATATGTTGAAAGAATATCATGACAGATCAGCGGAAACATGTCAATTTAGTTCTCCCCAAACAAATTTGGTACTCATTAAAGAAACTGAAAAGAATGCCGAGGATGTTCTCATGAAGAAAACTGAACATCCTGTAAAACTGAACAACTCTGATATTTTAAATAATTTAGATCAGAAATTGTCACATTTGGATTTCGATCAGTTATCAGAGTTGAAGGAAATCCTGCTAAATTATGACTCTTTATTTCCTGATGTCCCCAGTAGAACTAATGTACTACAGCATGATGTAGACGTAGGAGATGCTTCCCCTATTAAACAGGCACCATATAGAGCTGGTCCCCAAAAGTTACAAGCCATAAAGAATGAAATCAAGTATATGATAGAGAATGATATTATTGAAAACAGCAGTAGTGCCTGGAGTTCCCCATGTTTGTTGATAAAGAAGCCTGATATGACCTACAGATTTTGTACAGACTATCGAAAAGTTAACACTGTAACAATAACAGATACTTACCCTTTGCCCAGAGTGGAAGATAGCATTGATAGGATTGGATCTGCTACGTATATTAGCAAGTTAGATCTGTTAAAAGGTTATTGGCAGGTACCTCTTACCGAACGGGCTAAGCAAATATCTGCGTTTGTAACGCCAAACGGTTTGTACCAGTACAAAGTTATGCCCTTCGGAATGAAAAAAGCGCCAGCCTGCTTCATGAGACTTATGAATTGTGTATTATCTGGCTTAGATAACTGTACTTGCTATATTGATGATGTTGTTGTATACAATCATATATGGGAAGGTCATAAACAAAGTTTGGTAGAACTCTTTGAGAGACTGAAAAAAGCTGGATTGACAGTTAATCTTGCCAAGAGTGATTTTTGTCGTGCAGCTGTAACATATTTAGGGCACGAAGTAGGTCAAGGTTGTGTAAAACCAATTGCCAGTAGTATCTGCTATCGTAGAATTTCCAGTTCCTACTAATCGCAAGGAACTAATGCGATTCTTAGGAATGACTGGGTATTACAGGAAATTTTGTCAGAACTTTGCAGAAGTTGTAAATCCGTTAACGGACCTATTGAAAAAGGACAAAAAATTCCACTGGAATAAAAACTGTCAAATGCTTTTGAAAGAGCCAAAGCTATATTACAAAGTGCACCTGTGTTACAGGCTCCAAATTTTGATAAACCGTTTTCTCTCATGACGGATGCCAGCGATTGCGGTGTAGGCGCTGTGCTCATCCAAGACGATGACTTTAACATAAGTCATCCGGTTTGCTACTATTCAAAGAAATTTTTACCTCATCAAAAGAATTATTCTACTATTGAAAAGGAAACTCTGTCACTATTGATGGCGTTACAGCACTTTGAAGTATATTTGGGCTCTACGCCTTATGATATAACTGTTTATACAGATCATAATCCCATAACATTTCTTCATAAGATGAAGAATAATAATCAGAGATTAATGAGATGGAGTCTAGCCCTGTCAGAGTTTAACCTAGTTATCAAACACATCAAGGGCTCCGATAACATAATCGCTGATACGTTATCAAGACGTCATTAATTTTGATCTGATGATTGACTCTTGTTATAGCCTCGGATATGTTCTGTCCTTTGGAAGAGTTGTATTACATATATTACATGTATTAAGATATTGCTGATTATATTATTTGTGATGATGATAATTAATTAGCTTTAAGAAGCATAAACTAATGCTTAAGATGTCAAACTACTCATACACTCGTCATACAGTGCTAATGCTTTGCTCTCCTTGCCTTCTTTCTTTTAAGGGTGGGGGTGATGCATGGACGTCACCCGGACATCGGAGGATGGCGCCACGAAGTGGTGTGGCCGCCCCCGTTTCCACGCTTATGGACCCACCCCGCTATCAGTGACTACTGACGCGCTTTGAGAAACATAAACACTATTCTGGGACCATTCAGTACTGGTTTTGCAGCTCTGACGGCGCTATCGTTTCTCTCAAGCAAAACCACAAACTTCTGCGGTTTCCACCCATTGTTGAAAGCCTATAAAACGAACTCGCCTGCAGTACGAGGCGGGACTATCGATTTTGCTACGCCACGTTGCTGTTTTCCCCGGGGACCGTGACCGTGGGCTCTTGGTCCCCAAGCCCACGGAATGCCATGAACCACGCGATGAACTTTATTATGTAGGAAGAGGAGAGACTTTGTTTTCTGGTGCCACATGGATTAATACAGGACTTCAGTTTTGTGTGTGCCCGAATTATGTGTTGATGATGGACTTCAGTTTCTCGTATACCGGATTCAGTTAAGTATTTCGTTGCAGTTCGTTATTTAGAGACTCAGTTTTCTTCAGAGACTTAGTTATAAATTACGTTATGTATTGACTATTATATTATTTGTGTACGAATGTAAATATTGTAAATATATGAATATAGCACTGTTTTTGCACCCATATATATCTTCATTTGAAGAGAACTTGTCTGAGCATATGTGTTACGGTTCGGCCTGAGTTGTTTGGGGTGAAAAGGGACCGTAACGATATATTTCCTGATTTTTTTAAAAATTGCATTATGTTTTGGCCCATAACTTCAAAATAATACCCAATACTGACCTAATTTTTTATATGTTCATAGAAAATGTATAAAAGAATGTGAATACTAAATACGATCAAAAACAGATCAGTGGTTTTGATTTTAGGCAGCCTTGAAGTGTAACAATGGCTTTTTTTATGGAAAACGGGAGTTTTTTTTCCTTAATATCTCGAAGGAACAAGTCCTAATGACCCAATTATCGGTATGGTAGGAGATTTTGGGGACATCTAAAATTATGTCAACAGCCTGGGGAGCATAGAGATGTGCACTTAATGACCTACAGTCATCAAAGTCGACTGCTTGACAATGTAAGGGAATACAATAACTAGCCTAATTTTGCAGCTTTTATTTTCAAATTTCAGATTTTAACAGATTAAATCCTTATGTATACATGGTGTGAAAATTAAATCCACAGTACTTACAGGAAAAAAAGTGCCATGGCCAAAGTTGGGCAACATTTAAGGTACCAATTATGTTTGCCAATATTTATAAAAAAATTAACAAATTTTGATCTAATTTTTGGTATACAATTAAATTTTGATTAATTAAAGTTGTATTACTGGAAAAAAGTCCCTACCTTTAACACTTTTGGTCTTAAGTGACCAAATATCTTCCTGATTTTTTACAAAGTCCATTATGTTTGGGCCCATAACGTTTTTAAATTGGCCGCCCTTATTGACACACGGGGTGTGTCAATAAGGTCCAGCTTATTGACACACGGTTTAACTGCGCATGCGTCAAATCTGTCACACTCCCGCTAGATGGCAGGGCGTTCACCGTGTGTCACTAACAACCCCCGTCGTGATACCCGAAACCGGGTGTTAATAACGCGAGTTGTTGTTACTATAGCAGGTCTTAATTACCGGGCCGTGTAGAAGTGGTAGCTTTGGACTAATCAGGTGTTACCATTGGGGTCCTTTGATCTCTGACACAAATGTTTCACATTTATAATAGTTTATTACTTTCATCGCCTAGGTATATTAATTAGTTTAAAACCTATTTTTACTAGGCGGGGTACTACTTATTTCGGGGATGAAAATTACATCCCTGATGAAAATTATTTAACTCATTTCAAAATTTTAAATATATTCAACAATTTAAAAATAAAATATAATTTTCATACATATATCTCGTTTTATTCAATATCATTTTTCTAATAAGAAAATAATAAACAAGGATAATAGGAACAAATAAGCTTTATTGAAATTAATACAAAATATAGTAAGTTAATCATAGTTTTTTATTACTAAATATACAAACTTTATAAGCAGATCGATACTGAATAATTAAATAATTGCTATTAATCTGTAGAAGTGGATACTTTATTACTCTAATTTTAATAGAGACGTGATTACTGAGAATTTTGTCACATTCTTCTTTATGAGATGTATACTTTTCCAGATTTTCACGATGTAAAGTGGACATGTTCAAAATCAGAGAAACAAACCGAAAATGAAAGTGGCTAAGTTACTACGAGCCATGGAATGGTCATATCTTTATCAACAACTCATCATCGTGGCCTGATCGATTATAGAATAACGCGTCTTACTTTAACAAACTTAACCCTATAGCCAAGGATCAGAATGGGGTTCGAAAAAGGTCGCTCCTGTCCTGATCATATTTTTTAGTTACTTCATTATTAAATAATCGTTTGCCTCAAGGAATAGAAACACGTCGCCCTAGTAAGTGGGCATGTGCATGCATGCAGGAAAAAAGCTGTTGATGGGTAAATATAGGAAACTACTCTTCACTCGCGGCTGTTTGGACTAAAAATTGATTACAAAATCTATAACACCATAAAAAAAGTTTATACAGTAGTTATTCAGCTTATGTATGATTAAGTAATAATATTTTCACAAATTGGTTCGGGGTACTATGTGAGGTACAAGGCGATATAATTCGTCACGCTGTTTAATATATATGTATTAACGGCTTTGCAGATAAAATAAAAAGCCTTATGTCGGTATAAAATCCATTTTTTTATGTCCTAAAAGTTCTGATTTCCTAGCGCCTGTTGGATTGTCTTGGTCTAGTATTGAGCAAGTTTAAGAATTTTAAGGATACTCTACTTATATGACTCCTTTACAAATTTAAATACTATGATGGTAGTAACAGTCATATAGATTATGCGTCTGAGTTATGGGGATATGCATAACCCCCGTCATGTGATAAAATTCAAAACAGAACACTCCGTTACCTTTTTTAGTGTTCACAGGTTCTGCATGTGTAATTGCTGCTCTAAAAGAGACATTGGTTGTTTAACATGTAGATATCATTTGATTGAGATGTTACGGTTTTGGAATCACTATGGATTACACAAGTCTAACCAAGAAAGTATTCATATTGGATTATAACCTTGCAAGTCGCGGATAACTGAGTGCTCAGATGCAAAGAAGTAAGATACTCGAATCCATTGATGTATATTAATACACACATATAATGAAATAGCGCCGCATTGCCAACGTAATCTGAACCAGAAGTTACGTTCTGATAATCAACAAAAATGGCTTGAACAATACCGATCAGTTCTGAAATTAAGATTTTTTTATCAGCACTCAGTGCACGGCACATATTTAAGTATATACGTAAAAAATATATATGGCCCGATCGACGACAGCAAAGTTCAGTACACTTGCTCGGCTTTTGTGTGGGATACTTGGGCTGAGAAGTGAAACTGACAGATTTCAGACACCATATATAGGCTGATACCACCAAATAAATACAAGAACCTAAACACTGAAGCAAGGGGCTGTGTCATATGTAAAAACGGTGACATCGAAGATGAGAGGCACAATGGTTTTGAATGTTCTGCCTATATTATGAACCCCTATCAATTCTGTATGATAAAACATCTTACACAATTATGCAGTTTCCTATACTTGATAAAACAATTCAATTGGTTTAATTCATAAATTATAACGGTAAGACTTTGGTAGAATACTTGGTCCGCTGTTGGAACAAGTGTAAAAATTTACTTGAAAAAAGCACAACCCGTACACTCTAATGATGGGAGAAAACAAGAGAAACATTTAGTCACTCCAGACTTAGTAGTTTAGAAATGGAAACAAGATTTAATTAATATATGAGGAGATTGTTTATATGGGATTCTCCAAGATTTATGACACAACAAATTTCGTACCACTTAGGAATTTTCAGTTTTATGAACTACAACGTCGGGTGACGTTAAACCCATTTCTTCATAGACTGAATGTAGGCTAATAGATTCTCCTACTTGTACCTTTTGTAAATTAGTAAGAGAAACTTTATCACATATTTTTTTGGAACTGTTCTCTTGTCGCTAACTTGAGGTTAAAAATACAAGAGGTTTTGAATAATTCGCCATTAACCCTTTACTGTTTACATTTATTTTATATTTCCGACAAATTCAGACACTATTTATATTAACTCAAACATCCATATCTTTTCAAGCTTTTTTTTGTATCTTTATAAAATTTTCAACAGTTCTCACTAAAAGGGTTTGCTGAAGATTAATGAAAATCATTGAAACTTAAAAATAATATGCAATATTTTTGTCCTGAAAGAATCTATACATATCATGGCATTCTAGTGGCCCATTTTGAGTGCTCTTTAGTGGCTAGTAAACAGTAAAGGGTTAAACTCCTCTGTTAAGTTTTCAGTATCTGAAGTTTTGTTAGATTAAAGCGAACATAGATGGTTAAATATGCTAACACTGGTTGCTAAAATGTATGTTTGTAATTGCAGATGTCTCAAAATGTTACCGAAAACTATCATGGATGTATAAGCTATGTTAAGCAGATTTATTCAACACATGATGTAATCGCTAAGAAACTTTGAGGAGGTAAATTAACTCAACATTATTCAAAATGGGAAAACCTTACCGACCTGCTCTCCTCTACATGAATAATCTTCACGATTCAATGTAAATTGATATTGAAATATTAATTTCTATATGTATGTTTGTATGTATGTACTGTTACGTTAAGCATGTACTACGTTTCTGTAATAAAAAAAGAAAGATAATCCAAACAATTCATCATGCTATATAAAATATACACAATTAATATACACAATATAAACATGTTAAGATAATGACACAAACATGCATACATATTTTTATTATATACAAAATATACCGTACATAAATATTCAAGCAAGTTCCATATAAAATTAAATATTCCAATACAGTCTTCTCCAGTATCATCCTTCTCGACCTCTGAACAGTGTTTCCTAATGCATGCCCTGTCATGCAGGGGCCCTGGATGAGGTAAATATGCAACTAGAGAATTTTTAAAGGCTTGTTTCATTTATTATCGCTGACGCATTATTTTCAAATTTTTATTATTCTATAATAAATGGAAATGGATATCTATATAAGAATAACTACCATATTTGATATTTTATTACTAAATGTGCTCAAATTAGTCAAACATAGCTTGTACAATGCAATGAAACGTTTTCCTAGCGACTTAATCAATATCAACGTCATGCATAACGTTATGGTGGTAGATCAAAGTTTGAGCCGATAAATTCGACTTAGGATACACAATGACTCTCAAACAACACCACCTTTAATAAAATGCTTATTTTTTTGCAAAATTATACATCTCCTTTACATTACAGAACATTACTTTTGTTTATAATTTGCGTTAAAGATGGAAAATAGGCCATTGAAAAAAAATTTAATTACACAATTACCCTGGAAAACCCCTGTTACAAAAAGGCAAAAGAAACGTCTTCGCAATGATAAAAAAACACCACATTTCATGACGCCCAGTTTCCCTGGTAGCCTTTGAAGTTACCTGGCCCTTTGATCTAGGACACCAGTGATCAAAGTGATTAATTGGGGCAACGGTGCGCCAGCTTAATTGCGGTACGCATGACTGATCACTGGTGACACGGGGTAACCGAGACTCCCAATTCTCAGTACCCGAGACCTCAAAACACGGTAACTGAGACTTCCAAATCGAGGTAACCGAGACTTTCGGACCGTGTGTCAATAAGCACTTCGTTTTTAAATTATATAATACTGACTTAATATCTGGCATGTACATAAGAACTATATAGAGGAATATTTATGGTAAATATGAAGAAAACCAGATGAGTGGTTTTGATATTAGGCAGTCCTGAAGTGTGAAAATAGATTTCTAATAAAAAATTGAGGTTTTTCCTTAATATCTCAAAGGAAAGAAGTCCTATTGACCCAATTATTGGCATGGTAGGAGATTATGGGGACATCTAACTGTATGCCGAAATTCAGATTCGTAGGTCCAACGGTGTCGAAACGTGCCAGTCTTACGGACGGACATCCAGACGGACAGACAGACGGACGGACGGACGGACAGACAGACGGACGGACGACGGACAATGGACCATGACTATAGCTCAGATGACTTATAGTCAGCTGAGCTAAAAATTATGTTTGTTAATGCTCTCAGTCGAACTGAACATCTTATGATTCCGGATTCTGAGGAACTCGGGCCATGATTCAGAGGAACAAACTGCTCTCACGAAGTTTACGTCAGGTGGCGCGACAATCAACCCTAAACATTTTCAAGTCAAATCTTTTCAAGGATTTATGTGAAAAACTAGATGTGTCAGAACGACACGAATGCCCCCGCCTTGGGCAAATTAGAAACATTTGTTAAATTTTGACATTTTTTTTACGTTTAGGAGGTGTCATATGGTCAAAAGTAGGTCAACAAGGGAAAAATGCAAACTCGATCTGTTACGGGTCATTATCAAGCAACACACCAAAAATCAAGCCAGTATCTGCAGGCATTGTGAAAAAAAGTCCATACATGTGCAGTTTCCATAAATATTTCTGTCTTTTATGAAATTCTCTATGTTTAGGAGCCGTATAACAATCAAAAGTAGGTCAACCGGGATGAAACGCGATCTCGATCTGTAACTGTCATTATCTGCCCACACATAAAAAATCAGGGTGGTATCTGCAGGCATTGAGGAAAAAAAGTTCATACATAAGCATTTGTTATGAAAATTTCTTTTTTTTTTTTTACCAAACTTTCTAATGTTCAGGAGCAGTCAAATGGTCAAAAGTAGGTCAACTGAGACAAAACAAGAAATCGATCTGTAGCTGATTATTATCTGCCTACACACCAAAAATTAGGCCCGTATCTGCAGGCATTGCGAAAAAAAGTCCGTACATGTGCACTTTTTTATGAAATTTTAGGAGCTGTTAAACGGTCAACTGGGACAAAACATGTACTCGATCTGTAAGTGGTCATTATCTGCCTACACACCAAAAATCAGGCCAATATCTGCAGGCACTGCGAAAAAAAAGTCAGTACATGTGTATTTGTCATGAAAATTTATATTTTTCATGAAATTTTCTATGTTCAGGAGCCGTAAAACGGTCAAAAGTAGGTCAACTGGCACGAAACGCGAACTTGATCTGTAACTGGTCAATATCTGCCAACACACCAAAAATCAGGCCAATATCTGCAGGCATTGCGAAAAAAGTCCGTACATGTGTATTTGTCATGAACATTTCTATTTTTCATGAAATTTTCTAAGTTTAGGAGCTGTATAACGGTCAAAAGTTGGTCATCTGGGACAAAATGCGAACTCGATCTGTAACTGGTCATTATCTGCTGACACACCAAAAATCAGGCAAATATCTGCAGGCATTGAAAAAAAAGTCCGTACGACTGGTTTATTTCGGAATGATGTACAAGGGTAAAACTATAAGCCCCGGCCACTTTGTGGCGGGGGCATTTAAACGGGTACTGGTCCCTCTTAGGATACATTTTGCACCATTTCTGACACACTGTGTGGCTACGGAAAAGATGCGTGAAGAAAATGCCGTATGGCCACTGTCAATAACAATACAGATTATTCACAGTCAAATGGCTATTCACCAGCAGCATTCGGAATACAAACATCCGTTGCCTTTCTGTCAACCTCCGCGCAGGAATCTGGTCTATTGAGCACATTGAATAATCTCTGCTGGCCGTCACGAATTAAAGTATGTCTTCCGCGACATTTGACCCCATCAACGCCTCACTGGATGATCATATAATGTAAACAACAATCTGACTTTCGATCCCTTGGTACTCGTGTTTTATGTCAGCATGCAATAATGGTTAATTCCCTTATTCATGCAGGTAATCCTTTTGCATGATATTGAAACTACCAGAACAAGTGTCGCCATATGTTAACATCTAAATGATTTCACTCATTTTAGTTTTTAGGGTACCTTGACAAGTTGCCACATTAATCACATTTTAATGGTTTCTCTCTGGAATGAATCCAGTTGTGCCTGGTCAGAGGAGATGAATGGGAAAAACATTTTCCACACTGTTCACATTTAAATGGTTTCTCTCCTGTGTGTGTCCGAGTGTGCACAATTAGACTAGATGAGGATGAAAAAGATTTGCCACAATGATTACATTTAAAGGGTTTCTCTCCAGTATGAATTCTTTTATGCTTGGTAAGGGTACTAGATACAGAGAAACATTTCCCGCACTGTTCACATTCAAATGGTTTCTCTCTTGTGTGTGTCCGAGTGTGCACAATTAGATGAGATGGAAGGGAAAAACATTTCCCACACTGTTCACATTCAAATGGCTTCTCTCCTGTGTGTGTCCGAGTGTGCACCATCAGACTAGATGAGGATGAAAAAGATTTGCCACAATGATTACATTTAAAGGGTTTCTCTCCAGTATGAATTCTTTTATGCTTGGTGAGAGCACCAGATTGAGAGAAACATTTCCCACACTGTTCACATTTATATGGTTTCTCTCTTGTGTGTGTCCGAGTGTGCACAATTAGAATAGATGAGGATGAAAAGGATTTGCCGCAATGCTCACATTTAAATGGTTTCTCTCCTGTGTGTGTCCGACTGTGCACAATTAGATCAGACGTGGATGAAAAGGATTTGCCACAATCCTTACATTTAAATGGTTTCTCTCCAGTGTGTGTCCGAATGTGCAAAATTAGATGGGATGAGGATGAAAAAGATTTGCCACAATGCTCACATTTAAATGGTTTCTCTCCAGTGTGTGTCCGAGTGTGCACAATTAGATTTGATGAGGATGAAAAAGATTTGCTACAATGCTCACATTTAAAGGGTTTTTCTTCAGTATGAATTTTTGTATGTTTGGTCAGGGTACTAGATACAGAGAAACATTCCCCGCACTCGTCATATTTAATTGGTTTCTCGCCAGTGTGAATCCTGTTGTGCCTGGTCAGATGAGATGGAAGGGAAAAACATTTCCCACACTGCTCACATTTAAATGGTTTCTCTCCAGTGTGTGTCTTGGTGTGCACAATTAGATCAGATAAGGATGAAAAGGATTTGCCACAATCCTCACATTTAAATGGTTTTCCTCCAGTATGTGTCTGAGTGTGCACGATTAGTTGAGCAGAGCATGAGAAAGATTTATCACACTGTGCACATCTGAATGGTTTCTTTGCCACTGATTTTGGGGTGTATTGTTTCATGTCACTCGTATTTGGAGCATATCTTTCACATTCTAAAGTTGTCACACCTTCCTCTGTGTAGCTTTCCACATGTTCACTCAATGTTTTTAATTCTGATAAATTAGAGTCATAGAACTGACATGTAATGTCTCCACCATTTATGAGCATGTTTTGTCCATCTGAAGATTCGTATTTAATAGGATAGGCATCCGACCCTTCTTGTAGAGAATTAGAAATCACATTTTCTACATTTAATGTTATTTCTTCTGTCTCCTCCATTTCAAATGCAGCATCACACATGGGTATATCAAGGCCTGCTGATATGGTCTCCTCACGTTTTTCTTCTTTATATCTATAAAGGTCTCCTTTATCAAATGTAAAACTAGAGGTATCAATTTCGTTGTTGCTCATGCCATACATCTCGCATTTTTCTTCTTTAACAAAAATTTCCAGGCCTTGATTAATCAACTGCTTTGAATCCATTTGTTTCTCAATAACTGCAAAAAAGCGATTGGATAATGCCATTACTATACAAGATATGATTATGTTCTACATAGGTTACAGGTCACACAGATCAAATATATTATTTCTTGTTTCTTCTTCTACCACGTGGAAACATATTTTAATGATTAATTGGCTAAAGTTTCCATGCTTAATTTCATTTTTACCATAGTGGTAAAATGAAATATCAGTGAGGTCTGCTATTCTAATAAAATACCAAGCCTTAATCCTTATTTCGATTGATGTGGTTTTTATAAGAAAGTTTTTAAAAATTGGTGGCTTTCCCAAAACCAGATTTGTTTTTTATTCCCTGTCAGAAGAAGAAAGGCTCGGCAGAAATGATTAACTGGCCAGCAGGGATACCAAATATGGAACAGAAACTGTCAAACGCACCTGAAGGTCTCATTTCCACAGTATTTATCATTCTAATAACAACAACAAGGCACCCATGGGTCACATCGCTCAGCTGATTTTTGGAAAATATTAGTAGCTGCAAAATATTTTTTTATCTCTTTTGGTTTTTCATGTATATTATCATTAGAAAAGCTATGCGAAAATGGCCCTGCTTAAATGAAACTCTGTAAATTATAGAATATTGGACATAAGCTAAACCATTTAGTGATGCACCAAGGGAACAAATGGGCCTGTGGTAAGTGTTATATAAAAGTAACATTTCATAAACAAATAATGAGTGAAGGTTATGAAGTTTTCAAAAGTTAAATATATGGCCATATGAATTAACAAGGGACCCATGGGTCACGGCGCTCAGCTGATCGTGATTGGACTATAAATGTTTCTCCACTGTGATACTTTATCGAGTCGATAAAGCTTATGATGTTATGTACATGTTGGGCTATTATAAAGGAATGTAATGTAATATGTGAGTAAATGATAAATGAAATTACCTGACTGATGGATTAATAGAGTCAAATTAAGTGGTTCATTTTTTATTTATTTAGGAGGGGTTGAAAATTGTGATATATTTGAGCAAATATGAATGCAATGACAGCAGTAATAAGCAGTACTAATATGATGATAAGGCTATTTGTTGAAGGATCTAAAGTGTATGGTAGTCTGCAAGCGTTTAATTTGACAGATATGATGTTATGATTAACTATGCTGATGAAGTGATTTATGTGACTGTATGACACAATATCTCTTTAGTCTTGACAAGGTACATTATTGTGATGCCCACTATGTCTACATATTACACAATATTGACATAATTTCTGGCATGTACATAGGTACCTATGGACGAATAGTTATACAAAATATTAAAGTATGAATATATCTGATTCATCTTGTTCTTGCTTACTGAGGCTGACATTGGGATGGGGTTCGGAGAAGGGAAAAGTGAGGGCAGCACGAAGGTGGATGTAGAAATATTCTATTGTAATGTTTTTCATTTATATAAGAACATGAAAAGCTAAGAGGAAAGGGGCCCTCCTACTTGGTTATAGTAAAGTTCTAAATATATGATTGCAAACTAATACTCTGACAAGACTGTCATGAAGAAAAACAGTAAAAGTTTTGAGATACTGTGTTGCATACGAAAATTTACAGATGGACAGGCAAGTGGACAGAATGGACTAATACCTTTATTTCACTTTCAGGAGAATAATGCATTTAAGTTTATATATAATCCTATTTTTTTAAGCAGATCCACTTTTTCCATTAAGAAGTTTTTATCTGAATCATTTTTTTTATTTACAGGTTTATAAATTTTTAATTAAAAAACCTGAAAATATAAGTTAAAATATTAGAATTGTTGCAAAAGTTGCAATCATTATATATACAGAGTAAAAAACATTGGGTCATATTATGCATACACATATTTTATTATTTTTAAATCATAAATGTTTAAACTGATTTTAAAAGAAAATAATGCCACAACATGGCATCTACAAGAATATTACTTGAATCACTATTAAAAAGTTTTGCACATTGGAGTTTTTAGGACATGCTTAATTTTATTCACCAAAATAAAATAAAAGTAAATTTGATAAAATAAAACATCTTTTCAAATAAAGTATACACACTGTTGGTTGAATGAAGGACAAACAATATCATTGTGCTAATTACTATCCCAGTTTTAATTAATTACTGGAATTAATAGTCAATTTCACACCTGGTGAAGTTTTTACTCTTCTGAAGTAAGGAATTACTTATCTCATGAACATCCACACTTTCACAGCAATACACCACTTTGTGGACACAATTAAATGTACACTTTAATCATTGTAACCCTGGTGGTTCAATACAAACTCTAAAATGTAGCATGTCCAAGAATAAAATAAAATACAGAAAAATTATAACATTCATCTAGTTTATGCACCAGCTGGGGGGGGGGATGAGTGCAGGTCAGAGGGGAAGCCTGCTAGTAGTGGCCAAGCTGGGCCAAGGTAAGCTGCCTGGGGTGGGTTACATAATGCAAGTGAAGGCTGTACTACTAGGTGGGCTAGATGTAAACAACACTTGACATGGTGTATGAAAACATGAATAAAAGCTATTCATTCCAATCAATTTCTTTTGAAATTTCAGATTTTAAAAGATTAAATCCTTATGCATATATGCTGGGAAAATTAAATCAACAGTGCCAAAGTTGGACAAAATTTAAGGTATTGATTTTTTATTTATGCTTATAACCTGAAAAATTTGCAAAATTCAGATCTAATTTTGGGTAAACAATTGAATCATGATTAAATAAAGTTATATTCCTGAAAAAAAGTCTCTAGGTTCAGAAATTCTCATGTTAGGTGAGTAAATATATTTCCTGATTTTTGATAAAATTGCATTATGTTTTGGCCCATAACTTCAAAATAATACCCAATACTGACCTAATTTTTGGTATGTTCATAGAAAATGTATAAAAGAATGTGAATACTAAATATGATCAAAAACAGATCAGTGGTTTTGATTTTAGGCAGCCTTGAAATGTAACAATGGCTTTTTTTATGGAAAACAGAGTTTTTTTTCCTTAATATCTCGAAGGAACAAAGTCCTAAAGACCCAATTTTTGGTATGGTAGGAGATTTTTGGGACATCTAAAAATATGTCAACAGCCAATTTCATATTTTTGCCAATATTTAAAAAAATTTAACAAATTTTGATCTAATTTTTGGTATACAATTAAATTTAGATTAATTAAAGTTGTATTACTGGAAAAAAGTCCCTACCTTTAACACTTTTGGTCTTAAGTGACCAAATATCTTCCTGATTTTTTTACAAAGTCCATTATGTTTGGGCCCATAACTTTTTTTAAATTATAAAATACTGACTTAATATCTGGCATGTACATAGGAACTATATAAAGGAATATTTATGGTAAATATGAAGAAAACCAGATGGGTGGTTTTGATATTAGGCAGTCCTGAAGTGTGAAAATAGATTTCTAATAAAAAATTGAGGTTTTTCCTTAATATCTCAAAGGAACGAAGTCCTATTGACCCAATTTTTGGCATGGTAGGAGATTATGGGGACATCTAACTGTATGCCGAAATTCAGATTCGTAGGTCCAACGGTGTCGAAACCTGCCAGTCTTACGGACGGACATCCAGACGGACAGACAGACAGACGGACGGACAGACAGACGACGGACAATGGACCATGACAATAGCTCAGATGACTTTAGTCAGCTGAGCTAAAAATTAATACCACAAAATTGGACCAATATTCCTAATTTTAATACTAAGTTAACAGTGTTATTCACACCTAACTTTAAGAGATATGAATGAAATGCTACAAAGTATTTATAACTTCTTAAGTCTTGTCAGTTAGCACTTACATTAGATCCTTATATTTTATCACATTTGAATATTAGGATTAAATTCCTGAAATTTTTTTCTTTAAAAAAATTAATATTGTCCAAGTCTCATCAAAATGAATTTATTTAACATTAAAATTATCAGATTCATCTTGTTTATTAGTCCTCTGTATTGCAGGGGTGGAAGGGGGAGGGGTCTCCATTATTACTGCTTGTTGCTGAAAAAATTTGTAATTTTAAGATTCATCTAGTTCATAGTACAGGTCTGTCAATAGAGTGGGGTTGGGGGAGAGAAAAAGGCTCCCTGTGATATTGAATTAACTGCAGACAGCCTGATCAAGCTCAAGTCTGTGATGAGAGGGCTTGCCTTAGTGATGGGATTGCATAAGATTATGCCAACAGCCTGGGGAGCAAAGAGAGCTGCACTGAATGACCTACAGTGGCCAAAGTGGACTGCTTGACAATGTAAGGGAATACAACAAGAGCCTCCACAAAAAATCAATAACTAGCCTAATTTTGCAGCTTTTGTTTTTAATTTTCAGATTTAAACAGATTAATTCCTTATGTGCACATGCTGTGAAAATTAAATCCACAGTACTTGCAGGATAAAAACGTGCTGTGGCCAAAATCAGGCAAAATTTAAGGTACCAATTTTTTTATTTTTGCTAATATTTTAAAAATTTTACAATACAGACCTTATTTCTGGCATGTACATAGGAACTATATAGAGGAATATTTATGGTAAATATGAAGAAAACCAGATGAGTGGTTTTGATACTAGGCAGTCCTGAAGCAGGAAAATAGATTTCTAATAAAAAATTGAGGTTTTTCCTTAATATCTCAAAGGAACCAAGTCCTACTGACCAAATTTTCGGCATGGTATGAGATTTTGGGGACATCTAACTGTATGCCGAATTTCAGATTTGTAGGTCCAATGGTGTCAAAACGTGCCAGTCTTACGGACAGATACACGGACAGACAGACGACGGACAATGGCCCACGACTATAGCTCAGATGACTTATAGTCAGCTGAGCTAAAAACCACAGAAACTGCACTGACGAAAGGATTTCTATGGTGGCAAACTACAAAACCTGAAAGAAAGGAAACGCAGAAAGCATCACTAGGAGTCTTGTAAAACAAATAATGCCATCCTAAATCCAGGCACAGACCTAAATATCATCAGAACAAACACTTGCTGGTATATCCAATGATTTGTATAAAAATATTTAGATATCTAGTAATCTATGTTTATTGCTTAGAGTCCATGAATAAAAGCAAAATATACCCATCATCTTATAAACAGTAGCTTAACATTAATACAATACTCTCATAGTCTTTATGCCTGGACAAAACATTTAGTAATACCTCCAGCAACAGTCATTTTGTTATACACTAG
The DNA here is from genome assembly GCA_026874595.1 of Sipunculus nudus. Taxonomy (NCBI): domain Eukaryota; kingdom Metazoa; phylum Annelida; class Sipuncula; order Golfingiida; family Sipunculidae; genus Sipunculus; species Sipunculus nudus. Next base: position 72,700,656 of record CM049314.1, read on the forward strand.
TAATGTTCTTATCATTCAATGAGCTGATACAAATGGAGTCCTTTATCACGTGATTCACATTGTTCAAATGGCATGTTGGATTTTCATTTCAGTGCAAATCATAGAGATTGTTTTTCACACCCTTCATGAAATCCATTTGAAATAAAAACATTTAAATTTCACTTACTTTACTACTCGGTGATAACTGAATCACATAAATGTATATCAAAATGTGTATTAAACAAGGGACCCATGGGTCACGGCGCTCAGCTGTTGTATATGATAAAAAATATGATTTGGGAAAGAGGCACATGCTTGTTTTGTGTGGTAATAAATATAAGCTTTATTACGAGTTGTTGGTGTTTAGCTTATGTATGATTTTGATAGTATCTTTGGAGACAGGGAAGAGGATTGATTTCATTTATTTTATTAACATATGGAGTGCTATTGTCACACAGATTTTGACTTGGCCATATAACTTATAAGCAGCACATATAATAAAAGAGTTAAACTAAGTATTAAAATTTAATAACAAATATTGTGCCAATATAATTTTTATTTTAAAAAATGAGAAGAAAATCATGATTTTTTAAAATAAAATAGAACTGAAATGATTAATTAAATAATATTATAGAATATATTCATGAATGCATTCATGAATAAATTTTGAAAGTATCTGCACTGGTATTCAAACTCTTTCATTTTCACCTGAATTCCCATTCTTATGCAATAAAATTTTTTAATGCAGTACATATTCATATTCGTATTCAAATACATTTGCAAAGCATTCGCACCATGTCTAGTATTAATTCAGTTTTAGCCAAACAATGATGTTGAGAATCCAGAATATACAAAATTCACACATTTAAATAATGATCAAAAGTACCTGGTTTTATTGCTTTTATTTATATTAAAAAAATAAATGAAATATATTCCCTTTGGACTACTTTCACATCAATCTACACACTAGACACAATAGGAATCTAGATTAATATTATCAACTGCATCTTTGTCTATCATTTATTTCCTTCATATGATTCCTAATGATTAGTAATGAATAATATGATTTATTTTTTTATCATTAAAATTTCACTGAAAAATACCATAGGTGACTGCATGGTGTTATTTGGAATAACATTGACATTGACATTCTATCCATCCATACAAGATTCTTACATCATCAGTAACTGCAAGTTAATTTTCTGTTATTCATCAACTAACAAATTCCTTTTCTATTAATTTTTTCTTTTATTTGTTATAAAAAAACAATACAAAATTATTAATTCATTGATTATTATTATTTTGTTTTTCAAAACCAGGGTTGGGTTTTCTCCAGATAAAACTTGTTTAATCCAGGACAATGGATAAAACGGGTTTTATCCAGTTTAATCCAGTTTTATCCGGATTATACAGGATTAAACTGGATTAAACTAAGAATCACCTTGTATATTAAATTAAATAAACAAAAATGATAATCTGGATAAATAAGTTTAGAAGGTTTATTGATATATTAACTATGTATAAGTTTTATATGAAATTGGCAATTTCCTCCAGTTTCATGTTTCACTGTTGTCAGCATCCACTTTTAGCTTATGCTCAACACACCAGATTGAGGAGCTGTCCCTTTGTCTTCTATGTTACTTTTCTGGCTGATAGTCAATTTCTTAATAGGATGTATCATCTTCATAGCATCATCCTAAAATATTTACTCATAGTCACAGGGCAAGCTTATAGGGTGACTTTTGTAGCCCAGTTGTCAACTGATAATTATAGAGACTCTGTGGAGGGGGATGCCTGAATGACTTTGATCCAATGGAAGTCTCTCCTCTCAGTCTCAAGCTGTCATGACTGGATGGTTGTCAAATGGTAGCCCAATGCTGCTGCTTGTATAAACATGCCTTTCCAGTGGTCAAAGAATACACTACTACCCGACATTAGATGCTTATCTGTGAATATATGATATTCTATAGTACCACTGATTGTGAAATTTAACTTAACATGTGTGAACTGCAATTGTTTAGCTTTTTTATAGTGTATTGACAAAATAGGTGATCATGTTTTAATAAGTAATACTCAAACTGACCTCGCTGAAAAAGAGAAATAATTTAAAGTTTCAAAATCATTATTAATATCATAGCAAGACTATCTGTGACAAAAACAATGAGTTTTATGTATAAATATATACCGTAGTCACATAATAATTCAGTTACCTAGACATAATTTGTTCCTTACAAGAACTGTATATTTTCACAGTGGAAAGCTAAACTTAATATAAAATGTCTACTTCACAGTATACACCAAAACTTCAGATAAAACTGGATAAAACCTGTTTTATCCGATTCGGATTAATCTGGATTTATCCAGTGGTTTAAACTGACTGCGGATAAAACTGCCAACCCTGTTCAAAACAACTACTAGATGAGTTGGGTTGGACACCTGGATCAACTGTTGCTGGGCATTAGCTGCCTGGCTGCCCCAGTGTATGCTTCGCTCAAGCATGCATAATCTGATGAAAGGTCAACAAGGTCGACATACAGGTCACTGAAGAGGGGCAGGATAAGCCTGGGTCTGACATGGATTCATAAAAACATTAATAAAAGCTACAATATTTGGCCAATTTCTTTCAGCTTTCTAAACTACAAAGATGAAATCCTTATGTGTGCATGATATGAAAATTATATCAACAGCGCTCTCAGGAAACAAACGTGCCATGGTCAAAGTTGGGCAAAATTTAAGGTGCTAATTTTATATTTATACTAATAACTTATAAAATTTGAAAAATTCAGAACTAATTTTTGGTATTCAATTTAATCTTGATTAAATAATGATACACCCCTGACAAAAATTCTCTAGCTTCAGCAATCCTTTTAAGGGAGTAAATATATTTCTTGATTTTTTAAAAAGTGCATTATGTTAGGTCCCATAACTTAAAACAATTACACAATACTGACATCATTTTTTGCATGTGCATTGCAAATGTATAGAAAATATGTATATTATATATGATCAAAGTCAGATCAGTGGTTTTGATATTAGGCAGTCTTACAGTGTAACAATGGGTTTTTAATGGAAAAATGAAGTTTTTCATAAATATTTCAAAGGAATTAAGTCCTAGTGATCAAATTCTTAGCATGGTAGGGGATTTTGGAGACATCTAACTGTATGCTAAATTTAAGGAACTTAGAGCTGAAGCTGAGTAGCTGAGCTCTAGCAAACTGCATAACACTAGCTTGATGTAAACTTGATGTGACATGGTGCTTGAAAACTTGAATAAAATCTACAGTTTTTGATCAACTGGTTTCAAATTTTTGGTGTTAACAGACAAATGCTAACAAAAACATGCTGTGAAAATTAAATCCACAGTACTAACAGGAAAAAAACGTGCCATGGTCAAACTTGGGCAAAATTTAAGGTACCAATTTTATATTTTTGCCAATATTTAAAAAGATTTAACAGATTTTGATCTAATTTTTGGTATACAATTAAATTTTGATCAATTAAAGTTGTACTACTGAAAAAAAGTCCCTACTTTTAACACTTTTGGTCTTAAGTGACCAAATATCTTTCCTGATATTTTTACAAAGTCCATTATGTTTGCGCCCATAACTTTTTTAAATTGAATAATACAGACTTAATTTCTGGCATGTACATAGGAACTATATAGAGGAATATTTATGGTGAATATGAAGAAAATCCAGATGAGTGGTTTTGATATTAGGCAGTCCTGAAGTGTGAAAATAGATTTCTAATAAAAAATTGAGGTTTTCCCTGAATATCTCGAAGGAACGAAGTCCTGTTGACCCAATTTTCGGCATGGTAGAAGATTTTGGGGACATCTAACTGTATGGCAAATTTTAGATTCTTAGGTCCAATGGTGTCGAAACGTGCCAGTGTAACGGACGGACATCCGGACGGAGCGATGGACAGACGGACGGACGGACAGACAGATGGATGACGGACAATGGACCACATCTATAGCTCAGATGACTTATAGTCAGCTGAGCTAAAAAGGTGTTTAAAGCTTATTTGTTTATTTTTGTTTGAGGCTGCTTGCTTAGATGTTTTTTAAAGGTGTTCGACCAAAACCCACCCTAGTAGAATTATGTGGTCACTGTAAGTGCAGGGGCATAGCCAGGGGGGCCGCAGGGGGCCATGCCCCCACCCCCCTTTGCATCCAGTACTCAACGTGCTTTTCACTTAATCTAATACCTATATATATATATATATATATATATATATATATATATACATACATATATGTGTGTGTTTGTGTGTGTGCATTAGGTTGCCTTTTCTGTAAGTGGCGGATCGAGGGGCCTTCGGTGTGCAGCCACCCGTTGAGCTGCAATATCTCCCATTTTCTAATTTTCAATTTTCGTTATTTATTTTTGTTTTTTGTATCACTGTTTTATTAAATAGCAATTTGATTCGATTAAAGTTATCTGCGGTTTATTACTTTCAAATTTATTAGTTGAGTATAAGGATATTTATGAACATCTGCAGAACAACTGTAGAGCACCAGGCCCTGATTGGGGTCAACCGGGAACAATCTCACGGTTCCTCTGGTGATACCCGTACTTGAACTCGCGATTTGGGGTCTTGGCAGCCTTGTGTGCTGTCGAGACCATGGAACCGGGTTAAATGCAAAGTTTACCATAAGACATCAACATATCAGTTATTTCACTCTGAGCATTTCATTTAAAAGATAACATTTTGCAAGTAAGAAATGTAAATGTGTTTTTGCGCAATTGACTTGTTTGAAAATGATTGAAATTTTATATCCTTATTTAGAAGAAATATATATATTAAATAATAAACCTCTCTACAGTTTGACTACATAATGCAAAGACATAAAAGAACAGTTTTTCAGGCATTTGATGTTGAAAATTGCCTCAAAATGTCCTCTTTACTTTGCATAATCAAACAAATTTTCAAATATGGGAGGGGGATACCCTCCCCAGATACCTGTTACTAACCTTAATGAAACCTTGGTTCACTATTTGAAAATAAACATTAATATATTTTCATACACTAAAATATATAATGTATAGTAATAATATTAAAAATAATATATAAATATATATTTATACATACATATACATGTATATTTATATATATAAGTTTTCATAGTGTACCAATACATGCATTTAAGTGCCCCTCCCCCCTTGCGTATTCGAATTTCAGGATCCGCTGGCCCCTCCCCTCCCTCAATCCTGGCTACGCCCCTGAATTGTAAATAAGAGTAGGACCCATTGGTAGCCCGATTGAATCGGACTCAATATTATCAGGCCCTGCCATATATTGAGTCCGATAGCCATACAATGAGAGTTTTTACAATATAAGCCAAGGAAGATGCAACAGATCCGTACGTTGCATCTTCTATGACTGCCTGTTTACTGCCAAACAACAAGACACAAGATTATACCATTTTAACACCAATAAGTATGTTTTACATGGTTTCGATAGCAACTAAAATTAAACTTGGATCATCATGTTCAAACATTTACCGACTTTTTAACCAGAGGCGTGTCAGCGAGTTTAGTAGGGACAGTCGGAGAAGAAAGGTTGATCAGGCACACTTGATGACCTCACTGATAGCCTCGCTGACTCGAGTGATTGAAAGCTAAAATGTTGTTGTTACATTTTGTTTCAACGGGCCCGGCTCTGAAGAATGACCGCAGGCACGAGGGAATAAACCCCTGTTGACACTGGTTACAAGGGCATTGGGTGGCGTGTAGTATAGTCTGAGGCTTATATTAAAGAAACTCTCACTGTGTGGCTATCGGGGTCAATATATTCAATCGAGCTAGACCCATTTGAAGATCTCATGAGTTGTTTTGTACGTCTACAGTGAAATGACCAAACCTGTGAGTTTTCCTGTAAAAATGTGATGTAAATGAAGGTCTTGATGACTGCTGAAAATTTCAGTTGCGACCTGGTGGGACTGCCTAAAACGCGTGCACGCCTACGTGCACGCAGTTTCGACTGCCTTAGAAAGTGCCTAAATCGCGTGCGGCCGGATTTTGCGGACAAAAACGTCTGACCAGAAAAAAGTTATTGTGGGATGTGTTTCGATAATTTTTCTAATGGAACTTATTATTATTTATTATATATATATATATATATATATATATATATATATATATGATTAATGTTTATATTATATTCAAAAATTTATGTGGGTATTAACATAAAAAGTATTCATCATGAATATTTTTTTCACTGTTCATATGTCAGAAATTTTAAAAGAATTAACCATTATTAGTTATTTGTTTAAATTATTATAAAAGACCGAATTTGATTATTAAATTCATATTGAGAATACAATTATCACTAATAATATTTCTTGGGTGACTTTATTCTTAGGAAGTGAACTAAAGCAACATACTGGTTACAACAAAATTATTTACAACAAACACAACATATACAGAAATATGTGATACAATAAATATGTACAGAATATCATTACTGTTATAACAGGCAAAAATAAGCACAAAGTGAAATATATTATGAAAAACAAGTTACTGAGACATATACCACGTATACCAATCCAACTAAAACACTAGCCATTCTAGAATAATTAATATGGCTTTAAAAATAAAAATTGACCATGTTACAACTAAGAACTTGAATGTGAAATATATATTCTTATAAAATTTTACCCTATTTACATATTTGACAAATCCACCATTTTCTACTAAGTTCTAGATATCCAAGATTACATGAAAAAAGAAACCATTTATCACAACTGTCACATTGAACCATTTCAGATATACCGTCAGTTAGTTGTACCCAAATGAACACAATAACTAAAACGTTTTATAAGTGTAAAATCTAAGATCACTATCACAGATTAAGCTAATTTTATATATAATTTTTTACATTTTAATTAAGCAATATATTACAGTTCAGTTATTTTGCAGGTCACTTTAGCGATATGACTAATCCTTATATTTTAAATACATACAGCAAAAATGAATTAATAATTAGATCCTTTGATGTTTTGATTGCCTGTGACTGGTTGAGTAAATCATAGCTTCTGTATTAATATGGCTATTATTCCAGTGAATGTTTGGCAAAATTGGCATCCACATTTAACATTAAATGGCACCAAACTTCAAAATTTAGACAATTAAGAATTCAAGTATACTGGAACCTGTCCTATTGTACCGGTACATAACCGATGTAAATATTCCATTATTAATATATATATATATATATATATATATATATATATATATATATATATATATATATATATATATTCCTGTCAGAATCGGTAGGCTATTATTAATGGATTTATAAATTGGGCCATTGCTTTTAACTATAAACAGGCACTTTCAAAATGGTAATGTTTGTCTTTTAGTTTTTACATCATTTATTCTACAAGTATTGAATGCATGACGTTAAAGTAGTAAAAAGCCATGGAACTTTCTAAGTAATAAAGAAGACACAAGGTGTCATAATAAATTATTAATGGGGTAAATAATACGTAGCATGTTATTACAAAACGATATTTGCAACGCATATACTTACTGGATCATTGCCTCCAAGTATAGTCATTTTCAAACATAATTGTTACATATTTATCTTTCCGTCCGCCCTCTTTGCCATTCAATTAAAAAAATGGACTCCTCAACTGATTTTTTCCCCAAGTAAACCTGTTTCACCATGCAGTGTTACGTCGCCGTTACTCCCCGCGTCGCGGCTATCCTTCATGCTTGTGATGTACAGCTGTAATCTTCAAATTAAAAATAAAAAAAAATATTCATGTTATTCCCCGCATAAATTATATAAAGTTGCCTCAGACAAATTAACAAAACACCCCAAAAAAACAATAATTTTTTGGCCAGACGTTGTTGTTCGCAAATCGGGCCGCACGCGGTTTAGGCACTTGCTGAAGCAGTCGAAAATGCGTGCACGCAGACGTGCACGCGTTCTAGGCAGTCCCCGATCTGGTCGAACTTAACACTAAAACCCAGATGTCCCTAAGGTGCAGGCTAAAAGACGGTGGTCCCGGCTGAGAGTCGGAAGGTCCCAGCAAGCTACCGGTACCAATATTTTTTGCAAGCAGATGTGACACACACACACATGCCCACACACACACACATACAGAGAGAGAGAGAGCACTTCAAGGGTTTTCTTGGTGATTTATTTTTTTAATCTTGATTTTGTTATTGCAAAACATAATTTGTAGATCTATATCTTCAGTATTGTAGAATGCAAGTAGTGCACTTTTCAGTTTCTTTTTTTTTTAATAGTCCAGGTAAGGGAAAAAATATGAACCTTTTTTTCGACAACGTTACACGAAATGAAATCTCACTTGCACATTTCAGAAATTCACAAGATCTTTTGTGATTTACAAAAAAAAGTATGTTAAAAAGAACATATTTCTTCATTTTTAATTTAACTTTTGAAAGCAAAAATTGTCTTTACTCCATTTGTGATTCAAGAGGGGTGCATTTGCATGGATTTGCCGGACAAAGTACTCTCGTTTGGTACTTGCACCAAAAAAAAAATCATTTTTATTTTTCTTTGACATTATCTATATCATTGGATAGAGAAAAAGAAATTTTGACCCATGGCACCAAGCTAAAAATATTATTATGATCAACAAGGGAGATATTTAAAAGGAAAGTTTCTGAAATGTGCCCATTTTTTGTTCACCTGCCCCCTTAATTAAGCCCTCCCCTAACTGTGACCACAAGAAGAGGCCAGAGGTACCCAGGGGACACACATTGACGGCTTCAGAATTTGAGTCGAAATACCTTGTTAATTTTTAATGCACAGAAAATAGAATAAAAACATGGTTTTAAATGCTCTATATAGGTAACGGTGTTGAGCATAGATAACGGTGTTAAGCATAGGTAACGGTGTCGAGCTTCTGAAGTTAAAATAACCGTAGTGGCTACTGGAATAAGATCAGTTCCAGGAATTTGTCGTTGACTTGCAATTCATTACATAAAAATAAATAAGTAAATAGATAAATACTAAAAAATAATACATAAAAAATCACACATAACATTTTGACTATGCATGTATAATTAAGCAGGTAAAAATGATAAAACAGATAATTCTCCAGGTAAAACACATAATTCAAAACATTAAATATCTAAGAGGGTTGTGAGTTAAAAAATTCAATACTGTATGGTACGAGAAATATTTTAAAACAAGTTGTTCTGCAGAATATTGTATACCAGTATTATGTATTAAAACAAGCAAATACCTGTTTCAATAGAAAAAACGCAAATGTTTTAAATATTTGACCCAAAATGTGTTTCAAATTGTATTTCAATCATTTGGATTTAATACCAAATTCTTAACACCATTACCTGGCTCTCGACACCGGTATTTTTTATTGAGGTAACGGTTTCGGGTGGTAACGGTGCTGGGATTTTGTTAAAGATGCATGACAAAAATTACTTCCATACCGTCCCTAAGAGGTCAGCACGTTTAGTCACTACATGAGCAATAAGAGGAAGCCATTTTCGAGGAGTTATATTTGTGATGCGTAATTTTTCGCAAGTGTAGCGGTGATGAGTCTAAATAAACGTACGGTGATTTTTTCAACCCTTTAATGATTAACAGACAACACTGAAATGACAGTTACTCAATTTAATTATGGTTTCTGTACAAAATTTCCTGAACTCTAATAAACGCTGCTCCTTGTATCAGCAAAGTGGTTTCTGTTTACGTGCTGCGAGGTGAAAAGGTCAGGTAACGGTGTCGAGTATTTTTTGGGAGACATACTTTTTATATCAAAATTTTGGTATTAAAAACAAAACGGTCAGGAAAATTCAAGCAAAAATATCATCTGAATAAACCTTCACCGCTGTGACAACGTGGAAAACAAAATTTATAAAAAAATAAAGTGGTTACAGAATAAAGCCGTTTTGAATTTAAGATCCGAGAGAAAGGGACAACGGAAATTTTTAAGAGTATTGTAACATTTTGCAGCTTTTTTCTGTATGTATTTGTGCCCCGATTAAGATTATTTTTATCTCATTATACTGGTTACATCTTTAGCAACAATTTGAATGTTTATTCATGCCATTTTTAGCATTTGCTAATATATCAGTAACAAATAAAGGTTCGGGACACGAAATGCGACATTTTCTGTAGAAATACCCATATATAAATTCCCAGTTGTATATATATTGATAGGCATAAATGAAAGCTGTTGCTAAGTCGGACAGAATGACAGCAAGTGAAGGTATATCACTAAAACGTTCAAATGTCTTTTTTTTCATTATTATTAACATACACCATTAAATAGCAGTTAATTTCGGAAATACATGATCAGTAAAGTTACTGCATGTTTTCCCACTCAAATTACTGGAAGAGGCAGTGCGGATCAAAGGAGGGGCTCCCCCCCCCTTAATTTTTCGGGCTCATGAAAAGTGCAAATTGTATCAATGTTTTCTGGAAAAAGTACTTTTTCACCTTGTCCTTATTAACTCAGTTATAGACAGTGAAATATAACATCAAGAATTCAGGATAATCGCCACTGCATTTAACACACAAGGAACAAACAGTACCAGAAATATTAGCTTGTCACATGAGTAAACGCTAAGGACTAAAGTCCTATCTCCGATACAGTGTCCACTTGAAGCAAGTCCTTGTACTGGCAGCACTGGAAGATAAAGTTCAGTACACCGGTGTCAGGACCATTCATATACCAGCAAGTCACTAGGTATTACAAAGTGACAAATGGTTAACCTTTAGAACCTTTCAGACATACAGAAGTGATTTAGGCCTATATTCTAAAACTTTTGCTTTGTATCTAATTTATCAGAAACAAAAATGTCTGGTTAAAGTGCCACAAAATGCTCGAATTTGATTTCTTAATCATCAAATCTTTAAAACAATTTACTCACCGTGTGAGGGGGACACCCCATTCCACACCCTCAATATAAAAAAACAGAAGTGATTTAGTCTTATATTCTAAAACTTCTTTTTTTTGTATCCAAATTATCAGAAACAAAAAGGTGTGGTTTCAATTCCCGAAAATGCTCAAATGTGATTTCTTAATCATTATATCTTCAAAAAATTTCCTCACAATGTGAGGGTGACATCCCCTCCCCAACTCATCCCCCGCGGGCGCTACGCGCCCTCGACCACCATGCAAGCTAGAATCTGAGCCGGGGGAAAACTCATGATTTTTTAAAATAAAATGACTAATTTCTCTAACTTTGTGACATTTAACGCTAATGAGGCCTAGTTTCTTGCATAAATACTTTAAAATTTTAGTAGAAATCTTGCATTATCTCACAAAAACTCGTTAAAAGAGATTTTGCGAGATAACAATTAGAGATATCCTTGAGGCAACAATTTTTCAGGAATCTATTTGAAACTGGTACATCTTATGTCTAACGATAATATCCCGAAAGTGAATTTTCATTTTTGGAAAATAGCATCTAGGGTCGCTGCACTCAACCTCCACAACATATAATTTTTTGGCCACATCTAAAAAAAACACTAAACCTCAATTGCATAAACTATAGCTTATTTTCTTCCTCTCGGTCATCTCAATAACTTGGTGAGATAATCTAGTCTCAATCTTGTGTCACCCTGTGAGTATGTCTGTCTGTTTGTCAGTTGTCATCGATTTCGCCTGCCTCCTGGTTCTGGCGTCTTACATATCATTCTACAGGCCACAGTTTTGCTGGAATTCTTTTGAAACTTGTACATTTCATATCTTACACTAATATCTCAAAAGTGGATTTTCATTTTTCGGATATAGCCGCTAGGCTATATTTTATTGGCCATTTTTTTCCAAACATATAAACCTCTATAACAAAAGCTATAGCTTATTTTCTTCCTCTGGGCCCTCTTCATAACTTGGTCATCTGGTCTCAAACTTCTGTCACTTTGTCAGTACGTCTGTCCTTTTGTTAATTGTCCTCAAATTCGCATTCTTACTGGTTCTTTTATCTTACATATAGCATTCTACAGGCCGCAGTTTTGCAGTTTTGTAACTTACGCTTGTCATATATCGGAAAAATATCTGGAAGTCCTATATCTGAACTTTTAAATAGGTCAAAGGTCAAGGTGACCAAAACATGTCAAAATTCAATTTCTTCATAACTTTGTTTATATTGGTCCTGTCTTCAAACACTATGGCTCATTTTCTTCCACTTTGGCATTGTATATTCATCTGACTAACTTTACCTCATTTCCGCCAAGCGAGTGACCTCTGGTCATCTAGTTTGTGTGTTTGTATGATTGTGTTTGTGCGTTTGTTCGTACTCTACTGGCCACAATTTTTAGCAATCGATCTGAAACTTTCACGGTTGATTGAAATCCAACTGTTGTGAAAACCTATTGTTTTTTCGTCAGTAAAGGTCAAAGGCCAAGGTCAAGGTCATAAAAATGTCAACATTTTATTTTCGTCAAAACTTCGTTCATAATTGTCCTATCTACACGAACCGTAGCTCATTTTGTTCTTCTTGCCATTCTTCGTGCGACGGTCTAATCAAATATCATCACCAATGTATCAGTGTGTCAGTATGTCTGTATGTTTGTCATTTGTCCTCAATTTCGCCTGCTTGCTGGTTCTTGTGCTTTACATATACCATTCTACAGGCCACAGTTTTGCAGGAATCCTTTGCAAACTCTACATCTTATATCTTGTACATGTTATGTCTGACATTATTATCTCAACACACTGTTTTTTTTTTATTCGGAAAAATTCCGCTAGGGGGCGCTGCATTTAAAACACTATAACATTTTTGGGCCGTATTTCCATAACTATAAATCTTAGCTACAAAACTATAGCTCAATTTGTTCCTCTATACTTTCCTTAAAGGATGGTCATATCAACTCTCATTTCGGATGTGTCAGTGTGTCAGTATGTCTGTCTTTTTTTCAGCTGCCCTCCATTTCGCCTGCTTGCTTGTTCATGTAACTTAGATATACCATTCTACAGGCCACAGTTTTTCAAGAATCCTTAACAAACTGGTACATCTTACACTAATTTCTCAAAATCAATTTTTTTTTTTTTTTTTTTTTTTTGCAAATAGCCGGTGGAGGATGCTGCATTCGAAACACTGCAACAAATCTGCAAAAAACTATGAACCTTAGCTAACTAAACTATAGCTCAATATGTTCCTCTATTATTTCCCCTGTCGTTGGTCTAGTCAGTTATCATCTCAGATCTCTCAGTGTGTCAGTATCTCCGTCATTTAGTCAGATGTCGTCATTTAGTCAGTTGTCGTCATTTAGTCAGTTGTCGTCAAATTTGCCTCCCTGCTTGTTATTTTCCTCTGATACCACAGGCCAGATTTTATAAACAATCCCTCTGAATTTTATATTGTTGATATAACTGCAAAAGTTCTAGAATTTCTTATGTCTTTTTTTAGACTAAATAGTCCAAAGGTAAAGGTCAAAGTCATTTAAAACTACACCTTTTGCTTCATATCTTCATCAAAATTTATCAATGCTGCATAAGCTGTGGCTCATTTTACTCACCATCCAATGGCCTTTCTTTTAATATGCAACTGTCTAAATCTGCTGTTACCATGGATATGCAAATAGGGGGGGGGATTCAAAATATGGGTTCCCATTTATCTAATGGATCAGTTTTACTGGACTTTATACCAAATCTTGCGAAATCTCGTACCGTTTTTCGTGAAATGAACCACCATCGTCAGAGCGCGGCACGGTCACACTCGATGAGGATATTAATATTTTCCTCATTTTAACAACCTCTCATGGCCCAAAAGTACGCCGTCAGACCAATCGTAAGTTTTTTTTCTGTTTTTTACTCAGCATATTGCATGGTAACTCCCCCGCATGTTTGTTGAATTTCTGACGGCATGACGCAAAGCATGGCCCTTACGGTGAATGGACGACAACAAACGTAACAACAAAGGCTGCGTGCACACCTCGCTGGCTGGTTTCAGTTCTGCAGACAACAGATACATGGCTACGCTTACACAGTCATAATGTCATGATCGAATCGGTCGATGATGCGAGAATGCAAATGGTGCAATTAAAATTCGACCATAAACTGTCGTCAGGCGGCGCTTGAAGCGCAGCTTTTGGCGGAGCCAAGATGCCTGTCGAGTGTTTGTTTATTGGCAGCTGGTTGGTTGCTTGTCACATCATACGCACGAGATACCATCCTTTGATCTTTGTAAGCTACCCATGTACACTTTGTAATTATTACCATGGCTACGTGACCTAAGGTGTATAGAAACTACCTCCATGGACACTCTTGCCACGCTTTGCTAATAACCATGCATGCCGGAGAGGCCTAAGGCCTATAGAAACTATTTACATGTACAATCCTTGAATGACCTGTAATAAAGTGGTCTTAATTTTTAGTAAAGTCTTACTCCAGAGACAAAAAAGGTGGTCCTAATTCTTAATTTGGGGATGGTCTTAATTGTGGGATTTTATATAACATTGGACATTAAAAAAACCTTCGGAACCGGACAAAGTGGTCTTATTTGAGAAGGTGGTCCTAGAAACGGGGTGGTCTGTAGGCGGGGTTCCACCGTACTTGTGATCATAAAGATGGATTTTCACTTTGGGGTAAGGGTTCACATGTATCCTTTTGTAAATTTATCACCAACAGCTAAAAGTTAAGATGTCCGGTTGATAGAGACGATATTAGTGCAATAGGATGGGTGTTCATTGTTGAAAATTACTCGATATGGTCTGTGTCATGACTCAGGTAGGTTAACCAATCCAATAAATGCCCATATATATTCAAGGCTACCTGTAGCCAGCCATCGTTGTCTACGGTTTTGGCTGAACGAAACTTCACCAACGTCTCCTGCTTTCATTGATTTATTAATCTCAAAAACCCATAATTTGTTAATGAACATGACCATAAAAACACCCATGCCATCTGTTGTAGTGTAACCGTTAGTCTGACACAACGTTACAACTAGCGTTCCAACTCTCTTTGGATGCATTTAACTACTAAACAGAAACACGTATCTGACCTTTTCTGTAAAAAAAAAAATGTCATACTCTTTCAGTTTAAATGGCTGTAAACAAAATCAGACTTAAATATATGAATGGGATAAGTATTATATCAGCTAGAATATTGCACAATCTTGCGTTGGGATTGGTACGAGCGACCTCACCAAGGAAGTATATTTCTTGGGGAGAGTTGTAAAACTGCCGGGTTTTTTATATACCGATCGTTGCACACATGCGTAGTTTCTGATAAAGGCGCTGTTGTAACCTCTCTGCGAAAGAAATTAAATTGAATGTCATTTTCCTCATGATTTATTGGAAAATATGGAATATAAAGCCCCTTAGGACACACTTGGCGCCTTTCATGACACTTCAAGACCAAAAATTGACACTTTTGCGATGTAGCCACAGAGGAGTTGCGTGACAACGGTTGAGTGCATCCACCTTCAGTTATAATATAGGTTTGAATTTGTTTCCGTTAAATTTGTTAGCATTGCTACATTTGTCAGAAAGTCCATCATGATTACTGATACGTTCCTCCTTGGAATATAAAATTGTATTTTCTGGGCACAAGTACATTCTTCTGAATGAAAATCCACCATGCATAAGATTAAGCACACAGGAAAAAGGATGTGTATTGCCTGTGTCGAGGTCTTGGATCTCGTGTCAGTTCCTCAGAAGCTGACCTAGTACTGGTACATTTTGCACTTTCATTGTGTACTTTACTTATTTGTTGAATGAAACGGGTCGCTAAATTGGTAAGAAGAAACTAGATAAAGGGAAGTGGACGAGCGACTACAGGTATCTACAAGATCACAGATGCATGGGTAAAGTAAGCCGTTTCATGTTACTGACATGACAGGACTCCGATCTTGTGCCATCAGAGATGCCAATTAACCTCCTCATAATTGTGCAATTTTCACCAAAAGCAGATCTACTGATACATACGAGATGAAATTGATTGTAGGTGGACCAACTTGTCTTGTATACAAGATAAAATAACCTAAAATCTTGAGATATGCAAATTTTTTGGATGAATACATCAAACCACTCCTGGTGTAATATAGTCTAAACGAAAGCCTAGTTGGCGTCACCTGTATGGTCTATGATGGAAAGTAAAGTAATCAAACACATTTACAGAAGTCTTTGAAAGGAAATTTAAATAAAGTGACGAGCTTTATCAATGAAATGATTATGAATGAAATAGACATCATGTCACGTGACAGCAAGATGGATAGTGTAAGTAACCTGTCAATGAAAACATCATAAATGTATAAAGTACTAAATTAGAAGTGGGCTGATCATCGAGTTTTTTCGAAAGTCAGTCGCTTTGCTGCCACTTTCAAGCGCTCGATTGCGAAAGGCAACTATCGATTACATCAAACTCATGATTGTTTTTACCTGAATGTCTTTGAGTTATAGGCAAAAACTACTCTTCCATTTTTTACAACATTCCGCGCTTCATATAATGAGTTTGTGTTCCCAAATAATCTCCGTTTATAACTGAGTTTGACACGGTAGATGAGAGAACGGAGGACTTATTAAACCTTTGTGTACTGGCAGGGAGCTGCAGAATTAGCGGGGAGTTTTCTAACGAGATGTTCATTGCAAAATATGGGCGGTATGGCGTTAAAATGCTCCATAATTCTCTAGGTCTATGCTCAACCGATGTCAAGTGCCGCTGCCGTATGAGTAATTGTATTTTTAGCTTTCAATTACTTATTCTTTAATTTTTACCAAAAATTATATGGGCCTGTAATTTTATGGCAGGCCTGTGAAACCAGTTTATATGTCGGCAGTCATCATAATTGTTATAAAATGAAAGTCCTGGTGGTGAAGTTGAAATGATACACAGGAGTATTCATGAGGGCAAGCAAGTAAATGTCCTGGACTGTGGTTTAATTATTGATTACTATAATTAATTAAAATGAAACTTTGAATGGCATGTCTTAGTGATATAAGGAAAATATAAAAAGGCAAAAACTTCTTTTCGTCAGGTAGAATAACTAAAACATGCCGGCTGGGTTAAGAATGTACAGTTTTACAGATAATTGCACATTTCTTTATATTTGTCTGAACCGATTTATAATCGATCATCGATCGGTTTGCCCAAACCTATGATCGATTATGAAAAAGGAACCGACTCCCACCACTATACTTAATGCCCTTACTTCTGCAATTAGTTCACCTTTTACCTGCATGGTGTTGGGGGACGATATCTGTAAGACTACAGAAGATAAGCACAGAGGGAGTTTTGAAATTAAGTGAACTATTGATGAGGTTTTTTGGGATGTCAAACAGACGTGAAGTCAAAACTGAATAAACAGGTCAAACTGAAACTAGAATACGGGTAGTCGACAAGCGACTACGTGTATCCGCCTAAATCAGAGTGGAACGGGTGAAGTGAGGCATGGATTGAGTGGCAAGGGAAAATTGAGTGTTGCATATTAGCATGGATGTCTGCAGCCAAATTGTGTATGTAAGTTGCCCCCCATACCACAAAATCCAGAAAGCCGTCCAAGTTGTATACATATGAAAATTTAAGGCAGATAAGTCAAACCACTACATGTATATGAGTGATTTTAGCCCATGGCAGACAAACAGACGGACGCTGAGCAAAAATGGTTGCAGGTGACGCCACCAGTTTTGCGTATGATAAAGAGCTATGTGAGAACTATACACATGCAAAACTTTGGCCCAATCGGTCAAACGGTTCCCAAGATATGAGCTTGGATGTCTGATGCATAAACTAGAATGCAGGTGGCGCCACCTGTCATAAAATAAAGAGAGCTGTCGGGGATGTATAAACCTGCAAAATTTTAGGCAGATATGTCAAACTACTGCCGAGATATGAGTGATTTTATCCAATGGCAGACAAACAGACAGGAGCTGTGCAAAAATGGCTGCAGGTGGCGCCACCAGTTTTGCGTATGATTAAGAGCTATGTGAGATCTATACACATGCAAAATTTTGGCCCAATCGGTCAAACGGTTCCCGAGATATGAGCTTGGATGTCTGCAGTGTAAACGTGAATGTAGGTGGCGCCACCTGTCATAAAATCAGAAAAGCTATCCAGGATGTTTAGGCATGCCGAATTTCAGGTGAATTAGTCTAGTCACTGCAGAGATATGACTGATTTTAACCCAAGGCAGACGAACAGATGGACACTGTGCAAACATGGTTGCAGGTGGCGCCACCATTTTTGTGTATGTTATAAAGCTCTCCAAGGGCTACATTTGTGCAAAAAAAATTTCCTGATCGCTCACACGGTTCCCGAGATATGAGCTTGGATGTCTGCAGCGTAAACGTGAATGTAGGTGGCGCCACCTGTCATAAAATCAGAAAAGCTATCCAGGATGTGTATGCATGCCGAATTTCAGGTGAATTAGTCAAGTCACTGCAGAGATATGACTGATTTTAACCCAAGGCAGACGAACAGATGGACACTGTGCAAACATGGTTGCAGGTGGCGCCACCATTTTTTTGTGTATGTTATAAAGCTCTCCAAGGGCTACATTTGTGCAAAAAAATTTTCCTGATCGGTCAAACGGTTCCCGAGATATGAGCTTGGATGTCTGCAGCGTAAACGTGAATGTAGGTGCCGCCACCTGTCATAAAATCAGAAAAGCTATCCAGGATGTTTAAGCATACCGGATTTCAGGTGAATTAGTCTAGTCACTGCAGAGATATGAGTGATTTTAACCCAAGGCAGACGAACAGATGGACACTGTGCAAACATGGTTGCAGGTGGCGCCACCATTTTTTTGTGTATGTTATAAAGCTCTCCAAGGCTACATTTGTGTAAAAAAAATTTCCTGATCGGTCAAACGGTTCCCGAGATATGTGGGTTTATGTGTGGAAACAGACGCACAAACGGACGCAGAGCGCAGAGGAAAGGTCAGAGGACAAAACAAAATCGGGGCGCAGCAGTTCACATGTTACCCGAACATAATCCCGGGTTTTGTAAAATTCCGCCCAGCGGTTACGGAGGAGTTCTCCGGACACCTACGCGGCGGCGGCGGCGGCGGCGGCGGCGGCGTGCAGCTAAAAACATAGTATCCGCAAAATTCTGTTTTGGCGGATACAATTACTAGGCGGTGATGTTATAAAGTGTCCTTACAGGATAACGCAGGGACCGGACTCGACTGCATGTGATTGTTGGTGATACATGGTCGCTCAGTGGTCGTGGTCGGGATGATGGACAGATTGCATTTCCGTGTGATACAACAATGCTGCCTAACGGGTGTGATACAACAATGCTGCCTAACGGGTGTGATACAACAATGCTGCCTAACGGGAACATCCTCGTAGCTGACTGGAGCCTTCACAGAGCGTCAGAGTTTACGTTTGACGGCGTCTTTATCTGTCACCTGCCGACCACAAAAAACGGGTTGTTATATCCATACTCTCTTTGTGCTTCTCTTCCCTCTCTCAGGGTTTGTTGTTATGGTGGGTTATATTTATTCAAGTAGCCACAGTTTGTTAAATATTTTCAAAGACATGTTTGACTGCTTACATGGATTTAATATATTCATAGTTATTGAACATACTTTAAACATGTTTTCAAACTTTACAAGAGAAATCCCCCCTTTTATAGTCAGACCTTTTATTTTCTTTTGACTATTTCTGCACTTAATTTGGACTTCAAATTAATGATGCATAACCTATTTTGTATACCCTTTTGACAATATACCTAGAATAGATGTATTTTCTTCGAAAGTTTTATTAATATTTAATAAATTGCCATCTGCCCAATGGACTGCTCGCTGGAGCATATGCGTTCTTATTTGCATGTTCGTGTTTGTGAGTGTGTGTGTTTGTTCACAACTTAACTCACGTAATCCTCAACGGAATCTCAAAAAGTTGTCAGGGTGTTTTTTTAAGAACTGTCTTATGAAGAATGAATTAAATTAGATTTGGTGTGGATCTGGTATATGATCCGTATTCAGCATCATCGTCAAAGAATATTCACAAAAGTAAATTCACTTATGCACGAAAATAAACTTTGGTATATGGGCCTATTAAGTGAATGCAAACATGCCGAGGCTTGCATTCCTTGCAATACCAATTCATAATTTATTATAAAACACATGATCTATGTAATATATATTTTAATTATGGAGTCCATACACACAGCACGCGATACACCTGAGACAATTAAGAGGGTGACTAAGAACAGAGTGGGAGAATTCATTGTAAGGAAGTTTTAATAAACATGACGAAGTTGGTGACCCCGGCGCAAGACTTACAAAGCTGGTCTCTTTGGAAGTTTTATCTGTGACACGTTCAGGCAAGGAAAGAAATGCAAAAGAAAAAATAACCATCAACAAATGAAGAATCTATTACAAAAGGGATTCGGAAAATAGACCAAATAAATACGAAATACAATAGAAACATATGCATTATGATGGTTTATTTATATATATATATATATATATATATATATATATATATATATATATATCCAATCAGCATGTAAATACACTGTTTCTGGCATTATGGACTCTATACATTGTCGTTCCATCATATATTATCTCTGCACACGTTCCCACTTAATTACCACCTGACGAAGAAGTCCTTGTACTTAGAAAGTTCTTGTGTTAATAAACTAGTTAGTCTATCTAAAAGGTGTCACTGTATATCTTAACTTTCGATATATATATATATATATATATATATATAAAGCGTGAATTGCATGGCTTGCTTCTTCGTGATTTATATATAAACACACATTGACACAAAACACTCAGAGGAGAGCTGGATCCAGTATATTAATAGTAAAGTCGCATTATTCAGAAAAGCAATGCGTTTGACTAGTCTGTTGTAAAAACCAGTCCTATTATTTGATGCAGGCCCCAAGCAATTAACAAAGCAATTTGTTTATGCTGGATCTTATGAACATGTGAACATACTTTAGCAGCTGTGGTTGTTCAAAACTGCATTTAGATCATCAGTTTAAATGAGTGGACATTCAAATGAAAAGATATCTGAGAATCTCAATCCGTTTAATTAAAATATTTTATGATAATCTGTTCTGCCTTTAGATATTTATTGAAAGTAGTATCGGACTGTTATGAAACGGCGAAGAAAACACCTTGACATAGTTTCATTAACAAAGTGTTGTTAATGTACACTTGTGCTTATTAACAGAGCATGGTGACGGACTATGCAGCATGACAGTGGTGCAACAATTTGAATAAAATGTTATTGGATATGGAATTCAAGAGTTCATAAATTCCATAAAGATATAAGCACGGGCCTGGGGACTCACTACGCGGCACTGTACCCTCCCCCTGCAACGATACCCAAATTGTCCCCTTTGTCCAGTTTATCGTAAGAGAATGCTTCATGCAATGAGGGATAGTAGCAAAGATAGCAAATGCTACGGGCCCCGCGCTTTTAGGAATTCCGCGCCTCCGGATTGCTTTCAGAAATGATGATGTTTGAAACAGAAATCTTTTTCATATTGAGGGATAAAGTAAAACAACACTTTCAGATGACAAGCCCTTCTTTGCACTATTGTGTTCAAGACTTGAACACATCTGATGCATTCTCTGAATCCTTGTAATGATATGTTCAAGCAATGCTGTCTACCTTTTAAGACATTTATTTGAAGCAGACAGAGAAGATGCCGATAAGATGTAATAATTATCACCATCAAACGAATGAAATGATAAAAGTTTTTTTCCCAGTATCATAGATACAGTGTTCAGAATTACAAACTCATTCGCAAGTGTTCAAAGCCATTTGTTCCTTGTTATTATTGACAACTTGCTATCTGTTCTTCATGTTATCGGCTTCTTACATATCTTACGTTGCCACTTGGAAGAATGAGTTCATATCTTGTAAAACCTTACCAGGAAGACTGAGCATAATGTCTTTATGGATTAATTATGTAAAGTTTTCTGAACTGGTGAAAGCTACGACCTCTTTATGCGGTCGCGATTGTGGGTAGAGCCGAACATACGATATTGTGATGGACCAATTCCTTTAAGCGGTTGCGGTACGTATACGACCTGTCATCATCATGATAAAGACATTAACTTGCCGGTCGGAGTACATTTCTCTCAAAAGAAACACTCGACAGAATGCATGCAGATTTGCGTTCTAAAGGGTTGCCCAACCGACACACGACAACGACAAATATAGGAACTTAAAAGTGTTTGACAAATTTGACAGAAAGGATTAAATCGTGATGCTGGTTTTATGGCGCACTACAGATATTGAGGCCTACCCTAATGATTTCATATTATACTGTACTACATTGTACGAATAAAGATATATATATATATATATATATATATATATATATATATATATATATATACACCATTATTAGCACCGAACGACCCTCCATATCGATAATAACGTGACGGCATTCCTCGCGCAGACGTGCACATTCCCGAAAATGATGCAGCCGTGTTATCAGATCACCTCTTAGGCGTACACACAATAAAAATATCAAGTAAACCACAAACATCAACAGCTTGTACGTAAACTTTCTCATACTGACTATTTAATTATCATTTAATAAACTATTTATGTATGGATTAAATCTGTTCAATATAATGGACTAGCACAACCAGATCGCTACTACACTTGTCGTCAAACAACATCGACATTAAGCCAATAAGCATTATGATCTACAAACCATTTATGTGCCAAAGGGCATGAATTCATCATTACCGGGATACTCATAACCTACCAATATGGGTAAAACAACAATGACACACTCGGTACCTGGGTCAACATGGTACAAATTCTGAGTAGCCAATTACAGATCCAACACACTCACGGTCTCAATCGGAATATTGTGGGTTCGATTCCCACCGTCAGTGAACCGTCTTTTCTGTGTATACCCTTTCAATCTATAAACAATGAACCAGCATGGCTATTCATATATCTATATATAATATATGCAGCAGACCATATTAGGCCAATAGTTCTCCCTGCTGCATGTATAGTCACATGAAGTGGGACTTTAAAATCACCACCGTGACGTCACTTTTTGGTTCCTATAAAAGGGTGCAAATACAAAGAAGGGAAAGGAATCTGGCGTAGCCAAGTGGTAAGGCCACCGACCGGACATCAGAAGATCGTGGGTTCGATTTCCGACGTCAATGAACCGACTTTTCTGTGTATACCATTTCCATAAACAATAAAACAGCATGGATATTCATATATAAATATAAATATATAAATTTCCTTATAAAGTTCTCCGTTAATATGAATATCTGATAAATTAAAATATCGGGTAAATGTAGAGTAAAATTCGAATGTAGACCAGATGGCCGAAACTCAGAATGCCGAAACAAATTTTCACATACCGAAAATGCCGCAGCCCATCTTGCCGAAAAAGAAAATAAATAATAGCGAATAATGTGATTAATGCGCAGTAAAGTTATAAGTACGTTGTCTGTTAAGGTACTTAAACAAAATTTGATACCATCCTCTTAATATTTTCAAATAATAATTGATTTATTCGGCATGTCGGCAGCGGCACTACGATAATGTCGGCATGACAACCCAGTCCCATGCACTAAATGTCCCTGGCTTTATTAATCCCTCATTTTGCAGGTATAGTCAGATTTACTGACTTTCATGAAGAGATTTATATCTTGTCACATTTATGCTTCTTTAGGAACTATTTTTTTTTAGTTTACACATCGTTCAACTGCATATGAGCTAAGATGGAGGCGGTCGCGTGGGGAACTCACGGGAGCGTAGCGGCACTCGGAAATCAGCAAGGAAACCCGCCGGACGACACTGGACCCGTAACCCGAAATATCAAGGAAACCTAGCTCTTACATACCGTCCATTCACCCATCCATTTCTCATTTGAACTTTCTTTTCATAATGACAGTCATTTTTTTTTTTACATTTTGTCTTAGTTACCATTAAACATATGTACATCAATGACACGCCTCAATAACTAGTTCATAATATTGCAGGCAAAAAAAAAACTACCAGTGATAATTCTCGGTCTTTATTGATATTTTTACGGATTTCTATCAGAAAATATTTCTATATATAAAAACGGTTGGAGAATTTCATAAAAATATACGTGTGTAATAAAACCAGAACTGAGAAGTCTGACAAGATTACTTCAAAGAGAGCGAACTCCTGTTTGTTTTCTTGCCTTTTATGGGGGCCCGTTACCGGTTGTGTTTGTATTGTTGTAATAACTAATTGTGTCGTTTGATTATAGAGTGACGAAGCAGTTCACAGTTAATTGAGTACGGGTATATAAAAATCTTATACATATTCTGCAATGAATAAAAAAATTATTTTTAAGATTTCGTATGTTTATAGATGCATACTTTGGGAAATGTGTATGTTTGTTATATAATTATTCCGCAAGCACTATATGGAGTATTTACTGTTCTTTCATATATCAGTGCAATATTAACATAACTGGTCGATACAATGTGAATAACGGCAATTAAATATCATAGATATTAGAAAAATAAAGATAAAATTAGGTTCAGATTAAAGTATTAATTTAAACATAAATCTGATGTATAAATTGATTATTCACTGGAGAAAATGTGATTTTTATATGCTTCTGCTCATTTAGCTTGACCAACTACATCACTCTATTCAAAAGCCGGACATGCATGCTTATTACAACAATATACGCAAACCCAGTAGAGGCCCCCATAATTGACAAGCTAATTAACAAAACTGGACTTCGCTCTCTTCAAAGTAAATTTTGTTAGACCCACAAAGGTCTGGCTCTTTTAAAATTCTTCCACTAAAATTTTCACTTTAAAAAATCTTTGATTTATGGAAATAAAATTCCGTCAAAATATTGAAAAGACTCGAGTTTCTCTATAATTAACTGAAATATTTTCGTTATATTTTCAAAGCAATGCGGACTGTATTGGTTTTACTGTTGGCTATTTTTAATTATACGAATAATTATGCATACTGGTATTAATCATAGCGTATTGTAAGATAGGTTTAATATTTAATCTTCCAAATGAAGGGGGGAGGTCTAAAACCCTCGGGGGTTTCCTTGCTATTTCCACGAGGGATTACGGGTCCAGTGTCTTCCGGCGGGTTTATACTTGCCGATTTCCGTGTGTCGCCAGTCTCGCCACTCTGCCCTGAGTTCCCCACGCGACCGCCGCCATCTTGGCTAATATGTAGAACGATGTGTAAATTAAAAAAAAATATTTCACAAAGAAGCATAAATGTGACCCAAGATATAACTTTCTCCATGAAAATCAGTTAGTCTGACTATACCTGCAAAACGAGGGTCTAATATAGCCAGGGACACTTAGCGGGACCGAGTTGTCATGCCGCTGCCGACATGCCAAATAAATTACCGTTAATTATTTGAAAATATTAGAGGATGGTATCAAATTTTTTTAAAATACCTTAACAGACAACGGACTTATCACTTTACTGTGCAGTAATCACATTATTTGCTATTATTTATTTTCTTTTTCGGCAAGATGGGCTTCGGCATTTTGGGTTCGGTATTCTGGGTTTCGGCATTCTGGCTTTCGGCCATCTGGTCGACTACCTAAAATTCGTCCATCATGCACGACAATCCTGGATATTCATGTGCTTACAACTGTCTCACGGACTACTGACCGCCCGGTGCGCTAATTAGCCTTTATTAATTCTCGCCCGACAGATTTGAAGGGTTACCTCATGGACCATTGACCACTGTTTCTGCTAATTAGCCTTTGATAGGACTCGAGCCATCGGCTGAAATGGTTTCCCTCCTTGATTACATGCTAAATTAAATGTGTGATTTATGCGTTTATTCTACACGTGCTCCCCAGACAAACTGTCACAAGGTAGGTTGTATTATAAACACGGGATACGCTATAAACATTCGTTTATTATTCGAGAGCATTACCTGTACGGTCAATCGGTGAATATGTTTTATAATTCATAATAAAATAAGTAAGAAAAACAGACTTGATTCGTTTTTTATAGTTAATTCGAAGTATGAATCTGTATTTTGCTGGACTTATGTGGCCTCTCACCTTATTGACCTTTGCACTCACAATGGTTTTGAGTAGAAACGATTTCTGGGGGAAGGATGACGTTTTCCAGAAACATCGTTTTTTTAAGATCACACACGAACAGGTAAACGTGCAGAAAGTATTTTTAAAGTTTAAAAAGGAAGACATGTTATATAAATCAAAATCTTTAAGGAATCTTGCTGACAATTGTGGCCTTTGACACATTCACGTGTTCTTTAATCTGTCAGCCATTTTGCAGCATCGCTTTTCATAGATAACATACACGAACAGGTGAATGCACAGTAATTCTCTATTTTTTTAGTTGAAACAAAATGTTTTACTATAAACCAAAATCCTTGAGGCATCGTATGAAACCTTTGACAACATTTGATAAATTCACGTGATCGGTAAGCGGTCAGATATTGGCAGTGAGATCTTTTTTTTTATCAATAATAAATGAACACAGGTGAATATACAGGTTTTTTTCGTAGAAAGTGTAGAAATTATAAATAAATAAAAAATATAAACTAATGAATTGAAACATCATTAAATAAAAAAATCCAAAATAGACAATTAAGGAGTATCTAAATAATACGAGAAACACACGCAAGCCATTCGATGGCAGTTCATAGTGTTATAATGACGGCTACAACCTTGAAGATAAACACCCTGTTTATTTTAATAGCCCGCTTAAATGAATATATTCGGTTGACAAATACGATATACAATTAAACGGGACCGACTGTACTCTTAGTATATAAGTGCTGAATGAATCCAAAAGTGCTCTATTTGCCTAATGCTGAGGGCAAAAACAAAAGTTTTGTTGCACATTAACACGTGTTTTCATGCTGTCGCAATCGTCAGATGTGAACTGTGTAGAAATGATTGGTGACATTATGTAATTACGTGCCAAAGCACTCAGAAATGGTCAGGTGGAAGTGTATGGGGATTATGATTATGTCTGCGTTTGGAAATGAGCTCCGGTCTTTTGTTGAGCCTTTGAGTTGGAGAAATTTATGATTTGGACCTTTTCTTCCATTTGAGCTCCCCAGTGGAAGTTGTTATGTTTGCCTGGAAGGACAGGTTAATTTTGACCATAGACCGAAAGTTCGGTACTCTAGTGTGTCCGACCCTGCTGCTACTGACGGCTCTACTTTGGAATATTTTAAATACCAGTCTTTACTACTGTTTAGCCATCAATCTACACAGCAGAGGGGCCCACAAGCTCATGCTTCGGGCTTGGCCACAAGTTTTAAACTGACTTTCAATACATAGGATTTCACATAACATGATTCCTGCACAATGCATTAACCAATCAGAGATTTACTTGAATCGTCACAAAGGCTACAATAAAAGAAAGTTGTGCACGGGAGATGAATGTAAGTGCAATTAAACTGAATAATGTTGCCATGTAATCAAGGCTTAGCAATGACAGTCAATATGTAAGTACCCAGCAACTCAACTTAGGTACGTAAATTTCAGTTCTGATGCTTCAATACACAAACTCAAATTAACATTAACACCTACACCTTGTTAGGATGAAATATACAGAGAGTGAGAATTGTAATAAAATGACTGGCCCGTTAGTACCTCACACACGTCCCCCTCCCCATAAAAATGTATTTTTAAGCAAAATTTAAATTTTCTACATGATATCTTCATGCATACCAGTAGACTCCTACAAGCATATCCATGTCTGCACAGTGATTAAAAGGTAAATATAAGAAATTAAGAATGATATGCATACACTATAACAAAATGGTTAACATGTATAAAAGAAGGTTGATGTGAAGACATTTAAGGTCATTACTTGCGTATCTGATTTTTGGAATGTACACATTTGTATTGTATGAATCATTCATTTTCATTTAAATAAGGAAGCAATAGCTCAGGCAATCTTCCAGCGGTAAATATATATGTATATGTGTTAGCTTGATTCTCTCATGTCTTTAGGTTAAGTTGTATTTTGCATAAACATTGCCACTTGGCAAAGACATAAACACATGAGGAACCAATGTCCATTTCGGTGCAATAACCGTAATAGAATATTGCCACTGATTATATCACCCGGCTCCTTAAGCAAATGGATTCTATATTTAGCTTTACCAAATTTCCCCAACCCCACAATATGCATTTAACGTGAGACTTATAAGCGTTCAAAGTGGAGAGACTAAAGAAAATATGGGCTGGTTTCAATAGCACATATGTTTTCATATACAATGACCTAAATCCTATAGAACTCTCTCTCTCTCTCTCTCTCTCTCTATATATATATATATATATATATATATATATATATATAAAACAGTTAAACTGTTGAGAATTTGCGCTTATATTAAATACATAATGCCATAATTGATATTCTCAGCAAAATTACTGTAATCTAAGATCGTGAAACTGGAACGAACGCAAAACAATGATAATATAAAAATCGCAAATAAAACTATAAAAATAATAATATGAAAAATGTAACCCCGTGAATATGAAGCCTCCGACAACCTTTATGTACCACTGAGTACACTGCACGCATGCCATCTCAGCGGACTGTTGGATAAGAATGTACGCTCATATATATATATATATAAATATATATATATATAAAGAGAGAGAGAGAGATCTTTGAATGCCAATGCTGTTTCATTGTTGATGGAGAGACCGAATAGGAATACGCTCCCCCCCCCTTTCTCTTTCCCTATCTCTCTCTCTCTCTCAAGTATTTATTTAAGAAGGGAATGAATGGAATGTCTTGTTGGGGGGGGGGGGGGGCATTATTAAGTGACCGGCCTACTGAAAATTTCCTTTCTGCCTATCCAACCACTTCTATCAAAGCAAACACCTTTTCAAGCTCACTAAGCTAAATGATGAAAATTACCACTCGGCAAGCACATATATTTTTAAGGAATTTAACAACATGTTATTAAGCCACGCTTTGAATCACTCTTATGTGTTGGATGTGGATTCTTATGGATAGAACTGTAGCAAACTTAATGCCACACTAACACAAACCCATAACCTGTATGAATGAAGGCTGATGTGGAATTCAATAAATCAAAATATCGTCGACACATCTAAGAGTACATTTTGGTTTATATCTATTCAAATGTTGAAGGGTCTTAATTCTATAACATTTTTTTCATTGACCATAGCTTTAATGCATGTTGCTTAATTTTTCAATGATGCATTAGGATTACAAGTGATGTTTTGAAGGATCATTTTGACCACAGTTTGGTTCGGACATCATTTTTTCTTAATGAGTGAACACTCTGCCTGCTGTCAGAGAACGTAACATTCAATACAAGTTTTGTGATCTGTAAATAAATCAGATAAATGGCAAATGATATGAAGTTCACAATACGCGTGGGATAACAAGCAAGAAACTTAAGGGTATATCTCTCCCTTGGCTAATTTTCAAGGCCCTAATTTTCATGAACCTCTAAGTCCCAAGTTTGGCCCTTTTTATCAGACGTTTTCATTTTATTTGGATGTGTGCACATTTTTTTCAGCCAAAAGTTTAGACACATTAAAGATCTTAATTCCCCCAACAGGAATTGTGTTCTAAACTCATCTCGGATGACATTATTTATATTTTTAAAATGTGTGTGTTGGGGGGTGGGGGTATTCAGGAGTTATTTCTAAATCATAAAAAAGTTTTCAATAATGCAGTTTGCATTGTGTATCACAAAGCAAAAAACAGTTATTTTTTGTCAATTAATAAAAAGTAAGAATAATTACGCATTCTATGTTAAAATACCCTTTGTGAAATGTACGTGTTTGTAATAATTATTGTATTCATCATCTGCAGTTCATATTACTTAACATTTTTCGTGTCAAATATTTTTTCGGGACGCTTGCCAAAACATTGTAATGTTAACAACATCAACATTCAAGATGCAATCCCCACTCAGAGAGGGGGGGGGGCGAGTTCCAATTAGCGACTTCACAGACCAGAAACATGGTATGTTAATTAATTCTCAACTGCTGGTAATATATATTTCATCTCTTATTTTTTACAGATCGATTCTCCGTACCTTTCCTTGCCAAGTACGCACCACGAAATTAAGGGATATGATGACACGGAATCAGAGATTAGTTCGACCGTCGCAGTGTTTGGACTTTATCGCCGATCATACAGCTCATAGATTCTATGCAGGCATTTCGTTTGAAGATTTGTATACATGGAAACAATACATTTGCCTTTGGGACTGGAAATCGTTTGAATCGCTCACCAAGGCGTATCAGCTGTATATAGCAATACAAACATCGTGCAAGACACCTGTTGCATCATCTGTTGTATATCGATTATATGTTGCTGCGACTTCATATATTTTATTTTGTAAAGCAGATAAGTATTATTTTTTATAATACAAAGTTACTACACAAGAGGACCTGGACTCGCAAGTGATAGACAAATACCTGAGAACACACAAATAATTCATCAAAAATATTCTTGACGTTCACCGGGTATCAAATCTACAAAAAAAAACAGAAAACTCTGCGCATCGTGGATGTTCTATTCTTATAGGGATGTTGGTGAGTGCAGATAAGAGAGACAGTGCGAAATATTCAATTTCATTGTTAGTATATACCAAGAAAACTGAAATTCTTGCAGGCAAAACACAACATTTGCCTGAATTTTAAAACTCTACGCTGAGCGATAACAAGGGAATTTATTTAAGTTTGAGAAAACGACTCAACTGTGTGAGTTGTTCACGAACTCTGTATAGCAAATGTCAATTATATTAATTACGTGCATTTATTAGCTAATGCTTTTTGTAATTGCTCTTTTTTCACAGACTGGTCTTTACAACTTAATAAAAATGTGTTTCCTTAAAAAACTGTTTCCATTTTGCCTCGAAGGTTTCATCACATTTAGAGGATACAAATATATATATATATATATATATATATATATATATATATATATATATGATTTCAGCTATGATGCTTGTACCCACCTTCTTTGAGAAATGCTTTTATATTTTTTTTGCATATCAATCAACTCTCAATATGTATGGACATATGACGTAATTAATTTATCCTAAACGTATAATAGGACATCCTAGACTGTTTTCGTAAATAAAAATGCATTGAAGGTTCTAGGAAAAACCCTACACATTGGTTCCAACAAGAACCTTTTAAGGTTCCCCTCTCAGTCCACCGTGAAGAACCTTAGAGGGTTCTTCTCAGAACCTCTAAACAGGTTCTTTATGGAACCTTATAGGTTACATTAAAAAACCTCAGGGAGGTTCCAGAAGGAACCCCACTCGAAGGTTCTAGCTGGAACCTTAAAAGGTTCCCCACTCAGTCCACTCTGAAGAACCCTTTTGGGTTCTAGTTGGAACCCTTTTTACTTAGAGTGTATTTACTCTGGTGCAAGAATCTAAGACACACACCCCTCAAACACATTGCAAAAGAAAATTGCGCCCCTGGTGTGTGGGTGGGGTAGGGCTGGGGGTGGCTGACGGCCGTGGGTCTCTCGTTCACATTATATAAACCTGCTACCTGGATATAACGGCCGTGCAGTTTGTCTCCTTATCAACGTGCTCTACTATAATTTATCGCCATTCGTGTGATATTATTTACTTGCTCATACACATATATATATAGTCTAAATAATATTGTCTGGCTAGGGACAAACTAGGGACCTCTCGGTACAAGAACAGTCGGGTCCAGAAAATTACTGCCGCTGGGGGGGGGGGGGACTTTACCTCTACTTGTCCATGGACTAAATAGTAATGTAATATATTTAATGTTTCTAAGGCAATTAACAAAGTTAATATCACATTTCAATTTCACAATATCTATACATTAATGATAAGCATAGAATATCATCTTTAACATATTATGTTTACCTTGTATGTTATTCTCTCTTCTATATATCATTTACATCAAGCAATTATTCATATGACGCATATATAGGTTAGTTCTAATAGCTGAATCTATAAATTGGTATGAAACCTAATGTAAGTAAGAAAGTATTGGTTAAAGCCCAATAAAATGTTATGCATGCCATAAGGTTTGCGGGGCTTGTGTCACATGGCAGGCAAGCCGTTTATTGATTTGTCCCATATGTCCCGCCTCCTTGGTCGAAGGTCACGCGTGGCATATTTTTTTGGCTACGCATCGCGTTCGCGCAGAGTTTCGAGTTTGAAAATTTCGTTTCACACAGCAATGAAAACATGGAGTCTGGTAAGCGTGAACATGTTTGCCCTGGGATCTAGGTAGGTGGAGTTACTATGCTAATGAATATAAACCATTCTTTGCCATATTTGGAAAGTCACCATGCAACTTCACTTGCATGGTTACTTTTCATGACCCTGTGATACAAGCAGACTTGAACGTACAGGTAGAATAAAGGAAAATACGCCGCATGAGGGACAAGTAGACTGAAATACAGACGAAAATGCCTACCATGTTGTACTGTTGTTTTTTATCTAAGGGAAGGGAAACTCCCCGGGCAGTCTGAGGTTAGATCTCATTGGTTTATCATGGTAATTACCAAGTGAGATGGACTAGTTACTTTTTGCCATGTGAACTCAAGCAACACACCAGCCTGTATCTTGATGTACAAGCGTGACACATAAGTGCTCCTGAAGTGTGAGCTATCATTGGTCATTTTCAGGTAAGTAACTTAAGCTTGGTGACTTCAGGTAAATTGGCGGATAAATATTTGGGCATGGCTGCTACGTGTTAAGCATTAATAAAGGGAAATTCCCGATCACTGTGAAGTTGTCTTTCATTGGTCAGATTGAAGCTTCTTTATACAATAACTCCAGGAACACATTTCCCTATAAATACAGCATTATCTCTACATTCGACAGATCATACAACATTTCAGCCTGCAGCACAAATTAACCGCTCCAGCAATGAAGGTCGTACTGCTAGGTGTCGCATTTGCCTTTGCTTTTTGCCAAGTCGAAGCAGGAGTTAAGCCGCCGCATTGCAGGTATATTCGAGGTATACGTGCTAAACACCACTATTGTATATTTGTAATTTTTTGTAAAAATGTCAGTGGTAAAGAACATTGATTCTTAGATCACTTCATCGTTTGACTATAAACCGAGAGATCAAATGTCGCAACAGTTACGAGATAATAGCTAATCTTTCAGGATAAGTACTGCCTCAACTGTAGGTGTGACTACGCGATTCAAAGTGTTCATCTTCTCTTCAGGATATATTAGGTTTTGTACAGGTTAAACTTATTTTCAGGTGCGACGTTTTTAATACAGTACAATTGATTATCGTAAGATGTGGTTAAATAAACGTTGACATAATATATCTTGTTAAGCTGATTATCCCGGTCCCCGTTTACCCATTTTGGACAGGTTAAATTTTAAAATTCTACGAGGAAGTCCTTATTAGTTACAAAAGAAAACGTTCAATTTTTTTAAACACTCGAGAAATTTTTGTTTGATTAAAATAAATTCTATCTTACAAAATAACCCAACCGGATGACAGTTACTTCCAAACATAATTATGTAATTTATAGCTAACTAAACACGAAGATATTCGATTTTATTTTTATATAGCACCTGTCAAAATAGAATCAAAATAAACATATATCGACATAAGTATCAATTATAAAATACCGTCTATAGTGACTGAGACTATGACGTCCTTGGTTGTATGGTTGTTAATATCTCCTAAAGTTCTTATTTGATAAGAGTGTTTTTTTTTAAATGAGCAGTTAATCTTTGGTTAATTGTTTCTTACTATCTCATAAACTTATCATTGAATTCAGTGATTTGTTTCAATGAGCAGAGGAAGAATTAAGTAAAATGTTGAGTGGGTCCATTAAGTTATGGCGGCACCTGTAGTTATATTGCTTAAGTATTTTAGTGATGATGGCGTTGGCGGGGTAATGTGTTCTCTTGGAGATTTTCAATGGACCTTGTGAGCCGGGCAGGTTTTTCTGGATATGCCCTCTTCCACAGGGACATTAAGGGATATGATTTTGTTTTTCACAGGGACATGGACGAGTTGGTATGACCGGGATAATCCGAGCGGAGTCGGTGACTGGGAGCTTCTTAGCATGGACCAAAAATTACCTGTGGCTTAGGTGAGTATAACTCATGACGTTCCTTATATATATAAATATATATAAATATATATTAATATAATTTGAAAGGCCTTTTAAGAATTTGATTTTTTTTTTGTTTCTTTGTCTTCCATATGTAATTCAACTGTTGGAATAGTTTAATATAAAATAGTCTTTGAGCCAATGATAAAGTGTACATAAATGCTAAGGAATTTATTTCGTGAAATTGAATGTTACAATTTTTCATAAACAAAGAATAAATATTATTTGAGACACACTCTCCTATAATAATAAACAGAAAACAGATATATAGTTGTTATCACAGTGCGTCTCTGAACAGTTAAGGCCTTTAAAGGCCATTAAATATTGTATGAAAATCGGTTATATTATTATTTGATATCAAATGCAGGGAGCAACGTCAATGGC
The DNA here is from genome assembly GCA_026874595.1 of Sipunculus nudus. Classification (NCBI taxonomy): domain Eukaryota; kingdom Metazoa; phylum Annelida; class Sipuncula; order Golfingiida; family Sipunculidae; genus Sipunculus; species Sipunculus nudus. Next base: position 72,735,012 of record CM049314.1, read on the forward strand.
CAAACGATTTGCTTTAAAAGGTGTCATTACTAGAGTTATATATCAAGGAAATTTTAGAACCTGTAATTAAGCGTTTCCGATCAGCATAAAATAACAAATATATATTACAAGGCCCACCTTTATAGCAAATAATGAGGATGAATCAATACTATATTACATATACTTTGTATTTAGCTTATATAAATATAATTAGAGTTTTAAGAATGAATTGTGAAGGAAATTTGTAAAACAGCATGCATGTTTAACATCACAGAAATATAGCATATAACATATTTGTATACTTATACCAGAACAGATCATATTGTGTATGGTTTTGATATGAGTGATGAATAAATTAAGTTTACTTATGGGCATAAAAGTGGTTTCCTTGTTTGTGATGGACGCAACACTTTAAGAGAAAGGTTAGAGCAGCACCACCCCAGAAGTACAAATGCACATGTTCCATTAATATTTGCTCAAATAATGGTTAGCTGCACGTTAACATATATCTTGTTATTAAATTACTTTACGAATTGTACATGTAGAGACCATGTGGCGGACGCGGGATTCTGTGCATAGAATACAGGATTAAATCCACAAGCGCATGTTGGTTCACTGGAAGACCTGATGTCAAGTGTGCGTCTTAGGCCAACTCGGTATTCATCGAGAAGAGTACTACCTACGGACTTGTGTGCAGAAACCAGGACCAACACTACGTCCCTATCGGGAAAACGTTCAAGCAGCGTTGTTGTTGTGACTTCCAGATCCGCTACAAGTGTGCAATTTTCTCTGGATAAACGAGTGGGAACATAACGATACGTGGTTTAAACAGTAATACATCAAGTGTCTGCTCTATGTAGTTGGAAAATAAACCTCGTTATCACACACGTGTACTCAGATTTTTGTTTAAACCCATATAGCTATTCATCAATTAGGTGAGGGGTCATTGTACCGTACAATGTATACCATAGCTTCAAGAGGCTGCGAGATTCTTCTGCCGTCGTCAACTTGTTAATTTGACACGTGACGTCAATACATGGTGAACGGGAGGGTATGTATCCCAACCTTTTGAAAAGAGGGGATGATCAATGTAATCATCCCTCCTGCTCCTCACCCAGCAAAACTTTACACTTAAAATAAAATATATCAATAATGAGCATTATTAACGTGGCCTACATATCTGCTTTTATATTTGATGAATCAGCATTACAAGATCAGTTATGATTTTTTATTGACCTCATCCATACTTTATATTATGCATTTCTATAAAGGTTAGATATGGAAATAGTCAATACCAACAGCTAGGGCTGCAATTTGCTGTAACCCAGCAGGTTAAAAACATATGATCAGAGTTTGGGTTAGAATTAACATATACTCTATTTTTTTAATTTTATGCTTGATTTACATACATACACATACACACACACACACACATATATATATATATATATATATATATATATATATATATATATATATATATATGAATTGGAACAACGTGAATTTACAATATTCCTACACGTTTTCGCCCATGATTTATCCTCACACCCTTGAACATAGATGGCATCACTGATTTGGAGGAATTAATGTTATTTCTAAACCTCAAAGGGCACCACTTGCCGGCTTAGATTAAACAAAAGAATCCAATGACCTTGTTGACTTGACATTCAAAAGAATGATACTCTTATTAGGAAAAAATATATTATTCGGAGTAAACAAATTTTATATTACCTTTTCTACTGGTCTGACAGTAGAACAGACTACTTTTTTCTTGTTTTGTATTAATTTTATGCTGATAATATTATTATTTTACACATAACGGACATTTACATGATCAGGAAAAGTAACACACAATCAATTGCGGTTGTATCATTGAAGTTAAATAATCTACGTCAAAGTCAGGCCGTCCTTATATTTCTATACCGTGTGTGTGAGAGAAAGAGAGAGAGATAGAGAGAGACAGGGGTGCAGAGTCGTGTGCAATAAAAACTTATATTTGCACGTTGCCTATTAAAAGCTCATAACAAAATTACAAAGACATTGCATTTTATCTGAATATGGTATTCATATCCTTGTAACTGGCCCGGGAAAAATATCGCACGCGAAATATATGGAAGGATACATTATAGACATTTTTACTTCAGTTGATAATCTCGAGCTTGTTCAGGCACAGGATACAATGTTTGTATACTCAATGTGTGCCTTAAGAAAAGCTACATTGATGGCGCAGATAATAAATAACCTATATCTTTAGAGTTTAAACTCTCAACCTGAGCTCTTAGGGACTCTGAAACAAGCCACGGCTGACATTCCAGGAAGGGACAACGTGTTGACAGGATGTGAGAGAAGGGATCAGTCTATTTATGTGTATGAGAGATAATGTGCATACGGTACATTTTCCCCGACCTTACAGGATATTTTTACGGTATAGTCACGTCCTACTGACTTGTCCAGGCACAGACTTCGAGACCAATGCTATTGGGCCTGCTGTGAGTCCAGAAATGCATCAGCCCACAGCATCGAAAAATGGCCATTTCAGACGCATAAAAGCTATTATATAGGCCTACTGTTAATGTATCAGGCCTACTCTTCTCCTCCCTTTGGTCTCATTTCTTTTCTTTGGGGGGTGGGGGGGTGGGGGGGGGGGGAATAGGGTGTAAGGATTAATAATAGACACAAAAGGAAGCAAACGTTCATTTCGATCCATTAATCGTAATAGAATATTGCCATTGATAATGACCCGGCTCCTTAAGGAAAAGGCTTTTATCTTAACTTTCTAAACCACATAACATACATCTAACGTCATGCCTACAAGCTCTCGTAGTGGAGAGGCTAAAGAAAATATGGGAAGATTTCGATAGCACATATGTTTGAATGTACAAAAACCGGAACCATTTAAAACTATATATATATATATATATATATATATATATATATATATATATATATATAAATGAGAGAGAGACAGAGAGGGACATATATTGATTTCTATAATTCAGATAATTAACGCCTGTTAAGCAAAAATTCAGATAATTAAAGTCAGAGGTTTATTTTTATTCTTATTCAAATCACAAACTGTAGGGGGTCGCGAACTGTGTATAAGTGTTAAAGAGTATATTCAACTCACTCCTCACGATAATCAAAGTCACGTATTACTGTGGTTATTAGCTTCCCTATTTTTATTATAACAGAGAAAACATTGACAAAATTATAGTTATTTATATAAAAAATATAAGGATTCAAGCAGGTCATTTACATCCAAAACTTACTTGGAATCTACACTGCAAGGAATGCAAGTCTATGCCATGGGGTTGATGCTTATTGTGGAATGCCCTAACCCGTGTTTGCATTTTCTGATTTTGCTCCTATTCTCCAGCTCATTAGTGCATAAGTGTCTATATATTTGTGAATGATGACGTCCCTTAATCAGGATCATGTAAGGGATCCATACCAAAATGCCATCGATCCTTTATTGACCCATTCCATAATTGACTTTTACAGTGAAAGGTGTGTTATAGGACCACCGGTGGGAATGGTTGTCAGAAGGAAAGCACGGGTGTAGCGATTTCAGATTATCTCCGCTTCAGAATTTTAACCGACCCCGAAACAATTTTTATTTATGTTTATTTGTATACTGATTTTATACAATAGGCTAAGTTACCTGATATAAAAGCAAAACTACTTTGGTACAGGTATCTGTTTTACTATGCGCGGGATTTTACACAACTTGGCATGTGCTAGGCCGTTCTGATTCATGTTCAGCGCAGACCCTGTGCGCTGCCGTGGGAGCCTCACTTGCTGAACTCTCGCGGAGTGTAAAAAGAGTACTTGGCGTAGTCTTGAAATTTCGGGTCTGTTCATGCGCTATGGGCGCGCGTGTATTATTGTGAAGTCTAAAGGGTTCCAGAATGGACGTTTCTGGACATCGGGTGAAAAAGCTATAAATAGGGCGTGTGTTTAGAGCCGGGGGAGAGAAAAATGCCAGCGGACACTGAAGAGTACCTTCCCGATAATTTCAGAACTTACAGGCCTTCAATGGATCTTATGCAGACTTTATGTACGGCTTGTCTTTAGTTTGTTTTTGGGATTATTACCAGAACTTCACTGAAGGATTACAACAGATCGTTTTAGAGACTGAATCGGTGTGACAGTGGTGGTATCCAGAAATCAAAGCCTAGGATCCGGACTCTGGTGATGTACATTATAATTATATTGTTAAACTGTGTAATTGTATTGATTTAGTGTATTGTAATGTTAGGATTGTTCTAAGAATAAATTAAAATTATTTGTTAACAAAAAAACACTGACTTCTTTATTCATTCCCTAGACATTTCACGCTGCCTAGTGTTGCGGAATCTGATTTTTCTTTTATCTCCATAACAAAATTTATGCTGATCACGATTACGTGATCTGTTGTTATTAGGTTCTGTAACAACTTCTGTTACTTATACTTATCAATATATAAATAAGTATAATAGTAATATTAATGATGATTATTATTATTCAACCCCAAATAAAAAAAAAGAACAGAATGTGGGCTTATCGTGGTGTCTTGAAAAATATTTATATTAACTAGTCATTACGAATGAAGCATGCAGTCTTGCACTTTAATTGACACGATGATTACATCTTACATTACAATCCTTTATTTGTGACCAGGAAACACGGAATAATGCAACTGTCTTTATACATGTCGTTGAAGCCAGTAAAAATGTTTTGTATGAAGACGGAAATAATTATAAAACCGGTTACGTTTCAGTGATATTAAATATTGCCTTATAAATGTTTTGTATTTTATCTCTATTTTTCACAGATTAAAGTGCAGTTGGAAGGAGAGGGTATTTGAAAATTGTTTTTATTGTTATGAGATCAATAAATACACTAATTTAATATATATATATATATATATATATATATATATATATATATATATATATATGTATATAGTCAATCAACATAAAAAGAAGAGAGACATCAACGCTAACATTTCAAACAATCATATTATTTGGATAACATGTACAGATTGTTGCTAAATTTTCAGCTACCCTGTAGCCTTTGTCAGAGGGAGTGACTAACTGTAAACAAAGCTGATAGTGTGACCCTTCGCTAGGTCAACGGGGCTGGCTTGCCAGCTATACCCATTAATCTATCTGATGTATTGTCAGAACTGGCCCATGTATATCCACATAAAAACAGGGCTGCTGGGGTGTCAAAGACAGGGAGGGGTTAGTCTCGAGGGGAAAAGTATGTGCTGAGTGACGGGTATTTACAGAGAAAAGCCAAGTCATTGTTTAATCCTTTTATGTGCGTGCGTAGGGTATGAATGTGTTTTTGTTCGGATGTGAATCTGTCTTTGCTGGAGGGAAAGTTGCTTAAGGATGGTGTCATGTTAAATCTCGGAGAGAATGGTCGGATTTGTTGAAATGTGCGGCCACGGGGAATCCGGGAGTGTTGTCGCGGAAGGGTTTTTAGCTCAGCTGACTTTCAGTCATGCTGGGCTATAGCGATGGGTCTTTGTCCGTCGTCCTTCCGTCTGTCCGTCCGGCCGGCCGTCCGTCCGTTAGCAGGGCACAAATCGTAACCGTAGGGGCTAGGGCCATGAACCCTATGCAGCCTTAGAGGTTATAAAAAGATCTCCTTGCAAACCTGAAATTAGGTCACTGCGACCTATATTCTCGAAGTTATGGGGTGTGTTTGCACCCCCCAGAAATAACTCTTTGAGACAAAATTTTCATCCCAAACTTTCCATCTTTCACATACAGCTCACCTACCAACAGGGGAAGAACCATAATTTTTTTTAGGTCAAAAGGTCAAAGGTCAAGGTCACAGGAGCCTCTTCTTTGAAAAGCCTGTGGATGCATTTTAAGCCAACCCTTTCATCCCAATTCTTTGATTTTTCACATATAGCTCACCTACTAAGTTGGAGAAGAATCCTATAGATTTTGAAGTCACAAGGTCAAAGGTCAGGGTCACAGGATCCACTTCTTTGAAAAGGTTGTGGACACATTTCAAGCTAGACTTTTCATTCCAAACCTTCCAGCACTGATATCGCTTCTCTGCCAACAGGGGAAAAGACCTGTTGATTTTGAGGTCAAAGGTCAAGTTCACAGCACCCACTTCTTGCGTGGAGTCATTTTCAGGCAAACTTTTCAATCTGTACCTTCCATCTGTCATATATGGCTTACCTACCAATAATTGAAGAAGCCTATTGATGTTGAGGTCAAAAAGTCAAAGGTCAAGGTCACAATATTTAATTGTTCTAAATGCTTGTGAGCATATTTCAGGTGTAACTGTTCAACCCAAACCTTCAGTCTTTCACATATGCCTCATCTAGGCATCACTCAGTTTGACTCAAACTTCATATTTATGGGTCTTTTTGCTTGAATAAATAACTTATTGATTTTTGGGTCAGCTGGTCAGCAGGTTAAAGGTTGCAGGTCAAAGTTATTCACCCATTGGTTGCCAAGTTATTACACCAGATTTAAGTGGTTAGTAGTTATCCATCATTTAGAAAGAATCCAGTTGATATATGGGCAAAAGGCCAAAGTCATAGGTCAGGGATGTTCACAATTACTTATTTTATAGACCATCTCTATTTTTCTTGTATATATAACCATCCCACTCCAGCTGGTACATCTCCCTGTGTGGCTGTAATTGTGAGTGACACTGGTGACATATGACTCCCTTATGTATCAGCCTATTAAGTGATAAGGCTCAGTGATAAGTACCTCGTTACTTCATAACAAAAACACTGTTGTCAGAATGCTTCAGCCAGGCATTAAGACTATGAGAGTATAGTATTAAGGTTTAGCTACTGATTAATAAGATGATGGGAACATTTTGCAGTTTATTTAATGGAATCCAAGCAATAAACTTAGTTTCCTAGATATCTGAATATTTTAATATATATCACCACATATAAAAGCAAGTGTTTGTTCTCATAATATGTGGATGTGTACCTTGATTTAGGATGGCTTTTTGTTTCATTTCAAGACTCTTAGTCATGCTTTCTGCATTTCTTTTCTTTCAGGTTTGGCGGTTTACCTACCCTGCTGACCCCATTGAAAAGCAGAGTGATAATAAAAAATATTGGACTTACACTTTTAACAATTGCATATCTATAAATCTGATATGAGGGCCTGGACATGCCTTTTGAATTATTTTGGGCATTCATTACTGGATAATTTGCCCCAAGTTTGGTCTCTTATTGGAGAATGTGGGATATCAAATGTCATACTTGTCAGAAATCCATTATGCCTGCCAGTTAGCCACCTTAGAAATTCTTTCTTTAGTGCAGTTTCAGTAATTTTTCTTTAATGTTTGGTCCGATTTAGAGAATGTTTGTTGTCTGATTTCAGACTTGTCAGAGGTCCAATATGGCCACCTGGCAACCATCTTTTAATTCCTTTTGATCATATTATCTCAAGAACAGTTAAAGTGAATGCAGTTGGATGTATATTTATGTAATCTTGTAAAGGATTGGGTAAAATATTTCTGAATAAATATTACCATCATTTATAAAAACGCAGTACAGCTGGCTTGTATTGAATAAAAATTCATACAGAAGCACCTGTTTCTCAATAATTCTTGCATGTATTTCCTTGATTTTTGCTATATATTTTGATCTTATATTTGCCCTTTGTGGTGTTCCTTTGAGACTGACAGGTTTCAAGCAAGCTGTTGGAATAGTTCCTGATAGCTTAACAATCATGCATTTTCCTCAAACCATCAGGCCATCCTTAAAAATTTCTGTGTTGGGACTAACATTGGTCCAAAAAAAGTAATCAGGTAGGGAGGAAAAAAATATTTTTTTTAAAGGAGGATCTGGAGTTTACTGCACCTTTTTTTTCCGGATATTAGCATATGCAAGGTTTATGTCAAATAACATATTCGTACTCCATTCATTCCTTGCCTCGATACCATTGAAACATGCACAACAAGGTATCTCTGAACAGATATTGTGTTTTATTACAGGCTTAAAATCCTGTACTTGGGTTTAAAATGTTTTAGTACATGCTTTGAACATGTACATGCCAAACATTCACGTATTTGAAAAGTTATCAAGTACTTTTCCAATAATGGTCAAGCATGTTATCATGGAAGCATTATAACTGATGTATATCCCACTGCACAGGTTCGCATTAGGCCTGTAAGCCTATTTCTGGATCTCACATGAATTTGCAGACAATTTTATTTTGTGTTGTATGCGAGTGCCAGAATTGTAGGAATGAGTGCAGTTTGAGATTTCCTTTGCAAGTGAAGAGGTATAATTAAGAAGGACGGTAATAAATAAACTCTTTAGTAATAGTCAGTGCCTAATAAGGTAGTAGAATATATAAAATGTTAATATAAATATATGTAAAACTGTACTTTTTGAAAGATGAAACCATATATTAGATGTCGGTACCCTGATTAGGAATTTTATTTCTTCGGTGTTGATGTATATACAAACAAAATCTTGGTCAAGTTCGAAGATGGGTGACCTTGACTTATTTCTCGACGTTTTAGAGCGAATTATAGAAAATAACCGGCGTGTGTTAAAATTTACCATGTGAGGAGGATATCTCCAAAAGTATTCAACACAGAAATTTCATTTCTTTGGTGCTGATACATATCAACAAAATCTCGGTCAAGTTCCAAGATGGATGACCCAAGGTCACAGAGCTTATAATAGAAAAAAACTTAGGAGCTTATTTCTAAAGAACCACTGGATGGATTGTTAAGTTCACTCTGTGAACTTATGCCATGGCGCAGCGTCCGCCGTCCACTGTCCACTGTCAACTGTCCACCGTCCACCGTCTGTTACCAAATATCTCAACAGCCACAGCAGCTACCTTCATGAAACTTTGCAGAATTAATAATCATGGGAAGGACATGCAAAAATAAGCTTTTGGTGGCGCCACCTATGTTGACCTACTTTCTGCGGGACGAAATGGTCTTTTCCACTTCTTCCAAGGTAAATCATAAAGTATTAATATTTTGGCCTTCATATCATAGTCAACAGTTCCTTAGAAGAAGGGGAATAATTTGTGTGTAAATTCAGTCAGGTCATTTTCAAGATGGCGTCTCTATGGAACTTTAAATCATGTCGATCGCAAAATATGACAACTTGATGTGTTTCCATACAGGATGTATTGTCTGTTAATAAATATCTGAGGAACTGCTGCAGCCTTCAGTTTCAAATTTCACAGAAATATTGATCATGTGACTGCTGAATGATTTTGACATCCAGGTGGTGCCACCTGTGTTGACCTACTTTCTGTGGGATGAAATGGTCTTTTCCACTTCTTCCGAAATAAAGTCATAAAGTATTAATATTTTGGCTTTCATTTCATAGTCAGCAGTTCCTTAGAGTAAGGGGAATAATTTGAGTATAATTTCTATCAAGTCTTTTTCAAGATGGCGTCTCTACAGAACTTCAAATTCTGTCGATTGCAAAATATGACAACTTGATGTGTTTCTATACATGATGTATTGTCTGTTACCAAATATCTGAGGAACTGCTGCAGCCTTCAGTTTCAAATTTCACAGGAATATTGATCATGTGACTGCTAAATGATTTTGACCTGCAGGTGGTGCCACCTGTGTTGACCTACTTTCTACAGGCTGTAATGGTCTTTTCTGTTTTTTTCAAGATATGTCATAAAGTATAAATACTTTGGCTTTCATATCATAGTCAACAGTTACTAGGAGGAAGGGAAATAATAATTTTAGTATTAATTCAGTTAAGTCATTTTCAAGATGGCATATCTACGGAACTTCAAATTGTGACAATTGCAAAATTTGACAACTTGATGGTTTCCATACAGAATGTATTGTCTGTTACCAAATATCTGAGGAACTGCTGCAGCCTTCAGTTTCAAATTTCACAGGAATATTGATCATGTGACTGCTAAATGATTTTGACCTGCAGGTGGCGCCACCTTTGTTGACCTACTTTCTGCGGGTTGAAATGGTCTTTTCCACTTCTTACTAGATAAGTCACAAAGCATTGATATTTTGCCTTCATATCATAGTAAACAGTTCCTTAGAGGAAGGGGTATAATTTGAGTAAAAATTTAGTCAAGTCATTCTCAAGATGGCGTCTCTACGGAACTTCAAATTTTGTCGATCGTAAATTTTAACAACTTGATGTTTTTCCATACATGATGTATTGTCTGTTACTAAATATCTTAGGAACTGCTGCAGCCTTCAGTTTCAAATATCACAGGAATATTGATCATGTGACTGCTTAATGATTTTGACCTGCAGGTAGCGCTACCTGTGTTTAGCTACTTTCAGCAGGCTGTAATGGTCTTTTCCACTTTTATCCATAATATGTCATTAAGTATTTATTTGTTATAATCTGCCAAAACAGAGTCTCCTCTGAGACTCTTGGACTGATCTTTCTGAAACAATCACCTGCCAAAATGCACAGTAATTCACAGAGTGAACATTAGACCCCTTGGTCTCTTGTTTGGAATATGGAATGGTCATTGGCCTTGATAATCTCGAAGGTGCTGCATGACTCACAAAGACTGGGGCCAGACTTACAAAGTTCATACCTCTCTAGTTCCAATTCACAACTTGAACAAAAGACATATGTACAAATATACATCCATGTGAGAACAAATATTACATGAATACTTGTTACTGTTACTACCCATAAATACTGCTCTTTTGGCTGAGGGCTTGTGTCAGCTTTTGCTGATATTCTAGTATTTTTCTGTAATTAATGACTGAGCGAGCAATGTTGATCTATATCTCGTCTACGTCTAAACAAGAAATGCCATACGATCAGGAAATATCTGTTTATTATAAAAGCTATTAATAAAATGAAATAAATTTACAAAGGCAGTTAAAAAGAAACACATCCAAAAAATACAGTCGCTTATATGTTATGCCTGTTCTGATCAGCTGTGGCCGGTAGAAACGATGCGTCAGACACCTCGCAAAACCCTGTCATGATTGCCACAGAACTGACGAAATCACGCAATTCTTGTAATACCAAACATCTGATTTGTGGAGATCATGCGTTACACATCGTCAGTTGCAGATTTCATTAAATAGGCCCGCTTCATTTGCTTGATATAGGCCTACTCACGGTGCCACCTTGAGTGTTGCTGAAAAATTATAACCAGCGTAAGCGACACAATGTCAGTGAACATTTTCCCGCCAAAACAGTGATGAATGAAGTCATATGGGGTGAACTTTTACTACGGACCTCTTATTGGCTCTCTGGCTATGACGCGTGACCGCTCCGCCAATCACAAGTACGTTTGCGTGGGCCAGGCATGTGTTTATGCAAATCAACGTGTCACATGGTTTAAATGCCAACATTGGTCAGTTGACAGTATGAATGTCGAGAGAACTTTCATTTAATCAGTTAATGCGACAGCGGTAAGCTTCCGCTTTATTTGAAATTAAATAAGAACCATTTCTAATTGCTAAATATTTTTTTTCAGCCTGTCTCGCCAGAACAACGAAATTTGATGGCGGTTTCCCGGCAGTTTTTCTACTCTCGCGCACGAGTGTAGCGATCGTTCCACATGTATATATATATATATATAGGCACAACCTGACTAATTGTTAGGGCTCAAAGTAAACGATCGGCGACGTTGGGTAATACATTTCATTATGGAAATTAAGTAAATCTAAAAATGTAATAGAAGGACTATTTTTCTAGCACATGAAGGCAGATTTTTACGGGCCCAGGTGCTTGTGTCAGATCATAGAAAAATATTAATTTGCAGATATGTCAAAAAAAATTCCAGCCGCAGCAAAAAATCACGACCCGCCGGGTTAGCCCCAACACAGAACTTTTTAAGGAAGGCCTCAATTCACTGTGATTTAACCAGACATAGGTGATATATATTTCTGTTGTCATAGAAAATTTTCAACAAATTGGCAAATTGGTTCTTCAAAATTTGACTGGAAGTTCTGAATCTCAGTCCATGATGTCACAGGTCATGCTTGGCAGCGGAGCGTCATGACCCATGGGTCACTTGTTTTTTTTTTTTTTGTGGCTGTTCATTCTGAGCCTGAATTTGGTGCCGGTTTCTCCTATATAGGAGATATTATATATATTATATATGTTCCATTAATATTTGCTCAAATAATGGTTAACTGCACGTTAACATATATCTTGTTTCTAAATTACTTTACTAATTGTACATGTAGAGACCATGTGGCGGACGCGGGATTCTGTGCATAGAATACAGGATTAAATCCACAAGCGCATGTTGGTTCACTGGAAGACGTGATGTCAAGTGTGCGTCTGAGGCCAACTCTATATTCATCGAGAAGAGTACTACCTACGGACTTGAGTGCAGAAACCAGGACCAACACTACGTCCGTATCGGGAATACGTTCAAGCAGCGTTGTTGTTGTGACTTCCAGATCCGCTACAAGTGCGCAATTTCCTCTGGATAAACGAGTGGGAACATAATGATACGTGGTTTAAACGGTAATACACCAAGTGTCTGCTCTATGTAGTTGGAAAATAAACCTCGTTATCACACACGTGTACTCAGATTTTTGTTTAAACCCATATAGCTATTCATCAATTAGGTGAGGGGCCATTGTACCGTACAATGTAAACCATAGCTTCAAGAGGCTGCGAGATTCTTCTGCCGTCGTCAACTTGTTAATTTGACACGTGATGTCAATACATTGTGAACAAGAGGGCATGTATCCCAACCGTTTTAAAAGAGGGGATGATAAATTTACAACCCCTCCTGCTCCTCAGACAGCAAAACTTTACACTTTAAATAAAATATATCAATAATGAGCATTAATAACGTGGCCTACATATCTGCTTTTATATTTGATGAATTAGCATTACAAGATCAGTTTATGATTTTTTTTATGACCTTCTCCATACTTTATATGATGCACACAATTTCTATAAAGGTTAGATATCGAAACAGCCATTACCAACAGCTATATCTGCAATTTGCTGTAACCCAGCAGGTTAAAAACATATGATCAGAGTTTGGGTTAGAATTAACATATACTCTGGTTTTGTTTTTTTTTTTTAATTTTATGCTTGATTTACACACATACACGTACACACACACACACACACACACATATATATATATGAATTGGAACAACGTGAATTCCTACACTTTTTTCGCCCATGATTCATCCTCACACCCTTGAATATTAATGGCACCACTGATTTGGACGAATTATTGTTATTGGGAAACCTCAAAGGGCACCACTTGCCGGCTTAGATTAAACAAAAGAATCCAATGACCTTGCCTTGTTGATTTGACATTCAAAAGAATGATACACTTATAAGGAAAAAAATATATTATTCAGAGCAAACAAATTTTATCTTACCTTTTCTACGGGTCTGACAGTAGAACAGACTACTTTTTTTCTTGTTTTGTATTAATTTTATGCTGATAATATTATTATTTTACACATAACGGACATTTACATGATCAGGAAAAGTAACACACAATCGATTGCGGTTGTATCATTGAAGTAAAATAAGCTACGTCAAAGGTAGACCGTCCTTATATTTTTTTATACTGTGTGTGTGTGAGAGAGAGGGGGGAGGGCAGAGAGAGAGTCGTGTGCGATAAAAACTAAATTGGCGCGTTGCCTATTAAAGCCCATGAAAAATTACAAAGACCTTGCATTTTATCTGAACATGGTATTCATATCATTTTAACTGGCCCGGGAAAAATATCGTACGCGAAATATATGGAAGGATACATCATAGACATTTTTACTTTAGTTGATAATCTCGAGCTTGTTCAGGCACAGGATACAATGTTTGTATACTCAACGTGTGCACATAAGAAAAGCTACATTGATGGCACAGATAATCAATAACCTATACCTTTAGAGTTTAAACTCTCAATCTGAGCTCTTAGGGACTCTGAAACAAGCCACGGCTGACATTCCAGGAAGGGACAACGTGTTGATCACAGGATGTGAGAGAAGGGATCAGTCTATTTATGTGTATGAGAGATATTGTGCATACGGTACATTTTCCCCTACCTTACAAGATATTTTACGGTATAGTCAGGTCTTACTGACTTGTCCAGGCACAGACTTCGGGACCAATGCCACCAGAAATGCATCAGCCCACAGCATCTAAAAATGGCCATTTCAGACGCATAAAAGCTATTATATAGGCCTACTGTTAATGTATCAGGCCTACTCTTCTCCTCCCTTTGGTCTCATTTATTTTCTTTGTGTGTGGGGGGGGGGGGGGGGGGGTTGGAAATAGGGTGTAAGGATTGATGGAGCTGGGGGAGGGTTGTTCTCTGTCTGTGTGTGTGTGTTGTATTTATATTAGGAAGCAATAACTAGGGCAAACTTCCAGCGAGGTCATTCCCCTTTACGTGTGTATGTTTTAGCTTAGTTATCTTGGGTCCGCTTGGCTGACAAGTATTTTGCATAAACATTGCCACTTGGCAAACATAAAAGATACAAAAGGAAGCAAACGTTCATTTCGATCCATTAATCGTAATAGAATATTGGCATTGATAATGACCCGGCTCCTCAAGGAAAAGGCTTTTATCTTAACTTCATCAACCACATAACATACATCTAACGTCATGCCTACAAGCTTTCGTAGTGAAGAGGCTAAAGAAAATATGGGAAGATTTCGATAGCACATATGTTTGAATATACAAAAACCTGAACCCATTAAAACTATATATATATAAATATATATATATATATATATATATATATATATACATATATATAAATGAGAGAGAGACAGAGAGGGACATATATGGATTTCTATAATTCAGATAATTATCGCCTGTTAAGCAAAAATACAGATAATTAAAGTCAGAGGTTTATTTTTATTCTTATTCAAATCACAAACTGTAGGGGGTCGCGAACTGTGTATAAGTGTTTATGAGTATATTCAACTCACTATAATCAAAGTCACGTATTACTGTGGTTATTAGCTTCCCTATTTTTATTATAACAGAGAAAACATTGACAAAATTATAGTTATTTATATAAAAATATAAGGATTCAAGCAGGTCATTTACATCAAAAAACTTACTAGGAATCTACACTGCAAAGAATGCAAGTCTATGCCATGGGGGTGATGCTTATTGTGGAATGCCCCAACCCATGTTTGCATTTTCTTACCTGGCTCCTATTCTCCAGCTCATTAGTGCATAAGTGTCTGTATATTTGTGAATGATGACGTCCCTTCATCAGAATCATGCTGTGTTATAGGACCACCGGTGGGAATGGTTATTAGAAGGAAAGCACGGGTGTAGCGATTTCAGATTATCTCCGCTTCAGAATATTAACCGACCCCGAAACAATTTTTATTTATGTTTATTTGTATACTGATTTTATACAATAGGCTAAGTTACCTGACAAAAAAGCAACACTACTTTGGTACAGGTATCTGTTTTATTATGCGCGGGATTTTACACAACCTGGCATGTGCTAGGCATTCTGATTCCTGCTCAGCGCAGACCCTGTGCGCTGCTGTGGGAGCCTCCAAATGGGGAGGGAAATTATATAGGAGAAACCGGCACCAAATTCAGGCTCAGAATGAACAGCCACAAAAAAAAAACCCATCCGCGACAACACTCCCGGATTCCCCGTGGCCGCACATTTCAACAAATCCGACCATTCTCTCCGAGATTTAACATAACACCATCCTTAAAGGCAACTTTCCCTCCAGCAAAGACAGATTCACATCCGAACAAAAAACACATTCATACCCTACGCACGCACATAAAAGGATTAAACAATGACTTGGCTTTTCTTTGTAAATACCCGTCACTCAGCACATACTTTTCCCCTCGAGACTAACCCCTCCCTGTCTTTGACACCCCGGCAGCCCTGTTTTCATGTGGATATACACAGGCCAGTCCTGAAAAGACATCAGATAGATTAATGGGTATAGCTGGCAAGCAAGCCCCGTTGACCTGGCGAAGGGTCACACTATCAGCTTTCATTACAGTTAGTCACATTGCTCTGACCGAAGGCTACAGGGGTAGCTGAAAATTTAGCAACAATCTGTACATGTTATCCAATAATATGATTGTTTTAAATGTTGGCGTTGATGTCTCTCTTCTTTTTATGTTCATTGACTGTCTTAAGCCAGCACCCGGAGAATTTAGAAATGTTATATATATATATATATAATATATATATATATATATATATATATATATATATATATATATAAAGGATGGTTGTTTGTAATGAGTAATCAATTATATTTTTGGAGATAAAAGGTCCATTATGTTTCGAGTAGGCATTGTCACGTACGATCGATGAAACAGTTTTATTGCAAAAAAAAAACGAATTTCTACTTGTTTTTATTTTCTTGTGTCCTCGTTAAACTGTTTAGTATGTGTGCTTATATTAAATATATAATGCTATAATTTATATACTCAGCAAAATTAGTGTAATCTAAGATCGTGAAACTGGAACCAACGCAAAATAATGCTAATATAAAAATCGCTTTTAAAAATATAAAAATAATAATATAAAAAATGTAACCCCACGAATATGAAACCTACCACAATCTTAATGTAGAACTGGGTACACTGTCACGTCTGTACGCTTGCAATCTCAGTCGACTGCCGGATAAAATAATATATATATGTATATATATATATATATATATATATATATATATATATATATATATATATATTCCATGTTCAAATGATCTTAAATGTTCAGATTTGGAGAGATACTTATAAAATATTAATTAATATTCTAACGCATAAACTTTTCAATTGTATTAAAATGTGTTATGTCTTTACTGGTATTTATCTATTGATGCACAAGTATTAGTTGTCAAGTTCTTATATGTGTATTCATTTATATGGAAAACCATAATATCATTTTATAATATAAACAGTGTGTTAATTGATTTATACCTGGTAACAAATTGATTCTTATACACCTTTTATAACGGATATTTAATCGCTTGCTTTGTATATCTTTTGGTTTTATAATAAATATTCAGTGTAATAAATTGGAGGCCTTAACGTTTAATTTTCAATATTATAACATTGTTCATTCAAACGATACTATAAATCAGCATTTTGTTGTGAGAATAATAAACATGAATACGTGCACAGATTTAGAGGATAGAAAAGGGAGTACAAAAACAAGCATATGAGCATATACTAAGATGATTTAAACAATTATAATATCTTATCAATACAAGAGAATCACATTAGATGGTTATCTAAGTAAGACATATAATATCGGTGGCTCAGGGGTAGAGCACGACACTCAAATCCGGGAGGATTTTCATGGGATTTTCATGGTCGGCCAATACCTAGGGTGGGCGCTCTGCCTGAGTGGGATATCACTCACAAAACCAGTGCGTCCATGGGGGTTCCTCGATATTATGATCCATGAATGGAGGTGATTAAAAACCCAGGACACGCGATACGGTAGACACGGCCTGGGTGACACAAGGATTCAAAAGCAATATGAAAGCAAGTCAGTGCTACCGCCCTGATACGCAGTCCTAAACTGAAATGGAACTCTGCAGAGGTATATACTCAGATTATGAATTAGATAAGAGAAAATAAAAAAAAGGTGGCGGTTGCCTAAAAAATACTTAAAAAAGACATAATACCATAATAAAAAAATATAAGTAAAGAATATAAATAAACCTGTTTTTGACGTGAAATCGGCTCCTTTTTACCAGGGGTGGATCAGAGGACTGAAAGCGGAGACATCATCAGTACAGATCTCAGTCGAGGAGAGATGGAATTTTTAACTTTCTCCCCCCACCCACAACCAGGGAGCCTACTGTCGGCTTGATGGGAAGGCTGTGCTCCATAGTCCAGTCAATAGCAAAAATCAAGGGCGAACGGAGGGGGGGGGGGGGGGCTTATGACCCGCAGTCGGATTGATTACCCATCAAGCACCCGAAGGTGAGGTAGTTACCGGAACTTGGCGAAACCTGAGGAGAAAATGAGAAGAAGCATATGATACCTCCCGTCATAAAGTGCTTATTCGTAGGCTGATTTAGAGCTCTAAATAAAGGCTGAGATTTATAAAGGAATATTTATAAAAATGAAGGTAGACACCACAAAAATTGTACCACATTATTCCTGGTCTTGCACTTTTTATCTTTATTATTGTAAAGCAACTTCATACTAGTATATGGTCCTGACTTCAGAATTTTAAATTCAGTAGTACGTTCTGACTATTTGATGGCATGGTTTTATCTGAAATTCTATACAAAACTTGGTGATGTATTTGCTAGGAAAATTATTGAGTGACATCAATTGGCGACATTTCACCTTTATAGTGTACTAATTGTTTATCAGAGTGAATAATGATAATAATAATATTAATACAATCGGCAGGAGCTATGATATAAGAAGAGAACTTAATAACGAACAGTCAAAATATTTCATATTCAACAGCAGTAAGACCACTGGTGGATCCAGACCGGACAGGTGTAAGGGGCTCGGTTGGGAGGCGAGCCTAAGGGTGAGGGGTAAGATAGATACGATCAACCCTAACACAATAGAATCCATGTGAAGGTTAGATGAATATAATCAAGGTATATAAACGGAAACTTTTGAATTCAGTTTTATATAAACTATTATATTGTTTAAGCACTACAAGTCATCATACACAACGATTTTTTTATTTCCTTCCCCGTATGTGCAGTATTTATTGCCTCAGTCCGGAGGGTATACGTTTATCCACGCTCCTGTGTGTTTGCGTGTGTGTTTGTTCACAAGGTAACTCACGCAATCAAGAACGGAATCTCATGACATTTCCAGGGCATTTGGGCAGGGGAAATAAAAATGGATTAGAATATGGTATCGATCCGGCACAGGATCCGGATTCAGGAAAGTCACCAACTCACAAATGTAAAGTCCCTTCTGCACGAATAAACCTAGTAATATGGACCAAATAAGTGAATGCAAACACGGTTGTGGGTGCATCCCACCAAAGGGGCCCACAATGGAGCATCCCACGATAGGAACCCACACCTGGCGGAGGCATGCATTCCTGGAAATGCAAATTTCTACTTTTCAAAATGTAAATTTTAATTGCCTTGAAGAACTGCTAATACAATGTAACTGAAAGGGTAAGCGGGTGTATAAATTTTTTCATAATATTATAAGTAATTTTCAGTAGTAAAATGTAACTGTCGTCTTAAAATTCCAAATGAATATTGCCTATATTTGCATCATACTGAATGGGCTATATAAAAGAAAAAACAGAGCAACATAACCTGTAATAATCAATGCAGTGTTTAATAAAAAATAGTAGGAATTACTGATTGATATTTTACTTGACGATTTGCTTATGTTCCGCTTGAGAGTGGGGAAGGGACTTTCCCAACGTCATTCCTGACCTACTTCTGTGCTGCCCCGATCTGGACCGCGAAGGGATTATTGACAGACGGGTAAACTCATCACGTGTCATGCTGTTTGCAGAAGTGGCCTTGAACTAGTGTCGTTCGATCTGAACAAAATGCACGTGTCAGACAGAGTGTATTATTGATACCAGGTATGAAGTTATTTTTGTCTGGTTTAATATACTCGCCAAAAAGACCTTACGGACTTTGGTAGGACTACCGGTAAGTATAATAAACTAATATATTCATAATCGGTTTTTACATATAATCCGTCAAATATAAATATATTCGTATCTGAGCTTATGAAGGTCTCTGTATGCTCTACGAACTATAGGATACGTACTACAAATATTATATGTTTTAAATCCACAACAATGCTAGTTATCACATAAGATACTTTTTATTGGGAAACTGATTGAAGTCTTTTACCCTAACATGATTTAAACGGGGGTGGGGGGGGGGGGGGGTTCTTGTTTTAGGCATGATCAAGGCAGTGCATCATTAGGCTTTCGGTATGGCGAACAGGCCTGTACTTGCACAGCCGGGAATCTCAAGGTGAGGTATCAGGCGCCATCTTGCGGCGCCTTTTGACATTAGTCACTGTAAATATCCTCGTGAGCTTATGACTTTATATAACTTTATATTTAACTTGAAATATAACCATAAAATACTAGGGCGCTCGCCCTCTAGTTTAGGTTTGACATTTAAGTTGTGAAAGACCATGACTCATGAGCAGAAAGGGCCTGTTTTTTAATATATTTTATATATTTATTTATTTTCCAAATTTAGACGGATCAAAGTATCTCCTATCTATACCTGTAGCTTACTAGAAAAGGGACATTTGATTTAGAGGACACCTATCTAATATCTATATATATTTATTTTTATAAGAAATATTTCGATGGCATAATGCCACTAAATGCGTTATACATATTATTCTTATTAACCTGTATTTTACGATAGAAGGTTATTTGATATAAATATAAAATAATATAACAAGTTAACCCATGACGCACGAAGCACCCGTTCATAAATATAGTGTTATATGTATTTTCACAACATTATATTTTCGTTTTGCTTCGTGCGAGGTGGGTTTGATCTGCTTCGTTTGACGGTTTCTGACTTTCGGTGTAACGTATTTAATATGCTTCGTACGACAGTGGTATGAACTGTATGATTGCGTTCTTAAACTGTTTACGTAATGCTTACACAAAGGCAACTATGTTGACTATACCAAGTTAGAATATGGAAGATAACCACGACAACGGTTGCGAATGTTCGTTCGATGAACTGGGGTTGCTTATCTGTACAGGTTTACTGCACATAAATTGGGCAGAATTAAGACCATTGCTTACAAATTATATTCAAACGGAAACTTTCATTACGTTCGGGCGAAAGTCAATACAAGAATAACAAAATGTTACACATGGGGCGGATAAGCATTCTGCTCGTTCCTAATCACTATGTTCAATGTGCAGTGATCAACTGGTGTTAATTACTTAACTACGATGTCGGACCCCGTCGCATGAAGAGGGACCTTTCCTGTGACCCAGTGCACGCAAGTACCCCAGTCGCTGTAGCGTATGCTTGACGGGAAATGTGGGGTGGGGGGAGAAGGAGGCTTCTTCCCGCGACCCCCCCCCCCCCCCGTCCTATATGAAAAATGGCTATTTATTAATCTTCATTTCATTTTCAGCAAAATGGCGTCCATGAAAAGCATTAACCTCCTCATCGACTGTTTGATCTGTGAGCAGGGTCGCGCGGGACGTGACCCAAGACGGCTGGACTGAAAACACAGTTTTTGTCACCAATGCTTAAAATCAGCGTCAGTTTTACAATGTGCGGACAGAGTACAGTGTCCTGTTTGTTGGGAAACCACATCACTCTCCGGAAGAGGATTAACCGGACTTCCTGTGGACAATAAAGTGGATACTGCAGTTAAAGTACTGGCTGGTTGTGAAGGGCTGTATCATTGTGCGACTTGCCAAATTAAGGGGAAAGCCTCTAGGGCGCATGCGCGTTGCGGTACTTGTGACCGTAAAATGTGTGAAGAATGTGCAAGGAAACATGTGGAGAAGCAGCCGTCCTCTGACCATCTGATCATAAGGAACCTGTGTAAAGTCCACGTCAGTGATTATACACACGCGTGTTTAACCTGTCAGTCAGGACTGTGTTTTGATTGCATCGAGTCAGAGCTTCACGAAGGTCACAATATTACTGATCTACCGGATGTTCCTGCAAAAGCCGCTGGTGTGTTATCAAGAGGAAAACATACTATCCAGAAAAAAATACATGAACTGGAAAATCTGATTACGGTGACCACAGACAGAGCACTCGATAAACTGAATAAGAGAAGGAGAGAATCAGAGGAAAAGCTAGAGCTCTATCGAAAACAGCTGCAGAAGTCCCTGGAAGGAAAATTAAATAAACGTGACGAGCTTTATCAAAAGGCGATGGCGTCAGTGTTAGAAAAACAAAATAAGGCTTGTTCAGAGGCATCCAATGTCGTCAATGAAATAGACAACTTGTCACGTGACAGTAAAATTAATATCATTAGTAACCTGTCAATAAACACATCAGAAATATACAAAGCACTTAATGCCCTCACTTCTGCACTCAGTTTACCTTTGACCTACCCGGAGCTGGGGGACGACATCTGTGCGACTACAGAAGACACCGACAGAGGGAGGTTTGAATTTATTTGTACTATCGGTGGGATTATTGGGGGAAGTCTAACAGACTTGAAGTCAAAACCGAATAAACAGGTAACAAAGGAATCACTGGGCGGTGAAGATATTGAGCGTCCTTATTGGATAAAGCAGGGATCAGGCTCAACTGTAGTTGTCGGTGATGCATGTAAGACACAGGCCACAAGGATTAACATGAATGGGGAGGTCGTTGAAACATACAACGCGACCGAGAAGCAGAGCATTAGGGGCGTAGCCGTCATTAACAGCACTGTCTACATTCTTTCAGCGAGTGGTAAAACTGTAGCAGCCCATACCGGAGGTCAGGTACACATCATCAACCTTCGGCCACAGGTACAGAGTCCCTGGGGCATGGATACTGATGGTGAGAGTCTCCTGATTGTAGAAAACAAACAAAAGTTACTCAGGTACTCCTACCAAGGAGAGTTGTTAAACCAGTTAGACTAACCTGGTATAGTTTTTATTTCATATACTTTACATGCACACACCGGCCAGGTGTACCTCGTCTCAGATGTAACAAACAAAATGGTTCACATGGTTAGACCGGATGGGAGGCGAAACAGGTCACTCGGTGGGCGTGGTCAGGATGATGGACAGTTTACATATCAATTTGGTACAGCGATGCTGCCTAACGGTAACGTCCTTGTAGCTGACTGCAGCCTTCACAGAGTGTCAGAGTTTACGTTTGACGGCGTCTTTATCCGTCACCTACTGACCACAGAAGACGGATTGTCACATCCATACTCTCTTTGTTTTTCACTTCCCTACCTCTGGGTGGGAGGTAATGGTGGGTTACATTTATTTAAGTATCCAAAATAGGTCAATATTTTAGAAATAACTAAATATTCATCTTGAAAATATAACTTTGGCATAACCCTGGACCCCGGGGAACTTCCATAAATATCAACCCCTCTCTCTACTTAACCCGAGGATGGGTGCAGTGTCTTATGTTAAATGGTTAATAGTTTACCTGATATTAAGAAAACCTGGAATAATAATGGTGGTTAAAAAAAATCCTTTTAAGGAAAGGAAATACATGCTTTTGTTTTAATGTATATATATTTGCATATAATTGTAAAGATGAATTCAATATTTATATACATATATATATAGATATATATATAGAATAAATCGCATATTTTTAAAACGTAAATGTCACACACATTATAGACATATATCACATGATATGATAAATATATATAGACAATTATAACTGTTTACGGCACTCTTTAGAACGATTTGACTAAAGGGGTTGTAAATTGGATATCTGGTTGTAAATATATATATATATATATATATATATATATATATATATATATATATATATCATAGACATGGGGGACATGTCCCTTCCACCTTTTAGACCATGGCGTACATACCATGTTTAGTCCCCCTCTTCCCTACATTTTGCTAATTCAATGTGTGTTATTTGTCATATAATACAGAGCCATACTGCAATTAGTTAAAAAAAACTATAATTTTTTTTTTAATTATATGTATCACAGTGTCGCATATTTCCTCAAATATCAAGGATATTTCTGGTTTAGCGATACGCTTCCCCGTTTTATTCTCAAAATATTTCATCATTGCTTTCATTTCAATACTTCCTACACCGCAGTAAGGACGACCCTCCAGCGCCCAACCCCGTCAGCCTGTACCCTCACTCGACAGTCGTTATTCCCTGAAAAACAATTACACCTCTCCCACAACTGGCTTAAATGATATTGTTATTATTATTTTTAATTATTACTAATTATAATAATAATTATTATTATTAAGCAATGTACTGAGAATGGAAACTGATATATATATATCATAATATATAATACAGAATATTCCGAGGATTCCAAATATGTCTACGTCACAGGAGCTAAAAGGTAAATGGTTATATACATAGAATAATAAAACATAATTTTATGATACTCGAAGTTACATGGATATAGAATGATATGATTGCGCACACATTTAGCAATGGCTTGCCTGTTTTTTCCACATGATACTTTACATGTTATAGTTAATGTTGAGCGGGTCAGGTCGCTAAATACATTGGAGATTAAATTGGCTTACCATATATGGGTACAGATAAGTAAGGTATCATGAATAGCTTCATAGTAACTCTTTACAAGACCAACACACCAACAGACAATGTAAAGCACATTGCTCTTCCATGTTGACCTTGGCTGATATTTCCAGAACTTCAAGAGTATATATCTATGAAAGTTATGATATATATGTGGCGCCCCGAGGCGGGGGCAGGTGGGGGCCCCATCATACATGGAGCTTTCTTTGACCTACGTTGGTTAAAAGTCAAATATCGTATTACATGAGTTGACGTTTATGTTGGTATATACGTATTACTGATGTACTGATATTGCATATTATTAATATTCGTATAAACATTATTCGTGTGTTAATATTACACTTTATTCTTGTATTAACGTTGCATGAGTATTCAGATATACATCTGCATTAAGTTCATTTGATAATCGCATCTCAATACACATACATACGTTATAAAATTGCTAGATAGTTCATCCTTGGTATACATATTCAGTTTCCAATACAGCGTAAAAGAAACTGGTATATTTTTTGGTGGTCACCATAGATGTATTCAAGTTGAAGAATGAGATGTAAAGCATGGTATGTCACTTTCAACCCTACAAGCGAACCGGGGATATTTTCGTCGCAGATGCAATAGTGTTGATAATCATATATAAAGTATGTTACGACAGTTCACGCCTTCGTACTGTTAAACCTGCTACTTGATCGTAGCTGCGTCTGGTACATGCAGCGACTAGTGTGTCCAGAAATAAAGCCATATGTTTTGAGTTATATCAGAATAAGTGTCAGGTATGAACACGTCTTCCGTAGTGGTCCTCGCAATATCAATTGGAGGATGATGACATGGTGCGTTTAAAACTTTCTTACCACCCCATATCATTATATATTCATATATGCACTGTAACCATGTGTCCAACAAAGTCTTGTACTTTGGTCAGTTCCAAGGGTAATCCAGGTCTAAGGGAGACCAGGCCGATGGTTCCCCATATAAAAACACGATTTTATTTAGAGGCGGTCGGCACCATTCGGACTCTAGGATATAACAAATTTATAAGAGCCGCTCCTTTCACATATATGCACTGTAACCATGTGTCCAACCAAGTCTTGTACTTTGGTCAGTTCCAAGGGTAATCCAGGTCTAAGGGAGACCCGGCCGATGGTTCCCCATATAAAAACACGATTTTATTTAGAGGCGGTCGGCACCATTCGGACTCTAGGATATAACAAATTTATAAGAGCCGCTCCTTTCACTAGAATCTTTACATTACACGAGATCTTTTAAGTATGACTTGTGCATATGTTTCATAAAATTCTTCGCTCGGCGACATCGTAGGCTCTCCATTTACTAGAATGGTGGCACTTATTTATAATTTAAGAAATGTCAGCTAACGGCGCGCCAGTGGAAAGTGGGTATCGGCTACACTACAGGCTAGCCGTAGTATTATTATGTCAGGAATAACCAATGCCTCAAAGACTGGGGATATTTATTTCTAGTATTACCGCAGATACCATTTGCAAATATGGACATAATATTATATTATTTACACTTGGCATATAACACAGTGTATTACATAACAAGGGGAACTTCGACAAACTTTTATATGTACACTCCTGTATATATTTGTGGATCTGTGTAACTGTGTTCAAAGTCATATAATAAATAAAGCTAATTCATTTGGTCTCTTGTTAATTGATCGGTATGCATGAAAGAGCTTAGGATCCGAGTACACAACCTCTCGCACGTTGCATGGTTCCCTCCTTCCCCAAGGGGCTTTGTTACAGTATCCACTAATAGGAAACTCATGATAGCATGAATTATTGCACACTGTACAATATACTTTTATAATCATATCCTGAAATGGGTCCACGACTAGATGCCACAAATATCAACAGAGAAATTTGTTAAATTTACTCTCAACATTTATCAGAAATATAACAACCTCCATCAGCTTTTACAGATATGGAACCTTTTAGGACCACTCTTGGTGTAAAACTGGTAGCAGATTAAAATCTTAACTCAACAAAATGTGCTGATGACGTCAGCATGCCGACATAACAAAAGCTATCCGCATAGATCGAGTATATACAGCTAGAATTACAATTATGCAAAACGGTACATTCACGCAAAGAAGAGCCATAATCCAACTAACAATTTTTAAAGAAACTATATATACATTCATACTAAGGGGTGGGGCCATGAACGCGCCTCAGTAGATTTTTATATTGGACTGGGACGAGGAGTACGCTGGTCGTTAGACTCCCGAATATCAGAGGGCCGAAATGGCGCTAAATGGCAGGGTGTTGCTATGTTTACCGAAGTTTACATCTGTGGAGGACACATTACGGCGACTCTCAGGTAATATGGAGATTTTTTTTTTCTTTTTTTGCTGCATAAAATGATCATCAAAAACGATTTTTCGGCTAAGACATAAACTAACATGTTTTACACCCTGTCAGACCTACGAAAGTCCGTCCATTTAAAATGACAACAGCCTTGTTGATTTAGTATATTTTAGTAACATATGTTGGCGACGGTGTGTATATGCTTGTTTTAGTGAACACGGTACACCTGCATATATTAAAAAATTGTGGCAGGGATGCTGTTCAAAGCAAAAGATGTTGCCATGGTGACAACAGCAAGCGTCGTGTATACACCAGGTTAGTAAATAGTGTCCATTGTAGGAACTCGTTGATCTGAAACCTTTAAATAAAGATTGCATCATGTTAAGAGCTACGAAAGAAAAAAACAATAACTGTTAGACTGGTTTGATTTAGTAAACCGACATTACATTACCTCTCAAACCAAGGCCTTGTCTTTATAAAAACAGAAAAGCAACAGTTAACCTAAGCTTTCACCATTTTTTAGAATCTATTTATCAATGTATGGTTTATTTTTTAAATTACGGTAGTGTTTGTTTAAATTTGCGGTTAGGTTTCCCTTATTAATAACGGCTTAAAATTTATGTTGAACGCTCTGTTTATTAGATGAAAGGGTCTGCTGTAACATAGCTTGACGTAACATAGCCTTTTATGTACCATTTCGGTAAAGGTGGATGGAGCAAATTGGTTAAGGATATGCATTCTGGAGTGTAATTACCGTGTTTCAAATCACCTCTGACCTCAAAAGCATAATGGTGAAATTTTGACAAAATTTTAAGAGATGTCCCAGCGTCAGATTAAGACTTCCGTTAGCTTTTCTACTCCCGTGTTTTAGATTGTTTTAGAAAAAAAGTCGTTTTTCAATGAACGCTATGAAAGGAAAATAACTTAATGGATACATTTTGAGCCTAAAACATAATAACACTAGTTACTCCATCACTGTGGGATTTAATCCAGAAATCCAATAATGCGATGCGTGCATATGGTCAATATATTCTCTGAACGTAGATGATAAACCAAAATTGTACGCAACAAAACCATACACGTATTAACTAAAAAAAAAACGCAATGAGCTCATTTCCAGATCCCGCCTTGTCCAAAAACCCCTATCATCATGCAAAAAGGGGAAATGACAGTAACAGTTAATTCCGAAACATCGCCAATGATTGCCAAATGATTGCTACATTGTAATTACGGTGATCCTTCAAAGTATTTAAAGATCAGTTAGCACCATCTGCATGGAGGATAAAGCTGATCGATAATATGTGGCATTCAAATTTGATTGATATGTCTTAACAGCCATTGCCTGATCTTTGGTCAACCTATTGACAGAGCTAACTGGTGCACTTTAACATAATCCATCTAGGTTTCTTCCCTTGCTTATTACCTTTTCAAGAAATTAAATTTCCTTCTAAATTTGTAATTGTAGTAATAGAGTCCGCATATATCTGAGATTCAAAGGGAATATTAGACATAAAAAGGGGCTTTAATGGTAAATTCGTAACGTAATTGATGAATCGAGGTCCTTGTAATTTGTTTTCTTGTCAACGTAAATAGGCATTTCTCATTCCACAGCAGATCGCTCCTTACACACGTCTGGGGGAACGTAATCTGCGCCAAACGCAATCAAAGAATTTATGCAGTGGCTAAGTTGCTTAGTTTATTAATAAACATATCTATAATATTGAGGACTCTCGGTTGGGAGACGAGTCATGGACTAAACTGTTGTCATGGACTTTAATTCGTTCAAGCTCGTGTATCTCTCGTAAACACTTCTTTTTGTACTTTTATTAATGGGAACGTATTGTACCATTGTAAAAAGTACACTTTATATCTGGAGAGTATTTTATTTGGGATATTTATGCATTACCTTTATAAACGTTCATGTATCTTTAACATGCCATGGAATCAACGTTTAGAAACCTCTTAAGATAATGTTATAATCTGTAACGTTCCATGGATACATTTTTTTTTTTTTTTTGTTTATTAGATCGACTGTTTTTTTATTTCCATCGAAGTAAAATACCATAGCTTAGGGTATCTTCAGCTGTAACTGAAAGCAGTATTTGAACATGTTTTAAAAATGTGCGGTTCAAGCATATATTACATTAAGATGAAATATCAAGACATTCATATAAGAAATAACATAAGGGTGCTCTTGTAATTTTTTTTTCAGTATTAGGTTTGAACTCATGATTTAGAATGAATTTAAAGGAGTTCATGAGTTTCAAGTTTGTTTGGAAAAATCCCTCCACTTTATCACTTGAGTTATAAGCCCCAATGAAGTTCACACCTGTATTCTGAATTATATCTGGGTTTTTTTTTGGGGGGGGGGGGGTAGAAAGCTGTAGATTATTTTTTAATGTAAAAGATACTTACCATATATTTTATTACCAGTTTCCTCGGTCATTTTCCAGTCAGACACAAAACAGAAGATCAAGCTAGAAACTCGGACATCAGAAAATCAGGCAGGGTAAAATAGTCAGTATATACGCCCACAAATTAGAGGACGAGTTAGAAGCTCAGTGTATAAGCCCCATTTAATTTATGACAAATACAAAAAGACTATTTATCATTTTTAATATCATGAAAATCTTACTGTTATTTACAATTGTAATTTAAGCATGCTAGTTAAATCAATGAAAGATTACACGTTCAAGTTTGTTTGGATTAATTCAACGAAAGTTTAAATTAAACGGTTAATTACGTGTAATTTTACGTTAAATTGAAAATAAAATTCTTGTATACAATAAAAGTAACGTTTTACAATGACCAATCTTCCTTCCGATTCCTTTTCGAAGTGTTCTTTTCTTTCTGTGGTCCCTATTCCGACTTTGACGACACTGACAGCATCTTTTGTGCTGATATTTCTTTTGGTGTATATAAAAGTATATAATTACATTCATCACAAAAATATATTTACCTGTGCGTTCTTGCTTTTTATTATTTACACAATATCAAATCCTTTAAATTGAGATTGCTTCGATTTATTCATCAAATAGTTTGTTGGCGCAAGAAATACAGAGCTCTGCGTCGGCTAAATTGACGAAAGTACAATGGGGACATGTCAGCTCTGTCACTTCATACTGGCTCCCATTGGTCCACTCCGCAGGATGTTCCTATAAAAAATGCATATATATATATATATATATATATATATATATATATATGATTTAAAGAAATACGAACAAACAAAAATGAAATATTACGTAATCGTTGTATCCACAAAAGTTAAATGTAATATACCTAGTTAAAACACCGATACTATCGATCCAAAATCTTGACAAAAATGAGAGAATTATTTCCTTCATTTTAAACTTTGAATTATTCAGTAAACCCCTTTTTAATTTAATAATTTTTCTTAATCTTAATCTTGTTTGTTGAACCTTTCGGTCTTTTGTTTGAAATGAATACAACACATAACAAACACTAACACCATATGTTTATATTGTAGACAGATAAACTCTATTACGTGACTAAGTATAAAAAAATCAACAAAATGTATTGTTGAAATATTGATTTTCTCTTTCTAAAGTATCATCTAAATATATATATGTGTGTGTGTGTGTGTTGCAATTGTTTAATATTTTAAACATGTTTTGTCTTACCTGAGTTATCCTTATTGCCTGGTTGAAATCACAAGCATTCACATTCGAGTCCGGTGCCTGCTTGATCAAATCCGGATACGAAAAACATCCAGGTCTTTTGGAGGTCATTGGGTTTTGATCATGCGGTTCTGAGTTTAAACCTGCCTGACTTCCAAAAATAATCTCACCTATAATGCAGTTAAATTCAAAATTTCCTCTGTCGCTGTCTTCTGTCGTCGTACAGATGTCGTCCCCCAGCTCCGGGCAGGTCAAAGGTGAACTGAGTGCACAGGTGAGGGCATTAAGTGCTTTGTACATTTCAGATGTTTTTATGGACAGGTTACTAATGATATTCATCTTGTTTTCACGGGTCAAATTGTCTATTTCGTTGACGACATTGGATGCCTCTGAACAAGCCTGGCTTTGTTTTTCCAGAGCTGAAGTCAACGCCTTGTGATAAAGCTCGTCGCGTTTATGCAAACATTCTTCAAGTGATTTCTGGAGTTGTGATCTGTAAAGTTCCAGTTTTTCCTCTGTTTCTCTCCTTCTTTGATGAAGTTTGTCGAGTGCCTTTTCTGTTGTCTGTGTGATCAGGGTTTCCAATTCGTGAATTTTATTCTGAATGATACTCTTCCCAGAGGATAACATACCAGCGGCCTTTGCAGGAACATCCGGTAGGTCAGTAATATTGTGACCTTCGTGAAGCTCTGACTCGATGCAGTCCAGACACAGTCCTGACTGACAGGTTAAACACGCGTGTGTATAATCACTGACGTGGACTTTACACAGGTTCCTTATGATCAGATGGTCAGAAAACGGCTGCTTCTCCACATGTTTCTTTGCACATTCCTCGCACATTTTACGGCCACAAGTACCGCAACGCGCATGCGCCCTAGAGGCCTTTCCCTTAACTTGACACGTCATGCAGTGATACAGCCCCTCACTGCCCGCCAGTACCCTAACCGCATTCTCAACTTTATCGTCCATGGAAAGCCCGGCTAAACCTTGTGGGGAGAGTGATGTAGTTTGCCAACAAGCAGGGCATTGTACTCTGTTTGCAGTTTGTAAATTTGACGCTGATTTCAGGCATTGGTAACAAAAACTGTGTTTACAGTCCAGCTGACGAGGGTCACGTCCAGCCCGATCATGCCCACATATCAAGCAATTAACCAGAAGGTCTATATGTTTAACTGACGCCATCTTGCTGAAAAGGAAAGGTTTGGATGAAATGAGCAAATATAAATTAAAAAGGGATCATCTGTTTATAAATAGATGTTTTATATTCTGTTCATAGGTAACAGGTTACCTTCAGAAATCAGCAATGCTGTCGTGTCATTTTAAAATTTAAGGCCAGACGGCACCGCAAGATGGCGCTTGTACTTATCTTTGGATTTTTTGTTTGTACAAGTACAGACCTGTTCGTCCCTATATAATTAAAATTTCACTCAAAGTCCCGAGATTACATGTTAAATAGATCCACTTCAATTTCCCTAAGTAAGTGTTCGGGACTTTATCATGCACAATTGATCAAGCATTTGGGGCTTCAAAAGTAGTTACGGTTTTATGATTGTACCTATTTACCGACTAGTGCGACATCCACTGCATGATACGCAATACCGTATTGTTGTTATTGATATTGAAAAGTCCCATTTTTATTAAGAAAGTTTTATGAGGGCTGCTGATCATGAACCATGCATTTATGAATATAATTAACTTACCAATGCTGGTCAGTTCACATTTGGCTAAGATAAACCGAGAAAGTATTATTGAGACTAGTGCCAGTATCTCAGTGTACACAAAGCATAAACTTGGTTAAGATCATACGATACGCAAGGTATAGTCTGCAAAATATGGAACACGGAACGAGTTTATCTCTGTGTCCAAAGTCCAATGACGAATGGTGGTAGAAACAGCAGTGACAAGCTATATATATATATATATATATATATATATATATATATATATATATATATATATATATATATATATATATATATATATATATATATATATCAAATATTATCAAAGATGCTCTTTCAACCTGGGTGACATTTAGAATATTTGAATTCTGGCAATGGGGAGACATGATGAGTCACTCGCGTTATTTAGGGATTGACGGCCGGGTGGGGGGGGGGGAGGGGGTTACTGGTTAATAAAAGGAATACACGGAGAAAAAAACATGATAAGTCTAAATCGTTCTATATTGTACCTTTTTGCATTTAACCCTTATAATATTGCATCATAATAAATCGTTATTTTATATATTAAATGGTAATATAACTTTATATGAAATATTTGTTATTATATATGGTATAACTGTGTTAGTGTGTAGTTGACGTGTAGGTATGGAGTAAGGCTGGGGCCTTTTAGACAGACTAATTTAGGCCGGTTTCCCATGTACGCTGAAATTTCATCGCGCTTGAAATCAACAAGCTGAAAACCGCGCTGAATACATTTTCAATGTGCATTTTTCCGCTCACTGAATCCGGGGTACTGTTTAGTGTTTACTGTTCAAACTGTACTGAGCAAAAAAGCGAGCAGAAAAGTCGAACAGGAATCGACTTTTCTTCATCACGATGAAAGCAAGTAGAGAGGTATTATATACAGCAGAATAACAACGTATGTGGACCATAATGCTAGAACAATATATTAATATTCAGATTGGATATTTAGTAATGTTTTAGCCAAGATGCGGCATTGCCCCGTGTGGGCGTGGTACGCAGCACCACGCATGGCTTTACTAGGAAAATTCCATGAATGCAGACATCACCCATCTTGTGAGATCGCAACACTGGCCGCTCGGTGAAAGGTTTAGTGTATATCGTCTCTAGTTTGTTTGCACGGAGAGCAAAATGTTTAAGTCACTTGGAACCGGTAATCGAGGGTAAAACCAGGTTTTAACCCACAATAATTCACTAGAATAGGATGAAACGTTTGTTCTCCCTCTGTAAACTACCGAATAAAATTCTGCTGTTGAAATTATAGTTAACTGGAAGGAATTGTAGAGATATTGTAGCTTGACCAGTACGTACGAGGTGAAAAGTTAAAAAAAACATTCACGATACCCAACATTTTGTCTTGCAATTACCGGCTGTGGAGTGACGTCTGGTGGAGATTTTGAAAACTAACGATTTTAGATCCAGCAACCGGGAATCCCGGAAAATCTGCTGGCTTCTTGCTCCTGGATGCATACTATTGATCGGAGCCAGAGATTTAATCACCTGACCTGTATCGGAAATAAAACTTTAATAACGTGACACTATGCACTCCGAGACCACAAGGGTCAACTCCTTTACGAGTGCTGTATTCAGTCTGGCTCACGCTTTGACGTCGGCCGTTGGTGTCTTCTTTATAAATGGAACAAGCCAGTCACCAGCTGTCAAAATATCCTGTGTGTTTTTAATCTGATACTACTTTGAAGACATGGCCGTAGCTAATAGATGTTAAAGTGTATGTGATCTCACGCAGTGATGCTGCTACTGGTTACCGTAATTATGAAGGCAAATCCACCTCCATGGAGATTACTGTAGATTTATTTTTGAGCTGATATGTATTTTTATTGAAAATTTTTGTTTTAAATCTTAGACCAAAACCTTAACCTAATCGGAAAATAGTTTTGTTGAAATTTATTTGTCCAAGATTTTGAACGTACTTATGTTAAGGGAGTTTGTTGAAAAATTATGCGATAACGATTTTAAGTTTTATGTTTTTGTCGTTATATCAAAACTCAAATACATACAACATTTTTTCTTTAATTGTATATGCTTTACAATATGTATTGTTACCCTTCTAGTTGAAAGGAAAATATATAAAATATAAAACTATAAAAAATATGAAATATTGTCAAAAGAATCATCTTTACGTGCGTCCGATAAGCTATTCATGTTTTCAATGCTATTGTCATCCATCAGCTTGTCAAACATTGTATTGAGTTTGAAAAGCTACAAGGAAAAGGCTTTTCGATAAATGAACCTCATGCAAAACACACATTTGTGAGTCCACTGCCCATAGCACAGTTTGACTAATTACACTGCTGTGATCTAGAGTGATTTATTCTCTCTACCCATAACATGGAGTGGCATATATTATGAAACATGTCCCATAGTGACAGTGCTTGTCCGTGAAAATGAGGACGACTAACCCTGTCACCTTAGCTTGCCACCAGTCCTTCGCGAATTGATACCAGTCATCTAGAAAATTGTCAATGAAGTGTGTGTCTGTTTCAGATGACCACATTAGTCATTCGTCAGGCTGTCAAAAAGGAGCCCTATTAAATAGTATGCAGCATATACTTTAGTTACAGCCATTTTGATATTGATCAGCATAAAATGAAAACACCGAAATTATTTCATTGTATCTGAACATCCGACCTTGGCTAAATCATTTGACCAATGTGACGCAGAAAGGAAAAGGTTTGGATTGATTTAATTAAATTTAATTATGACGATTTTTCAGGTAATAGTATCATCTTTATAGTGTATGTATCAATATAGGACAGCGATGGGTCCGGTGTACTACTTATTATGATATAGACCGTGATTACCATCATGGCGCATTGAACTTTAGCAGCTCCAGGTCCTGAACAGCAGTGTCCTAAATGGCTGTAACACGGCTGCTAATAAAACTGCCGCCTTA
Source organism: Sipunculus nudus (assembly GCA_026874595.1). Taxonomy (NCBI): domain Eukaryota; kingdom Metazoa; phylum Annelida; class Sipuncula; order Golfingiida; family Sipunculidae; genus Sipunculus; species Sipunculus nudus. The sequence goes on from CM049314.1 coordinate 72,769,697, forward strand.
AATATTTTGTTTAAGCATTTTAAAATTTTTATATATGGTCAAACCATGCCATGCTAAGAGACTTAAGTAATTTTCTAATCTTCTAAGTCTTAAAATGTAAAGCTTATCTTAATTATAAGAATTATAAGTATTCCATATATTTTATACTGTCTATATAGGTGTTACCGTATGAGTTTACCTTTACATGTAATGATTTGTTACACATACTCTATTACATGTATATATTATTAGGTTCGCACATTTATATGCAGATATTGGTGTGCATGTATTTTGCGTATTGATAAAGCAAATATTTTGCTCAGAGTAAAATATTACGCCTATCCGGGATTCTTAGTTACCAATTTCGTCGGCGCATATGTCTGGCGTTTAAACAGTTTCGCTAGAAAAGCAAGCTTTACAAGGGAGGTGGTTCGGCTATTATATGCACGCCGTAAAACACCCCCTCTTTAGAGCCACCTGTTGTACAAAGAATAATAACTAACCCAGGAGTTACACTTTTGAGGAACAAGGAGGCAGCAATTTCCCATTTACTTAACCATCTGTCCCCTGGCCCCAATGTTAGGCGCACGTCATTCGGACGAGCCCCATATATTACGTAAACGTTTTGTTCAGGGGAAAATATAGGGCTCATCCGTGATTGAAACCTATATCAGTGGTGCAAATGTCTGAAGTTCCAACCGTTTTTCTAAAAAGCAAGGTGTACCAGCGAGTTAGCTCGGTCCGCCCCATAACAGTATAAACAAGACTGCTTGGGTAAATGTGTGTATGTATGTATGTATACATGTTTTCTGTGCATGAGAGAGCACATATTATTATATAAGTACATATAGATGTTAATGTATATGAGTTATTTTCTCTGTGTATAATTAAGAAATTCAGTGGATAAAATGTAATGTAAATCAGATACGAGGTCATGTACGAGTTCATGTTCAAAGTGTGGAAATTTAAATTATGAGCCTCCGTAAATATATATTTGACCCACAGCGTCTTCATATCTACTATATCTTTTATTTTATTGATATTAATTTACGTATAATAGTTTCAACGTTTGAAAATTCATACATGTTATATATTATTGTGATCTAAAAAATGGCCTTTTCAATTAAGCTATAGGTATATAGAGACTGTATGCTTGCACGCTTTTATATTGAAAAAAAATGATAAAATGAGCATTGTAAAACACAAAAAAAGTCCTCTCTGCTTGTTGGGCGCCTTATGTATCAGTTATAAATAAAGTCTGAACACTATATGACAATTATTAGTGAACAATGTCATAAGGCGAAGCAAGCTGGCGGTTGATACCCCACAAACGGATTTTCGCCTTTGCAAGTACAATCCTGTTCGCCTATTCCGGTTGTGAGACTGGCGGAGTATTTACAAGAAATGTGCGTCTTTGGTTGAATAAATGTTTAAAAAAAAATAAATTTAAAATTAGGTGCGCTATGAAACGACAGTAAATATACAGAATACGATACAAATATAATTACCAAAAATTTATAGCAGACTAAGCGTAAATACCATGTACCTCACAATGACCATTCGGCTGTTGCGCGATTCCCATCACTGAGAAAATATTTCACTCACTGCTTCATATTATTTAAATTATTTTGTTTTTTTAGCAAAAATATTTACAAAGAATCATGTATTTTGAATGATAGTAATTGTTTGTTTATAATATTTAATTATATATATATAGGCCCCTTTGAAGCATTGTCTTACCAGACTATGATTTATATATACATATATAAATATATAATACAGATATATACAATACAGATATATATTTATATATATATATATTTATATATATATATATATATATATATATATATATATATATATATATATCCCACAGTGAAAGGTTTATTAAAGACTGTAATTATATTACAAAATCACGGCCTGGACATCTTGTCAGCTGTAAGAAGATGTGAGGACATGCATACCAGACCAGAAGAGATAAGCCATACTCGCCCGGCCACTGGTTTACAGATGATGGATAACTTCCAGTTAAAGCTAAATTTAGTCAAATTACCACAGGCTTAACCTACTTTTAGCGATACTTGTTCGATTGGAACGTTAGTTGGGACGCGCACCGTGTATATCTAATCCAAAGAACGTGTAAACTTTTCAATATTATTATACCAAACACCAGTTTAAAAGCGCCCACGTGCTATTGTTAACTCCCCAATCGGATATAAACAAAGAATACATTCGGGCTCTCACTTCTATATAAGCCTAACCCTGTTCATACAGGGATCTTCGTATTCTGAGATACTTATATAACTATATTGGACGGACTTCCCAGTCTAATTATGAATCTACTAGTATTAAATAAGCTTACCGGTAGTCCTACCGGAGTCCTTTAGGTCATTTTTGCCAGGATAAAACAGACAAAGTCCAGATAAATATAACTTCATACCTGGCATCAATAATACAGGCTGCACGATATATGAGCTTGCTCAGATTGTACGATACTAGTTCAAGGCCTCTTCTGCAAAATCCGCGGCCATCCGTGTGTCAATAGTCCCCTCTTGGTCCAGTGCGAGGCTGCACGGAAGTAGGTCAGGAGTGACGCTGGGAAGTCCCTTAATCACCCCATTCGGAACATAAGCAAACCTTCATTTCAAGTATAATATCAATTGGAATTTTTTTTAATCTGCAATCATTAACACAGGCTATGTTGTCCTGCTTTTCGTTTATATAGCACATCCATCAGGGTGCATATATTGGAAATCCCTCTTTAGAATTTATATTTGGACGCTGAAAATTACTAATATTATGCAAAAAAAATTAATACCCTGTCTTACCTTTTTACATATTTGCAATTCTACAATGCATTTAAAATATACACATTGAAAACTAGAAATATGCATTATGAGGAATGCACGCCTCCGTCAGGTGTGGGTCAATATCGTGGGATGCTCCCAAAACCGTGTTTGCATTCGTTTATTTGGCCCATATTCCCAGGTTTATTCCTACGTAAGTGACTATATTTTTTTTTTATATTCCTTGTTGACTTTCCTAAATCCGTTTCATATGCCGGATCGACACCAAATGTAATATATATTTGCATTAATTCTTTCCCAAAATGAGCTGAAAATGTCATGAGAATCCCTTTTTAATTGTGTGAGTGTTCTTGTGACCAAAAGCCCAAAGACACAGACGCAAGAACACATGATCTTGGATGAACGCATATCCTCAGGGCTGAGTCTCACTGTATCACACAGGTAGGAGAAAAAAAAAAGAATTCAGTTAACATGATAACGTTAGTGCTTACACAAATATTACCATTATATATATATATGTATATAACTTTACGGTCTTCTGTACAATGGTCGAATTTCGGTGTCATCAGATTTGAACAAACGTGAGTTATATGTCACATCACTATATGCAGGGGCTAGATTGAAATAAAACAAATGGAGATAATGCCTTTATTTGGGATCCTGAGGTGTTTACCTATCAGTGATTCGTCGTTGTATAAAGTGACGCCAAATAACCACAGGCCTCTCAAAACTTTTCCACTGTGTTCTCGACGTATGTTCCATATAAATATGCCACTTGCCCAGAGGCCGCAATTTACGAGAAAGATATATAGAATTGAATAACATTGAGTAACATTCTGTCATAGAGTTATTATATAATTAATATTGTCATAGAGTTATTGTTTCAGTAATATTGTCATAGAGTTATAGACCTAATTTTCGTTGGTGATGGGATATTGTCATAGAATTTTTGTATTAATAATATTGTCATAGAGTTATTGTTTAAGTAATATTGTCATTGAGTTGTTATTGTTAATATTGTGAGTAGTTTAGTTTGCATGTATTTGATATTTGTTTTAAATGGTTATTACGACAGACGGCCTGTCATTTAGAAGAGCTTAAAGTTTACACAGGTAATGACAAACCGTGAGGTTAACACCAGCATCGGGTCAGGTAATGTAGGTCAACATTATTAGCAGGTAAAGTCGCGGAGGTCACGAGCAGGATGCGCCTTGTTTAGTTAATTAGGCAAATAGCTGATTGGTCCAGTGGCCCGTGGCATAAACTTAGAGTGACCACCAGGTGCAGATTGGATCCGCTGATTACGTATATATAGGAGCACATTTAGTCGTGTCGGAAGAAAGTAACATTTTATACTGATGTACAACATTGAATACTATCATAGCCACACGCCGTGCTGAATTCTCTTCATAACAATTCAAGAAAAAAGGGATTTTTTTTTACAATTTTTAGATTCAGATGCTTTTCATAAATTAATATATCCATCTAAAGAACAATTCTGCTTGGTAATCCTTTCATAAATTTCCAGTTAATTCCATTGTTATTTTTAAATAAAATAGAAACGGTTCATAGTTCTTCTTCTTCTGGTAATTTCAACTTTATAAGCCAGATGGCGTCTCGTGAGTGGAGAAGAAGGGAGATTTCTTTCAACCAAGTACAAATTCTCATAATGTAACAGGAATGTATACAACATCGGGACAATTGCCACAGTATTACTTTAATGAATCTCGTGATCTCCGTTCTGTGCATGTCTTCTAGTTTATTTAAATCTATTTTCACGACTCAAGAACTATCAGTTACTGCCATATCAACTTTAATGACCGCATAACAATATACAAAATATTTTGCTTTGTTTTAATTGTTTGCTAATATTTCGCCATTATCTTCTTTGACATCTGTTTAAGACTTCTTCGGACTATTTTTCCGTTTGCCGTGCGAGGAATCTCGGCAACCAAATGTATTCCTCCGCGTCGTCTTTTTGTACGAGGAGACACTGCCAATATATGTATCTTTATTTGACTGTCAACAGACAGTGTATTTTATCACTACCGACGACGATAGATTCCGAAACTTAAAAAAGTTAGGGTATCATTTAAATCGAACATGCGGATAAATAATGACCGCGTTCTTTAATAGATGGCAAAGAGAAACCGGACATGACACTGAGTCTAATTAAATTCAAATGACGCAAAGAAAATTGTTCTACCCACTGTGGATGCAAATATTGAACGAGAGTGGGCATAATTAGCTTATGTTTTGTTCAGATTTACCGAACGAGTAATCATTAGAAATTTCGACAACTTACAGGAAGTATAAAAACATGTGATAACTCCAGAAACGGTGAATATGACTACATTAGATTTATTTCGGTATTGCTATTAAAGAAACTGTGTCAGGTGCAAGAAAAACATATTGATTAGGTGTTCATTCACCCGATAAAAAATCATTGAAAAATAGGACAATTGCAGAAGAATGTCTTCTGGTGTGAATAACGGAAACGGGTCCTGAAAAGAAAGAAAAAGAACACCACGCAGCGGCCATAAAAAATCCATTCCTTGAAAACAAATCCATCAACATATGATTTGAACCAAAATCTATAAAAAACGGAAAAAAGTGTGCATTGTCGATGGAACTTCTCCCAGTATAAACGGTAAATAGTACCACCCATTAGACAAAACAAATGTCATAGAGATATACACAAACACATTAAGGGATAAATCTGATTTCCAAAAAGGCCAAAAGTTGTCAAAAGTTTAAAACAAAATATGAAATATAAAAAACATGCTGCAATTATTAGATTGAACCGACTATTAACTTCGTTTACTACTATAATTTTCTGCAGTTCGGGCTATAAGGCCTTTACCACATCATTTTGTATATTACAGATTAACAATAAGCATAGTTTATTTCCAAGGCATAGTGTCTTTTTTTAGAAAAAGATGGATTTCACTTTTCTCTAAAATCTTAAATCACATGTCCAGGATTTTCTTTTAATCTACAAGAGAATACTTGAAGTAGTTCGGGGACCGAAAATCAGGTCGATTTCTTAATAACCCCTCAGGCTATTGAAGAACCTTTTTTTTATTTTTATTTTTGGGTTGTTTGAAAGGATACCGTTGGGTGTATTTAGGACCGTTTTCCTTCATGTTTGTGTTTCTTAACACCGATAGGTGCTAATTTACTACTATAATTTTCTGCAGTTCGGGCTATAAGGCCTTTACCACATCATTTTGTATATTACAGATTAACAATAAGCATAGTTTATTTCCAAGGCATAGTGTCTTTTTTTAGAAAAAGATGGATTTCACTTTTCTCTAAAATCTTATATCACATGTCCAGGATTTTCTTTTAATCTACAAGAGAATACTTGAAGTAGTTCGGGGACCGAAAATCAGGTCGATTTCTAAATAACCCCTCAGGCTATTGAAGAACCTTTTTTTTATTTTTCTTTTTGGGTTGTTTGAAAGGATACCGTTGGGTGTATTTAGGACCGTTTTCCTTCATGTTTGTGTTTCTTAACACCGATAGGTGCTAATTTACCTTAAAAGTCCATACCTGAACCATATATCTCAAGAGACTCAATAAGAGCCTCACATTAAAGAGATGATGTTATTACTACCGTTGATTAGGTTGTGAAGTTCCTTCTATTTGACGTAATTTCCGGCTTTACGGACGACAAACGCGGTCGGCAATTCGTTAGCTTCGTCCTTGTCGGGGACGCCTATTACCCCAGCTTCGTCCGTCCCAGGATGTAATAAGATGAGGGCTTCTAACTATGCTGGCGCCACCTGTTGGTTAAAAACTTAACACAATAAACTAAAATATTGACGAACGTTTAAAAGCGATAACATTCAAGTATTTACAAATATGTCAATGTAATTTCAAATAAACTGGAGCCTTCCCTATCTCAACCCCTAAATTCGCTTCACAATTAGCTTGGAACTGTTGCTCACGATAATTTCACTTGCCCTACTTTCAATAAGGCCGCCCATGCCCCGGATGCAAGTGTAATTATTTTACCCATTTCTCTTTGATTTGAATGTTAAATAAAAGCCCTGTTACACATCGCAAAATAGAGTAATAATTATTCGTTCCTTGAAGTGAACTTTTCATATTTCTCATACCTGGTAAGCTTCTCCTTGACTCTGTCCACGATATACAGGAATCCATCGTCGTCTAGATATCCAACGTAACCTTAATGTATCAGACAGATTGCTTGAGTCAGCCACAACTCCCATATGGTTACAAATCCGCATGTTTGATTTAAATGATACCCTAACTTTTTAAAGTTTCGGAATCTATCGTCGTCGGTAGTGATAAAATACACTGTCTGTTGACAGTCAAATAAAGATACATATATTGGGTGCAGACTAACAAAGAGATAAAGGTGGAAATATGTCCAACTCCATTTCATCATAAAACTGAAAATAAAATTGTGTAACACATATAATAAACGTTTGGTTTTTTAACTGGGTTTTGTGCTGATCACCCTATTAATCTTAAATTTTCGAAAGGCAATCACTCCCACATTTTGGTTAAGATATAGGTATTTTGTCTTCTTGTGACCGATCACCACGGCAGGAAATCTTTAAACAAATAAATACAGGCAGAAAGAAACATATACAGAAAACTCAATGATCACCGGTACGAAGCCATCCATGTTTGTCGATAGTTTCAGCTGTTGCTTCAGGTCTGTTCAGGTATCCCTTCATCACCATCGGGCCTTTAAACCAGACCTCCCCTGGTTCTCCTGTCTGTTTTTGTTGTTTCGTTTCAAAGTGGGACATAAGTGCTTTTTGGTTTCAGCGACAAGTTCAGTTTTTACACTATTTTTTCTGGTCTTTTGGCCTCCTTTTTTTGTATTTTGTTCTCGGACTTCCTGGTTACCGATCCAAATTTTCGTAGATAGATATTTTGCATTCACCTACCGTCGATGACCAAACCCCGGTTGGAAAGGGCAAACACTAAGCTTATGGTAAACATGCACCCCCATGATATGATTTTTCTGCCCACATTTTATTATACGCAGAGTGATTTGGTTAACTATTTTTTATATTTACATTGCAAAATATATGGTTATTTTGCCGACCGTCTTGTTAGCTATATTGGTTTGGAAGAAAGTTTAGGACTCGTTTAACATTTGAACGAGACAATATACCTGCTGTACATATTGTGAGTGCTTGACAGCCACTCTAATTCTTGTGAGAAAAGTAAAGATTATATCAATATGTTTGTGTGATAATATCAATGCAATGTTTTCGTCCCTCACACAAGATGATGCAGTACCCGGCTTAAATCGTGACTAGGTAAATACACAATATTTTGGTTTATTTATATGAATCTCTATAGGTTACTGGGCAGAATCCGTTTAAAAACAAGGAGATAATCAAGTACAAAGCCTATCAGGTACTGTAAATTCAGCAAATGACATTAACGGCGACAATAGATTCCCGGTTGGTTATTAGAGTTCGGTTAACTTCAAATCTGCTATCTGGTATCTTTCATAAGCCGTTACCACGTATAGCCTACGGGGCCCGCTAGGTCAGTAAAATCAGAATTTTTGGCTATATTCGCACCGTACCGCATGGTATATTCTCCCGGCGTTTTCAACTCACCGTTAGCCCTTACACAGGCCGTAGACATGGGGAAGATTTTTGTCTCGACAACATTCGTACGGGCGCTTTGCAGTGTCAGCTGTTGCCGTACGTGCACCGTGCGATAGCCTCACGGTCTCCATGATATATGAAATGTCGAATGGCTGCGACGCGGGATCCGCAAGGCTCCCTTGCGATGTAAATTTTGCTTGTCCAGTGTACTCACGGTGCCCTGAGTCTGAGCTGTTGGATATATGAATACAGCCATAGTGGCCTATATTTCAAACAGTGAAACTCTGTGTGCTGCAGCTAGCTTCTGTGAGCAAGTCGAGTGTTATATTAAAAATTGATTTGAATAGTTAGAGGGCTAAGATTTAGTACGACGATAAATATAATATCAATAAATTATTTCCAATAATTACATTTTATAGTAAAGGTTAATTATGAAAGATCGAATTGAGTTACCTGAGAAAACTTTGATTGTTACATAACGAAAGAAAAATATTAGTCTCCAGCCTATTTGACTATATACTATTTCTCATTCTTCAGAGAATTTGTTTAACAAATGGCTGTTTAAAAATAAGCTATATATAAAGCTAGTTATACCCTTACCGTGGCCGCACGGTGCAAGCATGCTCCGGCCGTCACCGGTTGGGCACCGTACGGTGTACTTGCTTCATGCATAGAACCCCCAAGGTCACCTTACGATTCCCGGACGGCCCCCATCAACCATGTTTCGGAGGGCACCGAACAGTCATCGTAGATTATATGTGCAATCAACGTGGAATAAAAAGTACACGCTGAAAACCCATGGAAAGCATCCGGGTTGACAAAAACGTACGGCGCCCGGCGCATATGTGAACTAGGCAATAGCAGGCTCACATGATATAGCTATATTAGCATCATTATTGCTGTAGACTTGCTGACTCTTATTTATATTTTTCTGGATGGCTTATTATTTACGTTTTCAATCAACATGGGGCACCAGTAGAGTAAGAGGCAATCCTTTTATCTCTTCCTGGGGTGGATGACACGGGAAAGGCAATAAAAACCAAAAAGCAATAAATGGTTAGGAGACCAACTCCAATTAACAGTAAGCACAGAATTGTCTATATAGTATATATAGTATAGTCTATATATACCATATGGTCTATATAGTATTATATTTTATATATATATATATTTTATCTGAACTTTAATACAGCTGAGGTAAAATACTTAGCTGTCTGTTATATTGAAAAGCTGTTTTACGATTAACAAACTGTATCCTAGCTCTTTGTTAAATAAAACAACCTAGCCGTAATAAAGTGGTTGTAAAATTCCCGAGTCATTGAAATATAAAATAATAAATGAATGAGGATTACAGTGCGTATAATGTTAGATGACAACAGCAAATCTTTAGTCTACATTTGTTAAAAAGACCCCTAAATGCCTAATGATGGTAGAAACTACCTCAATTTATGATGTTATTAATTAGAGAACCTTAATATGTTCGTCTACATATTTCGAAGCTTTGGAAGGTCGTTTCGGGAGAAACACACATGCAAAATATTTTTTTCAACAGATTTCGTTGCTTCTATTTTCCTCTGGTCAATTGTCGTGGACGTCAGTGAAAAGTGGCCTTTAATATTTATCAGTTACGTGCATATGCATATACTTGAAATATTAAAGATACAACGATGCAACTAGGATGTTTTCTGTTCTGTGGTGTTTAAGTGAATTATGACAAGTTGAATTTTCTTTAAAATATTTATTTTCCTCTACTGGCATTAAATAAACTACCCCCTCCATCAAATAACCGAATGGGTTGGTTAAGGTATTATACTTCGTTCTCATTGTGCTAACTTATTTAAAAAACAATAATATATGCTTTATGCATTGAGAAACCTTTTTCGTTAAAAATGATACACACTGTTAAGTCTGGGTCTGGTCGTGTTCCGGTGGGGGTTTCAGGGGATGCCAGCCTACCTGGAAAAGTGTATGTCACCATGTTCATTGGGAGGTACACATACTAATCTGTAAGCATCAAAAGAAGCTATGTAGGGAAAATATGAGGAATTATTTTCCCTGCGTAATCCTGTTTTTATGCAATCAAACTGTTTTATGAATTTTAGTTCTCATATTCTTTTATGTTAAGTTTCTGTTACATATTTTTTCACATATTTTCATTTCTGAACTATAATGTCTTTTTAGAGAAGTGATTCCCACCGGCACAATGGTCTTGTTGGAGTTTATTGTTTGTCTGTGGATGATGACGCGTTGTGTCAAGGTCTGACCACATTCACCTGTGTAGGATATTGTTGAACATATCCTGCATTTGTTTATAATGTACCACTCCCACTGACTGACAGTTGCTTTATTATTCGATTGTTAATATTGACGGTTTCTCCCTCCGTTATGAAGGCACATGTTTTACACCTGGTCTCTTTGCAGGGTTATGTACCTTGTTTTTCTCATTTGACATTGTTTTGTTTCGGTCAAGGGTTTATCTAAGGTTTTTTGGATGTTTATATAATACCATAGGCATTGCATTGAGAAGAGCTTTCAGATGGACTCTCCGTAGAAAACGATGTAGTTCCTTGATGCTTTTGTTCAGTGGTAGCAGTTACGAGTTTCATATAATATGAATATGTGTTTCATTCTTCGGTTTCAAAAGTATTTCTCGAGGGATGTTGGCGGCGTTCTTCTTTACCTGGTCTGATTTTTGGGGTTTCTATAAAGTTTCTGGAATATAAATCTGAATTGTTGTGTTTGATGGTGCCTGTCTTTTTTTTCTGAATATATGCGGTTGTAAAGTAGTGTTTAGCTACATACGACAGCCATGCCCACATGTAGAGCTTGGTAACTTGGTGGGTGGATGTCTCGGTCAACTGGATTGCGGTAAAGAGATGTGTTTTTCAATCCTTTTGAGAGTTTGGCGGAAGCGTCTTGGAAATGGAGTGAGTTCCTTGAGTACTCCATTTTAAGCTTATGTTATAAACGTTATGGACGCCGATTAGCTCATTCTCTCTGAGGGCGAACATCAGGAACATATGGTCTATCTATGGACGTTTAGCAGAGGTTTTGGTTTCTGTTTAGAAAAGGAAATCTTCTAATTCCCATTGGCTGTAAAAACAGGTTGTTTATCAGCAGCACTGTTCCAGTCACTCATGACGTACTGCTATAAGTTCTGGTCAGGAACTGGAACAGCTGGAGGTCCGCTTGCCGTCATGACTGAAGCTGTAGCCTGATGAGTCTCGGAATGTGCACCAGTATGAATCTTCTCTGCTCGGCTGTGATAAAACACACTTCCAAGACAATATGTAATAGACTTTAGCCCAAGACACGACAACCTGTAAATCAGTCAGTTAACTATATGTAAACAGACGGTTCAGGTTCAAATTGGCAAACGGGCTTGTGTTGCGAGATAAGATTGATAAAGTATGGTATCCTCAAGTTCTTGTGGCAAACGTCCGGATCCCGCAACCTGTAGCCTTACGCTATATATAGCAATTCTGTGTACTGCCTAGGGATAAATCACTGTAGCATTGAGCAGTGTGCTTAGTGGACGTGTGCTATAAACAATAGCCTCTTATATGTGTGTCTTGCATTAGATGTCATCAGGCTGAACACGTTTAGGAATTCAGTGGGAGTAGACGTTCTACGTTGTAAATTTTGATTATTTCAATGTTTGATGAGCTTGTGGATGATTTTTGCCCAGAACATATGAACAGTTTACCAGATGTACGATAACACGATTCAAATGACAACAATCTACTTGTTATGCTTTCCTATACGACTGGTAATATGGTTGTATCTTTGCACAAACACAGTACCATCTAAATTAAAAAAAAAACATATAAATACATAAATACAAAACAATCAGGTTGACAAACACTACCGATAAACACCTAGCCTTATAAAATGATACGTACATCATTAGCTAGCATAATAGTGCCATATGATATATAACAGACTTATTCTGTTCGTTACGGAATAAGTCTCAGATTAAATACCGCCATTTATATTGATAGGATTCAGCTTTATTTAACATGCCAGCGTCAAACTAAGAAGTAATAAAAGGCAGATATTTGCCTTCATTATTTTCGTTTCACTGACAAAGGAGCACTGAGGAACAAAAGGTAAGAACGAAGCTCTAGTACCTATGGTTGTGTCTTGCAAAGATTAGGGTTTCTGAACAAGGGTGTTTACATGGGAAGTACCATGAGAAATCATTGTTTATGACTACGACCCGAGCAGACTCCAGCCTGATCACGCGGTCTTACTGCATGAAATCTTGTCCTTTCATGCTGGCGAATCGTTTTGTTTGTGTGTGTGTGTGTTTACCATGAGAAATCATTTATTGTGACTAAGACCCGAGCAGGCTCCAGCCTAATCATGCGGCTTTACTGCCTGGCATCAGGTCCTTTCTTGCTGGCGAATCTTTTTTTTTTGTATGAATATTAATACAGGTACGCTTCAGTGAAATAAACCCGTTTAATTCAATCTCAGCTCCTGACGGCAGTTCAATTCATTACATACATCAAACCGGTTATACACAAGACTCAGAATATAGTTATTAAAACAAAAATAAAAAAGTGAAGAACTGACATTTTCTTAACTGGACCAGGAATTTGGACGGAGTAAAAGATTTACGTTGATCGTGTAACTTTTGGGTCGTGACTAGTGGTCCTATCTCAGGCGCTTAGCACCAACATTTGTAGTCTACTATGATATTTTACTTGTTGTGGCTGACTCCTTGTTAAACATTAGTACTTTCTAACAGGTGCCTCGTATCCTCCAATTATTAGCTCTAATGTTGAATTTAAACAAAAATAGCGTCTTTTGTTGAAAAAAATGGTACCTGCAAAAATAATGAAATGGAACCCTTGGTTTACTCTACTGCAGAAGTGTTACAAAAGTTGACTGTTGCGCCAACATAAATATAGCGCAAACGCCACGTGAGTTTAATTTACTGACTTTAAACCGGCGTTTCAAAATCGTGAACGTTCTTGTGTGAATTACTCATCGTTTGGGATTCCTCGCACATGCGCAAAATCGGACATATGGTCATGCCGCCTTGTTATAAAAGAAAACACAAGTTGACCGTATATGCTCACACGCAGAATCATAACAAGGTTTTAAGCATTAGGTATTAATACCTTGTAGTGGGATGGTTTTGCTCGGAAACTTTTGCTTAAAGGAAAATTGAACCTGTAGCGTGGAAGAATAGGCACAAAATTTTCCTGATTATGTGTCTTTACGCGCTCTCAGCACAATTTACCCAACAAATGATACCGGGCTAGCTTTACCTCGCATTCTATAGAAGTATCTCTTAGCATCCTCACAACTTTGCATTGCGTGTCACTCTCTAAGACTTAACAGAGTCAAATAATTATGAACATTATTTATTGTATAAAATTATGGATGTTATGCTACCTTATACGTTCGTATTATTAACCTTCACTACAGGGATTAGCATGACCTGTAGTACTATATACTGTTAATAAAAACAGATCAAGTTGTTATTGTTTTCATGTCTAGACTTTTTTTCTAAATAAATTAAATTTCAGTTATTGTTATTCTCCTTGTCCTTCGAAAGTGTGCCTTCTCGGAGGTTTATACGTAACACTTTTCCACTGGCGGTTCGGGGAACCCATTCTATTAAAAGGACTCCCCCTCGAAGGGCCCGGTAGGGAGCGAGCTGAACTGAAATGAAAAATAAAACGGACAAATGTTCATGAATAAACATCTAATTACTATTTGCTTTTAAAAATATATACATTTACGATCCTATTGATGTATTAAATCCGTTATTTACTTCTTTATTTGTGAAATGTAGCAACTGCAGTTAATATCTGCCAAGGAACTGTGAGAATGGTTCTTATAACGCTGCCGCAACGGCACATGGGCACAATCCAAAGAACGTGTAAACTTTTCAATATTATTATACCAAACACCAGTTTAAAAGCGCCCACGTGCTTTTGTTAACTCGCCAATCGGATATAAACAAAGAATACATTTGGGCTCTCACTTCTATATAAGCATAACCGTGTTTATACAGGGATCTTCGTATTCTGAGATGCTTATATAACTATATTGGACGGACTTCCCAGTCTAATTATGAATCTACTAGTATTAAATAAGCTTACCGGTAGTCCTACCGGAGTCCTTTAGGTCATTTTTGCCAAGATAAAACAGACAAAGTCTAGATAAATATAACTTTATACCTGGCATCAATAGTACAGGCTGCACGATATATGAGCTTGCTAAGATCGTACGATACTAGTTCAAGGCCGCTTCTGCAAAATCCGCGCCATCCGTGTGTCAATAGTCCCCTCTTGGTCCAGTGCGAGGCTGCACGGAAGTAGGTCAGGAGTGACGCTGGGGAGTCCCTTAATCACCCCAATCGGAACATAAGCAAACCTTCATTTCAAGTATAATATCAATTGGAATTTTTTTTTAAATCTGCAATCATTAACACAGGCTATGTTTTCCTGCTTTTCGTTTATATAGCACATCCACCAGGGTGCATATATGGGAAATCTCTTTATAGAATTTATATTTGGACACTGAAAATTACTAATATTATGCAAAAAAAATTAATATCATGTCTTACCTTTTTACATATTTGCAATTCTACAATGCATTTAAAATATACACATTGAAAACTAGAAATATGCATTATGAGGAATGCACGCCTCCGTCAGGTGTGGGTCCATATCGTGGGATGCTCCCAAAACCGTGTTTGCATTCGTTTATTCGGCCCATATTCCCAGGTTTATTCCTGCGTAAGTGAGTATATTTTTTTTATATTCCTTGTTGACATTCCTCAATCCGTTTCATATGCCGGATCGACACCTAATGTAATATGTATTTGCATTAATTCTTTCCCAAAATGAGCTGAAAATGTCATGAGAATCCCTTTTTAATTGTGTGAGTGTTCTTGTGACCAAAAGCCCAAAGACACAGACGTAAGAACAACGTCGTTGTATAAAGTAACGCCAAATAACCACAGGCCTCTCAAAACTATTCCACTGTGTTCCCGACGTATGTTCCATATAAATATGCCACTTGCCCAGAGGCCGCAATTTACGAGAAAGTTATATAGAATTGAATAACATTGAGTAACATTCTCTCATAGAGTTATTGTATAAATAATATTATCATAGAGTTATTGTATAATTAATATTGTCATAGAGTTATTGTTTCAGTAATGTTGTCATAGAGTTATAGACCTAATTTTCGTTGGTGATGGGATATTGTCATAGAATTTTTGTATAAATAATATTGTCATAGAGTTATTGTTTAAGTAATATTGTCATAGAGTTGTTATTGTTAATATTGTGAGTAGTTCAGTTTGCGTGTATTTGATAATTGTTTTAAATGGTTATTACGACAGATGGCCTGTCACTTAGAACAGCTTAAAGTTTACACAGGTAATGACAAACCGTGAGGTTAACACCAGCATTGGGTCAGGTAATGTAGGTCAACATTATTAGCAGGTAAAGTCGCAGGCTCACATGATATAAGCTATATTAGCATCATTATTGCTGTAGACTTGCTGACTCTTATTTATACTTTTCTGGATGGCTTGTTATTCACGTTTTCAATCAACAGGGGGCACCAGCAGAGTTAGAGGCCATCCTTTTATCTCATCCTGAGGTGGATGACACGGGAGTGGTAGGCGTTCCCGACAACGACGGAGCAAACGTGCTCCCGAAAATGTTTGTCGGGAAATACGTCACAGAGAAGCAAATCCACGACTACGGTAGAAACAATATAAATGTCTTTCCCTTTAGAATTTTGGGTATGGACTTCAAGTTTTTTCCTGGTTTTTCTTAAAGATGTGACTTAAGCTTTGAGCGTATATAAATTCTAAAACAGACCAAAACTCAAAACAAGCAATTTTGTGAATGGTTCATAAACTAACCTATCCACATTATTTAAATTTATGCTTTTAATTAACTCCAATTAACAGTAAACACAGAATTGTCTATATAGTAAATATAGTATAGTCTATATATACCATATAGTCTATATAGTATAGTATTTTATATATATTTATTATCTGAACTTTAATACAGCTGAGGTAAAATACTTAGCTGTCTGTTATATTTAAAAGCTGTTTTACGATGAACAAACTGTATCCTAGCTCTTTGTTAAATAAAGCAACCTAGCCGTAATAAAGTGGTTGTAAAATCCCCAGACATTGAAATACAAAATAATAAATGAATAAGGATTACAGTGCGTATAATGTTAGATGACAACAGCAAATCTTTAGTCTACATTTGTTAAAAGACCCCTAAATGCCTAATGATGGTAGAAACTACCTCAATTTATGATGTTATTAATTAGAGAACTTTTATATGTTCGTCTACATATTTCGAAGCTTTGGGAGAAAAACACATGCAAAATATTTTTTTCAACAGATTTCGTTGCTTCAATTTTTCCTCAGGTCAGTTGTCGTGGACGTCAGTGAAAAGTGGCCTTTAATATTCATCAGTTACGTGCATATGCATATACTTGAAATATTAAAGATACAATGATGCAACTATGATGTTTTCTGGTCTGTGGTGTATAAGTGAATTATGACAAGTTGAATTTTCTTTAAAATATTTATTATAACTACCGCCTTCATCAAATAACCGAATGGGTTGGTTAAGGTATTATACTTAGTTCTCATTGTGCTTACTTATCTAAAAGACAATAATATATGCTTTATGCATTGAGGAACCTTTTTCGTTAAAATGATACACACTGTTGTCTGGGTCTGGTCGTGTTCCGGTGGGGGTTCCAGAGGATGCCAGCCTACCTGGAAAGTGTATGTCACCATGTTCATTGGGAGGTACACATACTATTCTGTAAGCATCAAAAGAAGCTATGTAGGTAAAATATTCTACAAAGAGCCGCTGCTATGAAATGTCTTATACACCTACACCGATGATGGGTTTTCCGACAGACAGGCAGTGGAAAAGTTTGAGAACAGGCCCGTTGATTACATACGTGCAATAATGTTAAACCAATATAAAAAAACTGTAAAAATATAGAATTGGTTTAAATAAATCATAAGAATGATTATGTTTAAAAAAGCGTGCTTTTACACTTTATTTTATCTTGTCAACCCATATTTTTATACGTTACCTTATATATTATGAAAGTACAACATTATTATAATAAATTTTACTGAAATTAGTGTTTCACTGCGAGCAAATGTTTAAAGTGGTTAAAGTTTAATCAATTATTGAGCGTAACGTCTTCTTTTAATTCTGTTATTCACATGTTTGAATGTACAGCATTTTTTATCTTGTCAGGTAAAATAAATGCTTCAACAATGAATACTGAGTTTTATTAACAAATCTTGACACATCTGTAAATAAGGGATAATTAATTGAATGAATCAACGTTAAGTCAATACTTAATGAGAAACTCATAGGCTAATCTATAACTTCGTACCTATTGTAAAACAAAATATACAAAATAACATAGTGTTCCCAATGTAAAAGAGACTATAAAAATCAATTTGTCGTAGACAATTAATCTACATATACATGTTTATAAACAATAACAGATATTTTACTTCATACTTGTTTCAAAGCGATCACGCAAATTCATTTGTAACTGATAATTTGACAAAATGTAATGTAAATAGATGACATCCTTTTAAAGATTAGCTGTGTGAAGTCCATTTTTACACAACCTTTCGGGTGCTCTGCCCCCTTTCTTATAAGTGAATGGTGTTTTGTTGCCTTTTCCAGTGCTGATTAGTTGAGATGGTTAATGGTATTGCTTGTAAGGTCTATTGCTATACTAGTACCACAGTGTTTAGCTACATACGACAGCCATGCCCACATGTAGAGCTTGGTAGCTTGGTGGGTGGATGTGTCGGTCAGCTGGATTGCGGTAACGAGATGTGTTTTTCAATCCTTTTGAGAGTTTGGCGGAAGCGTCTTGGAAATGGAGTGAGTTCCTTGAGTTCTCCATTTTAAGCTGATATAAACGTTATGGACGCCGATTAGCTCATTCTCTCTGTGGGCGAATATCAGGAACATATGGTCTATCTATGGACGTTTAGCTGGGGTTTTGTTTTCTGTTTAGAAAAGGAAATCTTCTGATTCCCATTGGCTGTGAAACATGTTGTTTATCAGCAGCACCATTCCAGTCACTCATGACGTACTGCTGTAAGTTCTGGTCAGGAACTGGAACAGCTGGGGGTCCGCTTGCCGCCGTGACTGAAGCTGTAGCCTGATGAGTCTTGGAATGTGCACCAGTATGGATCTTCTCTGCTCGGCTGTGATAAAACACACTTCCAAGACAATATGTAATAGACTTTAGCCCAAGACACGATAACCTGTAAATCAGTCAGTTAACTATATGTAAACAGACGGTTCAGGTTCAAATTGGCAAACGGGCTTGTGTTGCGAGATAAGATTGATAAAGTATGGTGTCCTCAAGTTCTTGTGGCAAACGTCCGGACCCCGGAACATGTAGCCTTACACTATATATAGCAACTCTGTGTACTGCCTAGGGATAAATCACTGTAGCATTGAGCAGTGTGCTTAGTGGACGTGTGCTATAACCAATAGCCTCTTATATGTGTGTCTTGCATTAGATGTCATCAGGCTGAACACGTTTAGGAATTCAGTGGGAGTAGACGTTCTACGTTGTAAATTTTGATTATTTCAATGTTTGATGAGCTTGTGGATGATTTTTGCCCAGAACATATGAACAGTTTACCAGATGTACGATAACACGATTCAAATGACAACAATCTACTTTTTATGCTTTCCTATACGACTGGTAATATGGCTGTATCTTTACACAAACACAGTACCATCTAAATAAACGAAAAAAAAACACATAAATACATAAATACAAAACAATCAGGTTGACAAACACTACCGATAAACACCTAGCCTTATAAAATGATACGTACATCATTAGCTAGCATAATAGTGCCATATGATATATAACAGACTTATTCTGTTCGTTACGGAATAAGTCTCAGATTAAATACCGCCATTTATATTGATAGGATTCAGCTTTATTTAACATGCCAGCGTCAAACTAAGAAGTAATAAAAGGCAGATATTTGCCTTCATTATTTTCGTTTCACTGACAAAGGAGCACTGAGGAACAAAAGGTAAGAACGAAGCTCTAGTACCTATGGTTGTGTCTTGCAAAGATTAGGGTTTCTGAACAAGGGTGTTTACATGGGAAGTACCATGAGAAATCATTGTTTATGACTACGACCCGAGCAGACTCCAGCCTAATCACGCGGTCTTACTGCATGAAATATTGTCTTTTCATGCTGGCGAATCGTTTTGTTTGTGTGTGTGTGTGTGTGTTTACCATGAGAAATCATTTATTGTGACCAAGACCCGAGCAGGCTCCAGCCTAATCATGCGGTTTTACTGCCTGGCATCAGGTCCTTTCATGCTGGCGAATCTTTTTTTTTTTTTTTTTTTTTTGTATGAATATTAATACAGGTACACTTCAGTGAAATAAACCCGTTTACTTCATTCTCAGCTCCTGACGGCAGTTCAATTCATTACATACATCAAACCGGTTATACACAAGACTCAGAATATAGTTATTAAAAAAAAATAAAAAAGTGAAGAACTGACATTTTCTTAACTGGACCAGGATTTTGGACGGAGTAAAAGATTTACGTTGATTGAGTAACTTTTGGGTCGTGACCAGTGGTCCTATCTCAGGCGCTTAGCACCAACATTTGTAGTCTACTTTGATATTTTACTTGTTGTGGCTGACTCCTTGTTAAACATTAGTACTTTCTAACAGGTGCCTGGTATCCTCCAATTATTAGCTCTAATGTTGAATTTAAACAAAAATAGCGTCTTTTGTTGAAAAAAATGGTACCTGCAAAAATAATGAAATGGAACTCTGGTTTACTCTACTGCAGAAGTGTTACAAAAGTTGACTGTTGCGCCAACATAAATATAGCGCAAACGCCACGTGAGTTTAATTTACTGACTTTAAACCGGCGTTTCAAAATCGTGAACGTTCTTGTGTGAATTACTCATCGTTTGGGATTCCTCGCACATGCGCAAAATCGGACATATGGTCATGCCGCCTTGTTATAAAAGAAAACACAAGTTGACCGTATATGCTCACACGCAGAATCATAACAAGGTTTTAAGCATAAGGTATTAATACCTTGTAGTGGTATGGTTTTGCTCGGAAACTATTGCTTAAAGGAAAATTGAACCTGTAGCGTGGAAGAATAGGCACAAAATTTTCCTGATTATGTGTCTTTACGCGCTCTCAGCACAATTTACCTAACAAATGATACCGGGCTAGCTTTACCTCGCATTCTATAGAAGTATCTCTTAGCATCCTCACAACTTTGTATTGCGTGTCATTCTCTAAGACTTAACAGAGAGTCAAATAAAGTCAAATAAAGTGTGCCTTCTCGGAGGTTTCTACGTACCACTTTTCCAGTGGCGGTTTGGGGAACCTTTTTCTATTAAAAGGACTCCCCTCGAAGGGCTCGGTACGGAGCGAGCTGAACTGGAATGAAAAATAAAACGGACAAATGTTCATGAATAAACATCTATAATTACTATTTGCTTTTAAAAATATATACATTTACGATCCTATTGATGTACTAAAGTCCGTCATTTACTGCTTTATTTGTGAAATGTAGCAACTGCAGTTAATATCTGCCAAGAAACTGTGAGAATGGTTCTTATAACGCTGCCGCGACGGCACATGGGCTTCGTTTAGCTTATACTGTTGGCTAACACTATATGCATTCATGTCCATGTTAACAACTAAAAAAACAAGATGAGGTTGCGAGATAAGAATTTGGTCGATGGAGCACTAGCTTTCTTGTGACATTACGAGAAGCAATACAATCTTTTGTCAAAACTCTTTGTCTGATTTCACAGCAGGTTTTTCCTTCTACATCTGTCTGGATAACAATGTGTAAACGCACAGACAGACCCAAATGATAATTAAATACACGTCAAATGTCGAAGAGGCCCGGTTAAAATTAAATTTCTTCTGAGTAAGCAATAAGGACATCAGGGTCTAAGTGTCTTCTAAAACAAAATATTCATTTTTCAGTCCATCCACTTGGTAAGTGTTATCCCTTCCTTTTTCAGAAATATATGTTATTGAAAATTTAGTTCTTTATTTAAGGGAAAAAAAAGGATTTTAACTCATCAGTGAACCCACGGGGGTGTAAACATAATAACACATGTAGCCTGTGAGAATGAGCACATACTTCAGTTAATGAATGGCTGGTCAATTGGGGTAAAACTTAAATGACATCTGGGACTATGACATGCAGTTGCCGTCGTTGATCTTGGTTACTAGATATACTTTTTAGTTGGAACCTGTTTCTTGACACTTAATAAGTGCAAGGCATTGTATCCGATTGACCTAATAATCAGTGGACTTAATCTCTACCTTATTCTGAGTTTGACACGTACAGACACGTAATTGGCTTTGGCATTAAAATTACTGTTTCCATACATCATGAATAGTTAAGACTAACTCAAAAAGGCGGGGAAAAATCAGATACAAATATGGATTCAGGCATTATAACTATCACTTGCATTCATTTTTCAGTTAGCCAACTTTTAACAAATTGTTTCTGGCCGTTTTCTTAGGACAGTATTTAAGATCTTCTGAATAACAGTTTTCTCATAATATCATGTAGGCCTACTCCACAAACTTAACCTCAACATCCCAAAGCGGAATATAAAGAATATCTCAAATAATAAACCTTAAACATGGTTCAAGGATATGTGGCCTATCGGGAATTACTTTAAAATATTTTGTCCATGTGCCCTGTTAAGGCTCCAAAACGCTCCGGCCGATAGACAGGGAGGCAGATACACTGTGAGCTGATAGACTGGGAGGCAGATACACTGTGAGGCTGATAGACTGGGAGGCGGATACACTGTGAGGCTGATAGACAGGGAGGCAGATACACTGTGAGGCTTATAGACTGGGAGGCAGATACACTGTGAGGCCGATAGACAGGGGGGCAGATACACTGTGAGGCTTATAGACTGGGAGGCAGATACACTGTGAGGCCGATAGACAGGGGGGCAGATACACTGTGAGGCTGATAGACAGGGAGGCAGATACACTGTGAGGCTGATAGACAGGGAGGCAGATACACTGTGAGGCTGATAGACAGGGAGGCAGATACACTGTGAGGCTGATGCACTTCGAGGCTGAAGGTCTGTTTCCATGTGCGCGTATATGCGTATTTGCGTATATGCGTGAAAAAAATAGGTGTTCCCAAGTGCGCGTATATGCGTGAACTGGCAGACATATATATATGTGTACAGTGGATCAAGCAGGCCTTCCACAAAAAGATGGTGAAATGACGTCATTTTACCCTGAATCCCTGAGTTCACGCAGACCTTTGCGTGAAAATCACTCCTGTGGCTATTTTCACGCATATACGCACATACGCATATACGCTGACGGACACATGGAAACACCCCAGTTATAAAATCATGTGAGCGATTTTCACGCATATACACACATACGCATATACGCGCACAAGGAAACGCTGCTTGATCAGCTGCGAGGCAGTAACACTGAGGCTGATGCACTGCGAGGCAGTTACACTGAGGCTGATACACTGTGAGGTTGATACAGTGTGAGGTTGTCACACTGTGCGTCGGACACACTGTGAGTCTGGTACACTGTAAGACTGACTGTACACAGACAAAGAGTGATCGCTAAAGCTCAGATGACTTTCAGTCAGCTGTGCTAAAAATGATGACAAAAAAGCTGGCAAGTTTATATCTGTGTACCCCTGATAATTTCAAACATGTCAGGAGGTATTGACATGTATAGATAAATAAACATAAAGGGCATAGAACAGCTATCTGTATTCAAAATATTTATTTGATTATAATTTGATTATTTGATTTAGCTGATTTAGTCAACAATAAGTGACAATAATATAGACTCACATTTCTTCTCATTATTATCCAAACAGCAACGGTTGCTGGACCTGAGGATACTTTCAAATAATGCTGGTTTGTTCTTTAGCTGCTGAGCCTTGTTGAGTAGCTGTGCACCAATTTCATTGAGCGCTTGCAGGAATGTCTTTATAGGGTCACATTCTTGTAATCTTTGGTACTCCTCAGTGAGCTAAAAAAATAAAGTACAGCTATAGCAAATTTTAACAAAAGCATTGTGAAATTTATAGAATCTATATGTGGGATATAAAGTTATGAGACAAAAAGATTTTAAAAAAATGGCCAAGATTAAACAGTACTCAGATTTGCATTTCATGTACATACACCTGTAACTTTAAATCGATAAAAATGCTGTGTAGTTTACTTGTGGCCCATAGGCCATGATGCTCAGCATTATTTGACACATTACTTTATGCCATGGCACAAACACATTTTTTAGCCTTCAACTCAGGGATATATGTGACAGTGAGCTCTGAACTTGCGCATATGGTTTATCTGAACCATGTGAACTTTGAGCTTCTTGGGTCATACAGTTATGATTATTATGCCCCGTTTAGAAACAGACAGGGAGACCAACAGACACAGAATAGAGACCAGTTTCTATAACCAAGATGAATCATAGTTAAGATTATGGCCACCAGTCTGAAAGATCCTCATATGTTCTTATGCAAATGATACACACAACATTTTGGTATGAATGTAAGCTTGTTAAGGGACATTTGGTTATTTACTTACACCCTCCCTCCTGAAGAGCCATGGGAATGTAGTTTTCACTTCCTTGATGCTGAGATCTTCATTGCAGACCAGTAGATTTCTTCGTCTTGGAAATGTGGCAGCCATATACCTGTTTACTTTCATCATGTCTGGTCGGCTCTTTGAGTGCTCTTGTTGTAACCACTGAATTTTAATGTCTATTGACACAACATCTTCTCCAACAGGATCAGGGGGCAAATAATTCTTAATTCCCCATCGACTTGAACTGTGTGGTGTGACTTCATTCTTGGCCTCAGCTGTTTCATCATCTGCTTCCTCTAATTTTTTTTTATGTACACTGACCTCCGGCAGATCATAATCTAATCTTTTCCGACTATTTTGAAATTTTGTCTGAATCCTCATCTTCCATAGTTTCTAAAAATATAGACATGGTTATTTATCTTTCACCTGTTGTGAAAAATGTGATAATATTTACCAGATTTATCATACATTTTTGAAGAACTAGATCTTCCAATTCTGTCCAAACTTTGTATGCTGACAGTTTAAAACATGTAAATTAGGCATATTATTGAATTTTAATTTTTAAGTAACCTGGAACACTTAGAAGAGTTTACATGGGGTCATAATGGTTGGCTGAATCACATTTCCAATTAGGCTTCCCCTGGACTTCCCTGAATATAAGATTAAATTATATAGTATTAGTTCATATATTAATGAATTGTCCCCTGTTGATGGTCAGATGGTGGCCTAAAGGTGTTGTCTACAGTTCAGTTGATTTTAAGTCAGCTGAGCTGAAAATGCAAAGCTTACCATCCTGTCAGAACCAGCTAAAGCTCCATCTAGCATTGGAAATTTGCTCAACAATGCAGTAGCAATCCTATGGTACTGAAGGGTTGTAGGATACCTGGCAAATATAAAATTTGATATGAACACACCAAACATTACATCACTAACAGGATTCCATTAAGTTTAGTATACTAGCACCATCTAAATACAGAGTTCTACTATCTCATTGCCTAAAAGTAAAATAATCAGCTGATTTTTTATAATTCTAGTTATGAGAGCATTCGACCAGAAAGTAGATCATGGGTTTGATTCCCACTTACTGAACCAACTTTCGAGTGTATACATCTCTCTCTCTTTCTCTCTCTCTCTCTCTATATATATATATATGTATATGTAAACATATGCATGCCCCCCCCCACCATGTTAAAAAGTATGTTTAATCCTAGCTGGTTTTTGGTCTGAGTGGTTTATATCCTTTAAAATGTTTACTAAAATTCAAAGAAATGACGTAGTCATCATGTGCATTAATATATCTAAAGAGTTCTCAGATATATTAGGAACCAGACTTAATACTGATTGGAAGCAAATGGCTCATATGAAACGGGCTAACTTACAGAGTGTATTTCGATGATACATCATTATACAAGCCATCCAGGAGTCTCTTTCTGTCCTTTGAGTCCAAAATTCCAGTGTTCTCTATTTTGCTGATCATGGCTGCTGGTATTATATACTCAGGGAACTTGTACTCTGCAGGCCAGATTTGTCTTCCAGGACTTGGACTGTGAAAATGAAATATCATATATTTTTAATCTCCAATGGGTTATAATGACATTGCACTAGTCAAAACCACATATGGGTGAATTATGAGATAAAGATCACTTAGGAAGGTATCTTAAATAAAAAATAATAAGTTTTCAAATCTAACTGTAGCCTTTTGGCTACATAAATAAATCACACCCATGAATTTAGCCAAGGGTACTTTATCTCTAAATATAAATTTGGATGCTTATACATATTTACAATGTGATTAAGAAAGTGGCAAAAAAAGAGATATGTTATCTTTCTTTAAAACATATAAATATATAAATGCTGTGCAGTTCATGTTGATATTCAACAAATTTCCAGCCTAGATTTTTTCTTCATTGTGGTACACTTACATCATTTTACTGGTTGATGGCCTTTTGATTGGGTTTGCCTCATTGGTTTCACCTTGTAGATCATTGGTACCACTGTATCACTGTATCACTTGTATCAACAGATATTCTTAATTTGGCTCTCCTCGGCAAGTCATTGAGGGTTTTATTGCACCAGTCCTCCCATTTCGGTATGTAAACTTGAAATTTTATACAGCTACTTGGTTCTTGGATGCCAAAACTTTCTGTAAGAAGCTTCTTGAGGTCACTCTTCTCTTGAACAGTAAAAAAGGTCACTTGGAATTAGTATTTGTCAGACATGGCTGGGATCTGTTAATAAACACAAATAATACTGAAGTACATAATGCATGAGCAAGATAGATTTTACGAAAAAGAAAGACAGGTGAAATTGTGCTTTTTGACAGAGGGGAATATTGAAAATATTATTTTATTATTTAATATTTAAATATTGACAGAGTAAATTCATTCTAACATAACACTGCAAGGCCAAGGTACTGGCCAGGTTGTTGACACTTTTGTTTGTTGCACAAGGTAAAGTTTTAATGCTGTTCGCTGTTCGGAGCCCTGTCTTTCTTAAATGTCAGATAGAATAAAAGAATACTTTATTGAGATAATATGACTTCATTAGATGTGCAAACATAATTTTTTTTATCAATTATGCAAAAAATAAATGATTTAATTGATTATGCAAGAAAACGACCAATCATCGATATAATTGACCAATTAGCACTCAACTATTATATGTGAATACAGACTAAACTGTCATAAGGCATAGGTACAACTTACAATATAAAATCAATATAATGATCACGATGATGATGATTATCTCTTTCCTATTATATTTTATATAATTACTCTTACTGTCTTTACCTACAGTACTACAGTACTTTATTTTGCTCTTGCAAACCAGACCAATGGTTCAATGAACTGAAGAGTGGCTAAACTATATTATCATATTAAAGAACAAAAAACCTGTTACAATGGAACGTTCTGTTGCACAGGCCATTTGGAAAATATGCCTAAGAATAATTTGTAAATTAATAAGGACTAGATCAGACAAATGTTTATTTCCAACCCTTCTTACAATTCCTTATTGATAAAATCAAATTTTGTTTAATAATATAAGGATATCACCAAAATAAACAAACAATATCTATGGCCTCTGCCCTTTATTCACAGTGACAAAATGCTTTCTGCCTTGACACACACTTGTAGTTGTTGACAGGTGGTGCTATTAATGGCCACTTGATTAAAAAAAAAGTGAAATATATCAGGATTTGAGTAATACTAGGGGAAATGACCCTCCTTTGGACACACTTTGGATCATTCCTGATAGTTCAAGACCAAACACGTGCATATCTGTTGCATAGCCAAACAGGAGGTTCTTTACAAAAGTCCACCGTGGCCAGTTAAATTATAATATAGATACAAACATGTGCTGAGCCCCAAAAATTTAAGGCCCCTTGCTGTTATTTTACATGAATTCATTTATACAAGCAACCCTTACTCTACCTTTTACTAGACCGTAATTAAAAAAACTGGAATGATGGTTAGAACACTATTGACATATAGCTGAATTAAATCTGTTAACTACAAATTAACTAGCTTAATCCCCTTAGGTTCACCACAACCAGATTTAAGTGCTTTTTTTATCAATCAGGATTTCAAATAAATGTTTATGGTTTACAAAAGGAATTTAGACATTAGAGCAAGTACTTCTGGTAAAGGCCATGCCAAACAACTGCCCCTCCACCCCCCACCCCCACCCCCACCCCAAAAAAAAGTCCAAACCAGTTAACCAATAACACACTATCTTTAAATAAAGTTAACATGATAAATATGGTCAGTTTTATTTTGTGACAGCAAACTGATGTCTAAGAACAACTGCAGACATTTCATCAGAAATACTGTACAGACCCAAAGGAAGGTGATCCTTAATATCAGTCACCCTTATCAGGCTGAAGATTGCTGTTTCTTTAGCTATGTAGGCATGAACATGTCTGCAATAATCTATTGTGTCAAGATGCATGCATAGCAACAGTGATGTGTGATTGATGACAAAACAAGACTCCATCTTGTAGAATTGGCATAAATCACCAGTAGCTTCCCTGAACAAGACACATGGACTTTTGTAAGTTACCCCATCTATCTGAATATTACTTGCCTGGAAAACATCATTTGAACCTGCAGTATGTGGTTGCAGAATTTCCTGAATATGTTCAGGAAGTGTTTCTACAGGTACCACGGCACTACAAGAAACTGTGTAGTTACCAGCCTGCAGCAAGTTCTTGTTGAAACTGTGAAGAACCTGCATATTTTGATGACGAAATGCAAGGGATTTACAGATGTTTTTCCTACATTTTGTCCTATTCATAAGCTCTTTGAGATAGCTATGTTTAGCCTCAAATCTCATTGTCAAAACATGGATCAGTGGTCCATATTGTTTGGTCTGATCAGGATAATGGATGAGAAAATGATCCTTGGGTTTGAAAGCTACATCAAATTGCTCTTTATAGGAGCAAAGAAATGTCTCAATGGTGTCTCTCATGAATTCTCATTCTCCTTCAGATGAAACAGGAGATGTGACTTGTTCAGTCATGTCAAGGCAATTCAACAATACATTCCATTTCTTGTCACCTGAGGGTACCCTGTGCCCAAGCATTAGAGGAATCAGTCTTGCCAATGTCCAGCATTCCATAGCCGCCTCTTTAAAAGCTGTTTTACCAGCCTGAACAGACCCCCCAGTTGGTTTGTTAATTTTGTCTGAGACTTGATATGGAAAGTTTGCAATGACATCATTCATTTCATCATGTGTAAAGAATCCCTGTTCAATGCAATAATTAATAACATGTTTTAACACATTTGGAATGACTCCTTCAAATAGGTCATGAGCTATGTCACTAGGAAGGCCTCCAATTACATGAAAATAATTGAGTTTGTTGAGTGGATAATCTGCCTTCACCCCATACAACCTCGCATCCTCTGGATCTACCTTGATCATCTCAAGCTGTGCATTGTGAGATGCTTTAGTTCTAGGAGTTACCTTGAACGAATTGTACATACTCTGAGCTTCTTCCTTTGTTGCTAAACAAGTCCTGCATGACCTCATAACATTAAAACTCTCAAAGAATCCCCCAATTTCATGAGCTGCTAAATTATCTGCAACACAGACAAGGACTGTACCAAGGATATGATGTATCTGGCCATCTTTATTGATGTGAATCCCTTCTGTCTCTAACTTCGCCAAGTCATTTATTAGGGGTTTCATGACATTTGCTAGTCCATATTTCTTACCCAGTTTTGACTTAAAAAGGGCAGCTAACTGCACTACATGTTGCTTTGATCTGTATCTTGGAGGCAAATTACCTAAAAGGTAGTACAAGGCACTTAGTTTATATGACTTGCACTTATTGCCTAAAGGATTTACAATTTGGAAATCATCTAGATACAGCATTATTTGTAATGCTGATGGGTTATCCTTCATGAGTGGATTATCTTTGAAAACAAATCCATCACACAGGTCTGATATTGTTCCTTCAGGAGCTTTATGTCCCTGCAACACTTCTGCAAAATCGTCCTCATACTGGAGAAAAGTAGATAGGCTCTCTAATATTGGGATGTATTGGTATGTTGACTTTGAGTCTTTGGGGTCTAGTTTATATTCAATTGGTTTCACAAACCGTGGGTTACTGTGAACAATTCTATCAAGATCCTTGCTACTTTTAAACAGGCAACAAGCATTCTCTACATGAGTGTAGCTGCTGAATATCTCACTCACTTCTTCATCTAAATCAACTATATTGTGTCTTTTTAAAAGATCTACAGTATGAGCATGCAATTCAGCCCTTGAGACGGCCACAAGGCTCTGCATTTCAGAGGTTAGGATTCCACAGATATTTGAAGGTAATTTATGCTTTTCTCTCAGTGCTAGCAAGAATTGTTGGATCTGATCAACAACCAGTGTGCCATGCCTTTCTGGTGTAGCAATCAAAGATTCTCTGTTATCAGGTAATGAAGAGTCACTGGCTGTTTCAACAGCTTCACATTGAGATGTTTGTGAAATTGATTTACTAATGTGTTTCCTTAAACGAAAATGTGTATTTGCAAATGTAATATGCTTCTTCTGTATATGTGCCTGATAGCACCTAACATTCTTGAATGTTTTCTGACAGTTTTCAATTCCACATATCATCTGGAAGTTTGATTCATGAGATTGAACCAGCTGATAGTGTGACATTATATTTCTAAAATGACGACTTTCATATTCACAGGCCATGCATTGAAAAAAGTGTCTCTTTTGGAGTGCCATGATGCAAGCCTTTCAACATTTATTTTCCAGTTTAAGCTACACACAGGATATATATATGTGTGTGTGTCTCACGTGTGTGTGTTTGACCTTATAGACAGTTCTGTCCTAACACCACTGAACAGGCAGTATACCAATACTGGCAATGCTAATAGGCCTTAGCCCTTGCTTTGACTTGCGTTAAACAAGCCTGAACTTCAAACCAGCATGGCAATAGGAAAGGATAGCATTGCCCCAAGGTTTGCATATATTTGCAATAAAAGCAATATTGAATACCAATTACACGCCTGTAACATTAAATCTATTTTAACTGAGGGTAAGTCATTTTGACCAGACATTAGTCAAAACCATTGGCATTGGTAAAACTGGTGGTTCTGATCATATATTACACTGAAATGTAGGTACAAATATTATTTCTAAATATTGTTTTACATAAAAGAGGGATAATGTTTTATTTGGGAAAACCGTATACCTGATACTAATGACATAAAATCAAATAAAGAGGAGGAACATTAACTCTTGGGCGATAATGAGAGAAGATACTTCAACTTTCCAAAGGACAAGCCATTCTCTGATCACAGTGTCAAAGTGTTGGCTAGTGTATGATAAATATGTATGACAATTGCTTTAATAGAAGTAAAAGTAAACAAATAACGTAAAACATACAACCTGGTACGAGGAACAGCTTCACATTTATCCCTGTCTCAGACCCTCTTCTTCACATGGCATGGAGATCGTCAAGGTCAGCGTCTCCGTGGTTACTTTGCCTGCCGGTAGATGTCGCCTTAACCGTATCACATGGCTCGACTAACCGATGTTCGTTACAACTTACCTTTGACGAACCAGTTGTCAAAATGACCAATATAGATTGGTCAATATTGACAAATTGTTCGTCAGGAGGGATTTACTAACCTAAGTTAGTCAAAATGACTAATCTAGGTTTTCAGTGCAGGAATTGGCACATATATACGTATTTTATATATCTTATTTATTACAGCATTTACTGGTTGATCTGAAGATAACAGGGCGGCCCGTTTTATTACAAACTTATTCTTTCAATATTAAATAAAAATGTCGAATAATTTCAATATTTTGCTAATAGGAATATCTGCAGTGTATTCATAACTCTGAACTGAAAACATAGGGTTGTCAAATCGACAACTTTAGGGTTGTCAAATGGGTGTACCTAAAACAACAACCCAGGTTGTCAAAATTTCAATTGGACAACCCTTTAGGGTTGTAAAAAGGATTGTCAAATGTTTGCTGTGACAACCTATGGGTTGTCATGGACCTGTCAGATTCATCCGTATTCACTCTTTCTCTTTCTCTTTTTCTCAATCTCTCTCTCTCTCTCTCTCTCTCTCTCTCTCATTCTCTCTCTATATATATATATCTCTCTCTCTATATATATATATATATATATGACAATAATAATAACAACAGACATTTTTAAGTAGAACGTATATTTATTAAAACCAAGTGGTCGTGTAATTTGTGGTACGTGTATTTGTCTGCAACAGTGATTATTTCTTACAATGATGACAGGGTTCTCTCTGAGGGTGTTTCAGTGTTCACAATAAGAGTAAATGTGTAGCTTTATCGTCATCCGCCTCGGCTTCCTCTCTAACAAGTAGTTTACCACTCCAAAGTTTGGTTCCCGGCTTCCCGCGTGACGAGCATATAGCCCTCTCTTCATTTTCTGCTTCTGTACTTGAACAATAGAATTGCCCTGGTCCCTCCTTCTACTCGGGGTTACAAATCTGTAACCAAAATGTTTTCTCTAGAGTCAGAGAGTCTGAAAATACAAGAGAAAATGTAAAATTCCATGAAAACACAGTGTCATGTGAAATGTTATCTGAAAATGTTCATTATACATATTTATATCTATATTTATACATATGTTTATATTTATTTAACACAACATGTTCAGCAAAATTAATTAATAGTTACCTGGCAGGTTGGGCGATTGTCCAATGTCAGCTAGCTGTATTCTCCTTCTCCAGCTCAATGGTCCAGGAATAGACCCTACAAAATATTTGAAAAATACTTTTACTACACAGATGACCATGACCATGGGGAATGTAATTGTTATATATGACAATTTAACTTTACAAATTATATTTATGTGTGTGTGTGTGTACTAGAACCTGCTGTATTATGTTACAGTCACACCGTAAAGACTCAGGAGTACACATTACACCAAATTTTGTTAGTTTTTCATTAACATACATTTAGCTTTACTAATAGGTGTATTTTCGGGTACTTGGTTACATTATTTGAAGTTACATACAGATATATCATAATACATATGCCCCCTCCTACTATACAAATTTCAACTTACCGAACATGACTGTCACTCAGAAGACATACACTATGAGGTTCATTGTTTGGCAATTTGACACAGTTAAAGTATTAAGATTAGTGCCCTTTCTTAACAAATTATTAACTTTTCAGAAACAGCAATTTATACAATTCACCTACTCACCGGCCGACTTGACTGGCTATCACTCAACAGTACTTTGTATACGATGCACTGCAATCGCTTGGTCAGGGACGACGACGATGATTGTTGTACGATCCGTACTAACTTATACTTTCACATGCTGAATTAATGTAACATCGACTCTGCTAGTATCAGTACCCTCTGGGCAAAAATGTTGTAAACACACAGGTTGTAAATGTTGTGTACACCTGAGACTTGTTCAAATGAACATGGCACGTTTATATAGAGCGCAGCACTTTGTGCACGTGCACGCAACCGTGACCTAGTTCCGGCCCATGCAGTACGCGAGGTATCCTGTGTCCGGCCCGGCTTACGCGTGGTCAGCGTGCGCCCTTGTCCAAGCTGGCTGCCGCGCTGCCAGGGAGCTGCTCAAGGCCTGACACTTCACGGAGGGTCAGCATGCATTCCCCTGGGGCAGTGCTGTGTTATTACAACCATAGCCATATCCACCCTCCGACTCCCCGTTGGGGGGTCATAATTGGGTGATTCGACTCCTCTACGTTTTCAGTGTGCAGGTTCGCTTTCAATGCGCGCCCAGGACAACACGCAGCAATTCTTTCTTCTATGTTCCACGTGGCAGATCTCTTTCTGGTTCTGCTCTAGGCCGGGATCACATGTACTTATAAGCCCCATACCTCGGAAAAAATGGGTAACAGAGACCTAATTTCACGTTTCCAAGAAGACTTTTCATTGACCTCCCTGGATGTCAAGTATGAAGAATCTAGGACCGATGGTTACGATTTGTACACTGTTAAAGAATATCCACATCTTTAAAGGTCTCAAAAACAGAGAAGAAAATCACCCAAAAAAATAAAAAAAACAGGTGGCGCCACCAGTCTGCAGAAACTGATGAAACATTCAATTACCAATATCCATGCAAAGAATCATGATGACCAATGCATACTTGAGCTTTTGTATCAAATTTTCCATTATTCTATGGGATACTTCAGAGCCCCATAGCTCTGACGTTTTGGGTAACAGAGGCCTAATTTTAGGTCTCCAAGGAGACTTTTCATTGTCCTCCCTGCATATCAAAAAAAGAAGATTCTAGGTCCTGTCGTTACGATTTGTGACCTGTTAACAGATCACCGCTTCTTTTAAGATCTCAAAAATAGAGAAAAAAACTCGTTAAAGAATAAAAAAATACAGGTGACGCCACCAGCCTGCAGAAATTGATGAAACACTCCATGTTCAATATCTATGAAAAGAATCATGGTGATCAATACATTAGTTGTTCAGATACTTGAACTTTTGTATCTAATTTTCCATTTTTCTGGGGGGTACTTTGGAGCCCCATAGCTCAAAGAATATGGGTAACAGAGACTCAATTCCAAGTGTCCAAGAAGATTTTTCATGGATCTCTCATGATGTAAAGTTAGAAGGTTCCACTACCAGCGGGTACGATTTGTGCCCTGTTAAGCTCAAAGAATATGGGTAACAGAGACTTAATTCCAAGTGTCCAAGAAGATTCTTCATGGACCTCTCATGATGTAAAGTTAGAAGATTCCAGGTCCAGCGGTTACGATTTGTGCCCTGTTAACGGACAGACGACCGGACGGCCGGACGGACGATGGACAAAGAGTGATTGTTAAAGCTCAGATGACTTACAGTCAGCTGAGCTAAAAAATTACGAGAAATGCCATAAACCCAGTCAAAAAGCAATTAATTGTACTGGTGAACAAGACATTTGATAAATTGCCGTTTGCAGAGTATTCACCCTACATATTTATTTCCTTCCTCTGATAGTTACAGATTAATATCTTTACTACACAATGTACGAGGTACCAGTCAAACAACACACGCAGCACGCAGCGGAGAAATAGTTCCCGGTAACTTTCACGCCTAAGTCCAGAATATCCAAGTAGAAATATCCACTGGTAACAAAGCGATTTGTTTTTTCCAATGGCTTTCACCCACCTTTGACCTAAACCAGTCTCAGAAACACAATGTCCTCACAAAAATAATCCTCTCGCAACATTCCGAATACTCTGTTCGGCTAGACGTATAAAAACTCCAGTACCCATGAAAATTTCTCGCTGAATTTTACCTCATGCCTTGTTCGGTGCTGAAACCACAGCTGACATGACTCGTCCTGTCGTAAGTAAAACGGACAACGTCTCTCCTTGCCTGTCGAGATGGCAGTGGGCCAACATATTCTTTCCTCGGCATTTTTTTCTTCTCGAAATTTCTGGTCAAGGTAAATTCTGTTGTTTTTAAACCTGTCTACTGGAAATTATCAATTATGCTTCTAGATACAAATATAAGCGCATTTCTCTTAAATTTGTACAAAAAAGTGATCAGATGTTTTAAAATTTAAAATTGAATGTGAATTTCTAAAGAAACTTTTTTCACCGATTTTGTTTGCTTGCTCATTGAGAACGTCAGACTATGTACATTGGTAGAATTATACAAAAAAATACGAAATATATCAGTACACAACTAAACTGGGAAATTAATCTAAATAATGTCTCAAAATTATTGTATCAGTTTTGACAAAATACCGATAGGTAAAACAGCTGGCATTAAATAAAAAAGTTTATAATTGAAGAAGTCCACGCTCCATTATTTGTGTATTTCTTATAAAATATATCTCAAATATACTAATCACAATCTAATATAATATATTTACAAGAAACATTAACTAGGAACTTAATAGACCGACTCGCTTCAGGTTTTGACGCTTTCGGTGGTCATTGTCGTTGTTATTCTATGAAACATGATAACATTTATGCCGTACCCGGAAGTCTTGTATACATCGGAAGAACAATACAGGATCAAAACGAGGCATGGTTACCACTGGGCAGGTGATCCCAGCATATAGCAGACCCAAAAAGAGGCCAGTCATGTGGAACATTGGTAGAAATAAAAACTGCGTATTGTCCGGGGACAGGTTTGAAATAACTCTGCAGCACGAAAGACAAATTTTATGCATCACATATTTCTATCAGCAAAATATAGAAATAATACACATTATATATTTTATTAAATACTGAACAATAATCTTGCTTGTGACCATATAAGCCGACCTGATTGGCTTAAAATCAGAGAAACATGAATTATAAAAAAGAAATAAACAATGTTATCCCTACTTTCTTTATAAGTTACGACTTTGCATTGAAATTTTAAACTTCATGAACAATCGCTATATGACCTCGAAGGCATAGGTTCGATTCCTTTCAGGAGAACAATAAATATATAAAATTTAGGTACATATAAGCTCTCCTGTACTTCGTCCGGTCTAAGTGAAAATTTATGTAGAACCATTTAATGGGGTTCCAACACAATATATGAAAAATATTTTTATCAGTGTGCAGATTCAAGTAGGCTGCGTAAGATTACTATATCACTGGCTCAGTTGTCTGTGGTTAACATAATTTACATTTTAAGACTTACGGAGTTTAAAATTGTGTAAAGGAGCAAAGATGTCTGAGTAAGTTTAATTAAGATTTGTTTTCGATTAATTTTATTTATTTATCATTGGTCATAAGGTGCTGACATAACTGATAATAATAACCAACAAACGAACTCTAATTCTAATATCATTTCTCGGACAGGGATTGATAAACGTGTCTTTAACACTAACCTTATTTGCGTGATGCTAGCGACCAGATTGTAATGCGTTATCATAACACCTTTTGGCACCCCAGTTGATCCACTAGAATACAGAATCAACGCAACATCTTGTTTTGGGTTACCTATGGCAGGTGGCGCCACTGTCTCTGTGTTTCTTCTCCCTTTTTCTACGATGGACGCCCATGTGATATGCTTCGTGTATGAGTCGATCATAATTAAGTCCTGCAAAGTCGTCC